>CM061142.1:742134179-743334179 GCA_030789695.1 Scilla litardierei
GCTGGAGGATGCAGTACTGGAGTTCGTTGGAGTTCGTGGACACGTGCGTCTGGCGGAGCCACGGAAAGAGCAGTTTGAGCAGTTGCCTGCACCGACAAAGATACTGGACCCGCCTTTTGCTATCGGTGATATCAATCCAGTAGTATAGTATTTAATGCTTTAAATAAACACGAATCCTCTCGACAGCGAGAGGACCGTATAGATTTGATTGAATAAATATCACCTCATATGACAGCAACAAAAATTTTTACACCCCAAACACATTATATATATTAATTGCCCTCTTCATATGTTGATGTGTCACATCCTTTTTGCTCACCACCCATCGAGCATTTCTTTCAAGTGAATACTCAAATTCTTATTCGTTTGACTCAATCTCGCTTAGCAAAGCCGTGACATTTTTGATCGAGTCATTTGAATAGGATTGTTTGGTATAAGCTTGGGGGAAGGCGCTCTCATGCATCATTGTATTTGCATGTAGTTGCATTAGGATTTCTCGTCATTCATTTCATCATTTTTCATTCACCCCCTATTATTATCGTTGTTCCTCATATTCTTCCCCTATGATCACATTGAGGACAATGTGAAGTTTAAGCTTGGGGGAGTGCATTTCCATGCCATTTAGATGCATTAGTTGCATTTTTACTTTATTTTAGAGTTTTTTTAAATTTTTCAAAATTTTTGCATTATCTTTTTTATTTTTCCATCTTATTTTCTTTTCATGTGTGTTCATGCATCATATTGTGTGCTTATTTTTTCTTTTCTTTCCTCTCTTTTATTTTTTTATTTTTTATTTCTTTATTTTCTTTTCCTCCTTTTGCTAGATTTGTTCCTTATGATGATATATCTTATTGCTTTAGTAGCCATCACGATGCTTATTATTCCATGTCATGCTACTTAGAGTATTCCATAGTCTTGCTATTCACATGTGCTTGAAAATCTATTTATTTTGATGACTCCTCTAAGTAATTGCATGGAATTCATTGAAACTGAATGTATGGATTAGTTTTTAGTATGCTTTTATTAGAAGTGTACCAAGATTCACGCATCAATTGTATAACGGAAGCATCTGCCTTATTGTCTTATTCACCTTCTGTTGCATGCCTGATATTATTGTACCCTTTACTGCTTGAATTCACTATTTATTGAAATGATTGAGAATATCCATGCTTACATATGAGTTTAGTTGATGTATTATCTTATTGAACCATTTATGCACATCTTAGAGTGAACCGAGTGTTATATAATTTCCTTCTCCACATATATCTTTTTATTCTCTACATGTCACTTGAGTTCACCTCCTAAAGCTACTTATATCGCATCTATTTTCCAAAAATCCCTACAAAAGGAAAAGTTTGCTCCAAAAAAGTCCAAAAAGCCAAAAAGGAGCAAAAAAAACCAAAAGTACAAATCAAATAGCTCCTACAGAATTCCGAAAAGAAAAATATGAAAAGAAAGAGAGAGTTCAAAAAAAGGAAGAAAAATATCTCTCTATCTCATTATTGGAGCCACAAAATACTTGGGAAATCCAAGGCAAAAATCCCATTTTCCACTATCATATTCCCTTAGATGAGATGCCTCAAGCTAAGCTTGGGGGGACGAATTCACTTGACCATATGAGTGAGTACGACATTAGAGTGGAGAGGTGCACGAATGGGAAAGTTTGATAATGCTGAAACTTAGCAAGATACTTTAGTTATGTAGATTTCTTATGAATCGATATAAATATGTGAATACCATGATTTATTCCATTCTCCATTGCAAGTTTGGTGTGATTCTTATATGCTTCTGTTAATTCTTGATTGAAAAGTGCATCGCCAACATCTGTATATTAAATTCTATGAAATGCATGATGTGGATATGAATTGATTGTATGAATTTAGAGAGTCCCTTTTGTTGTTCTTAAAATCTTACAAGTACCATGTTTAAGTAAGATATGAAATCCTTATAGCATGTGATTCGTGTTTCCCAAATTATCGTGATGTGTAGCTTATGGCTTGAGATCTGAGAGAATAATCTAGCAACCCCTTTCACCTCGTGTTCTTTCTTTTTCTTTCCTTTCATTTCGTTTGTTTTCATTTCTCGAGTTCGTCTCTCTACTTATCTTCCTCGAGGACGAGTAAGAGGTAAGCTTGGGGGATTTTGATCGGTACATGTTTTACACCTTTTTTCTGTTTGTTTGCACGCCATTTCGATTGCTCATATTGCAATTTTCACGATTATTCGATGATATTGCGTTACTTTTCACTATTTCTTGTTTTTGTCGGATTTCAGGAAATATGGAGCAATTGGGAGCAAAAATGAGCTTAAAGGACTTGCACGCGTAACAGAGCATCGTTCATGGCCTTATTGAGGAGTTATCAGCGCTAGAGGATGAGTGGAGAAGGAAAGAATTTGATAGAATCGACGAGGAGGTGAAAAGAAGAAGAAAAGAGCTCAAGAGTACCCCCACTCGGCCGAGCAGACTGCTCACTTGGTCGAGTGAAGGACCGCACTCGCCCGAGTGCAACAGAAACACACCAAAGATTTGCCATGTTCACTCAGCCAAGCAAGGAAGACCACTCGATCGAGTGAGAAAGCCCACTCGCCCGAGTGCTACAGATATTTTATCCAGAGAAGAGGCCAACTTATTGGAATTTAGAGAAGCCTCACTCGGCCGAGTGGCAAAGCCTGCTCGACCGAGTGAAGAAGCCCACTCGCCCGAGTATTACAGGGTTTTTCTCTTGAGATCTAAGCAGACTCTCTGGAATTTTTGGAGAACCGCAGAAGACCCTACTCGGCTGAGTAGAGAAGCCCACTCGACCGAGTGAAGAATCCCACTCGGTCAAGTGATGCCGAAGACACGAGCGCCTAGATTTTCAAATAGCCTCCCACTATTTTAAAATCTTCTATCATTCTAGCAATCAAAATATTTTTCTTATATTTTTTGTGGATAATAGGCTTCATGACGGTTCCAACGCCGCCAAGAACATGCCAATCGAAGGTCGGATGAAATCAAGAGAATTTCTGTAAGTTGATGCTGCAGTGGTGTAATTTGCATATCAGTGTCACTCGGCCGAGTGAGCTTTCCACTCGACCGAGTGACCAGTTTTTGACAGAGTGCTGTTTTCTGGAGTTTCTGCAGCAATTCTCACTCGGCCGAGTGAGCTTGCCACTCGGCCGAGTCGCTGCCTGTCCATAAATCCGATTCCACGCAGACTTGAATTTGGGCGCGGGTTTCAAAGGGTTTTTAGGGGTTTTTTCTAGGGTTTTTGGGAGCTATATAAGAGGGTTGTAGACGTCATTAGAGGGGAGTTCCCATATGTTTTCTTAGAGACTTTTCAGAGGTTAGGCCATGCCCTAGGCCCCCTCTTGGATCTAAAAGCTTGTATTTGGATTGGAATTCTTCATCAAAGCTAAGTATCCTTGTTCTTATTGTTTGAATCTTTGATTTGCTATCTTTTCATATGCAAGCAATGTCTCATATTGATTTTTATACCGTTGTTGCTATGCTTGGTTGATTGTTATTCTAGGGCATAGGGATGAACCCTATGGATCTAATTTCTGAATTGGGAAGAATGAATTTCTATATTGCTAGAATTTCTAGAAGGTTAGATGGTGATTGATTTATCACGGATTGCTAGGAATTTCCATCGATTTGGGGTTTGCAAGAGATTAGATTCTTATCGATGGGAAGGCCTAGATATTCGAATTATGTTTATAATTGAAATTCTCTAGACTTGGTTTGTAAGAGATTGGACCAAAGCCAGGATTTTTATTATAAATATATGCACATATTCGTTTGCAAGAGATTGGACGAATACGAACTATCACGGCCTAGATCGTAACTCGAGTTTGCACGAGAGTGGGCTCGAGGAGCGATTGGATGATGATGTCGATTTTCATGCTAGTGGCTTAGGTTAGGGTTTGCACAAGAGTGGGCTCTAATCTAGGTTTGCTATAGACCGGCAATAGCGCGAGAGCGTGAGCTTGGTTCTACATTAAGTTACGACTAGTTCACCTCAACACAAGTCTAGTAATATTGAGATTCACTATTTACAATGATGTATGACGATCCGTAGTGGGAATTTCCTAGCCCTAGACACTTTAATTATATTGTATTTGAATCGATATTTGACCAACATCTCTATCACCGACACCGACATCCATCAACATTGTCATTACATCATACCATACCCATCTCCACCAATAAAACATTCGTAGTCAAACCAACCTAGGATAGATTGGAACCAACACCACCTCCTTGAGTTCGATACCTGCTCGCCACTTGACCGTGCGCTAGCGGCAAAACTACAATCGTTCTCTGGGTATATATTCGGGGCCGATCACGTGCGCCCGCTGCTCAGCGGGCGCAGCCCGCTAGTAGCAGCGGGTGCCCCCGCTTACTAGCAGGCCGGCCGCTTGCCTGCCCGCCCAATGCCTTAGGTGGGCGCACCGGCTAAGCCTAGCGGGCGCGCCCGGAACTTAAGTTAATAGGGTTTTTTGAATCCCCTTTTTGGCGGCTACGAAAATTGATTTTTTGCCCATCTTTGGGCAATTGTTTGAGGGGTCAAACGAAGTCGAAATTCGTCGTCGTTCGTTCCTACGTGTTCACTATTCGAAGACATTCGAATTGATAGCTTGTTTAATTGGTGTCTACAGTTTAATGAATGAAGAAAATTAATTCGTTGAAGTTGGCCTTTACGAAAGGATTACTAACTTCAATTAAGCTAAATTAGCTAAATTAAATTTCTCTTCTATTTTGTTATTTGTCTCACATTGCTCGCAGCGAAAAAAGAGGTGCCGACTCCCTATATAAATAGGGGTGCACTCTCATCATTGAAAAATGCACCAAGTCTTCTATCGAGTAGCTTCGGATTTTAGAGCAAGCTCGATCTACGACTTAAACTATTTTTCTCTCTTCTTCCTATTTTTTCGACTAGTCCTAGCAAGACTACTAAGGGGGTTTGGATTCGGATCCAGACGTCTAGACGCAGGTCTGCTCAAGTGAAACCTTCTACCGCTGTGATCTGCTTGGAGGCAGGTGTCAGGTCGGGCGGATCGGTTCGAAGGTACGAGGCGGTTCGGGTAGATCGAGTCAAGGCGGTTCGGCTACGAGGAGCGTCAGAAGCCGGTGCGGTACATCTTGCATGTCCCAGGGTTGAGATTCTGGGTATGTTATTAAAGTAATTTTAGTGTAATTTAATTTCATCGCATTATGATAGATCCCTCTTGGGGTGGTCAGATCCACCCCAAGTTGGTATAGATCGGACTAGGTTCTGGCTCTCTAGAGCCTAGCTAAATTGTTTAGCTAGATATGGTTTTATTTTCCGCTGTGCTTTATGCCTCTGTGGTCCATCCGACTTAGGACAAACACAGATCTGAGCTCTGTGGGTCCGCCAATACCATACATAAACTGCCAACAAAAATGTCAGATAGACCTCGGGACGTCTATTCTGTCAAACTTCAAAGATCACTGTATAGTCTGAAACAATTGGGAAGAATGTGGTACAATAGACTCAGTGAATTCCTCGTGCAACAAGGACTCACAAATAATGAAGTCTGCCCTTGCATCTTTATAAGAGCAAAGGGAACAGGATTCGTAATAATTGACGTCTACATAGATGATTTAAATCTCATTGGATCTCTTAAAGAGATAGCTGAGATATCCAAACACCTTACATAGACTTTTGAGATGAAAGACCTTGGCAAAACCAAATACTGCCTCGGCTTACAAATTGAGCACCTCAGCGGAGGAATCATGTTACATCAATCCACTTACACAAGGAAATTGCTGAAAATTTTCCAAATGGACAAATGTCACCCACTGAATACACCATTGGTCGTCAGATCATTGGATGTTAATAAAGACCCCTTCTGTTCGCTGGAAGAGGGGGAGGAAACACTTGGTCCTGAAGTACCTTACCTAAGTGCCATTGGAGCACTCCTCTACCTGGCAAACTACACGCGTCCCGATATAGCGTTCGCAGTCAACCTACTAGCCAGATACAGTTCAGCGCCCACAAAGCGCCACTGGAACGTAGTGAAGCACCTTCTGCGCTACCTCCAAGGGTCAGTTGACCTGGGACTATACTACCAGAAAGGTGTATCCTCCAACTTAGTTAGTTTTGCAGATGCAGGAAACAGATCTGATCCTCACACCGCAAAGTCCCAGACTAGTTTCATATTCACCTACGGTGGAACAGCCATATCATGGAGATCTGTGAAGCAGACCTCGATAGCAATCTCATCCAATCACTCCGAACTCATTACGATCCATGAAGCTAGCAGAGAATGTTTTTGGCTACGTCAGTCATTCACCACATCCTGGTGACGACCGGCCTGAAGACGGGCGACCTTGAACCAACCTCCATGTACGAAGACAATGCAGCCTGCATAGCTCAACTACGAGGTGACCGGCGCCCCGTTTACGGTATGGGTGCGGTGTCGTTTTACCGCAAGTGCACGGTTAGTGTAGGGTGCGGGTTTATCGAACTCAGGGAGGTGGATGGCTTGAGTGGCTACTAGCCTCGCCTAGGTCGCGTGCTAGCTACGCGGATGATATGGGTGGAAGTGTAGGAATAAGGGAAAGAAAAGAAAAAGACACGAAATGAATCCCCGCTAACACGGGCTAGAGCACTCATGACACTTGGCATTTGACTTGACCCAGGGTGAGACATTACCCCAAAAGGTGGTACCTAGCGTCCATGGCCCGATATTCCGGTCGGTGCCAAGCACGCTAGGCCTACCCGGTTCTGGACGGTGGGCATTCCCATGTCCATTAACACCTTCCGCAACCGAGAGCATTAAGGCCACAATGATATCTCCCAACACTTAGTCCAAGCCGCTCCCGCGCGTTAGGACTCGATGTCTACGCTGGGGGGCGTGAGCTATGGCTAGGGAGTCAACCGCCAAGTTTATTCCCCCTTGGTCCGACGGTCAAAGGCGGTCTTTCTCCCGCCGATGACAATGAAACACCCCCGCGTAACCCTAATGGCCAAATAGGTCGAATGTGATTTCTAGAAATACATCGAAGCGGATCTTGACTGGACAAGCACCGGACCCCAATCCCCAACACATCTAGTATGTTGCCATACGAATTGGACTCAGATTGCTAGAAATCCACATTGACACATTTCATCGAACACATGCCATGCAACCAAGTCAAATGAAACAACCAAGCATCAATCCTACCCTAACCCGTATTAGGGTTCATCAACACTACTCCATGGTGAGAAACATAAAAACAAGCAAAACAAATAACATACAAACATTCACCATAGAGCAAAATGAAAACAACACAATACAATAGAAAATGAGAGAAGAAAAATACTTATCTTGATTCGAATCCAACAATCCGGTACAAGATTTATTGAGCAAAGACCTAATCTAATCTACCTTAAGCTTCACAAGAGAAGGGGCAAAAAGCCCTAAAAACTGAAGAAGACTCCCCCCAAGTCGTGCCCCCAATCTCTATTTATAAACCCCTCAAAAACCCTCTTGGGTCGGGTTCAGAACTGTCAACAAAGGCCCATCCGATCGGGTGGAAACTCACCCGATCGGGTGGAATAAACAGAGAGCTCAGATTCGCAGAAACAGATCTCACCCGGTCGGTTGACAAGTCAACCGATCGGGTGAAATGAAATTCCAGACTGCAGCCAGTTTCAGCACATAGCTGCGCTTAGAAAATTCCAGAAAAATCTAGAAAAATCGGATTTGGGCATGCGACCTATCGTTGGAAAGCTAACGACGATGCCGACGCTATAAAACTAAGAGATCACCCAAAATCCTTCTGGAATGATAGCAGATCTTCAATGAATGAGCAGCGGTGCGTGAAAGGGGACGAAAAGGCCACCCGATCGGTTGAAATGTCAACCGATCGGGTGAGAGGCTTGTTGCTTCGGCCGTCACCTTCGGGAGCATCAACCGGGCGCAGAGGAGAGCGGGTGGCGTGATCGGGTCGTCCTTCGGAGGAATCGGCTACAGATGAACCGATCGGGTGAAGGTCACCCGATCGGTTGGAATTCAGCTCCATTTTCCCGAGAACTTTGTTGGGATGAACCGGTCGGCGAACCGATCGGTTGACCTTGCGCTTCGCTCCAGCTTTAGTCCGGGTCAGACACGCATGCATCACCCGATCGGTTGGCTGTGTCCAACTGATCGGGTGGGGGCTGAAAAGTGGTAATCTTGGTCGTTTGACCCCCTGGATCACGCGTGACTCCTCCCGTTGCTTCGGGGACTCAGAATATCGTCGTTTTATGTCCCAAATGCTGTAAATTCCTGCAAATATACAAAAAACATGGAAAAGTGAAAGAAAACAAGAAAATACAAGAAAACACGAGAAAACGAATTAAAGACGGCGGAAAATACGGAGAAACACGGAAGAAAACGTGCGCAAATATATGAAATATAAACGCACGTCAAAATCCCCCAAGCTGAACTCTTCCTCGTCCTCGAGGAAGACGAGTGAGAGTAGGAGCTCGGAGGGAGAAAATAGAGAGAAAGAGAGAAAAAGAAAACTCTATATCCTAGATCGCCCGTCAGGGCCAACAAAGTCAAAAACGACACACCAAGCAAGCAAACACCAAATCACATCACTAAACTAAGGAATACGAGTCCAGACAAATGCCGTGGGCCCACGCGGTGAAGAGCGAGTGAGTGTGGTCGTGTGTTAGCAGACGGTGTCACTATCTACATTGTGCAATAAAGCTCGATATACACAAATCCAGGAAACGATCCAAATACCGATTCGAATTTGAAATTGCGGTGAATATTAGCTCAAGCATGCATGAGAAGAGTATAAGAATAGAAGTGTATCATGCATCGGGGACTCCACAACTAGGGTTAAGAAAATCACACCACTATAGCCGAGATACTAGCTAAAAAGTTCCCACGCCAAGTGTTTTCGAAAACGATGGGGGTTGAGATGATGTGGAGTAGAACACTCGGTGCAAATTCTCGCCTTCCCTTTATTCTCGGCAAGTAGAAAAATATTCACACTTGAAATTTTTGGGTTTTGGGTATTTTTATTTTTTTTGGATTTTGGGCTATACAAAATTTTTCTTTTCTTTTCTTTTTGGGTTTTTCTTTTCTTTTCTCTTTTTTTGGATTTTTGGGTTTTTGGTTATACACATGTGTACTCTCCCAAGTGGGAGAACGGTACACGACGAGGGGATTTGCACCAAGTAAAACAAAAAGGAAATCGGAATCTAAACACTTGGGCAAAGGAAACTATTCTCGCTAATTAGAGCATGGGCTAAATGGGTTATCCTAGTCCTTAATTGTGGAATCCCGACACATGCGAAATGTAGTATACGATATATATAGCATGCATATAGAAGCAGACATTAGAAGCAAATACCGCATATTCAATATCGAAGCATGATAATCTAGGGGTCAACCAAGGGTAGGTATATAGATCAAAATCACAAAGTAGAAGCACTCCAAACAGCTAGGCACGACGCACGACTCACAAAAAGCTAAGTGGACCCGTGATGCATGAAATGCAAGAGGACTCGATATCCTAGGGTTAGTGAATGTGATTATCGAAGCCGTGCAAGGTGTGCATGTGATTTTTGTGGCAATTCATCATAGGGTTCATCTCTAGGAGAAAGAGATAAAAAGAAGAAAAGAAAAAGAAAAAGAAAAACATGGAGAAAAACGACTCAAATAATGAAGAAAAAGAGACAAATGACGCACGAAGTGCGACTCCCCCAAGCTAAAACTTGCATTGTCCTCAATGCAATAGTAGTGAATACGGGAGGGCAATGAAAATGAGGGGGAGTTACGCACCGACACAAAAAATGAAAAACACGAAAAATACACGAACGAAACAGGAAAATAAAGAAAAAGAAACATACAGAATAAAAGATATAAAATGCAACGAAGGACTCAAAGACACAAACACACGACAACGACACACGAAAACATGCACACAAAAGTCGATTTCCCACAAGCTGAACATGACAATGCTAGTAAAATGATATGATCAATGGGGATGTAGAGATATGCTAGGGGAAAATCGGAAAAGAAAGAAATCAGAATGCAGGAGAGACAGTCTGCTCATTCTCCTCGGAAGAGGATGTGGGGTGAAATGATAGAAGGGCACGACATGTCGGGTTATTATGATGCAAAAGCAAATCCTAAATACGCTCCCCTCGCTAATGAGAGGAGACGAGATTATTCAAATCTAAACTAGAAAGCGGTAAATTTTTACACTACTGGATTAGGATACACCTGAGCATAGGCGGATCCAAGATCTGAAGTGGGGCAGGTAGCTGCTCTAACTGCTCCTTCTGTGGCTCCGCTAGAAGCGTTGTGCCACGTGTGCCAATGGACCCAAGCAATGCACCTCCAAGCATCCCTCGTAGGTGTCCACCTGTGACCTGCAAAAGACGAGGTGCATTAGTCCGTGGCAAGAAATTATTTCCCAAAATAAATGTATCTCAGAGATAGTCGTCAACAAATGATGGTAAAATATATGAAATGTGGCGAACACTTCCTGAAAATGGTATGCTATCCTCTGTGCTAGCGACGATCAAATCCCCGCTCTCCATGTGAAGTTGCTCTCCAGGTGGTGACACACTGCAGCATACCTCAAGGGAAGTCGATCCTATGTCCTGCGAGAGATATGGTGTGTCAAAAATATATAAGTCTAAAGGAATAGGACGTGAAAAGCGAGACTTAAATGTGGAGTGAGAGTGAGTATGAAAATCTCCCTGAAGAGGGGCAATATGCTCAAGTAGATGCTCAGCCGCAAAAGAAGTGTGTTGGATCTGGATCGTAGCCTAGAGGGGGGGTGAATAGGCTAATAAAAATATTCGTGCAACCCACGAACAATCCCACGCAGTTTTAGGCACAGACAGGGCAATAAAATAGCAATCACAGAATACGCACAGATATGCCATGGTTCGGTCGTCCCCACGACCTACTCCAGCCCCCGAAAGCAACTACTAGATAGATATGTAATCAAGTACAGCTACAATGAGTCAAGATCTCAAATCTACTCTCACCTGGCTCGTACGCACACCACGTGCTCTACACTATCAATCTAGTCAAATGCTCTCCCTCCGTGACGACTCCCAAGTCGTCAGGTCCCAAAAAGTAACACAGAAGGTAATGTTTCTCCTACAGAGATCGCTACACCAATACAAAGATAAATAAATAGAGTTTTAGAAATGCTCAGTAATGGCGTGTCGTCTCTGTCGTTCAGCGCGTGTCAGATCTCGTCTGACGTAGATGTAGATGTCTCTGATGTCATGCCTACCAAGGAGAGCCTGCAGATTTGTGCTCTTCAATTAATTGCCACAAACTCCTCTTTTAATTATTACTATTTTCTTCCCTCACCTAAACTTGAAAGCCTGCAAGTCCAATGAACAAAGTGAGTGGAGTATTAATGATTCAAAACAACAGTTAATTTTTCCACACGTATGCACGTTGAAATTCGAAGGAAAAATGTGTGAGGTATTAAAAGAAAATTGATTCTGTGAAGGGAATTGGGCTCTCGGAAAAATTCACAGCATTCGGCACCCACAAAAAAGTCTACAAACAATCAAAGAATTAAAGCGCAAGTGGCCGGCTCCTGTGATAAACAATTTTCGGCTCTCAGGATGTTGATGCTCCCTTGTTCAAAATATTTGTGCTGCTCTCCACCTAAAAATTCCGGCCTGCAATCAAAAGACCCTTAAAAAAGTTTTGAAACAAAAATCAAAGACCCTGCGTTCATCACTTCAGCCTAGGGAATTTTTGCAACCAAAAAAAACATACAACGAATTGCTCTTTCGATTTTCAATGAACAGAACCTGGGGTTCAAGAACAAACGAAGTGCTCTTTAAAATACCTCCCAAAAACAAATGATTCCCCAAACAAAAATTCGTGTGGGCTTTTTGAATGCGACAGCAGGTGTGTGTTTTTTTTGATAAAAAGAAAAATTGATGCACTTTCAAGGATTTCGGCACTTCCAATTTTTTGGCCAAAGAATGCGGCGCCCCTCTCTAGGTTTCGGCTTCTACTCTAGATATTGAAAGGATGCGGCTTAATACCCAACAAGAACGACGGCAGCACTTTGAGATTAAGGGTTTCCCTTCTTTTAGAAGTTGCTTGTGGCTGAAATAAATGAAGGGCTTCTTCAAAAAATAATGCACAGCAATTTTAATAGGCCGGGGCTTTTTAATACTCGCAGGATGCCTGGGAAATTCTCAAAGTGTATTATTATATTAAGGCCTCTTGTAATTTGTGATGTGCATTTGTTATCAACAAAAGGCAAATGCTCACAGACATTGAAAGAATGCAAATGAATGCACTTAAAATAAAAACGGCCTGTGTAATGTTTTTTTTGGTCAAATAATCACATAAGAATGTGCATGTGTATTTTTTAAAACACCAATGCAAACATAAGAGTGTGCCTGTGTATTTTTTAAATCACCAATGCAAATGGTGGTGTGAGCACTAGTAAATATGAATCAAACCAGTTTATTGTCTTCTCATTCCCATCATATTGCCCAAGTCCTTCCGTGAATTTTGTCGCAAGTTCGTCGTTCCTGAAACACTTAACACACACGTTAAACCGTTCACATACGTTTGTTATCATCAAACACGAAGTTCATAGAACGTTGTTATCAACAAAGTGGAGCGTGACGGTAGAGGTAGATGTGGCTCGGGCTCCATGAAGTGGACGATCGTATCCAAGCCCTCATGCACATCCCCCTCGACGATATGCTCATACTCCACCATCTGCCCGATGTCCTGAATGACATCCTCGTGGTTGACCACGGACCAAGGAAGAAGCAGCAACAGAGATGACAGTGGAGGTGGATGTAGAGCGGACCCCTCGTAGGTGGTCGTGGTGTCCTCGTCCTCACGCACATCCTCCTCGCCGGTATGCATAATCTCTGTAAACTCCTCGGTGCTCTCATAGGACTCATGCGGGGTATCCAGATCAAGAGAAGAAGTCTCTCCCACAGATCCTATAGAAATCACCACATCCTCACTATCATCATCAAAAAATGCTTCGTCGTCCAAGTGGTAGTGATGGAAAAATGGGGTATCGGCTTGAGATGTGTCTATGGTGGCCGATGGCATGGTGGTCTCAACCATGAAAGTGGGTATATCCTCTTCTTCATCCCCTCTCCTCGGTGTAGGCTCGGTGATTGGTACCATCAAGTTTTGTAATATTTGGCCTTGGTTAAACATGGCACTTTCAAGGAGAGACACGAGGCTTGATTCTTCTTGTGTTTGTGGAGGGGTATAAGGTTGAGGAAATGGATGGGAGGTGTTTGGGCTAAGGTTGTGGGAAAATGTTTGGCCTTGGGGTAGGGGGAGGCTCTCAAGCGTAAATGGGCAATCATAATACACGTGCCCCGCCATCCCACAAGTCTCACAAACCACAACTGGATAAGGATCGTATCCTCCCATCTGAGCATCAAAATTTGATCTCCACATGGTAATATCAAAGATACCTGGACAACAAAAATAAGAAAACTAGAGAGGAGAGTCAATAGTACAAGAGAATAACAAAAATATAATATAATGGTGGGGGGAGAAATTTCTTGGTTATTGAATATTTTTAAAAAAAAAGAAAAAGAAATTTTTTTGTGTTTTTATGCGTAGTCTACCGAACCCAAGCTAAGCTAGTATCAAACCGAACGCCTCCCCGGCAACGGCGCCAAAAACTTGACCGGCGCCCCGTTTACGGTATGGGCGCGGTGTCGTTTTACCGCAAGTGCACGGTTAGTGTAGGGTGCTGGTTTATCGAACTCAGGGAGGTGGATGGCTTGAGTGGCTACTAGCCTCGCCTAGGTCGCGTGCTAGCTACGCGGATGATATGGGTGGAAGTGTAGGAATAAGGGAAAGAAAAGAAAAAGACACGAAATGAATCCCCGCTAACACGGGCTAGAGCACTCATGACACTTGGCATTTGACTTGACCCAGGGTGAGACATTGCCCCAAAAGGTGGTACCTAGCGTCCATGGCCGATATTCCGGTCGGTGCCAAGCACGCTAGGCCTACCCGGTTCTGGACGGTGGGCATTCCCATGTACATTAACACCTTCTGCAACCGGGAGCATTAAGGCCACAATGATATCTCCCAACACTTCGTCCAAGCCGCTCCCGCGCTCTAGGACTCGATGTCTACGCTGGGGGCGTGAGCTATGGCTAGGGAGTCAACCGCCAAGTTTATTCCCCCTTGGCCCGACGGTCAAAGGCGGTCTTTCTCCCGCCGATGACAATGAAACACCCCCGCGTAACCCTAATGGCCAAATAGGTCGAATGTGATTTCTAGCAATACATCGAAGCGGATCTTGACTGGATAAGCACCGGACCCCAATCTCCAACACATCTAGTATGTTGCCATACGAATTGGACTCAGATTGCTAGAAATCCACATTGACACATTTCATCGAACACATGCCATGCAACCAAGTCAAATGAAACAACCAAGCATCAATCCTACCCTAACCCGTATTAGGGTTCATCAACACTACTCCATGGTGAGAAACATAAAAACAAGCAAAACAAATAACATACAAACATTCACCATAGAGCAAAATGAAAACAACACAATACAATAGAAAATGAGAGAAGAAAAATACTTATCTTGATTCGAATCCAACAATCCGGTACAAGATTTATTGAGCAAAGACCTAATCTAATCTACCCTAAGCTTCACAAGAGAAGGGGCAAAAAGCCCTAAAAACTGAAGAAGACTCCCCCCAAGTCGTGCCCCCAATCTCTATTTATAAACCCCTCAAAACCCCTCTTGGGTCGGGTTCAGAACTATCAACAAAGGCCCACCCGATCGGGTGGAAACTCACCCGATCGGGTGGAATAAACAGAGAGCTCAGATTCGCAGAAACAGATCTCACCCGGTCGGTTGACAAGTCAACCGATCGGGTGAAATGAAATTCCAGACTGCAGCCAGTTTTAGCACATAGCTGCGCTCAGAAAATTCCAGAAAAATCTAGAAAAATCGGATTTGGGCATGCGACCTATCGTTGGAAAGCTAACGACGATGCCGACGCTAGAAAAATAAGAGATCACCCAAAATCCTTCTGGAATGATAGAAGATCTTCAATGAATGAGCAGTGGTGCGCGAAAGGGGACGAAAAGGCCACCCGATCGGTTGAAATGTCAACCGATCGGGTGAGAGGCTTGTTGCTTCGGCCGTCGCCTTCGGGAGCATCAACCAGGCGCAGAGGAGAGCGGTGGCGTGATCGGGTCGTCCTTCGGAGGAATCGGCTACAGATGAACCGATCGGGTGAAGGTCACCCGATCGGTTGGAATTCAGCTCCATTTTCCCGAGAACTCTGTTGGGATGAACCGGTCGGCGAACCGATCGGTTGGCCTTGCGCTTCGCTCCAGCTTCAGTCCGGGTCGGACACGCATGCATCACCCGATCGGTTGGCTGTGTCCAACCGATCGGGTGGGGGCTGAAAAGTGGCAATCTTGGTCGTTTGACCCCCTGGATCACGCGTGACTCCTCCCGTTGCTCCGGGGACTCAGAATATCGTCGTTTTATGTCCCAAATGCTGTAAATTCCTGCAAATATACAAAAAACATGGAAAAGTGAAAGAAAACAAGAAAACACGAGAAAACACGAGAAAACGAATAAAAGACGGCGGAAAATACGGAGAAACACGGAAGAAAACGTGCGCAAATATATGAAATATAAACGCACGTCACGAGGTGGCTACATCAAAGGTGACAGAACGAAGCACATTTCCCCCAAGCTTTTCTGGACGCATGAACTACAAGAAGACAGACAGATCGACATCCAGCAGATCCAGTCTTGCAACAACCTGGCAGATCTATTTACTAAAGCACTACCACGTTGTACCTTTAGAAAACTTGTAATAGGTATTGGGATGAGACAGTTGAAAGACTTACAACCTGAAGCTTGTACACAACAGAGGGAGTTAATGTTGTGTTGTACTCTTTTCCCTTAGCTAATGGTTTTTCTCACTAGGTTTTCCATCGCCAAAGGTTTTAACGAGGTAAGACCTCCTAACTTAGGATCCAGAATTATCCATGTCCTCATGACCTGATAAGCTCTATGAATCTCGAAGTATTCATATACCAAGCTTACAACAATGGATGGATAAGGTGAAGTGTTATGAACCGGCTTTTGTAGGCCCAAGTGGAGCCCAATAGGGTTTAGGGTATCCATCCATAATGTAATTGTTTTTCTATAAATAAAGGGCTACGGGTTCAGTAGCCGGCACTCCCATAACACCTTTCAAATATTTCAGCCTATAGATGATGTCATGTTATCCCGTATAGATGATGTCATGGTATCCAGGTCTGATGACCCGGTCAAAGTACCACTACCACATACTGTTAATAGCTTTTGATTTGTTTTCTTGATCCGTTCTTAAACTGTGGTTATTTCAACAAGTTTTGTTAAAAAATAATTAGAATTGCTAAGCAAATGTTAATAATAATTTACATCGTTTCAAGATTTCTTGGTACAAGGATATGGCCAAGTCCAGGTCTGTTTCGTCCAAGAGAGAGCCTCCCTACAGCACCAATAACACCACCAAAAGCCTAAACCTAACATCGCATGCAGCCTGATATTAAAGAATTTGGATCCTCACGTCTGTATCATTTGCATTTGCATAAATCAAAGCTATGCCCAACAAGAATCGTAACCGCTTACCAACTTTCATCAACAATTGAGAGTATTGCAATGGACAGCTCACAACAAAAGTCGCAAATGAGAGGGGCCCGATCCTGATCCGAAACTGAAAACAGAATATTAATGCGAATAAGAATACATTACATACTGGAGCAGCACCATAAGATGAACTTCAACACCAGCTGACAATTTTATGGATACATGCATTCAACGTCTTTCACAAGCACATTAAATACGACAACCCTCGACGCTAACTCTAAACAGTGCAGCATGGACACAAGCTGGGCCGCTACTTCCTCGTCCTCAACCATCTAAACTCAACATGCACACACACAACCAGCATCTCTAAGCCTACAATCATAGAGTGAGAATACAACAAAAGTGGGAGTCCTGTGAGGCTACCACAACATCACACTGTGCAACGGAGCAAGTCACTGCCCTCTCTATTTCCATGGCATGTTGCCCATCCCTTGCTGACTGTTGTTATTGCACGTGGTGCCCGTGCTATGGTTCATCGGGCTTCCGGGCCCGCCCGAGGACTCGCTCAAGGTGCCTCGCGACGGTGGGCTGTTGGCGCCCATCACAGGCATCGGCCCGCTGCTGGCGAGCTTTCCTGGGGCAGAGGAAGGATCGACTGGAAAACTACTGCCATGCTTTGGCTCTTTCTTCCCTTCTGCGATGAAACTGCCCACCACCACCTGCGGTTGAAGATACATTACTTGTTTGGATTTGTTGAGACCCCCACAAAGAAGAGTTTTGTATGAATTTAATACCGTTTGGGGTGTGATGCAGCATCGCTCATATTTTCTTTTCTAAGTTGGTTAACTTCTCCATAAAAAATGCACAAGATTCTGAATAAAATTAATACACAAGAATGTACGTGCTTGTTGTTAATTAGATAAATTCAACCATACGCATAAATATGTTAAGTAATGAAAATCATATCCTATAATAACATAACTCCGCTAACAGTATGCCTTCAAATAAGCTTGCGGGAAATGGATACAGACATTGGCCAATTTCAATTCATTTCAACCCCTAATTTAGATATTTGTCGATAATGGAAAACTTTATACATCATTTCCAATGGATACTGACCTGGATAGGTGATGCTGCTGTTAGAAGTCCCGCCACTCCGCCGCCTAAGACCCGGCCATCTGGGCCAGCCAGTGAAACGCTGAGCCCACCAGTCCGACTACGCTGCCCATCATTTTCTGACAGCAGAAATGATCCAGACAATGACAAGATTTCAAACCGACCCTGCATTCAACATATAAAAGAATCCATTAGCACAAGTTTAACTTGTCCTGCAAGTGTAGAAGGTAAAATTAGTTAAACAGGTAACGCCTCTCTCTCTCTCTCTCTCTCTCTCTCTCTCTCTCTAAAATTAGTTAAACAGGTAACGCCTCTCTCTCTCTCTCTCTCTCTCTCTCTCTCTCTCTCTCTCAAAAACAAGGAGAAGAACAATAATAATAAAACAGCATAAATTTATTCTAATTTAATATGCAAGGACATAATATAACACTGGTAACGAAGTTTAGCAAACTAAATTTCCTTTTGAATTCTTTCTAGTGAAAGTTGGCTTGATTGAGACACTGAAGAAGTATTGGTTCGGCAGCCAAGCTATCTTGTGTAGAGATAGCTCGCCTGTGCTCGGATATGACCTATCTGACTCTGACTCTGCACAAGTTAGATACAAGGATGCCGAGCAATTGGACTTCGTCATTGCATTGGATCCTCAGTTCAGAAGATCGTCGGCACATAGATCGGCGGCTCATAGATCGACAGCTCTACAGTCCGCACTTCGAGAAGCTCGGATAAATCGGCTCGATACTTCATTGGCTCGGACTTCAAAGGGAGGCTCAATAGTACAGAGGGGACCCACCATAGGATGTGTCGTCCTATTCATAGTAGAGCTACGATTGGATTGAAATATCGTTAAAGTCGGGATTCGTATCGTTTAAAATCCCTATTCAATGATGACACTTATTATCCTAGGGTTATATATAGGGTGTTTTAGACTAGGGTTTTACCGAGTAACAAACTGAGAGAATATTGAGCCGCCTTTGTGAGAGCCAACTTTGAGATGTTTTGTTGAGATTTTGGAGAGACCATTGTGTGCTTCTTCTTTGTGAGGAAAGAAGATATGTATTCGTTCTTTCCTTTCGTAATAAAACTCATTGATGTTCTCTTGACCGGCCAACGACCTAAAGTTGATGTATTTCATAGTGCTCTATTTGTCTTGGTTGCTCGTTCTTCATGATCTGATCTTTGACGATCATTCGCTAGCGCACAACTTGGTATCAGAGCTCACGGTTTCGAAGATCAATGTAGGATGCGAATATGAGCAACAGTAGCGATGACAGTTCTTCAAAGACGTCGGCTTCCGAAGGGTATGCTCCAGCAGCTTGGACTCTCGTGTCCAACACAAAGTTCAAATTGAGAAGTTTGATGAAAAGATTAACTCCAGTATGTGGAAATGCGAAGTCTTGGATGTCTTGAACCAACTTGATTAAGATATCATATTGGACGAGAAGCCGACTAGCAAGTCTGATTTAGAGTGGAGAACTCTAAATTGGAATGCATGTAGAACAATTCGATTGTATCTGACAAAAGCAAATTTTTGGAAGGAGCTCGGCAACCAGTACATAACAAAGAACATCCAAAACAGACTGTATTTGCAGAAGAAGCTTTTCAATTTGAAGCTTGAGGGTGTTTCTATCGAGGAATATCTTGACTACTATAACAAGCTTCTTACCGATCTGAGAAACGTCAACGTTAATGTCGACGATGAAGACAAAGCTATGATTCTCTTCAATTCTCTACCCATTGAGTATGAGTACTTGGACTCGATCACATTTGAAGAAGTGTCCAATGCTCTTACGAGCAACGAGTTAGGAAGAATGAGGACACGAGAAGCCGAGCTAACGACGCTCTTCCCGTGGTAAGAAGTCGGAATAATACGAAGGATGGAGGTCGGAAGGGGTATTTTCGATACAAGTCCAGAGACAAGAGTAGAGGCCATCTTCGCAAGGACTTGGCAAAGGACCAATGTGCTTTCTGCAAAAAAATAGAACATCAGGTCAAAGATTATCGAAGGGCGAAAAAGCACGACGCAACATGCAACATTGTGCTTCAAAGGGCGTGTTGTGAGATGGATGGGTGCTCGACTCTGTGTGCTCTTTCCATATGACACAGGGAGTACTTTGTGACCTTCCGTGAAGGGAGTAAAAATACATTCATATTAGGCGATGACCGAGCTTACAGCACTGCGGGCATCGGGATAGTTCAGATAAAGATGGGCGACGGTGTTACACAAGACATCGATGAGGTATGCTTTGTTTCCGACCTAAAACATAATCTTATATCGTTCGGCTCACTCGAAGCCAAGGGCTGCCGAGTGACGATGGAGAATGGTGCTCTGAGAGGGACCCGAGGAGCTATGATCGTGATGAGGGGAAAGCGAAAAGGCAACCTCTACTACTTGAATGGTTCGGTCGTGACTGGCACAGCATCTCTAATCCATGAGGTCGCTCAAGACGACTCGCTTTGGCACATGCATCTATGTCATGTTGGTGAGAAAGCTTTATAGAAGTTGATCGAAGGAGATCGTTTGAGAGGAGCCAAGACCGGAATGATCGAATTCTGCAAGCATTGTGTCTTCAGCAAGCAGACACGAGCTTCTTTTGGTACGGCCATTCATAATACGAATGGATCGCTTGACTATGTTCATACCGACGTATGGGTGTCGAGTAGGTCGGTCTTGTTGAGAGGTAAACACTACTTCGTATTATTCATTGATGATTTCTCACACATGGTTTAGGTGTTTTCTCTAAATTCAAAAGACCAAGTTCTGAACACTTTCATTGAGTGGAAAATTCTGATTACTGACTCAAACAGGTTGGGAAGTCAGATGGCTCCGAAGTGACAATGGTGGAAAGTATAGGTCGGACCTCTTCCAGAAGTTACATAAATCAAAGTGGATTCAGAGGCACTTCACCGTTAGAAGTATGCCACAACAGAACGGAATAGCTGAGAGGATGAATCAGACTTTGCTGGAGAAAGTGCAATACATGTTGTCTACTAGCGACCTACCGAAAGAGTTTTGGGTGGAAGCACTGGTGTACGCGACCTACTTAGTCAATCGGTTACCGTCTGCTGTTGTAATGGCCCAAATGCCCTATACAATCGGGTGTATAGTTTTGTGTGATATGCACTGAATATGTGCCAATATACATGTGTAGTGTGCATAATAAATATGTAGTGTGCATGGTAAGTACCCTATGGGTTGCCTATTATATGCCTATATGGGTGAATGTATATCTATTAGAATGTATTATTTGGATGCATATGGTGGTATGAATGAGGATGTTATGGATGTATATGTGACTGATTATATGAGTAGTAGTGCGTATAGTAAAGTAGTGTTATGGTTGTGTGATTTGTAGTAAATATTATTAGTATGTCATATATTCATGTACTACTATTTGTGTATTATTATTAGTAAAATAGTGTTATTAATAATTGGTGACCCTCTTGTATGAATGACAAGATTGTTAATAGTTATAAGTGGGTGTGGGTGTAGTGTAAGAGGGAGTGTGCAAGGAAGAGGTTCTTTAGTAATTAGAAAAAGGTGGGTGTGTGTGTAAAGAAAGTCTTAAAAGATAAGAATGGAGTTAAGAAAAATAGAAAAGGAGAAGAAAATAGAAAGAAAAAGACAATAGAGGGAAGAGTGTAGAAAGATGGGAGAGTAGTGTAGAAAACCCCTTCATGTAGGAACCCTTATGAAAACCCCTTCATGTAGGAACCCTTATCTCCTCTTTTCTCTCTCTCTTTTCTCTCTCTCTCTATTTCTCAATTTCGTGCTCCCCTCCCCTCCCTCTTGCTCTCATTTTATGACCAAAATTTCATTTTTCAATCTCTAATTAGACCCTTGTACAAGAGGCTAGAAAGTGGTTCCTTTTAGAGCTTAAGAAGAGGAAGTTGGACATGCAAGATGGAGTTTTTTTATGGAGCTTTGAGGGGAGTTGTTCATGGAGCCAAAGTTGGATTTTAAGAGGATGAAATGAAGCATCTAAGAGGTATGAGTTCAAACTCCCTTTAGTAGCCATTAATAAGCTTTCATGTTTAAGTTCTACTAATTGCTTGCATGTATGTTGGCTGAAATTTAATCATGTTTCGGATGAAACTTTGTGCAAGTGTATACTTCCTTTTATAAAGTTTTAAAGAAATTCTGAGAAAATTATGCTGAAAGGATTAGATAGTTATCTACAACTTTCATGTTGGAGGTTTTCCCAAATTATTAGACCCAAATTGGAGTTATTTCCTGGGTATCAGATTTTGCCAGGCTTTACACCATCTCACTAATTTGACTATATTTGTTACTATAAGTGTCCAAATCCTGCAAACTTAAACATTTTAAATATCTACTCTAAAGAGCTACAATTTTCATGTGGAAAGAAAAATCAGATTTTGGCTGTAATCGGTTGGAATTTATTGAAGAAGTGTCATATTTTCTGCATCTAAACAGATCTACTATGTTTCACTGCACACCTCACCATAATTAACACACACCTCACCATAATTAGCACACAGCTCCTGATTTTTTAATATTTGATATCTGAAACCCTAACTAATATATCTACAACTTTCATTTATTAAGTTTTGTCAAATTCGTAATAGAAATAGGTGATATCTGTTCATGTTTGTGACTGTTAGTAAATTTCTAGCAACTGAAAGTACTGAAGTTGTGTTTTGAATTATGGGCTAATGTGAATCTTGCCTCCACCATACATGTTTGGTACTGTTATGTTATGTGAAAACCCCCCTACCATTTGGGCCTGAGGCTTAATGTGAGTTAAAATGTTGGTTCCCTTGAGCTTTGCATGTACAAGTTTGGTTATTGACGTATGCTAGCAAGTGGTTATGAAATATGCACATATGCACCGCTAAAACATCCCTACACGTTCCTGCAGAATTTCAAGATATATATGAATGCTTATCTCACAATGTAAGAAGAAGAAAAATTGAATTAATTATGTGTAATAGCTTATTAATTTTGGGTTAACTCTCATGTTTTGAGTTTCTTCTAATTCTGCCCTTAATTAGGGTTAATCTGGCCTAGACTTCTAGATAGCAGATTTAGAATTTGCCCGTTTGTATACCCCTCACCATTTTAGCTCTAATTATTACTGTAGTTATGCAAATCGTGATTTCTAGGACATTATGGATATCTACACTTCCCAATCTACATCCTTTATGTTTTGCCCCAAATCAAAATCAGTTTGGAACTATGAGTAATTCATTGCTGAATTTGAAGCAGATTTCAGCTTAAACAGAATGTTAAACAGAATGTTTATCTCTTACAATATTGGCCACTATAATTAGTGTACTCAGGTAGATTTTCTGAAAATTGATGGGTGAATGTAAAACTTATGTAGCTACAACTTTCTAGTTGTAATTTTTCTGAAATTCTAACTAGAATTAGATAATATCAGCCTTTCTTTCATGACTATTTGCAATTTCCTGCAAGCTGAATGGTTGGTGTGGTGTTTCTAGGTTTTTACAAGCACTTGTTCTTACTTTAAATGCTTCTAACCATTGTTATGATATGAAAGGAAGTTGTTATGTCTTGTTAACATATATTCTCAAGTGATTATGACCATGGTAATGTTGTCCACTTTGTGAACTTAAGCCTCAATGAAAGCAATTCATACATATGTGAAATGTGGCCATATGTATGCTTGTCCCATGATTTATAACATGGATTCGTGATGTCGGGGGGACATGTATGACATGGCTTCATCTGTGAGGTGTTGATGGGTTGAAATAGCTGTGATGAAGAGCATGACACTTCAGTGCATCATGACCCAGAAAAAGAGAAGGAAAGAGGAGAGTAATTGGGATGAGATGAAATCGTCAAGTAATGCCCATTTGCGTATATTCCCTTATGGTATTCATTGTTGTTGTTGTTACCTCTACTTTCTGCATGTGTGTTTGCATGTGTTTGGTGTTAATTCACATGTAATGAATATTATGGAATTAACTCAATCTCCTTAAAGGGTGTGAGCTGATAAAAAGGGTTGGGGAACACCGAGTACTAGTAGAATATGAGGACTGGACTATGTTGTGACAGTGTTAATGTAACTTGCTCAGTTTCGGGTACTTTGTGTTTATTTCCGTACCTTGCTCAGTTTTATATACAATGTGTTGTAATATTGTGGGGTTTTCCTCACTCGCACTCTGTTGCGATGGAATGGGTGAAGTGAGAGGCCCCGTTAAGGAAACAGTGCTTGTGTATCACTGGCATGTGCTCCTTACCGCCCCACTTTAGGCTGGAGCACAGTTCCTCATATTCAATGATGTACACAGGTTTCCAAACAAAATTTAATTAAATTCTTTGTAACTTTTGTAACTTTGCCTCTGAGTTGCGTTTGTTCAATTAATAATTGTTGTAGCTCATATGGTTTTTTGCCTTGCAGTTGCAGTTACTTACCTCTTGTAGTGTAGTAATGGATGTTTAATTGCCTTATTCCCTTTGCTCCTTTTATACATCGATATATTGACATGTCATGTTCTTGTATCACTTTCACGTATAGCATTTGTTCACTCAGTAGTTGTATTTAAGAGTGGCATACTAGCGGGAGTTCGGATATCCTACTGGGAGGCGTTGACGTGCTCCATCTTGTGGTTTTCGTGTGCTTGTGAGCTGGTGGCTAGAGATATGTGAAGTTGAGTTTGAGTTAAGTGTGGGTTTGGGGTGTGAGATGAGTATGTGACTCTTGTACTTTTGGGTCTCTTTTTGGGGGCGAGTTGCTGATGTATAACGATGGATATGATGTTGTATAATGATGGAGGATATAGATATAGTCTTTGTTGTTTCAGTGTTCTCTCTGGTTGTCTGTGTTGTGATTCTGTGTTGGCCTTGTGTTGGTTGCTCTGTTGGGAACATTACATGTACTACCTCAGCAGTACGCAGTGGCTTGCTGATTCAATTGTTTTTCTCTTCCCTTCTTCCTTCGTAACACTCGCTACTCTGGGAGAACCTGGGATGGATTCGTACTTCCCGGGTATCCCGGGGAGCGCGGCGTTACAGCTGCATTGGGAGGACGACCTTCAAAGGTCAGGAAAACCAGCTCCCAACAATGAGTCTGCGGATTTAGGGCTATCCGAGAAACTATGCTATGAAGTGAACAAGCTCGACGCTAGAACCAAGAAAGCCATCTTCTTGGACTTTAGCAATGGTTTCAAATGATACAGGCTGTGGTGTCTGACACAAAAGAAGGTGATCGTAAGCAGAGACGTAACATTCGATGAGTCAATGTTACTAAAGAAAGAGCATGAACTGATGGTGGAGGCCGAACAGGCACAGACGAAGCAGGTCTACTTGGAATTGTCTAAGGTTCTCGATAGCTCAGCTACTGACTCAGGCTGACTTACACCAGAGGCTGTAAAAGATGTACTCCAGATAGATGCTGGTGATGTTGGTGGTTCAAGCTTGGATGGTGAAAATAGCTCGCTCCACAGATTGCACAACCAAAGGATTCCATTGCAATGTCGAGACCAAGGCGTGAGATATGAAGGCATGCACGATATATGGAGATGGCTTTGTTCGCTTTCCTCGCTGTAAGTATTGATATACCCACTTCTTTCAGAGCGGTGGAGCATTTTGAAGACACAGTCAAGTGGAGGTAAGTGATGGACGAGGAGATGAACTCACTGATGAAGAATGAGACTTGGGATCTGGTGGAGCTTCCAAAAGGTAAGAAGGCGATAGGGTGTAAGTTGATCTACACCAAGAAAGACATAGCCGAAGCTGGAGAAGTTCGCTACAAAGCTCGCCTTATAGCGAAGGGCTATGCACAAAGAGTGCATCGACTACAATAAAGTCTTCTCTCCGGTGGTGAAGCATTGCTCAATTCGGATCCTATTGGCATTAGTGGCACAGCTCGACCTTGAACTGATGCAACTAGATATCATGAACTGATGCAACTAGATATCAAGACGGCGTTCTTGCATGGAGAGCTCGAGGAAGAGATCTATTGGCTCAGTCCGATGGCTATAAGAGTAGCAATGGGCTTGCATGTAGGCTTAAGAAGTCGCTTTATGAGGCTGAAGCAATCACCTAGACAGTGGTACAAGTGTTCAGAACGCTTCATGACGAATAATCAAAGGTACGATCACAGCCCCTATAATCATTGTGTTCTTTCGAAGAGATTGGATGATGGGTTCTTCATCTATCTCTTGCTTTATGTTGATTATATACTCCTTGCTTCATCAAATAAAGAGGAGATAAGGAGACTGAAGTCTGAGCTAAGTTGTGCATTCGAGATAAAAGATCTAAACGAACAAAGAGGATTCTTGGGATGTAGATCTCAAGAGATCGAAGTAGAGGTAGTTCATCTTTCACAAAGTCGCTATTTGAAATCTGTGATACAGAGATTTGGTTGTGAAAGTATGAAGCCCCTAGTTACTCCGCTAGCACCTCACTTCAAACTTTGTGTCGCGCATTGCCCGAAGAACGAAGAATAGAGAGCTCACAAAGAGCGTACAATATGACAATGTGGTAGGAGTATTGATGTAAGTTATAGTATGTACCCGACCCGATCTATCACATGCAGCCAGCATGATGAGTAGATACATGCACAATTCGAAAAAAGTACACTGACGAGCTGTTCAATGGACACTTAGATACATCAAGGGCATAATTGACGTTGGATTGATGAAGGTCCGCAAGTTGTAGGCTATGTTAATTCTGACTTTGCAGGCAACTTGGATGGGCGAAGATCCATGACAGGCTACGTCTTCACCCTGTCAGGAGCTCCGATCTGTTGACGGAGAATACTTCAGTCTACGATGGACATGTCTACTACGAAAGCAGAATACATGACATTGACTAAAGCTGTGAAAGAGACGATATGGCTGATGGGCTTGATGGATGATCTGGAGTCTACTAAAAGTAGTATGACCTCCATTGTGATAGCCAGAGTGCGGTGCACTTGGCTAGGAATCAGGTCTTACATGCAGGCACCAAGCATATCAACGTGAGGTACCACTTTGTCCGAGACTATGTGGAAGAAGACGACGATGACATCAATTTGTCGAAAATCGAGACAGATGACAACAATGCAAACATGTTGATTAAGATTCTATCGGAAGCCAAGTTTAAGCATTGGTTGGACTTGCTTAATGTTGCTTCGAGATGATGTCACAGTTGGGGCAATTGAGGCTTGGCGGAGCCAGTTGAGCCCGGGTGGGGGCATTGGGCTCTTTGGAGCAAAATTGGTGGAACACTAGCTGTGACTCTACTTAGGTGATGCATTGAAGTTCAGTTGTGTAACAGAGGCCTAAATCTTGCTAAGGTAGAGATTTGTGAAAGTTGACTCGATTGAGACGCTGAAGAAGTATTGATTCGACAACCAAGCTATCTTGTGCAGAAATAGCTCAACTGTGCTCAGATCTGACCTATCTAACTCTGCACAAGTCAGATATAAGGATGCCAAGCAATTGGACTTCGATGGTGCATTGGATCCTTGGTTCGGAGGATCGACGGCTCATAAATCAGTAGCTCTACAGTCCGAGCTTCGGGAAGCTCGAATAAATCGGCTTGATACTTCATTGGCTCAGACTTCAGAGGGAAGCTCGGCAGTACGTATGGGTGGCAAAAATGTACCCGACCCGAACTTGTGGACCCGGGTATGGGTAGGGGCTAATTCAGGTCAAGTAGGATCCGGGTCAACCCAACCCAACCCAGATAAAATCCAGGTCGGATACGGGTTTGACCCCTCAACCCAGATTGACCCGGATTCGACCCGTTTGTATATTACAATTATATATAAATCATAATACAAACTGCTTTCAAAGGCAACTCTGTGAATGTTGGTTAGCTTGGTTTGTTGGGGGTTCTTACTTAATTCGTATTGCCTCTTTCCGATTCGCGTTGGATGTGATTCCTTGAATTTTTTTCAAATTTTAAATAATAGGTATCAATGAAACATTATAAATAAAGTGAAGAAAGGACTTGAACAGCCATCAAGTTGGCTTGGTGGTATTGTCTCAACCCAGGGAGGTCGCGTGCTCAAGGCTTGCTCTTCGCAATTTGTAGCATATAATTTTAGTATTTTCCGTCCGAACGAGACCCGCACCCGACCCGCAAGATAAACCGGGTCGGGTACAGCTAACCCTGTTTACAACCGGGTCGGATACAAGTTCCCGATACTTGACCCGAATTTAATCCAGGTAGGGTTTAATCCGGGTCAGGTTCGGGTTCACCCTCATTCGGGTCAGGTTAAACCTGACATGACCCGAACCCGACCCGTTTGCCATCCCTAGCAGTATGGAGAGGGCCCACCATAGGATGCGCCGTCCTATTCGTAGTAGAGTTACGATTGGATTGGAATATCGTTAAAGTCGAGATTCGTATCTTTTGAAAATCCATCTTCAATGATGACACCTATTGAACCCTAGAGCTATGTATATGGTGTTTTAGACAAGGGTTTTACAAAGGAACACATTGAGAGAACTTTGAGCCGCCTTTGTGAGAGCCAACTTTAATAGATTTTGTTGAGAGCTTTTTGGAGAGAGCATTGTGTACTTCTTCGTTATGAGTAAAGAATATTTGTATTCTTTCTTTCCTTTCGTAATAAACCTCATTGGTGTTCCTTTGGCCGGCCAACGGCCTAAAGTTGATATCTTTCATAGTGCTCTATTTGTCTTGATTGCTCATTCTTTGTCATCTGATCTTTGACGATCATCCGCTAGAGCACAACAGTTCTACAGAAAGCGACGGATGCTGAGTTAGAGTTTCGACTACTCTTTATGCACTCTTTATGCAGTCTCTCCCAAGTCTCGACATATCAAGTAGGGTCAGGAGAGTCAATCCAGGGTGGTCAGTTGGGTTAAACAGGCTTTCGTTTGGTTTTACTAACTTGTGGATCCAACCAGTTGGGGTAGTTTGAGTCCGATATACCGAGGCAAGACGGGGAACAGACAGGTCCTGTCAGTTAAGGTAAAATAATTGAACCCAGATCTTTAACATGGTAACAAAATAATCTTCTTAAACTTCTCATACTATTCCAAACTTTACATACGACCATCATAATGGGGAAATCACATACATGATACATCAGATATGCTTTACGGCAGTTCCATGCAGTGAGCATACAGTGTGGTCATCGATTTCTAGCTAATTAGAGGTCAGTACTTTCATTCTCATCTCAACTAGCCCAAAAGTCCACCAGACTGTCCGTTTTCGTTTAATGAGCAATCATCTGACAGCTAAGACGCACACATTTAACTATAGGAGAATGTGATGTTATTTAAAAACCCTAACTATCACAGGACTCCGTCGTCGTCGTCGTGGTGGCGGCAAAACAATGCAAGCTGATCAAAATTATGCATAAATTGACTGGTTCACATGTAAATCTCATGATTGCATGATAACAATGGTTATAATGACACCGACATAAGATCCATCAGGTTTTAGAAGAATTATGACTTCTGAAATTACTTTTACATTCTAACCTGATCCTGTGCAGCTTTTATCAATAGGTCCTATACACATTATTATAAAAGTAGCTGCATAGAAGTCAAGTTTTGACTATTTAGTTTTATAAAGGTTAATGTATCATACATTTCTACATACATCCCAAGTATATTAGTTTTATCATGAAAGCCATCTGCATAAGTTAAATCAAAACCTTCAATAGCTATCAACTCCAAGTTGGATGATATTTCACAATAAAAGTAATACAAGTGAGATATGTAAACATGCATGTTGATCTAATAATAATAATAATATTTATATTGAATATGCAACAATTATTAGAGATTTGTCGTTAACAAATCAGTGTTTATATTGCAACCCAAACTTCAAACGATTAGGTCAGCTTACCAGGTAGTTCAGTTTAAGAATCATGTGAGGAATCTAATCAACCCATTAGGGGCAGAACAAACCTCGTAAGTTACAGTCCCACCAGAAGTCGCTGCCTGACGAAGTGTCACGTTAGATATGGCACCATTTGCTGAAAGAATGCATACGGCACGGGGTCCATTCTGGGAAAATGACATGATCTTTGATGATACATCCTACAAAACAAAAAAATTATGGTTTATGGTTCTGAGAAATTGTATGCTTTGTTTCGGTAATTTATAGTTATAAGGAATTTACAGTTTTAAAAATTCTCAGCGATAACCATGCTCTCTAAATTATATAGAAACAGACTTGAACCACAATGAGGCCACTTGAGAAATATACAGATACTGGCTTTAAAAAGAATAAAAGAAAGGGAAAATTGCACAATAGCCAGAAGCATCATCCAAATTCACTCATCGGGCAAGATATCTTGCCTTGAAAAATAAAAGAGAAGAAATGTTAAATATCATATAGCACATGTGAAGAAAAGATAAGCATGCTGTCATATAACAATTCGTAGTTAGTTAAAAAGTGAACCATTAACACTTTCAACAACTACAAGATACCACAGCAATTAAGAACAACTGTCTTTCTTAAGCAAAAAGGAATTAACCTGCAGGTATCTAAATTATATTACATTCATATAGCATAATCATATTTCTTTGATACATATTGAAAATTGCAATAAGCCAAATGTGTAGGAAATCATATTTAAGTGGAAAATTCTATACATAGATATTTACTTTTTCTGTCTTGCCTTTTCTGGTGGAAAATGTCCCAGGAACAACACAGAAAGAAAAAATAACTCATCCAGCATCAAGATACCATTGAAGAATCATGACCAGAAGAATAAAATGAAACATAAAACAATAGAAAAATAATAATTATTCAAGCGCCCTGACAAGAAACATAAAGTAGACAGATTTAAGATATAAACCATTACATGACCAACGATTAGCAAAGTTACCTTCAATTATAACTGAGAAGGGGTACTTAGATAATAAGAAGCAAAACCAGTAAATAAAGCTGTCCTTCTAATTACACCACTAGCATTGGCTTTAAGGCTTATTTATCACATCATCCCTAGCACAAGTAAACTGATAAACACATAGTAGATATTAAATAAAACTGCAAGCCAAAGATGAGGTGTCGGATCATGTAAATTTGCTAGAAAGTTAATATTCCAAAAACTCAATATATTAAAGTAACTTGATGAATAAAAAGATCTAAGTGGAAACTCAAATACATTACATTCTGCCTTGCTAAGGTACAAAACCTATTAACTTATTTCAAAATCCCAAGTGTTACATTTATATAGACAAATTATTTTAGAATAAAACAAGAATCTCATGGTATTCCCAGTCTTCAGAGTGCTAAAGGAAAACTTCTTCAGATATACCAATCAAACTGGCTCTCTTTTCGAATTTCAATTATTAACAGTCCAAGTACAAATCGTACATGAAAGCAGAATTTGCGAGGTAACATAATAGGTACAAAAAGGCATTTTGATGACTTCTCTCGCTTATAATGTAAGTGTGAACAAGAAAAAACATAAATGGGAAGAATTAGAATAATCTTTTTTTCACTATACACCATCAGTATAAAGGCAAGAAAACACAAATACCAACAAAAGCCGCTATTTTGGTAACTGATATAAAATCAAGCATGGTTTTTTCTCTTCTTTTCTTTTCTTTTTTTGGGTTTTTTTTTGTTTGGGGGGGGGGGGGGTGTTGTGGTGGTGAACTCATCGATGAGAGCATTAAAAAACATCTAGTAGAAATTATTGTGCTCTGCATAATAACTAACCAGTCCATAAAAAATTTTAATCAATGCAACTAAATCTTTTAATCATAATTGGCAGCATGGAGATGACTTGTACATAAATAAATCAACATTATCCACTTAAGATGTCATTAGGAATCGTTTCAAAAAGCAACTTGCCATAAACGCAGCAAACTCATTGTTAACAAGTGTTACATAACTATTTCAAAAGAAGAATCTCAAATTAATAATTTTGAACTACAGATATTAAACAAGATCTAAATTCCAACAACAGAAGATTGCATAGAGTAATGGTATTTTAAACATGTTATGCTCATAAAGTACATTATTAAATTTTGCCCCCTACTTGCAGAAGAAATCATACCTCTCCAGCCTTAACAGTGATAACATGCGGGGTAAAACCAGTCCCTGCCGACCCTGCAAATGATTCTCTGGATGAGAAACTGTAAGAACAGAAACAAAAATATACTTGTATTAAATTATTACAATGCAACTAAGCATCTGTTTTAATATCATAATTTTCATGCGGGTAAAGAAAAGGATAGAAACATTTTTTGAAGAGAAAGAAACATTATTGTATCTGCAAAAACAATAACAAATAAAGGATTCAACTAATAAATCAAAAAATAATATCCATATGGCAAAAAAAAGCCATCCAATGCTAAATAACCCCAGTAACAAGCTACCAAATTAACGTTACAGGCAAATTCATGCATTTGCTCACTGAAGCAGTAAAACAACAGTTACCGAGCAAAGCCATGCAGTTGCACAGAAACAACAATTACTAAAACATTTTATTCATCAACTAAAACCATAAATTTCCCATTCATGTATTGCCGTAATAACGACGATGAATGGCATAAAAGTAAGTTCACAGCCTTCAGCTTCGGCATGTTAGATTCACCAAAATAATCCCATGGAACATAACAAGCATCTAAGTTTCTATAGGCCACGGTTATATGGACAAGGAGTGAGCCTATACCATCTCCCCCATCCTCATCACGTCGGGCCCCATATCTTTTGTCAGACCTCACTCAAATAACAACCGAAACCATGATGAAAATTTGCTGCCATAACAAATAACTGTCAAAAAATTAAAGCTCCCCAAAACTGTCGTTCACATAAAACTCACATGCATGACAGTCCAAACATAGCAACAACAGAGAGCCAAGGCAAGTTTTGAGACTTACCCAGAGCAGCCATCTGCCGCTTCCTGCCAGCGCCGGGAGGCCGGCCCCTCTTCTTCATGACATCAGCCGAACTCGCCATCGCCGGAGCTGAAGAAAGAGAGAATCCGCCAGAACCACCACCATGTGGGCCCACCGAAGGGGGCGAAACAGGGGTCGAGGTCATGGTACCATCAGGCCCATACTTCCTGGGCCTCCCTCTCTTCTTCCTGATAGGCTCACCCATATTGATGTTAAGCCCATGAGGAGACGGCATCACCAGAGACGGCCCATTGCCGCCTCCGCCAGTCCCACCATTACCACCAGCAGCAGCACCTCCTCCTCCTCCTCCCCCTCCTCCTTGATGATAAGGAGGGGGGTGGGGAGGAGGAGAGCTAGTTGTTATGGGTTTATAGACAGCAGTGCCGTCCGGAGTGAAGGTTAGCCGCATATTTTGCATAGACGGCGGAGATTGGACGGTGGGTTTCTGAATTCCAACGGAAAAAGGCTCTCTATTGGCCATAAGTCCAGTCTCAGATCTCACTTCCATGGCTCAAAGGAGCAAAATTTACATGCCCAGAACCCAAAATTCAAAATTCTTGCTCAAATCGACAAAATGGAGGTAATCAAAGCGAGATCACACCTTTGAGTTGTTTTCAAATTTCAAAATTTGGATATTTTTTTCTTGTACTAGAGATTTTGCAACTAAAAAGGCTGGATACTGCTATTTCCTAGTGAACAGTGATGGAAACGGTAGAAAGAACCGATTTTTATGAAAGAGATCTCCTCGAGAACCCTCAAAACGAACGAAATTTCAACAACATCAAAAATTTGAAGCCAACCGCCAACCACGAGTGGAACTGCACTCAAAAAAGGAAATTTTGGGGCTTTTGTCAGCTAAAGACTTCAAATTTCAGCGATCTTTCCGACAGAACTGACAAGAGAGAGGAGCAAGCAAGGGATTTTTAAAAGCAAGATCTACTTGACAACACAAGAATTAAGCTCAAATCAACAAAAACCATAAACCCTAGCTCCCAAAATCCCTTCTTTTTTAACCTTAAACTACAACACACAGTTACAACACTAGAACAGAAAAAAAAAATAACCAAATAACCAAATAAGCAAAGCACAATCTCTAAAAAAGGTTGAAAAATCCCAAAATCCCCCCAGCACCCATGAAAAATCCCAGAGAAATTCGACACTCAGCACCCTGCTGCTCCACAAAATTCCTCCTTTTTCCAGAATTTCCCCGGAAATTCGCAAAATCAGCGGTAATTTTGGAGAAAATGGGCAGGAAATAGGGAAAAATAGGGGAAATTCGTGGAAATTTGGGATTTTCAGAGGAGAAAAAGGAGGAAAAAGAAAACCTTAGTGCGAGGAGCATGGGCAGGTTTTCAGAGAGTGAGGCGAATTTGGGGGAAATCGATGTAATAATGTAATTATATGTTTCTCTCTCTTCACTCTTTGATTTGATTTTTTTTTTGGCCCTTTTTTTAATTTCCGGGAAACCTCGAGGGGAGAGGGGGCATTTATTAAAAATTAGGAAAAAGGCAGGTAAAGCAGGCCGAAAGTGCATTCCTACAAAATAATTTTGTAATTACAATTATAAAAAAGCCCCCTCACTCTTCTTTTAATTTCATTTTTTGGCTATCCAAATCTCTCTGTGAAAATATAAGGAAAAATGTTGTACTTGCTTCTATCACTCTCACCCTCTTTTGTTGTTTGCTTTTCTTGCGGAAATCTTATGTTGTTTGCTTTTAAAATTCTATATATTAAACTAGGGAATAACAACATTGTCATCGTCCTCATGGGACACGATGTGAGCCCCACCTCTGTGTAACGGCCGGTGTTTTTAGCCGTGCTTTAGTTCTGTGTACCGGTATTTTTCCTTCAGTCGTCGGGTTGACTTTCAACCGTATGTTTCGTGTCACACGTATGCGACTCTGTATTTCTGCTCGTTTCGTCGTTAGTTTAATTAAAAACTTTAATTTAATTATTTGGTTAATTATTTTTGTTATTTCTTTTACTAATCACTTTTGTTAATTTAATTCTTCAAAACTTAATTACCTTAAATTAATTATTTTTTTAATACTAATTACTGCTATAATTTAATAATTACATTTTATAACTTAATTAATTAATTAATTAATATCCCTTCTTTCAACAAACACGTTTATATTTGGAGAGGAGAAGTCGTATACGTTAGGCTAGGCAGATGCATTCCCTCATTTCATTCAACAGACATCATTTAATTCCATCACAATCTAACGCCTAATCGAATTAAGTTGCGTTGAAAAAAAAATTGGAAACTGGATTCCTGCACACTCCTTCTTAAGGAGAGAGTTCATCTACATAATCATCATCTCCCTGCAAATAAGATCTTACAACAAATTCAACAGACCCAACTCCATCCCAATTTCATCATCCTTCCAACCCAAACCCCAAATTCCTTTCAGATTCAACATCAAAACAGATTCAACATCAAAACCCAAGATCTGATTTTTTAGAAACAACCCCAAATCTGAGGATACAAAGATCAAAAATCCAAAGGAAAATAAAAAAAGAAAAACATTACTCAAATACTTTCAAACCCTCATCTCCTCTTCCTCCTCCAGCCTTTGGCCGGCCTCCTCCTCCACCATCCGCACGAACCGCCCAGCCCTAGCCGCGCCGCCGGCCACCTGCGCCGCCCGCCGCCGCCTGGGACCCGCCGCCGCCGCCGAAGACTGCCCCGGAGCCGCCTGCCGTGAGCCTCCTTCCGATCTCGCGTGGTGAGCTCCTTTCCCCCTGGTTGCGTGGATGCTTGCTGCAAGCTTTAGAAATAAAAAAAAGAAAAAAAAACTGAAAGGGGAAAGACAGGGAGACTGAGTTAGGAAGAGAGTTTGAAATATTAAAATGGAAGAGAGAAGATAGCATTAAATAAGGGTAGAGATATTATTACATATAGGTTATTACCCCTAAGTTACTGTTAGTAAGTTATAGCCCTGTAACTTGTACCCATGGTCAAAGTTTGGTAGGGTTTTCTTTAATAATGGTAGTAGTAGTTTTAACATGTTATTTTTTATACCCTTAGTCAAAGTTAATAGATTAACTATTAATACCATGTTAACCCATGTCATTAGCTTAAGTTAAATTATTATTAGATTTGTTATTAACTTATTAAATGTAAAATTGATTTCATCATGTTGGTATGGTCGAATATTGTTAATGTAATAAAATTGAATAAAATAATGTGTACCCTGTTTGTATGACCCAATATAACCGCCACCCTAGCCAGTGAACCCCATAAAAATTAGACGAACCCAATTTAGGGGTTAACTTAATAGTTGCGCAACTCGCAATAGATTTAGTTCGTTAATTCTCGTTTTAAACACTTTTGTTAATTATAATAAATGTTATTATTTAATGACGCAGATCCGACGCGAACTTTCCTACCGTTACTCGGACAACCTAAACTGTCCCAGTCAGGCAAGCGTGCAGTTATTTTGTGTTTTTGTGCTATCTGTTGTTGTACACTGAATTGCTGACACAAACACACTTTTTTTTAGAAATGCTAGACTTAAACTCGTGTGCGTGTGTGTGGACCCCTTAATAATCAAAATGAACGCACTTTGTGAATCGTAATGTTTCTGGACATGTATGGTTAATTTTAGAACTGTTGATACTTATAGCATGTTAAATGCCGTTGGCTCCCGTAGTTAAATGCCGTTGGCTCCCGTAGTTAAATGCCGTTGGCTCCCGTAGTTAAATGCCGTTGGCTCCCGATGTTACATGTCGTTGGCTACCAGTTGCCATTGGCTACCAGATGTTACTGCCGTTGGCTATTAGTTAATCTCGTCGGTCACATGTGATTACGTCACATGCGACTAGTCTGGACTCGTGTTTCAGTATATGACGGATTAGCATCCTGGCACGTGATTCAGGAAAATACACTTGGGTGGGGTTGGTTCCCGGGCACTAGCCGGTAGTAAACGAGTCGCCTTCGGGGGCACTTGAAGGTGTATTTATTTACTATTCGTCTAACGGCGGGAATCTTAGTCACGGACTTGCACACACAGTTAAATAATTGAAAATGGAAGTTAATTACAGACCGATGTTACATTACTCAACTGCCATGTCAATTTTTATTACTGAACTACCATGCTAATGTAACTTGTTGCTTTAACTACCATGCTAGTGTAACTTTCATAATCGTTTTAACTGCTTCAGTTCATTGAAATACATGCTAGTGTAAATTCTTTTAACTGCTGTAAAACTGCCATATATATAACTTGTTATATATATCTTGCCTTGGGTCATCTGACATCTACTTGCAGACCCTTGCTGACATACATTCATGTTGTTTGAATGTATGTCAGGTTACGAGACAGGTTATCTGGAGGACGAGTTGCTGGATCAGAGTGATCCAATAGACCAGGATTCTGCTGATCCTGAAGTCCACCCTACCGTGGAGTAGTGCTGATTATCACCGCTGCAGCTATTTACTTTTCATCGCTGTTGTTTGTAGGGTGTGTACCCGCTTTATCTGTATCGCTATCGTTGTAGGCCATGCTTGGGGCCCTATTATTATTGTGTACTTTATCTGGATGTTGGCTTTAATATTTCTATTGTGCTGAGTTGCATGCAAGTTCCTGCGAAAGGTGTTTTCACAGACGCTTATTGGGTTCGAGCTTCACCGCTCCAACCTAAGCGGGCCCGCTCGCGTCCTCGCCCCAAGTATAATGGGAAGCGGGGCGTGACAGGTTTTTGTGGTGGCCCATGCAGGTCCTGCATTAGCGAAACTTCAGTCCAATGGAAATACTATCAATGGCCAAAAACATCTAGATTTATCTCGTACACAACTTAACCAAGTTCGTTTCTCAGCATGGCAGGAGGACACCACACCAGAAATGGAAATGGGACCGATAATGCAGCTAACGGAAGTGCTGATATCAATGTAGTCCTCGGAGTTATCAGGGGAATGCTGGAAGTTCAGCAACAGCTGATTCAGCAAGGACAACAACCTACTCAGAATGCACCACCGCCACCCCCTCGAGCTGAACCAGGAGTCAGACAATTTCATGAATTGCAGCCCAAGAGCTTCTCTGGAAAAGAAGGGCCGCTAGGAGCTGATGAATGGGTTCAAGCGACTGAAGATAAGCTGAGTGCTGCACGTATCCCACAGGCTGGATGGGTTGACGTGGCGAAACTACAGCTGACAGACAATGCCAGGAGCTGGTGGCAGCTGGAGGAGAAACGTCTGATCAGACCAATCTCTTGGGGTATGTTTAGGGAAAGGTTTGATGCTAAATACTTTCCCAAGGCAGCCAAGAGAGAGCTTCAACCACGTTTCGCTAACTTGGTCCAAGGAGACATGACTGTGGATGAGTATGAGGCTGAGTTTGCCATGCTTAGCCGTTTTGCACCTCATATGGTAGAAGACCCTGAAGATTGTGCCTTTCAGTTTCGCAAGGGCCTGAATCGCAAGGTCCAAGCCTCGATGACCTCGGCGAGACCGACGACACTTCAGGATGTTCTGGATTGTGCACGTGAACATGAGCTTGTAGAGAAACTCCCCGAGGGACCTTCAACTGGAGGAGGCAAGCGTCCCATGGAGCCGCCTAGGATGGTGCCTAGAGGAAACTTTCGACCTCCGCAGACTACACCGTTCAAGAGGCCATCCACTTCTGTCGATCGATCGCATCTGATTTGCTACTTCTGCGGCAGGACTGGACACCAGAAGAAAGATTGCAGGAGGATGCTGAACCAGTGTCTGGTATGCGGATCACCCGCACATGCCGCGAGAGACTGCCCTCACGGCAAGGACCGTCGACCACCCACTGGAGTACCTGCACCTGTTCAGCGTGCAGTGCCTGCACCTGTTCAGCGAGGAGCACCCGGACCTGCTCAGCATGGACCACCTCTGATCCCTCAGGATCGAGCTTATCAGCAGGTCCATCAGCCGAAGCGCCAGGCGTTCACGATGACAGCTGCAGAAGCTGAGGCTAAGGATGACGTGATCACAGGTAACATTTATACCTAGCAATTATCTTTTACCAGATATTAATGCTTGTTAGTTAGGTTCTCTTGCTAAGAATATTATTTTCGTCTTAGGTATTATCTTAGTGGCCTCCCACCCGGCTCTTACTTTATTTGATTCCGGAGCTTCCCTGTGTGTTATATCCCAGAAGTTTGTAGATAAACACTCGATCCCTACTTACCCACTTCCCAAGAGATGGAATATCACGACCGGAGGTGGTGTAGTGAGTGTTACCTTGGGATGCAAATCATGTCCCTTAGTGATTTGCGGACATGAACTTTATGCAGACTTCATGGTCCTGGATACACCCAACTTTGATGCTATTCTCGGTATGGACTGGTTAGGGACTTTCTATGCTACTATCGACTGTCACAAGAAGAAAGTAGTATTCGAAATTCCCGACCATCCTGTGTTCGAATTTATCAGCGGTAGTCGTTCGCTCGAGCCTATCAGATTTTGGGCTCAGCCGAACGAAGCGATCCTCGCATCTATACAAGTTGAACCGGAGAAGCCTGCAGTAGTTCGAGACTTCGAAGATGTATTTCCAGAAGATATTTCTGGATTGCCGCCTGATCGAGCTTTGGAGTTTAGTATTGATCTAATGCCAAATACTCAACCAATCTCGAAAGCACCTTACCGTATGGCTCCAGCAGAACTCGAAGAGCTACGGAAGCAGTTGGACGATCTGTTGCAGAAAGGATTCATTCATCCCAGCGTATCTCCCTGGGGTGCACCTGTACTACTGGTCAAGAAGAAGGACGGATCGAGAAGGATGTGCGTGGATTATCGGGAGCTGAACAATGTCACGGTGAAGAATAAGTACCCGTTACCTCGCATTGATGACATTTTCGATCAACTCGGTGGATCACGAGTTTTCTCGAAGTTAGACCTCAGGAGTGGATATCATCAGTTGAAGGTCAAGAATGAGGATGTCTACAAGACAGCTTTTCGGACCAAATATGGACACTACGAGTTCGTTGTCATGCCATTCGGTGTGACCAACGCTCCTGCAGTATTCATGAATCTCATGAATCTCATATTCTATGATTTTCTGGATAAATTCGTAGTGATATTTATTGATGACATATTGGTCTATTCGAAGAGCGAGGAGGAGCATTCTGAGCATCTGCGGATGGTTTTGGAGACACTTCGCCGTCATCAGTTGTATGCCAAGTACAGCAAGTGCGAGTTCTGGTTAGACCGGATCGCATTTCTGGGACATGTGGTATCAGGCGACGGTATCTCAGTTGACCCAGAGAAGGTTACATCGGTCAGGAATTGGCCTACCCCTCGGTCAGCATCAGACATCCGGAGTTTCCTAGGATTGGCGGGCTACTACCGTCGATTCATTAAGGATTTCTCGAGGATAGCAGAGCCCATGACTCGACTGACGAGGAAGGACGTCAAGTATGTTTGGTCAGACACTTGCGAGCAAGCATTTGGGACTTTGAAAGCAAAGTTGACATCTGCACCAGTTCTGGCTATACCAGATAGGACTGGTGGATTCGAGATCTTTTGCGATGCCTCAGGCAAAGGTCTTGGATGTGTTCTGCATCAGCACGGTCATGTAGTCGCGTATGCTTCTCGGCAATTGAAGATTCACGAGAAGAATTACCCGACTCACGACTTAGAATTAGCCGCTGTTATCTTCGCTTTGAAGATTTGGAGACATTTCTTACTGAGTGAGAAAGTGAAGATTTTCACTGATCACAAAAGTTTGAAATATATTTTCACCCAGAAGGAGTTGAATATGAGACAGCGCAGATGGTTAGAACTGATGGCTGATTACGACATCGACCTTCAGTATCACCCAGGAAAGGTTAATGTTGTACCTGACGCTTTGAGCAAACTCCCAACGGTCATGACTCTCACAGTTCAGTGGAGGTTACAACAGGATCTGTGTGGAATGAGCACAGAGGTTGTGTTACCTGGAGTCACATCATCGTTGATGAATATGCAGATTCAGTCGATGATAGTGGATCGGATCAAAGCTGCACAGTCTGGAGATGCTAAACTGCAGAAGATTCGAGTACAAGTTGAAGCTGGACTTCGGACGGATTTTATCATTCATGAGGATGGTTCATTGAGATACGGCAGTAGGATCTGCGTACCTTCTGGAGATATCAGAGATGAGCTGATGAATGAAGCTCATAGCTCACCCTATTCCATTCATCCTGGCGGGTACCAAGATGTACAAGGATCTCCGTCTGAATTTTTGGTGGCACGGTATGAAGAGGAGCGTAGCTCGTAGCGTCGCCAAATGTCTTGTGTGTCAGCAGGTGAAGGCTGAACACCATCGCGTTGCCGGATTACTTCAACCTCTGCCGATTCCGGAGTGGAAGTGGCAGCACATCACCATGGACTTCGTAACTGGACTACCTCGGAGCACCAAGCAAAATGACGCGATTTGGGTTATCGTTGACCGATTAACCAAGTCTGCGCATTTCATACCTTTCCGAGTAGGACAAGCTACGGAGATACTTGCGAAGAAGTATATGGAGGTAAATATCTTTCTTATACCTTTATACCTTCTTTCTAGTATACGTCGTGATGTGAACGATAATCGTGCAGGAGATTGTGCGATTACATGGAGTTCCTGTGAGTATCGTCTCAGACCGGGACACGAGATTCACGTCTCAATTCTGGAAGAGTTTGCAGACTAATCTGGGTACCAGTCTGAAATTCAGTACTGCGTATCACCCGCAAACTGATGGACAGTCGGAGCGCACTATCCAGATATTGGAGGACATGTTGAGAGCTTGCATGTTGGATCTCAAGGGTTCGTGGGAGGATCATCTGCATCTGGTGGAATTCTCCTACAACAACAGCTACCAGGCAAGCATTGGCATGGCGCCATTTGCTGCTCTCTATGGAAGGAAATGTCGATCCCCGCTGAGTTGGGATGACGTTGGTGATAGAGAATTGTTGGGACCAGAGATGATAGTTGAGGCTGTGGATGTCGTGCGTGATATCAGAGACAAGCTTCGGATCGCTCAGGACCGTTATAAGCATTGGGCAGATGCTAAACGGCGTCCTCTGGAGTTTCAGCCAGGAGATCACGTGTTCCTAAAGATCTCCCCGAATCGAGGAGTGATTCGATTTGGGAAGCGAGGCAAGCTTAGTCCGAGATATATTGGACCTTTCGATGTGCTAGAGCGAGTTGGAGAGGTAGCTTATCGCTTAGCACTACCACCGTCCCTAGTGGGAGTACATGATGTCTTTCATGTGTCCCAGCTGCGTCGTTATGTCAGCGACCCCTCACACGCTGTGGACTACTCAGAGATCACAGTTCGACCAGATCTGACGTATGAACAGCAACCAGTGGAGATCTTAGATCGACGTCAGAAAGTCTTCAGGACCAAGACTGTTGATCTAGTCAGAGTGATGTGGCGTCGCGACTCGCCAGGAGAATCTACCTGGGAGCGGGAAGATGAGATGCGTGAGCGTTATCCATATTTGTTTCCTGCTCCTTAATTGATAGAATTCCGAGGACGGAATTTTCTTAAGGTAGGTAGAATGTAACGGCCGGTGTTTTTAGCCGTGCTTTAGTTCTGTGTACCGGTATTTTTCCTTCAGTCGTCGGGTTGACTTTCAACCGTATGTTTCGTGTCACACGTATGCGACTCTGTATTTCTGCTCGTTTCGTCGTTAGTTTAATTAAAAACTTTAATTTAATTATTTGGTTAATTATTTTTGTTATTTCTTTTACTAATCACTTTTGTTAATTTAATTCTTCAAAACTTAATTACCTTAAATTAATTATTTTTTTAATACTAATTACTGCTATAATTTAATAATTACATTTTATAACTTAATTAATTAATTAATTAATATCCCTTCTTTCAACAAACACGTTTATATTTGGAGAGGAGAAGTCGTATACGTTAGGCTAGGCAGATGCATTCCCTCATTTCATTCAACAGACATCATTTAATTCCATCACAATCTAACGCCTAATCGAATTAAGTTGCGTTGAAAAAAAATTGGAAACTGGATTCCTGCACACTCCTTCTTAAGGAGAGAGTTCATCTACATAATCATCATCTCCCTGCAAATAAGATCTTACAACAAATTCAACAGACCCAACTCCATCCCAATTTCATCATCCTTCCAACCCAAACCCCAAATTCCTTTCAGATTCAACATCAAAACAGATTCAACATCAAAACCCAAGATCTGATTTTTTAGAAACAACCCCAAATCTGAGGATACAAAGATCAAAAATCCAAAGGAAAATAAAAAAAGAAAAACATTACTCAAATACTTTCAAACCCTCATCTCCTCTTCCTCCTCCAGCCTTTGGCCGGCCTCCTCCTCCACCATCCGCACGAACCGCCCAGCCCTAGCCGCGCCGCCGGCCACCTGCGCCGCCCGCCGCCGCCTGGGACCCGCCGCCGCCGCCGAAGACTGCCCCGGAGCCGCCTGCCGTGAGCCTCCTTCCGATCTCGCGTGGTGAGCTCCTTTCCCCCTGGTTGCGTGGATGCTTGCTGCAAGCTTTAGAAATAAAAAAAAGAAAAAAAACTGAAAGGGGAAAGACAGGGAGACCGAGTTAGGAAGAGAGTTTGAAATATTAAAATGGAAGAGAGAAGATAGCATTAAATAAGGGTAGAGATATTATTACATATAGGTTATTACCCCTAAGTTACTGTTAGTAAGTTATAGCCCTGTAACTTGTACCCATGGTCAAAGTTTGGTAGGGTTTTCTTTAATAATGGTAGTAGTAGTTTTAAAATGTTATTTTTTATACCCTTAGTCAAAGTTAATAGATTAACTATTAATACCATGTTAACCCATGTCATTAGCTTAAGTTAAATTATTATTAGATTTGTTATTAACTTATTAAATGTAAAATTGATTTCATCATGTTGGTATGGTCGAATATTGTTAATGTAATAAAATTGAATAAAATAATGTGTACCCTGTTTGTATGACCCAATATAACCGCCACCCTAGCCAGTGAACCCCATAAAAATTAGACGAACCCAATTTAGGGGTTAACTTAATAGTTGCGCAACTCGCAATAGATTTAGTTCGTTAATTCTCGTTTTAAACACTTTTGTTAATTATAATAAATGTTATTATTTAATGACGCAGATCCGACGCGAACTTTCCTACCGTTACTCGGACAACCTAAACTGTCCCAGTCAGGCAAGCGTGCAGTTATTTTGTGTTTTTGTGCTATCTGTTGTTGTACACTGAATTGCTGACACAAACACACTTTTTTTTAGAAATGCTAGACTTAAACTCGTGTGCGTGTGTGTGGACCCCTTAATAATCAAAATGAACGCACTTTGTGAATCGTAATGTTTCTGGACATGTATGGTTAATTTTAGAACTGTTGATACTTATAGCATGTTAAATGCCGTTGGCTCCCGTAGTTAAATGCCGTTGGCTCCCGTAGTTAAATGCCGTTGGCTCCCGATGTTACATGCCGTTGGCTACCAGTTGCCGTTGGCTACCAGATGTTACTGCCGTTGGCTATTAGTTAATCTCGTCGGTCACATGTGATTACGTCACATGCGACTAGTCTGGACTCGTGTTTCAGTATATGACGGATTAGCATCCTGGCACGTGATTCAGGAAAATACACTTGGGTGGGGTTGGTTCCCGGGCACTAGCCGGTAGTAAACGAGTCGCCTTCGGGGGCACTTGAAGGTGTATTTATTTACTATTCGTCTAACGGCGGGAATCTTAGTCACGGACTTGCACACACAGTTAAATAATTGAAAATGGAAGTTAATTACAGACCGATGTTACATTACTCAACTGCCATGTCAATTTTTATTACTGAACTACCATGCTAATGTAACTTGTTGCTTTAACTACCATGCTAGTGTAACTTTCATAATCGTTTTAACTGCTTCAGTTCATTGAAATACATGCTAGTGTAAATTCTTTTAACTGCTGTAAAACTGCCATATATATAACTTGTTATATATATCTTGCCTTGGGTCATCTGACATCTACTTGCAGACCCTTGCTGACATACATTCATGTTGTTTGAATGTATGTCAGGTTACGAGACAGGTTATCTGGAGGACGAGTTGCTGGATCAGAGTGATCCAATAGACCAGGATTCTGCTGATCCTGAAGTCCACCCTACCGTGGAGTAGTGCTGATTATCACCGCTGCAGCTATTTACTTTTCATCGCTGTTGTTTGTAGGGTGTGTACCCGCTTTATCTGTATCGCTATCGTTGTAGGCCATGCTTGGGGCCCTATTATTATTGTGTACTTTATCTGGATGTTGGCTTTAATATTTCTATTGTGCTGAGTTGCATGCAAGTTCCTGCGAAAGGTGTTTTCACAGACGCTTATTGGGTTCGAGCTTCACCGCTCCAACCTAAGCGGGCCCGCTCGCGTCCTCGCCCCAAGTATAATGGGAAGCGGGGCGTGACACTCTGTCTCATGTATTCAAAGTTGGCTTATGTGAGTTGCCACATGGGTTTCTCCAAAAAGAATCCACATCTTCTCCTTAATTACATTTTTGCCACTCCCTTTAATAAAAACCAAAAACCACGCTCAAGCACATTAAATGGCATTTTTACCCCCACACAATTCTCACACATCCCCACTCTTTTTTTCTTTTTGGCCCCTTGCTTCCCCTTCGGTTTTTTTTTCAACCCACGTGCACTATGTGCAGGGTATTTTCTAGTTATTTATTATATGATTTGGAAAATGTCTAGCCGTTTTTTTCTTAATTTTTTTATATTTTATTTTGAGACTAGCCACACACAAAATAATAACTAATGATAACCTTAAATAAATTTAGGGTACTATTACAAATGTGTACATCCAGCCAATGTCTATAAATATAACATTTTTGAAAAAAAATAGAATGCATGGAAAATCCCACCTCTAAAATTTGATTACTTAAATTCAGCTCGAACAAATTTGAACATATCATCTTGATGCGCTTCTAGTTTAGCAGGTCTTGAGCAGGCCGATGCACCTTACAAGTGATCAGTTTATATCATCCTACCTGTTGACGGTTGGGTTCAGGTCAATAGTAAAGGGGCTGACTTGGACGCCTCGAGTCGGCGTTTATCCTCGTCAGCTGGAGTGGTCGGGTACATGTGCTTGGTAGCTCGGGTCTGGACGAAGGCGGCCAAGCTACTTGGATAAGGATCGAACTAATTTAGAGGCGCTCCGAACTAATAAAAGGATCACCTGCCGAGCAATCCGCGCCACAGGAAATCGTTAGGAGTGTCGAATCTGAGTTCCGATCCAAATCCCCTCTGTTGCTTAAGTTAGTAGGGAACTTAAGAGAGATCTGGGGCAGTGGGATCGATCTAATGGGGAGATCGTCCGATGGGCTGGTCTACCAAGTCAATGAGGAAGAAATATGTAGTTGAAAATAGTGTAAGGGTCGTCATACCCTTGCAATACTAATAACAACACATTAGAGGGGGGTGAATAGTGTAATGTCAATAAATTGTGCAATTAAAATTTAACTTGCAAATGCGGAATAATAAATGAAAGAGGAATTAATCAACACAATCAAATCAAACGCAAACACAAGATTTTACCCTGGTTCTCCAAAACTTGGGTACGTCCAGCCACACCAATATTCACTATAATTCCCACAAAGAGAAGTGAATACAATCCCACAAAGAGATATCTCACCTGGAGGATTTTGTCCTACACAAGAACCAAACCAACCCTACACAAGGGTCAAACTCTCACACAGAGAATTACTAACTCTCACTCAGAGAATTATGGTTAGCCTTACACTAGGACACCAAACTCCCACTAAGAGAATATCTAGTTCCCACAAAGAGAATATCTAATTTCCACTAAGAGAATTAGGGTTTCAAAGAAATACAAAGTAAAACAAATACTCTTACCTATGACTTGAGATGAACTTACTCATTAATGAATGCAAGACATGGAAGAGGATCTCCAAGTGATGAGATTTGCTTGAAAGCACTTGGATGATTTCCCTTGAGCTTGGCTTCAATGCATGAAGGAGATTTAGAGCTCTAAGTGGGAAATGAGAGAGTTTGAGAGTGGCTTAATTAACCTCTAAAGATTTGCAATAGCATCAAGAAGTTCTAATGAACTCAGCCCTCTCATATATATAGGAACTCTATAGGAACTCTCAAAAACCAAGAAAACAACCAAAAACAAAAGGCTGCAACGGCTAGATTCTGGGCAAAAACATCACCGGCAGCCGACTGATGAATAATGACAGTCGACTGGCCAACATCTAGTTAATTTCCAACGGCTATAATCTGAGCCTCGATAGTCGACTGATGAAGACTATACAGTCGACTGAAAAACAGGACAGGTGCATGTAAATCCTTCAGCAGGCGACTGCTACAGGGGATGGAATAAAACAGAGAGATGCACTCTTTCACACTGTATGCAGACAGTCGACTGATGGCCAGTATACAAGCGATTGTCAAATGGACATGCGACTGTAAATACCGAACCATTCGACTGACTAGCAAAATGGGATGAAACCCAGACAATGCGAGTTGCGCACAGTCGGTTGTAGAACAATTCAAGGCGACTGTTGGAAGACAGTCGACTGTAAATTGACCGTCAATCGAATGTTCCAAAAGCTCAAGCACGAGTCAATAAAATGTTGACTTGAGCAGTGCACCACAGTCGACTGTAGAAGGTTCTACAGGCGACTGGAATCATCCAGTCGACTGTAAAAACTTCAGCATGCGACTGTTGGAGAGACAGAGACTCCAATTGAGTCTTTGGACAAGATGAGCCTATTGAGTTGGATTCTATGATAATCCTAAGGCTCACTAAGATGGTTAAATGCATATGCATGAATGAGGACCATCTATCAAGGCATTACATTAAACCTAGACTCAAAAAGGAGAAAAGCAATAAATGAAATATTGCATGGATTACATTGCTTTCCTTGGAGTCTATGGCTTCAATCTTGATGCCTTGATGCTACCCATCATCTCCAAGCTATGACACCCATTGAGTCCAAGCTTTGGCCCTTCTCCACTTGATGTCCATCCTTGCACCAAGTGTTTAGTCTCCAAAAATGATATTCTTGAAATATAACTATGAGACTAAAACAAGAGAGTCATTAGCAACAACATAATGTTGTGATTATCATCAAAATAATATTAGTATGAAACACTAATACTCAACAATCTCCCCCTTTTTGATGATGACACACATTATGTAAAACATAAAGAAATAAGGCACATTGTTAATGAGCCCCTACTTATATGCACCAATTGTAAAATAAGATACACAATTGAAAATAATTATTATAACAAATGAAACAATGAGAAACCATGATGACATTTAATAGGCATGGATTACATAAACCAATTGCAATAAGAATATAACATGTACACATGAATGATTTATATAATCCCACATATCTCTCTCCATAGATATATCTTTCTCCCCATAGATATATCTCTCTCCCAATATGCATATGTATAAAATACCAGATTTACATAATGCATATATCTCTCCCATTTGACATCGTCAAAAAGGTGGACATCAAAAATATCCCCCTTGTCATCTTAATTAAAGATGTGACAATATGCAAGAGTAAAGAAATGTATGATACCAAATTATAAGAATTTAGTGGGTATCAATCACTGTCCCATGCTCACCCCTAGATCATAGAAATGGTCAAATTTTTGACTTCTAGGATCTAATACCATTTGTAAAGTTGGAGATAAACAATCTCTAACAATTGAGATAATACCAATTGTAGAAAAAGAATCTTGAAAGATAATCCTCTTTACCAATGGTTAAACATAATTGGAGCCATGTGCATAAAGTGTATCAAAGCAATATATATGGAAAAATCAAGCTTCAATGATACACAATGACATTGGCAAAACAAAATATAACATAAAATATGTTGGCAATATCCAAGGGGTTGAGTTTGAGACCAAAACAAACCAATTGATAAATGACACCAATTGAAGCAATGATCACAAAGACACCCCGAAATGAGAGTCAAAATATGTTTTTAAAAATATTTTAAATATACAGCATATTAGCTCCCCCATTGGCATACATATGAATCAATGCATGCATGCATGACAATGTATTCCCCAAGGTCCCCATTTTCATGAAAAATAAATTTGAAGATATTTTCAAAATCATGAAACACACACAAACAATGGGTATGCTAAAAAATATTTAAGCACAATACATATGCAATATGCATATGTGTGAGGAACCTAAACATTAGGGAACCAACCCCAAGAGGAGTTTGATTTCCTAATGTAATCACATGAGGTGAGCACATCCCTAACTAGAGAGTTGATATAACTATCCCTCTCTTGCACACTAACCTTAGTGGGAATCCAAAGTCCCGACAAGCCCCTTCTTCGTCACTTTCTCCTTGCCATCCTCTTCTTCATCACTTGATGTATCATCACTCGAGTCATCAAAAGTCCTGACAAGCCCCTTATGTTGGTTCTTGAACTTGGACTTCCCTTTACCCTTGTAAGTCTCTTTGTTGAGTTTGGAAGGGCATTCGATGGATATATGACATTTTCCACTGCAAGTGTAACACGTATGAACCTTGTTAGAATTGAAGGCAAACTTTGACAAAGATTTATCTTGCTTGCCCCTGAGGAATGCTTTGAATTGCTCGGTAAGATCCTCAATTTCTTCTCCACTAGCCTCTTCTTGTTCATCTTCTTCACTAGGAGCTTCTCGATGGAATTTCTTCCTCCATTTGATTTGCTCTTCCTTGGCATGGAATGCAACCCCCTTTTGCTTCTCCGGCTTCTCAGGCTTGGATGGCTGAATCTCATTCTTGTGTTGAAGCTTCACTTCATATGCTATGAGATTTCCAATGCACTCCTCAATGGTGTATTTGGACATGTCATTTGACTCCAAAATTCCGTTGGCCTTTGACTCCCAATGAGATGTGAGAGAGTCAAGAATCTTCTCTACACGATCCTCTTAGAAAATCATCTTCCCAAGTCCTTCCAAAGCGTTCACGATGTCTGTGAACCTTGTGAACATTTCTGAAATGTTTTCTCCTTCCTGCATCTTAACCATTTCATATTTAGATCTAAACACAGTTTATTTAGATTTCTTTGCCTTTGAAGTCCCTTCATGACATATCTACAAAGTATGCCAAATTTCGTTAGCCATTTTGCACATGGAGATGCGGTTGAACTCATTTGCAGTGAGGGTGCAATGGAATGAATTCATAGCACTAACATTGAATTTGATCGAGTCATTCTCCGCCTTTATCCTTGAAGCCGGGGGTGTAGTAGGCTTCTCAAATGGCAACTCTGTGATGTCACATAGGTCGTGCACCTCCATGTAGATCATCATCCTGATCTTCCAACTTGGGTAGTTGGTTCCGTTGAAGAGCGGGGGTCGAACGGTAGAGTGACCTTCTTCATGAGACGCAGATGTAGCAATGAATGACATCGTTGCAGTATGCTATAACTTCGCTCTGATACCAATTGTAAGGATCGCCTTACCCTTGCAATACTAACAACAACACACTAGGGGGGTGAATAGTGTAATGGCAATAAATTGTCAATTAAAATTTAACTTACAAATGCCGAATAATAAATGCAAGAGGAATTAATCAACACAATCAAATCAAACGCAAACACAAAATTTTACACTGCTTCCCCAAAACTTGAGTATGTCCAGCCACACCAATATTCACTATAATTCTCAAAAAGAGAAGTAAATACAATCCCACAAAGAGATACCTCACCTAGAGGATTTTGTCCTACACAAGAACCAAACCAACCCTACACAAGGGTCAAACTCCCACACAGAGAATTACTTACTCCCACTCAGAGAATTATGGTTAGCCATACACTAGGACACCAAACTCCCACAAAAAGAGTTACTCCCCCAAAGAGAGTTACTCCCCCAAAGAGAGTTATTCCCACTAAGAAAATATCTAATTCTCACAAAGAGAATATCTAATTCCCACTAAGAGAATTAGGGTTTCAAAGAAATACAAAGTAAAACAAATACTCTTACCTATGCCTTGAGATGAACTTACTCATTAATGAATGTAAGGCATGGAAGAGGATCTGCAAGTGATGAGATTTGCTTGAAAGCACTTGGATGATTTCCCTTGAGCTTGGCTTCAATGCATGAAGGAGATTTAGAACTCTAAGAGGGAAATGAGAGAGTTTGAGAGTGGCTTAATTAATCTCTAAAGATTTGCAATAGCATTAAGAAGTTCTAATGAATTCAGCCCTCTCATATATATAGGAACCCTATAGGAACTCTCTCAAAAGCCAAGAAAACAGACAAAAACAAAAAGTTGCAACGGCTAGATTCTGGGCAAAAACGTCACCGACAGTCGACTGATGAACAAATGACAGCCGACTGGCCAACATTCAATTAAATTTCAACGGCTATAATCTGAGCCTCGACAGTCGACTGATGAAAACTATACAGTCGACTGAAAACAAGACAGGCGCCTGTAAATCCTTCAGCAAGCGACTGCTGCAGGGGATGGAATAAAACAGAGAGATGCACTCTTTCGTACTGTATGCAGACAGTCGACTGATGGCCAGTATACATGCGACTGTCAAATGGACAGTCGACTGTAAATACCGAACCATTCGGCTGACTAGCAAAATGGGATGAAGCCAAGACAATGCGAGTTGCGCACAGTCGACTGTAGAACAATTCTTAGGCGACTGTTGGAAGACAGGCGACTGTAAATTGACCGTCAGTCGACTGTTCCAAAAGCTCAAGTATGAGTCAATAAAATGTTGACTTGAACAGTGCACCACAGTCGACTGTAGTAGGTTCGACAGGTGACTGGAATCACCCAGTCGACTGTAAAACCTTCAGTAGGCGACTGTTGGGGAGCTAGAGACTCCAATTGAGTCTTTGGGCAAGATGGGCCTATTGTGATGGATTCTATGATAATCCTAAGGCTCACTAAGATGGTTAAATGTATATGCATAAATGAGTAGACCATCTATCAAGGCATTACATTAAACCTAGACTCAAAAAGGAGAAAAGCAATAAATGAAATATTACATGGATTACATTGCTTTCTTTAGAATCTATGGCTTCAATCTTGATGCCTTGATGCTATCCATCATTTCCAAGCCATGGCATCCATTGAGTCTAAGCTTTGGTCCTTCTCCACTTGATGTCCATCCATCCTTGCACCAAGTGTTTAGTCTCCAAAAATGATATTCTTGACATGTAACTATGAGACTAAAATAAGAGAGCCATTAGCAACAACATAATGTTGTGATCATCATCAAAATAACATTGGTATGAAACACCAATACTCAACAAATAGATGATAGGTGTTGACAGCGTACCTAGCACTTAGTAGCTCTGTTCACCTCCCTTGGTCCCTCGAGTTTTAGTCCTTTTATAGGTGAAGTCGTCCACGTGGTCTTGTTGACAAACAATCGCTTCACCCCGATAGTTGCACGTTCATTCCTCCATTCAGGCAAACGGGTGTTTGACCTTCACTCCATTACTGAGCCCACCTCTTCTTAGAGACGTGAGGGCTTAATGGGCATGATGTGAACTGCCCTTGACCAAGTAAATAGCTGGACATTTACATGGGCTCGATGTGCATGAGGGGTCTGATAGGTGACGCGCCCAGAACTTACACCTAAAGTCCACCTGGCTGTGTCACAGTCTCCAGGCGCAGTATGGTTCCTAGGTGTCGACTCTGGGTTCTATCCGCAAGTGGACGGTGTCAAATTATAGTATAAAAGATTGTCGAATCCCACAGGGACATTGACAATGTATTGGTTCCTTATGTTATTTCTAGATCCCAGAATGAGATAGCTGTCGATTGGAGGATTGTTTGTTTGATGTTGTTGTTGGTTCAATGTAAAGAAGCTTGGGCCTTAGGGATCGCTGCTAGGACCGTCGGAGGTCGATGTTAGAATAAGATTCTTAGTTGCACTGGGTTTACGGGGTTGGTCTCACAGCTCATACCACTCTCGTGGGTTAGAGCTTTGAGTTACTTCGGTGGCTCTCATTGACGCAATGGAGGTAGCCGTCAATGTAGTGATATAGTTCGTCAGTGGATCCACTCAAGGCACGAGCCGGGCATGGTCACGAGCCTAAGTTGGATCCACTAACTCCCTAATTAAATCCCAAGGATACTCCTTAAGCTAATCAATTCCACCAACCGTGGGCATGATCTCAGTACGAGTTCTCCTAGAGATTTGGATGGATCGACCAAAATAATCCACTAGTATTTCCAACTCAACCTAGAAATCCAGATCTACGTCTCTTTCCTAGAGTCTTAGGGCTAACACATCAGCCCTAGAGAAGACTACTCACACATAGCAATTACGACAAATAAAAATGCACTTTTTGCCATAGAAAACATCGTAGCAATTAAATCAAGCAAGAAATGAGGATCTTACGTACCGAAACCGAGAAAGAACGATACCCAATAGAGAATAAAAGAACTCCCACAGATTCCTTGGTGCAAGAGAGAATAAAAATCCGATCTTTTTCCAAGACAGCTCAATCCAAAACCCTAGATCTAACAAGAAACAATTTAAAATCTCCTCTCTAAAAATTAATAAAAAGCCCTTCAAAACGTCAGGAAAAATCCCTTAAATACATAGAGGGTGGACCCCAAGAAAAAATCTAAAATTCTGGAAGTTTGGGACCCACACGTCGCCAACCGAGTCGGCTGCTCGATCGAGTAGGCGCCTGCTCGAGCAGGCACCTTAGCTGCTCCTTGATTAAAAGAAGGGATCCGAGCTACTCGACGAGTAGCTCGCCTGCTCGGTCGAGCTGTGAGTAGGTCGGAACTTCCCTTACAAATTGTCGCTATACCTACTTGGGCCGAGTAGGCTTTGCTCGATCGAGTAGGCTCTGCTCGGTCTAGTAGGATGCTGATGGGAGAGGGCTCGAAGACAGGATCGACTCGGGCCGAGTCGTCACTCTGCTTGGTCGAGTAAGATGCACATGTTCTTCCTGGTGGACTCGTGTGTCAGCTCGACCCAGTAGCTTGTGCTACTCGGGTCGAGTCGCCTGAGAAAGCTGCATATGCTTGGGCTCTGACTCCTTTCTCTCGCTAGCTTCTCCTCTTCTCCTCCCATATGCTTCTGAACCTCGGCGAACTCCTGTAGAGTCTTGCCAACGGTATCACGAACGTGCTGGATGTGTCCATGTCCCAAAATGGCTCTGAATCGCTTCAAAATCCCTGAAAATCCACAAAGCTCTACGAAACTCGAATATAGTGTTAGAAGTGCAGTATCGTATGAAAATGCGGGATTTGGATGCAGATATGACATGAAATGATGCTATGAAAAGATAGAAAATATGGACACCTCAATAGGCTTGATGGATTTTGTGGGTTTGATGGGCTGCTTCGCCCTCCTTAGCGGGCCTCGCTTATATGGGCATATATATTCGTGTTGTCTTTAGGAGCCGGCCTAATGATGTAATAATGGCCCCGTCACTTGAGCTCGGTCGACACGTCGATTGAGGTTGAGTGACGTGATACCTCATTAATTGGGCACGATAGTCGAAGCAAAAGTACTCGATCATAGTCGACTAAAACTCTGTTCCCACTGATTTAGCCGTTACAATCGCCTCAGGTTTGGAACATAGATATTCACTGATTGGTGACACGTGCCTTTAGACTGGAGGGTCAACTTCGATCATGGTTGATTATCATCCATATAAATGATAAAATAGGGAAAAGCAACACAAACTTTACAGCTTAACCGTTTGAGATAAAGAAATCTCTTGTTCTTTCCCTCTTTCTCGCTCTATCTTCATCATGGCGGCATCTTCGGCATCGGGAACCAACGAACACTGGGAGGAGATGGAGGGAGATCAGGCCATTGTACATCGGGTAGAAAATCGGTCGTGGGGTGTGTAGCAACCGATACTGCTCGTCCGACACCATCTGTAGAAGAAGGTGACTTAGCATTAATTCCTGTCAATATTGAGGCCCCAACGCATTGTAAATGCAAAGAGACCACAGCTGCACCCTCCGCAGTTACTATCATTGCCTTAAAAGTCTCTATCGTCCAACAACCATCTATCCAGAAGAATTTTGTCCTACACCCTTATCTGATCTGAATCCCTCTACCCACTTAAAGAGTTTGTTGGCATGGGGAATGAGAGGTAGGCGTGTACATCAAAGCCTTTGAACGTGGGCTTCGCTTTCTGTTGCATCCATTTATCCTGGAAGTACTGAATCCTTTAGGACTTTCCCTTTGCCAACTGATGCCTAACTCTGTGGGTAATTTGGTCGGCTTCGTAGAGTTATGTATGACAATTGAGGTGGAACTGACCTTGAGGCTGTTCAATTACTTCTTTCAAGTGAAATCTTACCCAGGTTTCGTGTGGTATTGTATAACCGCTAAAAGAGATCGGCAGTTAATCAAAGATCTTCCCACTTCTAATAATATGTGGAAAGAGCAAATTTTGTTTGTGGCTTTTCCTGGCTTAGCGATTTTCCTCCCCAATTGAGCGGATCTTACTCTCGTGGCTAATGAAGAATTGCACCTTTCCAAGAGAGAGTGGATGACCGTCAATGAGTTGCTCAAAACCCATGAGGATCTTAGGATGGTAGCAACTCTTTTTGATGCGAAGACTTTAATGAAGACTATATGGGCAGAAGGTAAGGAATTTCCTCTTCGCTGACTCTACCTTTCTCTTTCTTGATTCCTCCCTCATATTATAAGAATGAAAGGACAAGAATATCAGGATGATCCCAAGTTCCATTCTGTTTTTCATACTTCCCTCCGAGTGGTTAGAGGTGGATCGTCGTCCTGTCCAGCGGTCTATCCCAACGAGGGGCGACCAATGTTGTCGAATGATCATCATCAGCGATCCTAGAGGTCTCCAAGAAGGCTCGAATTCAAAAGAGGAAGAAACTAAGTCCTTCGATAAAGGTTATAGAGGCTTATAAAAAGAAAAAGAAGAATGTTAGCCAAGCTACGATTCTGAGTGCATCTTCGATGGACTCAAACGCTCCTCAAACGAGCCAGTGTCAAAAAAAGAGGAAGCTTCGAGCCATGGCTGAGGCTGGGAAGGAGATGATAAAAGGAAGGAAGAATGGAACCGAGGGTCCATCCGAGGGAGGTGACATCGTGGCCTTAGAAGTAGTTCCTGAGCGAACTTGAGCCCCGACCTTACATGAGTCTTTGACGGGTTCACCATCGGTTCAAGGGCCTTATTTGTATGTAGACTCCTAGCCGATTGGGGACATCCTTCCCCAGGAGCCATTAGCCGAAGACATTCCCTAAGAGTTTAGGCCGATCATCTTGGAAGATAGGTCTCCTCAAGCTTCGGAGGGATGCCCCTGAGAGGGGTCTCAGTACCCAGTGGGCAAGGATGAGTCTGTATTCTTGAGTTGTCAGACCGCCTCCCGGCTAATCGAGAACTTGACTCTTCCTCGGGATATGGCTATCCTGGCCAGAGTCGATCATGAGAGACTGGCCACACTGACGGTTCAATAAACCCTCCTGGTAAGCTATCTCTTTCGTTCCTCAGTCATAAGAAACAATGGGTTTGATTCTCTCTTTTGCTCATAAACAGCGACTACGGCCGCCAAGTTGCGATGACGCTCATTGGCCATGGCTAACTATGAAGCGAATTTAGCTTACAGAAACGAGCGGATGGCTGCCGCCCAAAAAGTCATCGACGAGGCAAAGAGGAAGTTAAAGAAATCTAAACTTCACCATTTAGAACTCATCTCTCGTGTGAAAGAGATCGAACAGGAACTTGCCGAGGCAAAAACGAGAGCTAATGATGAGGCAGCCCTTAGAAGACCTTTAGAAGAGCGGCTTGCTAAGGAATCCACCCTGAGGAGACAAGCCGAAGAGAGATTGATAAAGAAGGAGGCGGAATGGGAGAGGAAAGAGGGGGAGCTTCAATGTCAATTGCTAGTTTCCTTGGGCAATCTTGTCTCTTCCGGAGATATTGCAGGATCATCATCACAGATTTTCGAGGAGATAAAATCGAAGATCGATCAAGAGGCCATATTAGAGTATATAGCGAGCCCTTGGCAATGTGCTGACGTTGTTTGAGGCTGGCTTCACATGCTGTCGATTGCAAATCAAGTGTAAATATCCTGCTTCGGGGATTGATTTTGACCAATTGTCACTGTGGTTGGATGATGAGCTTGAAGGGAAGGGCGATGACACTACGGTTGAGGATGAGGTCCCCGCTTCAAATGAGGGGTCAGTGCCCCTGGGTGATCATTCACAAGGTTCTGCCGCCTCATGAATGTACTCACTTGTAGATGTCTAGTCCCCATCCGTTGTATCTTTAAAACCCAAAATTTGAAATAGAAAGTAGCTGTTTTGGGGTTTGTTGCGGGGTGGAACTCGCGTACAATGAATTTGTATTAGGGGGAACCAAGGGCACGGTGGTTATATTGATAAGGGGATTTAGGTAGGCTTTTTGACAAGTGATTAGTGGGGTGATGAGGCTAAACTTGACGCTGGAGCAGACCACGGAGTCGAATCCTGCCGGATGCGGTGGAGGAAGATTGGATGGCGGGAGCCGAAGGCGAATCTCGGCCAAGGGGCGAGCTACCTTGCACAACGAGCAACTCGTCAGAAAGGCTGGGTTGGGGTCCAACCCATAGCATCTCTGATGCCTAAGTCAGTAACTGGACTTAAAGCGGGGACTAGGCACGCAGGTCGGACTGTGGATGAGCCGACCGTACGTGACAAGCTATGTGTGGGAGAACAAAGATATGGACGACCTTTGTTCTCGTGTGTGGATAATGGGATTGAGAGTGAATTTGCCAACTCCCCTCACTGTAAGAAGTGAGGGGGTATTTATACCTGGTGGGAGATGATTAGGTGGGCTGACCTGGCACGCAGACTCGACGTGCTGAGCTGGCCCAGCTGTCAGCGGAAGCTTTGGACGAGGATGTCTGGAACAGGAGTGTCAGCCTCGCTTTTGTCAGAAGGCGTAACGGCCAGGGGCGCTTTTGTCAGGGTGTCAGGGCCGAAAGCATTAAGCGTCAGGGGGCGCAGCGGCCAGGGGGTGCTTTGTCAGATGGTCGGGCGGCGTTAGTGTCAGTCGCGTCCTTATACTAGGTTGTTTGTCGTGTGCGATGAATCAAGGGTCCGGTGGTGCTATTCCCCACGGCTGGGTTCGCATGGGGCCACCGGGCCGACCTGTTCGTGGGTTGTTCGGCCTGGCCGCGCACCTTTTCGGATGCGGATCATGGACCGTCGGCAGGGATGGGTACGGATGTGCCTCTGTCAGCATCCAAGGCTACACTGTCCGGGTATATCCCTAGCGCACTGCCCCTGGCGGGCCGAGCGAGAGAGGTTATACGCCTCTGCCGGGAGGGGGGCGCTGCGAGGTGCGCCCATTCCCATGTAGCCTCGGACCTCCGGGCCGGCAGTCCGTTCACAAAGGGGCGAGTCAGTGAGGTATATTATTGGTTCTGGGCAGGAGCCGGACTCCCACGATCTTTAGGTCGTAACAATTGCCCCCGGCCTTCGAGCCCGAGGCGGGAGCCTGGCTCGGCTCAGAGGGCGAACCGTTTCCGAGGTTTTGAGCTGTCGGTACAGATCCCGGTCCGCGCTCGGGGGTGGCGGCGCAAGCTTCGGAACTCCCGCCCTATTGGTCATTATTACGATTCGAATGGGCGGTAGAAAAATGAAGCGTCTCCACGATAGGGTTCGCGACGCGTGGATGAGGTGACTCTCACGCCAGTCGAGGCGTCAGGGACATCCCGATGGGCGTCGCATGGCGACGCATCGACGGTCGTGGTGACCCGGTGGCCTATTTTATAAACAAAAAGAGGTTGGAAGGCGGTCGGAGGGAGTTTTCTTCTGTCTTCGATTCTTCTCCGGTGTCTATTGCTTCCGTCTATCGCTTGCTGGCGTGGTTGCGACTTCCGCCGCCGGTGATCTTCTTCCGAACGTCTTCCCGATCTGACGGATCAGCTAGGTAATTTTTTTTCACTTTCCGACCGATGGCTTCTCGTTTCGAGTTCGGAGGCGGTAGCAGAGTGGGGGAGGAGGAGCCTGTGGAAGAGGGGGCATTGCCGCGGGGGGTGCGGTGGTCTAGGGAAAGGGGGTCATGGCGCACCGTTGTTCCGAGGGTGATTGGGTCCCTCAAATGTAGGTCAGATAGGATTAACATCAGGGAGATTCGCGTGCGGTTCGTGCGACTGCCCTATGAGGTACGGGTCCCCAGGCTGGAGGAAATGGTGTGCTCGCCCGGAGATAATGAGGTCGGGGTTTATGTCCGGTCATTCGAGTTGGGGCTCCGTTTCCCGATCCACCCGTATCTTCTTTATCTATTGAATTTCCTGGAGTTGCCGATCTTTGCCCTGGCGCCTCGGTCCTGGGGCTTGCTGGTGGGGTTCGTCGTCTTGTGTCTTGCCAGCTCCTTGAGTCCCTCCCTGGTGCTGTTCCAGCATTTCTTCGTAGTTCGGAAGAGGGGAATGTATCATTGTGTTTGCGCTAGGAGGGGACGAGAACTTGTCCTCGGGGTGCCCGACGATGTCGGCGAATGGATGGAGGAGTTTGCCTTCGTGATGATGCCGAGCGACGTGGTGTTGATGTCGAACTGGGGGGCGCGGAACCCTCTAGTGTATGAAAGGGTGGGGCTGATTGGGGATGATCTAGCAAAAGCCTAGATTCTGACGGAGCTGCCCGAGGCATACCGTCAGTAGCAAGTTTGACGCGGAGCAGTCGGCTCGCCCAGGACTTTTGGTCCCTAGGTACCTTTGACATTTGGTAAACCTTTAGCTAGGCTTACCCTGATCTCTTTTTCCTTCGTAGGCGGAGACGTGATGCGAGGGCTAGAGGAGGTGTCGGGATCAGCCGGAGTCCCCGTCGCGGAGGACACTGGTCCTTGCGAGAAAGGCAAGGGAGTGGCGCGTGAAGAAGGATCCCAGGAACGGGGAAGCGAGGTCTCTAGTGGGGAGAGAGCGAACCGGGGATGAAGGGCGCCCGAATCAGGTACCTCTACCGGTTGGTTCGGCGATGACCTCCCTGCGGACTCGTCCGCTGATCACTCCATATTTTACACCTTTTTTCCCGCATGTTTGCATGCCATTTAGATCGCTCAAATCATGTTTTTCACGATATATCGACGATATTGTGATACTTTTCACGATTTGTTGTTTTTGTCGTATTTCAGGTGATTTGGAGCGATTTGGAGTGATCCCGAGATACGCCTACTCCAGAGTGTCACCGACGACCTCCCCGAGGGGTATTTTGCCATTGGAGAGGAGCAGAAGAAGAAAGAACGTCGCAGGAGCGACGAGGAGGGAAAAACAAGCTGTTTGGGCATTTTTGGTGTCTCACTCGGCCGAGTGAAGGAGTCACTCGGCCGACCAGCGAGACCCCGCTCGGACGGCCAGATCGGACACGCTTCATATGTGCACTCGGCCGAGCATCGGAAGCCACATCGGCCGAGTGACGAGACCCCGTCCGCCCGAGTGGCATTCAGACGACGCCCATCCAAAAGAGCCAACTTACTGTTTTTCGTCCGCCTGAGCTTCAGAAGACCCACTCGGCCGAGTGGAAAATGCCGACCGCCCGAGTGAATAGAAGCCATCGGCCGAGTGACTACAACTCACTCAACTGAGCGACCCCCGAAGTGAAGACCCCCGAAGACCCAGACTTACTGGAAATTTTCAGGGTTTCTTACTCGGCCGAGCGACTTTTGTCACTCGGCCGAGTGAGCCACGCTGCCTGTAGCGTAAATTACGATTTTCAGGCTGCACAGGGGCATTTTGGTCACAGTTTTTGGACGATTTTGGGGGGTATTTAACCCCAGTTTTTGACCTAGGTTAGAGAGCTTTTTCCTTTACTTTTTGCAGCTTTTTAGATTAAACTTTTTAGCTTTAGATTATTGTGATTGGAGAGGAGAGAAAAGTTTATTTTTGTTGGATTCTTGGAGAACTCTATTGGTTTGTCTCCATCTCCTTTAAAAATACTATTTTTATTGCTTATTTGAATATTGTGATGAATTTTCTTGTTAATTCCATTGATTATTTTTGTATTTGTGCTATGAATTGTGTGTAGTCCTTACGTCTTGGGGCGTGGGGATGAACCCTACGAGCCCAATTTCTGATTTGTGATGATTTGGTAGAAATATTGCTAGAATTGCTATTAGGGTTAGTTTGGGATCGATTTAACACGGATAGCTAGGTGTTCATATCGACTGGGATTTGCAAGAGATTGGACCCCAATTCGATAGGAAACCCTAGAAATCCGAATCGGGTTGAAATTGAGTTTCCGTAGTATCGGTTTGCAAGAGATTGGACCGATACTAGGGTTCTCGGTTGCAATTCCATGCCGATACCCGTTTGCAAGAGATTGGACGGGTAGGAACTATCCCAACCTAGGTCGCGGCCCGAGTTTGCACGAGAGTGGGCTCGGGGCGCGATTGAACGATGATGTTGATCCTAATCCTAGCTTGCCTAGGTTAGGGTTTGCAAGAGATTGGACCCAACCCTAGGTTAGCTATAGACCGGCAACAGCGCGAGAGCGTGAGCTAGGTTTTACATTCAGTTGCAACTAGTTCATCCGAAATCCTACCCTAGCAATTGTGACACCAATGAATCACATTGATGAGATACGGTGAGTAGCGGGAATTCCCCATTCCCTAGGCGTCCTTTATTTGATTTTATACATCCATACTTTGTCTGACGATTGTGACAGGATCGCCAAAAGGCAAATTCCATCTTTTTTGTTCCTATAGCCAGGTTGTTCAGAGAAGACACCGTCATTCATCCTCCCTGTGTTCGATAACCCGCTCGCCGCTACACCGTGCGCTTGCGGTAAAACTACACGGTCGCTCTTTTTGGGTTACATTGTGAAGCGATCAAGTTTTTGGCGCCGTTGCCGGGGAGGCGATAGTGTTTGATCTTATCACCCTAGCTACTTCTTCTTTTTGTTTTATTTCTTTATTTTTTTATTCTAACCCTTCCACTGTGCTAATCATTTCTTTGAAACTCTGTTTTCTCATTGCATGTACACGAGATCCACGGCGGACCCCGAAGCTATATTATTCGATCCCGAGATCGAACGTACTGTACGGAGAATCAGAGCGGAGAGGAGACAAAATCTGGAAGGGAGGTTTATGACCAACCCGGAAACTGCAGAACAATTGGCGGTAAGAATGGCGAGGATCATTTCCATTCGCGATAGGCTTCGGCCTAAGACCTCTTCTACGACCTCATCCATCGCCGTGCCGGAGTTGGCGGCCGACAAGAATTTTGAGCTGAAGACCGGACTAGTGGTTCTGATGCAGCAGGATCCATTTCATGGGAACACCCATGAAAATCCTCACTATCACATCCAGCTATTTTTGTCGAAGTGCGCCACATTTCTGATGCCGGGTGTCACCCTAGATGCCATCAGACTGCGCCTCTTCCCATTCACATTAAAGGACAAAGCTCTTTATTGGTTGAGGACGCAAGCTAACGGAGTCTTTACCTCATGGGACGAGTTGGCGAGTGCGTTCATTGACAAGTTCTATCCGCCCTTCAAGACGGTAAAGATTAGGAGTGCTCTTATGTCCTTCAAGCAAGGACCTCAAGAGACACTCTATGAGGCTTGGGAGCGTTTCAAAGATCTGCAGCATCAATGCCCCCACCATAGCATCGAAGATTGGGAGCTAGTCCATAGCTTCTACAATGGTCTCCAACCGGGGACCAAGCAGATTATTGATGCGGCGGCAAATGGTGCCATCCTATCGAAGACTTCCGACGAAGCTACGGCCCTAATTGAGGAGATGGCCTCAAACAATCAACAATGGGGCGACGAGCGAGGACACTCTTCGTCCTCCTTGAAGCCATCTAGCATTTATGAGGCAAAGGCCGTAGCGGAGCTGACAAACAAGTTTGATTCTCTCCACAAGGTAGTGGAGAGACTGGAGAAGTATATCACGGAGCCCCAAGGAACCCCTTCCACCTCCGCACCAACGAATCAAATGTGTGATTGACAAGACCAATCTCAAGCTACGTATTTGGGGGGAGAACAAGGAGAGGGATCTTTAGAGCAAGTACAATACATCGCGGGGAACCAAGGATATTGGGCCAATCCGGCCATTAGAAACCATCCCGGTTTCTCATATGCAAACAATGATGGAGCATTGAACTCGCCGCAACAACTACCTCAACAAGCTCGACCACCACCACAACAACAATATCCACCGAGGGGGCCTCCACAACAACATTTCCAACCAAAGCAACAAGTTGGACCCTATAGGCCGCCCGGATACAATCAAGGGTGGAGAAATCCAAACCCCCCACAAGCTCATCAACGATCCGAATTTGAAGCCAAGGTGGAGGAGTTCATGGTCGAGCAAAAGAAAATCAATGCTTCCTTGAAGGCGGGCCAAGACTCCCTTACAACCATTGTAGGCCAAATCTCGGAGCAATTGGCGTTGCTCAACCGAAATACTCAACATTTGCCGGCTCAACCCGAGCAAAACCCACGGGGTGCCACCGGCCACATCAATGCCGTGGTTGCCGTTACAACTAGAGGCGGGAAGGACACCACTCCCGTCATGATTCCTACCGAGGAGCCCGTGGTGGAGAGAGTAGAGCCAATTGAGCCGGCCGTTGAAGTTGAGAAGGAGAAAGAGCCGCAAGAAAAAGAGAAGTCTAGAGCGGAGCAATTGCTTGAAGAGAGGCGTTTTATGCCACCGGTCCCATTCCCCCAGAGGCTTGCTAGAGCAAAAATGGAGAAACGGCTAGCAAAGTTTCTCGAGTATTTAAGAGGGGTAAGCCTCAACATTCCTTTCCTCGACGCCATCGTTGAAATCCCGACATACGCCAAGTTCCTAAAAGACTTAATTACGGGGAGAAAGAGGAAGGAGAAAATAATGCTAGCTGAGGAGGGGACTTGGTTCACCAAGAGAGAGAAGGAGCCCGCTAAGTTCAAAGACCCGGGGAGTTTTCGGATTCCTTGCACCTTAGGCGGCGTCCCCCTTCAAAAGGCATTAGTGGACTTAGGGGCTAGTGTTAGCCTCATGCCTCTCTCTATGTTCCAAAGACTAAACACCGGCGCGGAATTGAAGCCTACCGACATGCGGATACAACTAGCCGATGGGCGGATCACAAGGCCGGTAGGGATCGCTGATGAATCCTGCTACAAGTCCCGGGGGCATATGTTTGCCATGCGACTTCGTGATTATGGATGTCAAGGAGGAGGGAGATACATCATTAATACTTGGACGTCCGTTCCTCGCCACCGTCGGTGTCATTGTCGACGTACGAGAAGGAACCCTAACATTGAACGTCGGCAACATCAAGGTGGAGCTTCATATTCCTAAGGCAATGAAACACATGCCTTACCACGAGGAGCTGGACTATATGGACCTCCTTGACGAGGTTATTGAGGAGGTGACCCCCCATTCGATCGGCGCTCTATTCAAAGAAGATTTCGAAGAAGGCCCGGACTTAGGCCAAGATGAAAAGATGGAGCATCCCCCCGACTTCTCCACTGAAATTGATGAAGGCGACGCTGATGTCGCAAGGATTCGAGAGCTTTGCAAGCTCTCAAAACTGAAGTCTCCGAAGAAAGCTCCGCCGATACGGAAATCGGTGTCACCGGTAAAGCCGAGGACCGGAGCAAGCGCTAGCTTGGGGGAGCCACCCCCCAACACTATTCGTGACGAGAGACCACCGAGGGAGAACACGCCGCCGCAACTTCTGAATCCAAGCGTTCTCCCCGGAAAATTTGACGGGTGCATCTCCTATGCACCAAATATCCCGCATTAATTGAAAATCAAAGGGGGTCGAGCTCACGACCTTAAACGAGCGCTTGTCGGGAGGCAACCCGACGGTTATCGCTTTATTTTTACTTTTTCTTTATTTTCGTTTTAGAAATTATTAGTGTTTTGAGTCGTTCGCCCAAAAAGTTTGTGATAACGGGTCCTATTTTTTCTTGACAGGAGAGGAGATAGGGAAATCCATCATGAGGAGGATGAACGAGGCGACGAGGAGCGCTCTAGGAATGCGCTCGATGCTTAGGAGGAAGATGAAATCGACTGGAGGAAGAAAAACAGAGTTTAGAGCCCAAACGAAGCCAAACAGCAGAAAACAGGGTTCACTCGACCGAGTATACTAGTCACTCGGCCGAGTACATAAGTTCGTCCGCCCGAGCGGCTCACGAACGAGGGAAGTCTGCTGTACCCAACTCTCTGTTTCTTTTCTTGATTTCAATATAATTGCCACTCGGCCGAGTATAAAACTTCACTTGGCCGAGTGAAACTGATACACTCCTAGGGCGAGTCTTGCCGAGTAGCTTGAGCCACTCGGCCGAATGGACTTACTCCACTCGGCCGAGGGTGGCAAGGCCACTCGGCCGAGTCATTAGCGGGGGGGGGGGGGGAGATTTTCCAAAATTTTCCGTTGAGTTCACTCGGCCGAGCGACTTAGTCACTCGGCCGAGTCGTAACTTTTTCTTATAAAAGGGGGGGGGACGGCGCGTTTTTTGAAACGAGCAAAACCCAGAATCGCCCGACCCCTCATCTCCCTCGCCGACTGCCCTCGCTCACTCGCCCGACCACGCACCCCGCGCCGGCGCTCGGCCACCCAACTCCGGGCGATCGTCGCCGCCCCTCGCCCGAGTCGCCGCCGGCGATCACCTCGCCGGCCGAGCTCCGGTAACCCAATTTTCTGCCTATTTCTCCTCTTTTGTGTATTTTTCGATGATCCATGTGTCTAACGAACCCCAAACCCAAATTAAATTCAATTTCTATCTATTCTACCCCTAACCCCCCATACGTTTTGAATATTACACGCTAATCTCTTCGTTTTATGCGCAGGTAAATTTGGGGAGCTTAGGGGAGCCCAGGGGAGCTTTCGGGGATCGTTTTGGGCTACGTGGAGGCGTCGTCTTCGCACGTTTCCATTACTTTGCTCTCGCGCCGTGTCGCGGTATACTCTTTCCTTTATTTTACGCACGCCGCGTTTTTCACATATTTGGTGATCTCCCGGGGGCCATATGCCGCCCCGGACACGGCCGAGGTCGAGGAGAGCTTCCGCCAAGCGGAAGCGGTCGGATGATGCCGACCCCTCCCACGAGGTGGAGGACTCTCCTCCGCCTACTCCACCACACCCCGTTCACCCAGCACAGCCTGCAGGCCCCGCACACCCCGCACAGCCTGCAGAGCCCGCACAGCCCGCACACCCCGCACAGCCACTCCCTGCCATCCCACAGCCCGTACCACCGCCACCGGCACCACTTGTCGGGCCGCTCGGGATTACGTTCCAAGACGACGCACACCGCGTCGTCTTCGAGCGCATTTCCCAGCGCTCGATCGTACCCTCCAGGTTCGCACACCTTGCAGACCTAGGACGCCTGGGGGTACTCGAGGGGATGCTCACGTTATATGACAATGTGGGCTGGCGAGATTTCTTCCAGGTGTCGACGGACACGTTTCTCCGTCCGACACTTGAGGTCCTTAGTTCTATCGCCCGGACCGACGAGGGATGCTCGTTTAGGTTCATGGACCGGGAGTGCCAGGTCACTCTCGGTATGATGAGAGCATTCTTCTCGTGGCCCGATGTCCCCGGGGCCGACCGTGGTTACGCCCCCACTCACATTCCCCCACCTTCGTTCGATTCCGGCGCCTTCTGGGCCCGGATCACGGGTCTACCTGCCGCCTTTGACCCTAGTAGGGCCAAGGCCTCGGCCATCGTCCATCCCTGCCTCCGCATAGCTCAGTGCCTTATGGCGACTACCTTTTTGGCGAGGTATGAGCCTGGGACGATGTCCACGCCAGAGCTTTATATGCTCTATGCGATGACGCGTCCCAGAGTTCTAGCTAGGGACAGTGACGAGTTGGTCCCCGCCGTCGTGATTGATATCGCGAGCTGGTTTTTGGACCGCATCATCGTATCGGTGGGCGCTCGCTCACCGATATGCTGCAGCGGTCTGATCACGTTGCTCACCTTGATGACCGGTGACGACCTACCGGCCGATTTGCGTCGTTCTCCAGGCCCCACTTCACTGTCCATAGATGTCATGGCCCGGATGAAGATGCTTCGTCCGCACGGTGAGAGACACTGGGTCTGGCTGCACGGCCCCTACGATGCCGATTACATGATTCTTCCGAGCCCAGCTCGGACACAGATTGCACCGGCCCAGGTGGACTGGCTCCCGGCGATGGATCTTCTGATCCCCGTCGCATACGTGCTCGAGGCCGAGGAGGCCGAGCAGGCCGCGCAGGCCCACGCTGCACACGCTGCACACGCTGACCCCGCTGCGCCCGTTGACCCCGTGGCCCCTCAGCCTGTCCCTGCACCTTCTGCCGCTCCTGACGCTTCTGTCCCCACTTCTGCCAGTGTCGGGATCACACTTGCTGAGACCACCACCTCCACGCCTGCTGCCTCCACTGTCCCTGCCACTACCACCACTCCCACCACCGCTGGCCCTCTGTCCATTGAGCCCCTTTGTTCTGCGCTTCCCGAGCGCCCACCTACATTTGTCAAGAGTGGAGAGCCCTCTTTTGCTGCGGTCGTGGAGACCATGGCTAGCATGATCACCGCTGGGATTTCACCTCTTGGACCCCTCACTGCCTCCCCAGCGGTAGTCACTTCTGTCCCCTCCGCAGCCGTACTTTCTGAGAGTGTCGTGACGTCTGTCACCACTTCTGTGTCACCGACCTCTCTGGCCGCCTCGTCGCCATTTTTACACTCCACTTCCGCTGCTGTTGCTTCCACTTCACGCCTGCCTGCGTCCCAGCCTCGCCCTGAGGCTAGGCCCACACTAGTGAGCACAGCACCCTACCTCCACATGCCTGTTGAGCCCATCACCTACGCCACCCGAGTACGCCTGCTTCGTCCTGCACAGCACCGACAGGTGCGTCCCTCTGCACCACCTCCCCCCGACACTGTACTCCTGAGCATTCGTGCTCTCGAGGGGGCAGTGAGTGCCCTCAGAGGCGACCTCAGGACCATGTCCGCCATCGTCACCACCATGGCCAACCGTTTCGACCTACTACCGGGCATTCACTATTGCCTCATACAGATTCTCGACCGGCTCCCTCACGTACCGACCGCACCCACACCCACCCAGCAGGTACCTACCCCTACACCCGTACCCACCCCCACTCCTACACCCACCCAGCCTGCTCCCGTACCCACACCCACACCTACACCCACTCAGCAGTCTGTTCCCCAGCCACCACCACCACCTCCGCCTCAGGACGGAGACGGCGCAGCCCCACCTTCTTAGGCACCCTTGATGCCATTGATCTTTTTGCCGTCGTGCTGCCCGTCTCTGCTGGGTCCTGACGATTTTGCCCACCCCCTCCCCTCACTGTTCTGGATACACATTTTGATCATATATTTATATATCATTTTTGGGAGAGAGGGAGAGTTTTTGGTGTCACACTTTTATATCGTATTCACTCCTATATCTGCATGCATCATGTCCGCATCATTATTTTCATTTCGTTATTTTTATTTTATTTTAGTTTCTTTTTCATCATGCATGCATCCTCACCCTCCCCTCACTTTACACGTCTCTCGGTGTGCCACACTTCGCACATTGAGGACACTGTGCACTTTAGCTTGGGGGAGTGAGTTCTCACGTTCTTTTCGATTTACCACCTTTATTTTTGTTTTTTTTTTCACGCCATTTTCCGCATTTGCACTCATTTTCATCACTTTTTCTTCTTTTTACTATGCATCACGTTTTTCTTATTTTCTTTGTGTATTGCATTGTAATTAGTTTCATTTTCCTTTTATCTTTATTTCTTTTTCATCTCATGCTAGAGATGACTTTTCTGTGATGATGATTACGTGGCGTTAGCTTTCTCTATATATGCATGCTATATTTGTCATGTCTTAGATTTTATTTCTGATATCATATGCTATGACTTGCCTTGCATTTAGAGATAGTAACCCACACTTTTTCCGCATGAAAATGGATGAAATTTTATTATTAGCTGAGTCTGAATATTCATATGTATGCTATCGCAGAAAACACACCAAGATTCACGCATTGAATGCTTATATCTGGAGTACCGTTTTCTTTTCCTATATCACTTCTATATGCATGATTGGTACATTTCACTTCAGGATGATTGAAAGATGTTAGCTATGATAAATCTGGATTAGTTAGCTTTTTTGTGATCGAAACTGAGTAGATTAGATTACTCTGCTGAAGTTGTCGTGCACGTCCTATAGAGTGAACTGAGAGACATATTTATTTCTTTCTCCACATATCTTGAACATCAATTCTCTATTTTAAAATCATTGGTGAATCTCCCCTTAGCGATTCTAATATATGGCATTTCCCCCGCTATTAATTCCTAGCTCCAAATTTCCCAAAAACAAAGAAAAGAAAAATTCTTGTATATCCTTATTCCTCTTTGATTGGGATCATTGTGTATATATAAATTCAAAAAAAAAGAGAAAAAGAAAAGAAAAAAAAAAAAGAAAAAGAGAAAAGAACCTCAATAAAAGATCCCATCTCATGTTCTCTCTTTCTTTCCCTCTTTTTGTTTTTATTTTTATTACTTTTGGAGCTTTATAGAAATGGGGGTGTAAATATTTTTTTTATGCCACCACGCTTATAGATAAGCTTGGGGGAGAGAATCCAATGATGTGTGAGAGAGTGACTACTTGACGTTGCACAACAACCTAGGCTAAGTAATATTCTATACTCGGTGAGATTTTTTTTAGCTTCACGAAATCCAGAAATCAATGCCTAGCACTCATTTCATGAAATCCATGCTTTTCTATTCTTTCTATTCTATTGCGTGATATTCTTATACTCCTCATAGAAAGCATTCAATTGAAAAGTGTGTGATCTGCGATATTGTATACCGCTTTAAATGATTCAGACGATGTTAGTTCTAAAATTATTCCGTTTTTCATGATATATCAATATTCTTGGGTTTTCTATTTCTATTTGCACCATTATACTATGATATCGAAATAAAATTCTTTGACATGTGTTTTACATTCGGTGCATGCTATATGATTGAGCAAAACCCACGTCCTGAGAAAATGATCTAGCAGCTTCCCTCTTCGCTTTCTTCTTTCTTCTTCGTTTTTCGTTTTCCATTTTTCCGCCGTTTTCGTTTTCGAAATCCACCGGGTTCGCCTTTTACTTATCTTCCTCGAGGACGAGTAAGAGGTAAGCTTGAGGGATTTTGATCACTCCATATTTTACACCTTTTTTCCCGCATGTTTGCATGCCATTTAGATCGCTCAAATCATGTTTTTCACGATATATCGACGATATTGCGATACTTTTCACGATTTGTTGTTTTTGTCGTATTTCAGGTGATTTGGAGCGATTTGGAGTGATCCCGAGATACGCCTACTCCAGAGTGTCACCGACGACCTCCCCGAGGGGTATTTTGCCATTGGAGAGGAGCAGAAGAAGAAAGAACGTCGCAGGAGCGACGAGGAGGGAAAAACAAGCTGTTTGGGCATTTTTGGTGTCTCACTCGGCCGAGTGAAGGAGTCACTCGGCCGACCAGCGAGACCCCGCTCGGCCGGCCAGATCGGACACACTTCATATGTGCACTCGGCCGAGCATCGGAAGCCACATCAGCCGAGTGACGAGACCCCGTCCGCCCGAGTGGCATTCAGACGACGCCCATCGAAAAGAGCCAACTTACTGTTTTTCGTCCGCCTGAGCTTCAGAAGACCCACTCGGCCGAGTGGAAAATGCCGACCGCCCGAGTGAATAGAAGCCATCGACCGAGTGACTACAACTCACTCGGCCGAGCGACCCCCGAAGTGAAGACCCCCGAAGACCCAGACTTACTGGAAATTTTCAGGGTTTCTTACTCGGCCGAGCGACTTTTGTCACTCGGCCGAGTGAGCCGCGCTGCCTGTAGCGTAAATTGCGATTTTCAGGCTGCGCAGGGGCATTTTGGTCACAGTTTTTGGACGATTTTGGGGGGTATTTAACCCCAGTTTTTGACCTAGGTTAGAGAGCTTTTTCCTTTACTTTTTGCAGCTTTTTAGATTAAACTTTTTAGCTTTAGATTATTGTGTTTGGAGAGGAGAGAAAAGTTTATTTTTGTTGGATTCTTGGAGAACTCTATTGGTTTGTCTCCCTCTCCTTTAAAAATACTATTTTTATTGCTTATTTGAATATTGTGATGAATTTTCTTGTTAATTCCATTGATTATTTTTGTATTTGTGCTATGAATTGTGTGTAGTCCTTACGTCTTGGGGCGTGGGGATGAACCCTACGAGCCCAATTTCTGATTTGTGATGATTTGGTAGAAATATTGCTAGAATTGCTATTAGGGTTAGTTTGGGATCGATTTAACACGGATAGCTAGGTGTTCATATCGACTAGGATTTGCAAGAGATTGGACCCCAATTCGATAGGAAACCCTAGAAATCCGAATCGGGTTGAAATTGAGTTTCCGTAGTATCGGTTTGCAAGAGATTGGACTGATACTAGGGTTCTCGGTTGCAATTCCATGCCGATACCCGTTTGCAAGAGATTGGACGGGTAGGAACTATCCCGACCTAGGTCGCGGCCCGAGTTTGCACGAGAGTGGGCTCGGGGCACGATTGAACGATGATGTTGATCCTAATGCTAGCTTGCCTAGGTTAGGGTTTGCAAGAGATTGGACCCAACCCTAGGTTAGCTATAGACCGGCAACAGCGCGAGAGCGTGAGCTAGGTTTTACATTCAGTTGCAACTAGTTCATCCGAAATCCTACCCTAGCAATTGTGACACCAATGAATCACATTGACGAGATACGGTGAGTAGCGGGAATTCCCCATTCCCTAGGCGTCCTTTATTTGATTTTATACATCCATACTTTGTCTGACGATTGTGACAGGATCGCCAAAAGGCAAATTCCATCTTTTCTGTTCATATAGCCAGGTTGTTCAGAGAAGACACCGTCATTCGTCCTCCCTGTGTTCGATAACCCGCTCACCGCTACACCGTGCGCTTGCGGTAAAACTACACGGTCGCTCTTTTTGGGTTACATTGTGAAGCGATCATCCGCGCGGGAGGTAGGTCACTCCGTTCCGCCGGGGGTATCAGAGGTGGTCGAGCCTTGCAAGGCGCCCTCGGTTCAGAAATGGCCGTACGGGATCCCTTTGCGGGATATGGGAAGGTCGATGAGCCCGAGTTGCGAGCGTGCCCTCATTCATTTCAAGAGGACTCGAGAGGAAGTCGAGGCGTTTCCGGACGACCGCCTCCATAAGCTGCCCTTTCGAGTGAGCCGTGACGAGTCGATATTCGAGGACGCCGGGGGTGGCAGCGTGCCTCGCAGAGTATTGCATGCTGCCGCGGGACCGCGAATCTTTGACCCTCGTGGGGGCGGAACGGTTGTGCGGCTCTGCTGTATGGCACGTCGTGTAGGTAAGTCGGTTCCCTCGTCTCGCCCTCAGGCTTTCTTTACTCGTGTCCCGCTGACTCGGGTCTTTTGTAGATGGTTACGGATATGGTGGCCCTGCAGCGTCGCACTCCTGTGGCCGCCACAAGAGCGGCTCTTGAGACAGCGAGGGCGGACCTCGGCGAGGTCAAGGGGAAGCTGAAGGACATGGAAGCGGAGCTGGAGAAGGTTAGGGTGGCCTGTGAGATAGAAAAGGGCGGGCCACATACTTTGACTCGTCGAAAGCTACGGTCGAGCACCAACTCCTAGAGGTGACACGGGAGAGGGATGACATCCCGTCGAAGCACGCCGTAGAGATGGCTAGCAAGGAGAGGGTGATCAAGTTGCAGAAGCGGCAGATAGCCGGCCTAAAGGAGACCGGCTATCATGATGCGGCGGATGGAGGAAAAACGGGAAGTTGAGGGCGGAGCGATCGAGGCCGCTATCCGCCGCTACCATGACGAGCATGTTGTGCCGATGTTGCAAGAGGCTAGGGAAGCGGGAGTTCGCCAAGTGGCGAGTGATATGAGGGCTCGGTCGGCCGAGAGACGTCATCGCTGAGAACGTGGGTTTGGGGAATCCTGTACCTTCTTGTATGAGGGTTAAACTCGACGTCTTGTTGTAGCGTGCGGATGGCTTAATAGATAGCTTTGCTATTTAGATAAATGCACTGAATTGGTCTTGTGTCAGACTGTCTTCTTCCTCGCTGTGTCTGTAGGTCCTTTGTTTTGTGAGGGACATAATTGCCCCTAACTTCGCTATACCGAGGATAGTCGGGTCGTCGGGAGATGGAAGTTGAGATGTACCGCGTTTACCAGGGGTTTGTTGCGAAGCGAAGTGTGAGTCCAGTTGAAATGTAGAAGCGGGGCGAGGCGGGGCGAGGCGGTGCAGTCCGTTCAATTGATTGCTAAACGTTGATACCGAAGTCCGAAATTGATTATGCGGTGCATCCTTGCTTCGGCCGCCTCGACAGAGGCGGGACCCATCCTGGGTACGAATGACGGATAGAAAGAAGAGGGGAAGGATGGCGTGATTTCGAATAGGGGCGATCATTTCGCCAGGGGTTGGTCGGGAATCGAAGCGGCCTGTTGGCAGTCGCGTGACTAGACGTCATCCTTGCGATTCGACGGCGGGGGAATCGAAGCGACCCGACTAGTTCAAGGCTGACGCGTGGCAGAAGTGACGGCTGCCACTACTCGAAGCGTCAGACCACGCGGATCGACGCGGGAGAGAGAACAGATTGATGACACGTGGTGCGGGGTCGACGGTCATGATACTTCGTGGTGTCGCTTATAAAGACCTCTGGGTGGGGAGCGAGGTAGGACTGCTTGTCGGGTGAAGGTTTACCAAGCGGCTGCGGTTGTCAGAGATTTCGTTGCCCTTGCCGAAGTTGCCCACGTGGAATCGGCCGACGACGTAGCGTTGCAGTCCAAATCATTGGTGCCCTTCAGGTAAGAGGTCTGTTTTTGTCGATGTCTTCCTCGACGTCTTCGTTTCGTGGGCCGGGGTCGAGGGTGGTGGGGGAAGGGAGCTTTGCCGCGGAAACTGGGGTGATGCCCCTCGAGATTGCGGGCGTGAAGTCGGTGCTGAAGAGGTCCCTTGCTGAGATCTTTGAGGTGTATATTAGGCCACCGTATTCTGTCCGCGAACCTGACGCACAAGAGAGGGTGTGTTTCGCGGGCGACCACGAGGTGGGGGTGTATGTGTCCTCCTTCGAGCAAGGGTTGCGCTTCCCCCCATCCATTCGTGTTAGATGTATTGAATTTCCTGGGGCTGCCCCTGTATCGTCTGATGCCCAATGCCATTAGCGTGGTTGTGGGTTTCCTTGTGCTGTGCGTAAGCAACCAGGTGTGCCCCTCGTTGTCTTTGTTTCGCTATTTCTTCGCGGTGAAGAAGTTGAGGTCCTACTATTATCTCTCCGCGAAGAAGAGCCATCTGCTCATCAGAGGGTTGCTGGGGAAGATTAAGGGGTGGAGTAAGCAATATGTGTTTGTCTTCGTGCCGGAGGATGTGCTGATGAGATCGGATTGGGGAGAGCTAAATCCCGAGGTGAAGGAGGGGGTTGAACTGGGAGACGAGGAGAAACAGGTGGCACAGTTTCTAATGGCGATACCGGAGGCGGGCCGAGACTACAAGACGCTCGACCGGGCTGAGATGATAGCATTGAATATCTGGCCCGAAGGTATAATAGATTTTGCTATTAGTGCATCTGAAGTGCTTACCTTGAACTTTCTTTCTTTTGCAGGTCGCACCATGAGTCTGTCGCTCGAGGAGATGATGAAGCGAGCTGCGGAGCAGGCTGGGCAAACGTCGAAGAAGACGGTCCCCAAGAGGTTTTGCGAGGAAGGTGTGGTGGAAGGTTCGATGAGGGGGCAGGTGTCCACAAAGAGGAGGAAGCTGCCTGCGAGCTCGTCTGTCTCTGATGCTCAGGCGCAGGGGAGAGTCGGTCAGTACGAGGGGGGATCCGGGGAGGGGATCGCACCCTCCGTTATCGACCTGGAAGGCAGGGGTGAAGGGCCAACTGGGAGAGGGGTGGAGGCCCCCGAGACCCGGCTGCCTAGCCCCAGGGTATCCGCTGCTGTGGAGGGGGTAACCGTTACCGACCGACAGGGGGGGTCTGGTACCTCGGGTGGCCAGGCCAAGTCGGCCGGCTGGGATAGCTGGCCCTACAGCTGTCCGTTGTTCGCTCTGGAGAGGGCCGTCGAACCCAGCTGTGAGGCCTCGCTCGTCCGTTTCAAGACTAAGAGGGCCAAAGTTGAGGGATACCCTGACGAGGCTCTTCATCGGGCGCGGTTCAAAGTGAGGGATGATGAGTCCGTGTTTGAGGATGGTGGTGTGGCGGCGAGGCTGGCGGAGAATATTTTCTTGCCCCGCGACCGGGTGGCGCTAGAGACGGTGGAGCCTGAGGGTCTGTGTGGAACCGCGGTGTGGCACGGCGTCCAGGTAGGTCGGATAAGTCTGGTGACGCTTGTCAGTGGGTTTTATTGAATATCCTAATTGGGTTCTCTTTTATTGTTCAGGCCATCACTTTGATGCTTGGAGCTATGAGGCACGTGCCAGCCATAAATAAGGCCGAGAGCGCCATTGCTAGAGTGGCAGCCGAATTCGCCACATTTCGTAAGAGTGCCGGCGAGCGAATGTTGAAGGAGAGGGAGCGGTGCAGCCAGTATGAGGCAGAAGTAGTGCGCCTAAAGGGGGTCCTGGCCGATTATGAAGTGCAGGCGGTCTCTGCTAGAGACAGGTCGAAGGAGCTGGAGAAGGCCCTTGAGAGGGAGGAAGCGCGTGCGGTGGATCTGGTGGGTCGTGCGAAGGCTGTCGAGGAGGAGTTGGTTCGGAAGGTCGAAAGGTTTCGCTCGTACCAGGAGGTGACCGTCGTCCCCACCCTTGCAGATGCGATATCCAGGGGCTTGGAGACATGGCGTGAAGAGGGTCGCGAGGAAGGTCGAGCGGAGGGGTGGGAGGCCTGCTTGATCCGGATAAAGGAGAGGGTGGCGGGCTTGTCCCTGCCAATTGAGCTTGACCTCGACGGACTCGCAGCTTGCAGAGACGAGGAGGAGGCGGGAGGCGGCGAGCGGGTGATCGTCGAAGGAGGCGGGGGCGTCGAGGCAGAGACCGGCAAAACGGGGGGGGGGGGGGTGTGTTGGTAGCAATGATCTATGAACTTCGTGTTTGATGATAACAAACGTGTGTGAACGTTTTAACGTGTGTGTTATGTGTTTCAGGAACGGTAAAAGTGCGACTCATTCACGGAGAGATTTGGTCAATGCGCAAAGGAGAAAGGGAAGAACCTAACTTGAGTAAACACGCATCTATTGAAATCAAACCCTAAGCCCATCATATCAAAACCAAGTGGCCAAAAGAAATAGGCACACCTACAAGCCGAAGCAATAGCAGGCCTTTCCCCTTTTAAAAGAAAAATGCACAGGCCAACATCTTTTTAATTCTTTTTTTGAAACACCCCTAAGAAAAAATAACCCAAAAATTGGCTCCTTCCCCCACTTTCGCAAATGACCTTGCAGCACAAAAAAGGGACTACGGCCTGTTTTTAAGTGTTTTTTTACTGCCGCAGGTTTCAACATATAGGGCAGAGTAGAATTTTTTTTAAGTGTTTTTTTTGCTCTTCATCAAATACAGAGAGAGAGAGGCGCCGCGCTTTTGTCCTTGCTGAGAAAATCTCCAAGATCATATTTCTACTCCTCAAAAAAATTTCTGGGTACATGCCGTTTGGTTCTTTTAGAAAATCTCAAAATTTCCAAAGCCATCATTTTTATTTCCGAGTACAGGCCGCACATCTCCATTGAAATTCTCAAAAAAGGGGTCCATTATTTTCGTTTGCCCTTTTAGAGAAGCCGAAATAATCCTGCCTCTTAGAAAAATCTCAAAGCCCTAAACTTCTGTTCTTCTTCCTACGAGAATCTCAAAGCACAAGGATCAGACTCCTATGCACAACCTCATCATCATTTTTTTTAATTGGCCAACAATCAGATCCATTCACAATCTCCCCAAGGCCGGATTCTTTTTGTTTGGTGCCGTAGCCTTTTGGTGAATGATATATGCTGCATTTTTTGGTGAATGATACATGCTGCAATTTTTTGTGTGAAGGATATATGCCGCAGTTTTTTGTGTGTGTGAAGGATATATGCCGCAAGCAAGATCAGACAAGGACTCACAAGCCATAACTTTTTGGTGCCGTAGCTTCAGATTTCCATCAATTTCAGAGCACCGAAATTTTCAGAGCATATTCCAAGGTTTGCCTAGACTTCAGAGGGGACTACTACTTGTCAGATTTATCTAACCTCGCGCTGATTGACAGAGACATCAACACCGTCACGATTGAGCAATTCTAAACTCTGAACCTTATTTTATTTGTGAATTGGTTTTGTGATCTCTGTGAAACGATTTATTATTTGTTTGGGGACTTGGCTAGTTGGGGCTAGCCAAGAGAGAGAGGCTTTACTAGTATTGTTATTGTTTGGGCACTTTGGTGAGTGCAGGTGCTGAGAGCCAGGTGAGTGTAGGGTTGGTGCCCTAGCTACAGGTTGTACCAGTTAACTCTAATAATCTAGTATTGCTTTTGGGGCTGGATGTAGGTCGTGGGTACGACCGAACCAGGGTATATCGCCTGTGCATGCTGTGCCTGTTTTTCTATACTCTGCATCTGGTTGATTGTGCTATAACTGCGTGTGATTTCTCGTGGGTTGCACGAGAATTTTTATAAGCCTATTCACCCCCCCTCTAGGCTTAGATCCAGATCCAACAAGTGGTATCAGAGCCAGTTTAGCGGATCTAGCCTAGTTGATCATGTCTATGAATATGTCTGATTCTGCTTTTGCTGAGGGTCAGTCTATTTCTCGTCCCCCCAAGTTTAATGGTGTTGACTTTGCCTATTGGAAAACTAGGATGAGGATTTATTTAGCTGCTGTTGATTATGATGTATGGAGCATTGTAGAAAAAGGCTATAAACCTCCCACTATTAATGTTGCTAATAATGAAATGATAAAACCAGAAGATAAGTGGGATGACTTTGATAAGAAGCGTTTTTCATTGAATAACAAAGCTATGAATGCATTGATCTGTGCTTTAGATAAAGCTGAGTTTAACCGTATATCTCAATGTCAAACTGCGTAGGAAATTTGGCATACCCTGGAGGTGACTCATGAAGGTACATCACAGGTTAAGGAGTCCAGACTTGCGCTACTCAGCACTGAATATGAAAGCTTCCGCATGCTTCCATCAGAGTCAATCAAAGAGATGTTTGCGAGGTTCACAGACATCGTCTACAAATCCACTTCTCTTGGAAAGCCGTACTCAAGCCTAGAACAAATCAGAAAGATCTTGAGAGCGCTGCCTAGCTCCTTCCGCCCTAAAATTACAGCTATTCAGGAAGCAAGGGATTTATCGCAGATGAAAGTGGAGGATCTGATAGGGAACCTGATGTCCCACGAGCTGGAGCTGCAGAGCATTGAACTGAGAGAGAAAAATGAAATGAAGACTTCAAAGGCAATAGCCCTTCAGGCTAAAGAGGATGAAGATGGAGATGAAGAGGAGGCCTTTTTGGTGAGGAGCTTCAAGAAATATATCAGAACTGGCAACGGGAGATCAGAGATGCTAAAAAGGTTTAATCGATCTAAATTCAATTCTAATAATAAATCTTTTGAGCAGAATACTACTGATCCGGTTACATGTTTTAAATGCAAAAAGCAGGGACATTTTATGAAGCAATGCCCTCAAGGAAAGAATAACGCTGCGGAACAAAAGGGAAAATCTTTGGTGCTCACATGGGATATGGACAGCGAGGATGAATCTCAAGAGGAAGTTGCACATTCCTCTCTTTGTCTGATGGGAGAACTAGATCAGGTAAAATCTTTAACTAAAGCTCAACTTGTGACTACCTTTAAAGAATTGCAAGATGAAATTGAAAGGTTGGAATCAACTGTTGAGTTACTAGAATCCCATGTAGAGAAGTTTAAAAATGCCAATTTTGAATTGCAACAAGACAATTATAATATGTCATTAGAAGTTGATGAAATTAAAGAAAAACTTGTTGCATGTAATTCTTCTATTAGTTCTTTGGAACAGGGAAAATCTTGTATGCCTACTGAAACTGAGTGTCTGAATTGCTCTACTTTACTTAAAGATATTAGCATGTTTAAACTAAATACGATTAAGCTAGAAGTGGAAAATGAATCGCTAAATGAGAAAATTTGCATGCTAATAAATGAAAATAAAGAGCTAGAGAAGAAGATGGCTAATCTGAAAAAGAGTGAGGAAGAGAACAAAAAGGCCTTCATTAGTAAATGTACAATGCTTGTTAATGAGAACATGTTTTTAAAGTCTAAAATATCTGATCTTGAATTGTCTATTAAAAAATTTGGTGTTGGAAAGCATTCACTAGACATTATTCTAGGTAATCAGATACAAGGAAATAACAGGCGTGGCTTGGGATATGGAAATAAAATTGATGAGAGGCCTAAAATTTATAGAAAGAATCAAAAAGAAACTGGCGTAGGAAGAAGCATGGTTGCTAAATGTTATACATGTGGTGGTGTTGGTCATGCTTATTATAATTGCAAGTATAGGAATACCAACATCAAATTTAAGCAAATTTGGGTTCCAAAAAATAAAGTGACTAACACTAGTGGACCTATTTGGATTCCTAGGTCACACATATCATGCTCTTCTTATGTGTAGGTACATGGCATGGCTAAGGAACAAAAGTGTGAGTGATACTTAGACTCTGGCTGCTCAAGACACATGACAAGTGAAAGAGAAAAGTTCCTTAGCCTTACAAAGCATGAAGGAGGAAGTGTTACTTTAGGGGACAATGGAAAATGCAAGGTAATTGGTAAAGGTGTTGTAGGTAACGATACCTTTCGGCTTACAGATGTCCTATTGGTTGAAAAGTTGAAACATAACCTCATTTCTATCAGTCAGCTGTGTGACAAAGGTATGAAAGTTGAATTTGATGAAAAACTTTGTAGAATCATTGATAGATCCACAGGTGACATTATTATTACTGCAAATAGAAAGAATAATGTGTATACTCTTATGATTGAAGAACTAACTGTTTCTAAATGCTTGCTTGTAGGTGAAGAAGAGGCCACAATATGGCATAGACGATTAGCACATGCAAGCATGGGATTGATAAAGAAGCTCGAAAGCAAAAATTTGGTAAGAGGACTACCGCATCAGACATATGAGAATGGTAAGTTGTGCGTGGCATGCACCAAAGGTAAGCAAACTAGATCTACTTTCTCTAGCATCAATGAAATTGGCACCCCACGTATATTGGAATTAGTGCACATGGATTTATTTGGTCCAACAGACATTGCTAGCCTAGGAGGTAAAAAGTATTGCTTAGTATTGGTGGATGATTTCTCTAGATATACATGGGTATACTTCCTAGCCAAAAAATCAGACTCATTTGATCATTTTCAAAACTTTTACATACAAGTTTCTAATGAGAAAAATTCTTCCATTGTAAAAATTAGAAGCGATCATGGAGGTGAATTTGAAAATGCTATTTTTGAAAAAATTTGTTTTGAAAAAGGAATATTACATGAATTCTCCTCTCCTAGAACACCTCAACAAAATGGGGTGGTCGAGAGAAAGAATCGCACATTAAAAGAGATGGCTAGGAGTATGTTAAATGAATATAGCTTGCCTATGTCTTTTTGGGCTGAGGCCATTAATACGGCATGCCATGTGTGCAACAGAGTTATGCTTAGACCTATACTAAATAAAACATCTTATGAACTATGGCATGGCAACACTCCGAAAGTTTCTTAGTTTAGAGTTTTTGGATGCAGGTGCTTTATATTAAATACTGCAGATCAGCTTGGCACCTTTGAATCAAAATCAGATGAGGGAGTGTTCGTAGGATATTCAGCAAGGAGCAGAGCATACATGATTTATAATAAACGCACACTTGCAATTGTTGAATCTATAAATGTAAAGTTTGATGAATCTGATATAAATTTTTTGGATTGCAGGCAGAACATTGAAGAGGAAAATGTAGAACAACAAGGCATTCCAAAAGTTAATGAGGAGCAACCTGAAATACAGAAAGAAGCTGAAACTGACACGACAGAAATACAAGATGAAGCAGTTACCAGAGGAGAGCTGAGATTCACTCCAAACCACCCACCAGACTTAATTCTAGGTGAGCCTACGGCAGGTATTCGCACACATTCCTCTTTTAGAGATCTTTGTGCTCTATGTATTTATGGTGACTTTATTTCTGTAATAGAGCCTAAGACTATAGATATTGCTTTAGAAGAGGAAAGTTGGGTTTTGGCCATGCAAGAGGAATTAAATCAATTTGTCAGGAATAATGTCTGGAAACTAGTACCTAGACCCACTGATTATCCTGTAGTTGGTACTAAATGGGTGTTTAAGAATAAGCATGATGAATCTGGTAATATTATTAGAAACAAGGCTAGGTTGGTAGCTAAATGGTATAATCAAATTGAAGGGATTGATGTGGATGAGACTTTTGCACCAGTTGCTAGGCTTGAGTCCATTAGAATCTTGCTAGCTTTTGCAAGTTATAAAGGGCTCAACTGAAACAAATGGATGTAAAAAGCGTTGTTCTTAATGGCTACCTAAAAGAAGAGGTATTTGTTGAGCAACCCCCAGGTTTTGAAAGCCATAATTTTCCAAACCATGTTTATAAATTAGAAAAGGCTTTGTATGGTCTTAAGCAAGTTCCACGAGCTTGGTATGATCGTCTAAGCACATATTTGTTGGAAAATAATTTTAAAAAGGGGAGTGCTGACAATACACTATTTTTGATGCATGAATCTGAAGATTTTCTCATTGTGCAAATTTATGTTGATGACATTATTTATGGTGCTACTAACGATCTTCTATGTCAAAAGTTTGAGAAAGTCATGCAGGATCAGTTTGAGATGAGCCTTGTGGGAGAGCTGAAATATTTTCTGGGGTTCCAAGTAAAGCAAGGAAAGGAAGGCATCTTTCTATCTCAAACCAAATACATCAAGGAGCTTCTGAAAAAGTTTGGGATGGAGAAGTCTAAAGGAATTGGAACGCCGATGTGTCCCAACACAAAAATGGACAGAGACGAACAAGGAGTTGCAGTGGACCAAAAGCTATATCGAGGTATGATTGGTTCTTTGTTGTACTTGAATGCTTCTAGGCCTGATATAATGTTTGCTATATGCTTGTGTGCACGGTTTCAATAAAACCCAAAAGAATCTCATTTGAAAGCCATTAAAAGGATCTTTAGGTACCTAATCAGTACACCTACTTTAGGCCTTTGGTATCCTTCTAGTGGTAACTTTGATTTGGTGGGTTATTCTGATGCTGATTATGCGGGAAGTTTAACTGATAGAAAGAGCACTAGTGGTACTTATTTTTTGCTAGGACACTCTTTAGTTTCATGGTCTAGCCGTAAGCAAAATAGTGTTGAATTATCTACTACTGAAGAAGAGTATATTGCCCTCGGCAGTTGCTGTGCTCAAGTATTGTGGATGATGCAAACATTATCTGATTACGGACTAGCTCTTAAAAGAGTTCCTCTTCGATGTGATAGCAAGAGTGCCATAGATCTTTCTAATAATCCCGTTCACCACTCTCGTACTAAACATATTGACGTAAGACACCATTTTCTTAGAGATCACCTCACTAAAGAGGATGTGTCTGTGGAGTTTGTTCCTACGGCATCTCAACTTGCAGACATATTCACCAAACCTTTGGTTGAGGCTCGCTTTTGTCGTCTTCGTCTTGAGCTTGGTATTATTGATAAAACTTAGTACGAGACTCCATGTTTTTTGTATGCTTGAACTTTTTTCTTGTTTGTGTGCTAGTAGTTGCATTGTTTTGTGTGCATGATTTTTTATTTGTGTGATTGCATCTCATGTTTGCTTTAGTATCTCATGCATTCAACAACAAAAACAAAAAAAATTAATTTAAAAAAAAAACAAAAACGGAAAAAAAATGGTGCTTCAATGTGTATCTTTCTCTTTGATTCATTAAAAGGAGTGTTCATGAATGATTTTCATATCTACGTAGAAATTGTTGTATTATTTCTTTTGCTACATGTGCATGTCCATCTTTCTAAATATTCATGGCATGTTCAATGACTGAAAATAACTTGATTTCTACACCACCTACTTCACTTCCACATATATTATTATTGTTGCACACTTGGAGATATCGTTTATGAAATTGGAAATGTGAATGTAGGAGGAAAACTAAACTGAAAATCTACGAGATATGATATACCTTGCCATGGATAAAAATTGAGCATTAAAAACATGTTACTACAAGTAGAAAAATTGAAAAAGAAAATACATGCTCTGTATGCAAAATGGATACAATCCTTGGCAACGGTATTACCCACGAGTATCCAACATAAGCTTTATGGGTAAACTTTAGCGTTGGTGTATCTACTCGTCAAGCAATGCCACCCCCACATCTAAGAGTCCTTATAGGCTATGTTTTGGGGTGTGGTACCTTGAACTCATTTTTAATGAGGTGGGAAAAATCAATCCTAGGTGATAGAATGTTATTTGGAAAAAGTGGATTGTTTTTGGTTGATTTTCTTAATGATTCTCCCTCTGTGCTTCAATTTTAATCATCGCACATACACGTTGGTGTTGAGGTCGTAGTTGTTTAATTTCATTGTTTTTGACTTGATTATTCTATGAGTGTATGCATGCAATTGTTGGTAATGGTTAATAATATTCTCTTTTTGCATGATATTGGTATCAGCTTCATGGTATGCCTTTTGATGATAACAAAGGGGGAGAAAAGTTTGAAAAGTTTGAAAAGATTTGGTAAAAATTTGGGAAGACATGGTATTTACTTGGTGTGCTTGGTATTTGGCATTTGGACTATCTTTGTAATGCTTGTGAAAATATGATTGTTTGATTAAGGGGGAGCATTAATGAATATTGGGGAAGCACAAAAGTAGGGGGAGCATGCTTATTGATATACGTTATACATCATTGTTTGCACATCATTTCATCTCATTGCATGTCACCCACTATTGCCACACTATCACACACACTATTTGGAATTTCATTGCTCAAATCTTATTCTTGGTTTGTCATCATCAAAAGGGGGAGATTGTTGGTAGCAACGATCTATGAACTTCGTGTTTGATGATAACAAACGTGTGTGAACGTTTTAACGTGTGTGTTATGTGTTTCAGGAACGGCAAAAGTGCGACTCATTCACGGAGAGATTTGGTCAATGCGCAAAGGAGAAAGGGAAGAACCTAACTTGAGTAGACACTCATCTATTGGAATCAAACCCTAAGCCCATCATATCAAAACCTAGTGGCCAAAAGAAATAGGCACACCTACAGGCCGAAGCAATAGCAGGCCTTTCCCCTTTTAAAAGAAAAATGCACAGGCCAACATCTTTTTAATTCTTTTTTTGAAACACCCCTAAGAAAAAAGAACCCAAAAATTGGCTCCTTCCCCCACTTTCGCAAATGACCTTGTAGCACAAAAAAAGGGACTACGGCCTGTTTTTTAAGTGTTTTTTTACTGCCGCAGGTTTCAACATATAGGGCAGAGTAGAATTTTTTTTAAGTGTTTTTTTTGCTCTTCATCAAATACAGAGAGAGAGGCGCCGCGCTTTTGTCCTTGCTGAGAAAATCTCCAAGATCATATTTCTACTCCTCAAAAAAATTTCTGAGTACAGGCCGTTTGGTTCTTTTAGAAAATCTCAAAATTTCCAAAGCCATCATTTTTATTTCCGAGTACAGGCCGCACATCTCCATTGAAATTCTCAAAAAAGGGGGGGTCCATTATTTTCGTTTGCCCTTTTAGAGAAGCCGAAATAATCCTGCCTCTTAGAAAAATCTCAAAGCCCTTAACTTTTGTTCTTCTTCCTACGAGAATCTCAAAGCACAAGGATCAGACTCCTGTGCACAGCCTCATCATCATTTTTTAATTGGCCAACAATCAGATCCATTCACAATCTCCCCAAGGCCGGATTCTTTTTGTTTGGTGCCGTAGCCTTTTGGTGAATGATATATGCTGCATTTTTTGGTGAATGATATATGCTCCATTTTTTTGGTGAATGATACATGCTGCAATTTTTTGTGTGAAGGATATATGCCGTAGTTTTTTTTGTGTGTGAAGGATATATGCCGTAAGCAAGATCAGACAAGGACTCACAAGCCATAACTTTTTGGTGCCGTAGCTTCAGATTTCCATCAATTTCAGAGCACCGAAATTTTCAGAGCATATTCCAAGGTTTGCCTAGACTTCAGAGGGGACTACTACTTGTCAGATTTATCTGACCTCACGCTGATTGACAGAGACATCAACACCGTCACGATTGAGCAATTCTAAACTCTGAACCTTATTTTATTTGTGATTTGGTTTTGTGATCTCTGTGAAACGATTTATTATTTGTTTGGGGACTTGGCTAGTTGGGGCTAGCCAAGAGAGAGAGGCTTTACTAGTATTGTTATTGTTTGGGCACTTTGGTGAGTGCAGGTGCTGAGAGCCAGGTGAGTGTAGGGTTGGTGCCCTAGCTATAGGTTGTACCAGTTAACTCTAATAATCTAGTATTGCTTTTGGGGCTGGATGTAGGTCGTGGGTACGACCGAACCAGGGTATATCGCCTGTGCATGCTGTGACTGTTTTTCTATACTCTGCATCTGGTTGATTGTGCTATAACTGCGTGTGATTTCTTGTGGGTTGCACGAGAATTTTTATAAGCCTATTCACCCTCTCTCTAGGCTTAGATCCAGATCCAACAGGGGGGATTCCCCCGAAGCTGACGGAAGGGATGTCGTGACTAGTAGGTGCGCAGTTGGTGAGGGGAACGCACCAGAGTAGTTTTGTATAGGTGGCAAGAAAGAAAGAAAGGAAAGTTTTGTGGGGTCGACATCCGTAATTTTGTAATTTTCGGGCTCTGAGTATGTGGAGATTCCCTTTGTTGGCTATGTTTTGTTATTGTTTTCTCTTGCCTGGCGTAGGTCGAGCTACCTTTATTCCCTTTGTTAGGGTCGTGCGCCTGAAAATGTGGTCAGCCCGTTAGACTGTCTTTTTTTCCCCGCCCGCTCGGGGGGGGGGGGGGGGGGGGGGTAGCATGGAGCTCGTCCCCATCTTTCCGGGTATCGTTCCCGTGCATGAGTGCGCCTAGATCATTGCTAGGGGCATGTTGGGAGTAGTTTTTCCATTAGCTTTTATTAAAATTTAACGAACAGGATAGGGACAGGATTTGGGGTGTAGGTCGGCCCGCGGGCGAACTGTCGAGCTGTTCTACTTTGGTGAACGGCCTTAGGGGTGGGAGTTTTACTTTGCCGGGTGGCCCTCTTTCTCTTCCATCGCTCGTCGTATTTTACTGCATTTTTTGTATGCTGAATGGTTGCTGGGTCTGTGATCGCGGGTCGTTTCATCCTTTTGTAGCCTGTGCCTGGATGAGCGAACTGCTTTGTTCAGTGATCGCCCTCGCCCAAGGTGGCACGTCCCTCTTCGTCACCATGTCCCTGAAGGGTTACAAGGTCTCTTCGGAGGGTCTACGCACCGACAGGGAACCCCGGAAGAGGCGGGGAGCAACGTGTCGGCCACGGGGGGTGGGGTCCGGACCCCGTGGGGAGAGGGAGGAAAAAGAATTGGGGGAAGAGGGATTCCTTGGTGGTTGCTCTATCCCGCGGGGCTCTAGCATTCCTGGCGGTTGGAGTCGCCGTAGGACGGGTGTGGGGAGGGGTGGTCCGCCGCTGGTCCGCATCTCTCCCTGGCGTAAGTGGTCCAGGAGAAGTCGAGGGGTGGAAGACAGGGCGCCCCTGATGTAAGAGGAATAGCCTATTGGTGTGGCCGGCCGTTGCTGAGGCTGGTGCGACTCGACGGAGGCTGAAGTGCCCGATGGGGTGATTTGGCAGGTCTGCCCCATCCATCGGGTTGTCGACCTGCCGCGCCAGCGCACGCAAGGCGTCTGTGGAGGGGCGGGGTACGCCATTGGGGCTCCGGTTCTCATACCTTAAGTTGTCCAAGGGAAGTTGGGGAGCCATAGGCGCGGTGCCCCTCGCGTAAGGGGAATGGCCTATCAGGGATCATCGTGTAGGGGGAAACCGCCCGTCGAAGCGGTTGGGGTCCCTTGAATTTTCCTCCCCTTCTTGGGGGAGATTGGGATTGGCCTACCCTCAAGTTATCTCTTTCATCCTCTCCCATTGAAGGGGCTGAGGGGGTATTTATAATGGGAGCTCTCTAGCCTTCCCCCTCCCCTTAATGTGATGAGCTGGAGCCAGCTTATTGGAATCGTGCCCTTCGGAAACTGCTCCCGATAGGTGGCGCCCGATGTGACTCATCAACCCCTGTGTCTCGGGGGGTGTGTTGTTATTAATGGCGCATGCCCCGAGTGTCTTTTTGGTTTGATGGGTCATTTCGGCCATCGGCTTTGTTGGTGTCAGGCGTTGCTCATCAGTCCTTGACCTACGCGAGGGTCGCCTCAATCCGCGAGCCATGGTTTGTTTCCCGATGTTTGAGTTAAGGAATCATGGGCCCACCTTGGGAGGGCGGATAGCTCGGCCCTTGCCGCCTCTACAGTTGGGCGGGTATTGGGCCGTCGCCTACTCCGCATATGGTGCTCTGATCTGGGTGGCAAAGCTACGTAAGATTGGGGGCGAGCGCGTAGCTCGGCCTGTGCCCCTCTCCGGTTTGGGTGGCGAGGATTGGTCCTGCCCCGGAGTCTTTGAGAGGGCGGGTATCAGGCCGTCGCCTCCCCGCAGCCTCCATAGTCGGACGGGTATTGGGCCGTCGCCTACCCCGTATATGGCGCTCCAGTTTAGGTGGCAAAGCTCCGTAAGCTTGCCCCGGAGGTCTTCATTGGTGGGGGGGAGCGAGCGTGTAGCTCGGCCCGTGCCCCTCTCCGGTTTGGGTGGCGAGGATTGGTCCTGCCCCGTAGTCTTTGAGAGGGCGGGTATCGGGTCGTCGCCTCCCTGCAGCCTCCATAGTCGGACGGGTATTGGGCCGTCGCCTACCCTGCATATGGCGCTCCGGTTTGGGTGGCAAAGCTCCGTAAGCTTGCCCCGGAGGTCTTCATTGGTGGGGGGGGGAGCGAGCGCGTAGCTCGGCCCGTGCCCCTCTCCGGTTTGGGTGGCGAGGATTGGTCCTGCCCTGGAGTCTTTGAGAGGGCGGGTATCGGGCCGTCGCCTCCCCGCAGCCTCCATAGTCGGACGGGTATTGGGCCATCATCTACCCCGCATATGGGGCTCCGGTTTGGGTGGCGAAGCTCTGTAAGCTTGCCCCGGAGGTCTTCATTGGTGGGGGGAGCGAGCGTGTAGCTCGGCCCATGCCCCTCTCCGGTTTGGGTGGCGAGAACTGGTCTTGCCCTGGAGTCTTTGAGAGGGCGGGTATTGGGCCGTCGCCTCCCCGCAGCCTCTATAGTCGGACGGTTATTGGGCCGTCGCCTACCCCGCATATGGCACTCCGGTTTGGGTGGCGAAGTTCCGTAAGCTTGGGGGCGAGCGCGTAGCTCAACCCGTGCCCCCTCTCCGGTTTGGGTGGCGAGGATTGGTCCTGCCCCGGAGTCTTTGAGAGGGCAGGTATCGGGCCGTTATCTCCCCGCTGCCTCCATAGTCGGACGGGTATTGGGCCGTCGCCTACCCCGCATATGGCGCTCCGGTTTGGGTGGCAAAGCTCCGTAAGCTTGCCCCGGAGGTCTTCATTGGTGGGGGGAGCGAGCGTGTAGCTCGGCCCGTGCCCCTCTCCGGTTTGGGTGGCGAGGATTGGTCCTGCCCCAGAGTCTTTGAGAGGGCAGGTATCGGGCCGTCGCCTCCCCGCAGCCTCCATAGTCGGACGGGTATTGGGCCGTCGCCTACCCCGCATATGGCGCTCCGGTTTGGGTGGCAAAGCTCCGTAAGCTTGCCCCGGAGGTCTTCATTGGTGGGGGGAGCGAGCGCGTAGCTCGGCCCGTGCCCCTCTCCGGTTTGGGTGGCGAGGATTGGTCCTGCCCCGGAGTCTTTGAGAGGGTGGGTATCGGGCCGTCGCCTCCCTGCAGCCTCCATAGTCGAACGGGTATTGGGCAGTCGCCTACCCCACATATGGCGCTCCGGTTTCGGTGGCGAAGCTCCGTAAGCTTGCCCCGGAGGTCTTCATTGGTGGGGGGAGCGAGCGTGTAGCTCGGCCCGTGCCCCTCTCCGGTTTGGGTGGCGAGGACTGGTCCTGCCCCGGAGTCTTTGAGAGGGCGGGTAATGGGTTGTCGCCTCCCTGTAGCCTCTATAGTCGGACGGGTATTGGGCCGTCGCCTACCCCGCATATGGCACTCCGGTTTGGGTGGCAAAGCTCCGTAAGCTTGCCCCGGATGTCTTCATTGGTGGGGGGAGGGAGCGAGCGCATAGCTCGGCCCGTGCCCCTCTCCGGTTTGGGTGGCGAGGACTGGTCCTGCCCTGGAGTCTTTGAGAGGGCGGATATTGGGCCGTCGCCTCCCCGCAGCCTCTATAGTCGGACGGGTATTGGGCCGTCGCCTACCCCTCATATGGCGCTCTGGTTTGGGTGGCGAAGCTCCGTAAGCTTGCCCCGGAGGTCTTCATTGGTGGGGGGAGCGAGCGCGTAGCTTGGCCCGTGCCCCTCTCCGGTTTGGGTGGCGAGGATTGGTCCTGCCCCGGAGTCTTTGAGAGGGCGGGTATTGGGCCGTCGCTTCCACGCGGCCTCTATAGTCTGACGGGTATTGGGCCGTCGACTACCCCGCATATGGCGCTCCGGTTTGGGTGGCGAAGCTCCGTAAGCTTGCCCCAGAGGTCTTCATTGGTGGGGGGAGCGAGCGCGTAGCTCGGCCCGTGCCCCTCTCCGGTTTGGGTGGCGAGGATTGGTCCAGCCCCGGAGTCTTTGAGAGGGCGGGTATTGGGCCGTCGCCTCCCTGCAGCCTCTATAGTCGGACGGGTATTGGGCCGTCGCCTACCCCGCATATGGCGCTCTGGTTTGGGTGGCGAAGCTCCGTAAGCTTGCCCCGGAGGTCTTCATTAGTGGGGAGGGAGCGAGCGCGTAGCTCGGCCCGTGCCCCTCTCCGGTTTGGGTGGCGAGGATTGGTCCTGCCACGGAGTCTTGCATTTTTAAGCTGAAATTTTCAGGTGGAAATGGCGAAATTCGAAGATGCAAAAGGGAAAAGGATATTTCATTCGAGACTTACAGTTTCCGATTACATTACGACTGGTGTTCCGGTTCCTTAGAGGGATTAGCCCACCCTCATCAAGGGGGGCTAGGATGAGCGCGATAGGTCTGGTCCTCCTCTGCGGCCCCGGGTTCTTCTGCGGTTCCGTCATGTTGGATATGGACGACATATACACACCTATGAGTGGATGTATGAGGGCCTACGGACCTCAGATGTCACGTGCACGAAAGCGTGCACGAAGGGAACCTTTTCTCGTGTGAAAAGGACCACTCGATAAGTGGAAAAAGTCACTTTATAAGTGCATAAAGGCACTTGATAAGTGAATGAAGAAGAGGATAAGTAAATGTGCTAATATAGGCTAATAAGCTTATATTTAGTTATTTCCTACAATAACTACCCCTAAAGCCTATAAATAGGATCCAAGGGTAAGGCATTTACACTAATCTAACCATGCCATAAGTTTGCATAAGGCAACTTATGTTCTTCTTCTCCCTTCCATTAAAATCCTCTTCTAAATAGAGATTTAGGCGGTGAAACGGTGCTTCGATTCTCCGTGACGAAGTACTGACCGTTGTGGCGAATCCGAGGGTGAAGTTCAGAGATTACGATGTCGTGTACGCAAGCGTAAGTCTCTCCTCTTCATTCGATCCTAACATCATTGTTTTGACAGGATCCTACATTGGTATCAGAGCCATACGGGTTCGCCCCGGTCTAACCGATGAACGAGGCGTTGTCTTTTTCACGAATGAGTTTCCTACCATTATGGATATGGTAGGAGCGCATCATGACGGAGAGAATCGCATCAGTTGTTCTTTTCACGTTAGGGTCTTCTGTCATTACAGATATGGCAGGAACTCTTCGTGACGGGAAGAACTGACCGTTCATCTCGCCAAACTCGCACTCTTCATGGATGCTGAGTCTCCATTCAATAGGGAATGTGAACTCTCTTCATGTGGAGCGTGAAGTTTGCGGCCTTGAAAGTGTGTTATTTTTCATTTTGGCACACGGCCATTAAAAGATAACTACTTTCTCGACGAACGGGTGTTTTATCAGAGAAGACGATGGTGGTTATTCTCAACGGAGAAGAAGACCTCTTTGGTGCATGATCACCATGGCCATATGGGCCATGGAGGCTATGCATCCCCCCTCCCCATGTGGAGGGGGTTGGCTACGGCCAATAACAACCACGGCCACCCCTCCGGTGGGGGTGTGCGGCCAACCCCATGCAAGGGGGAGGCCGGCCATGGCAATATAGGCCAAGGCCGGCCATGGCCAAGGGGCCATGGCCAGGCCTCGGCTAGGGCCTGGCCGGCCATGGCCGGCCGCGGCCAGGCCAGGGCCAGGGGCCCTGGCCATGGCTAGGGACGGCCCTGGCCGTTGGCCAGGCCAGAGCCGGCCCTGGCCGGCCTCGGCCAGGGCCAGGGGGCCTTGGCCAGGCCAGGGCCGGCCCTGGCCGGCCTCGGCCAGGACCTGGGGGCCCTGGCCACGGCCAGGGCCTGGCCGGCCCTGGCACAGGCCCACAGGCCGGCCCTGGCCTCTACCAGGGTCATGGCCGGCCCTGGCAGTGGCCAGGGCCAGGCCAAGGCCTGCCCTGGCCTCTGCAAGGGCCACCGCCGGCCCTGGCCGAGGCCAGTGCCAGGCCAGTGCCGGCCCTGGCCTCGGCCAGTGCCGAGCCCCGATTGACCCTGTATTTGGGGGGGGGGTGACTTGCATGGATGGGGACATGCATGGCCAGCCCATACGGGGCCGACGGCAGTTCTCTGTGGCAAATTCTCCTGCAGAAGGGGAGCGCCTGGATCCATACGGGAGCCGGCGACGATGGCTTGCAGAAAAATCCCCTCAAGGGGGATCCGGCCTTGGCACGGCTACGGCTCAACCCCGGCAATGGCCAGGGATTGCCGAATATTTCGCTAGTATCATAAGGGTACTAGGTTGAAATATACATTTTGATAAATACGTTTTCAAAAACGCTTTTCCGCTGCAAAGTACTATAAGAGTAATGTTATTTGATAAAGTGATGGGAAAATATTGAAAGTTGTTCTAGATCGTGATTGGGATCGTAATGACTTTTTCGATTCTAGAACAACATCTTCAATATTTTTCGAAAGTAACTTATCAAATATAATAATATCATTCCAAGTGGGTTTTCCAAGTGGGAGTGATATTAAACTAGTCTGAAAATTTCCACATTTGATTGATTCAGCATCTCAATGGATCATGATTCGACCAGTGGTCTTTTGGACTAGTTTGTGGGACACCTCAGCTCAGTCTAGGGGTAGTGAACCATGGACTAGCCATTTCCCTGGTCGGTCCGCTGGCCGAGACTAATGAATCATGAAAATGTAACAATATGATGACTATGTATATGAAATTAATGCAATGTTTTTGATCAAACCTTTCTTTTCATATCTTTTGCAGCATTTTAAAGCTAAAATGTCTTCCGCTTCGAAGAACATCGTCGCTGAGTTAAACAGAGGTGAAAAACTCAACGGCGATAATTACAAATTATGGTCCATTAAAATACAGTATGTTCTAGAGGAGCAAGAAGTGCTCGAAACTCTAAAGATCGTAATGATTGAACCCGAGTTGGGTACTACGGCCCAACACAGAAGAGACAAGGAAGCTTTCGATGCTTGGTCTCGGAAGAACAAGATTGCACGCATTACGTTGTTGTCCAGTATGGCTGACGACATAATGCGTATCTTCCGAGAACATGACCTAGCCATGGACATATGGTCCAAGCTAGAGGAGAAGTTTGGTGGCACCTCGGTGTCCAAACTTCGTTCTTTAACTATAAGATTCGATTCGTACAAGAAACGTCCAGATCATTCCATGGGGAAGCATCTGCGACATATGAAGAATCTAATCTCAGAGTTAAAGGATGCAGGTCATGTGCTCACTGATGAGCAACAAATCCAAGCAGTCATACGTTCCCTACCAAATGGGTGGGACCAAATGAAGATGCATCTCACTCATAATGAGAGCATCAAGAACTTCAGCGATGTTTCAAAGCACCTCGAGTTAGAGGAAGAGCGGCTTGCGGCCGCCAAGCCAAGTGCAGAAGTGCACATGGTTGCTAGTTCCTCACACGGAGAAAAGAAACGGAAAAATCGTTCGAAGTTTGCTGATGAACGTAACAAGCAACCGGAGTCTACCAAGAAACCCAAACATAAGGGTGGGCACAAGAAATGGCACAAGAAGAAGGACTTGAAGAAGATCAAGTGTTTCAAGTGCAACAAGTTAGGTCATTATGCTCGATCGTGTACGAGTGGAGGTGACGAGGTAACTTGTAATAATACTAGTTACATATGTGTTTCTAGTTCAATATTTATTGTAGAATCTAATCCTTTTTGGATAATTGATTCAGGTGCCACCGACCACATAGCAAGGGACAGACGGTCCTTCGTGGAGTATCACCGGATACCCCAAGGAACGAAGTGGATTTATGTAGGAAACAACACACATGTTGAAGTGAAAGGCGTTGGGACGTGCAAGCTCGTCCTGGACAACGGCCGCACTATCCTACTTCATGATGTTCTCTTTGCTCCGGATATTCGAAGGAATATTATATCTGTGGTCGTTTTAATGGGTCTTGGTTATAGTTGGTTTTTTCATGATTGTAAAGTGGACTTGTTTTGTAATAATTCTTTAATTGGTACTGGGTATGTTTTCAAAGGATTTATTGTATTAAATACAATGTATGACTCCTCATTTTGTAATGAAAATTTCCTTGCTGCAAATTCTTTGACTTATGAGTCAGATATAATTTGTTGGCACGCAAGGCTTGGTCACATTGGACCACCGCGTATGGATAGACTTGCCAAACGTGGCCTTCTATCCAATGTTTCAAATGTCGATATGTCGACCTGCGAACATTGCCTTGTAGGGAAATCTTGTCGCAAGCCGTTTGCAACCGGCACAATGCCTTTCTCAAAACAATGTGAGCTTTACTCCCAAGCGCAGGAGATCGTGCAAGTAGTATCTGGAGAGTCCAGAGTCGAATCCTCGGGACAAGTCGACCTGAGATAACACAAATTCAACTAATCAAATAAAATATACGGTTAAGAAAACAACCACCTTTGTGAAGGTAAAGAATAGTGTAAGGATTTGTAGCAAAGAAAGTGGTTCCTACAAGAATTACGGTATCACGAAAGTTTGGTATCCAATGAGACAAATATGCTACGGTTGTGAGTTCATTAGGAGTTTATAGTCGCTGAAATTTCACGTCTTTTAGTATCACACAACGCTTCACCCGGTCAAGGTGTGAAGGCGTCGGAAGATAAATCGATGAAAACTAGTCAAAATAGCCTTAAACGTATTACTAGCAATGTTGATCTCATTAAACAATAATCGCAGTGATAAGTTCAGATTAGAGAACACAAATTAGCTAGCCTTATCAGGGCCTAGCCATAGGGCACATCAACAATATCGACAATAAGCAAATACCCATCAAATACGTTGTAGAAATCAACAAAACTAGCAATTTTGACATGATAATAGGGCTAAAGACATGAGATTTAGCAACTACATACTCCTAACTACATCACAACCATAGCACAAAGAGATTAGCCACGCATGGTGCAATAAAAATCAGATTTGATAGCAAAATACATCGTTTAGGAAGCAAAATACAAAGAAATACACCAAATACGGGGTATAAGTTCAAGAAATTGTCACCAAATCTCCTCTTTGGAACCCAAAACTCTCTGAGAATAGGAAGAACAGCCTCTGGAAATTTTCAGAATTTTCTCCTGGAGAAATACGCACAGTAGCCGCTCCAAAAGTCCCAAAATACGCCAGAATACCCCCCAAAACCCTAGGAATACGCTTATATAATAGCATTGCGGGTTTTGGGGGCTAAACGGGTCGAAACCCGCTTCGTTTTCGCACCCGCACCCAATAATACGACCGGCGCAATCGTGGACCGTTGGATCCAGGCGGGATCTGCTGTCGTTGCGCCACATGGCAGTGGATGCGGGTTTGATCGATCGCGCCCGTTTGCAACTCCGAATCCCAGTTGGGATGAACGGGGACCGTTCGATCGAGAGATCGAACGGTCGTGATCGCGCCTTCTCGCAAGAATCAAGTTCAAACGCGGGAGGATTTGAGGTCGAAGGATCTCGATCGGACGTCTCGGATGAAGCCACGTAGCCGCTTGCTGAGATTCGCTGCGGGATGGATTTTAACCGTTGGATTCGAGATCAGCGGACCAGAGAGCGCCACGTCACCCGCTTTCGTCTCGTCGCTTCGGCCGTTGGATCTGGCAGCAGCGGTCGGATCTCGGCCACGTGGCGCTCCCGATGCATGCCGCGCAATGCGCCAATATTCGTGCGCCGTATTTTCGTATTTATTTGCGTATTTCCCCATTTAATTGGTATTCTGCATTCAAAAATTCATAGAAATTAGCACAGATCTCAGAAAAATACAAATAAATAGTCGTTGGAATCGTGAGATCGAGACGATGCTAAGAAAAATATAAAAATGCAGAAATACTCAATATAATTAGTGTTTTGTGCACAAATAATGTGATTTCTCTAATAAATAATGGTGTACAAAATACGCACATATTAGAGAGCAATTAAGTATTATATAGGCACATCATAGGACTAATTAGGGGGTTAAATACGCAATATTCAATCCGAATCACACCCCCCAACTAGCGTTTTGCTAGTCCCTAGCAAAAAGAGCGAAATACGATATCAAATATACACCTAGATCACCGTATCAGATCTCAATTTACTCACCACCATACTACAAAGACAAAAGAATATGACCACACACTAACGCCAAGATTTCATGCTCATTATATAATGGTACTCATGGGTTTACAATGAAAAGCAAGTATCTCTAAAATGGTCATTAAATCAACTTAACTTCACTTTACATTACTTCATAGCGAATGGTATGCAAAATCAATGGCTCACACCTTTCAATCAAAGTTAACAACTTGGAGCGTAGATGTATCATGCAAAGCAAGCAAAAATAGTTTGGCATCAAGACATACACACGTCAATTTCATTCATAGGAAATCACACCATATCTTGTGCTTTCTTTAAGCTTTGGAAGTTCTCTTGCCTTGCTAATGATGCACACTTTTTCTTGCTCTTCTTTTCTCATTTTATTGGTTCTGCGTAACGCGCATCAAGCAACATTTGCAGCAAAAATGTATAACTTGGATCGCTCCACCAAATGATTGAGGTTCCAGTCAATGGCTCCCAAATCAGACGATAATGGGGCATTAGGCCAAGAAGGACCCCTCGGACTGTACTAATCGAGCCAACCAAGTTATTTCTTTAATGACACATTTATTCGTTCATTCATTTTTCTTCATTCATCTTATTTCATTCTTTCTTTTGTGCGTGCATAAATAACTTGTCAAGATAGCTTCCTTTTCTTTATTCTTTCACAAGAATGGGTTATCCTAATCATTTCAAAAGACAGTGTAGACTTTCCACCCAAGATCACACCAAGCATGCAAATAGCAATGAATATGAGATAAAAAGCAATGCTCAAGTCATTTTGTGATGGTGTGTTCCATTGAAAGCATACGACTTGCTAATTCATAACTTCAAGATTCATTAAGTCATTAATTAATCCTACCATAGAGATATATCAAGGGAGATTTACCATGAGTAATAGCATTCATATCGAATGAGAATGAAATATTTAACAATAGCGGTGGAGGAAAATAAATCATATGTGAACAGTGGTGAATAGACTTCGAGAATTGTCATCACATGAGGTTCATTTCTAGGTGTAATAAGCATTGGTGATAATTCTTGACTCAACCCCTTTTTTATTAAAGGAAAAAAAAAATTTTGAAAAGGGAACTACTAAAAGAAAAGAAAAAGAAAGAAAAAAAAATAAATCATAAAAAAAACTAAAAGTGTATACCCTCCCCCCAACTTAAAATAAGCATTGTCCTCAATGTAAAGGAGAGGGAGTCATGGAAAGAACACACCTGATTAGTTACCACCCGAAGGTGGATCTGTGAGATCAATGGTGGTGTCCTCTCTGGCCCAAAGCTCTTGAAAATGTTTCAGACGTTGTCCGTTGACTTTGAATTCATGGCCATCCTTTTCATTCACTAAGACCACCGCTCCATGTGAAAAGACTTCTTTGACAAAGTATGGTCCCGTCCATTTTGAGCGCAGCTTTCCTGGAAATATATGGAGTCTTGAATTGTATAACAAAACCTTGTTTCCACTTTTGAATTCCTTTCACAGGATCATTTTGTCGTGCACAACTTTCATCCTTTCTTTTGCGAGCTTTGCATTTTCATATGCCTCACGTCGTATCTCATCAAGCTCCATGATCTGCAATTTACGAGAAACATTGGATGAGTTATCAAGCAAATTAAGTGTTTTAATTGCCCAAAAAGATTTATGCTCTAATTCAACAGGAAGATGGCAATTTTTTCCATAAACCAAACGAAACGGTGACATCCCTAAGATAGTCTTGTATGCTGTCCTGTAGGCCCATAGAGCTTCAGGCAAGCGAAGACTCCAATCTTTGCGTGTTGGATTCACTGTTTTCTGAAGAATGTTCTTGATTTCCTTGTTCGCCAATTCCGCTTGTCCATTTGTTTGAGGGTGGTAAGGTGTTGAAACTTTATGTGTCATCCCAAATTTCTTCATTAGATTTGCGAAGAGCCTATTGCAGAAATGAGAACCTCCATCACTGATAATGGCCTTTGGCACTCCAAAGCGCGAGAAGATGTTCTCTTTCAAGAATTTCAGCACAATGGAAGCGTCATTGGACCTGCAAGGAATAGCTTCCACCCATTTAGAAACATAATCAATGGCAACCAATACAAATATATATCCAAAAGATGGTGGAAAAGGCCCCATGAAATCAATACCCCAACAATCAAATAATTCTATTTCTAGCATGGGATTCAATGGCATCATGTTTCTTTTTGTAATTCCCCCCAACTATTGACAACGCACGCATGATTTACAATAGGCATAGGCGTCTTTAAACATACTAGGCCAATAAAAACCACTCTGTAAAATTTTGGCAACAGTCTTATGAGCTGAAAAGTGCCCCCCACATACCCCATCATGGCAAAAATGTAAAACACTATCAAACTCATGGTCGTGTACACATCTCCTCACAATTTGGTCTCCACAGTATTTAAAAAGATAAGGATCATCAAAATAGAATGATTTTACCTCATGCTTGAAGCGTTTGAAATCTAAAGAGGACCAATGTGGAGGGGTTCTACCTGTCACCAAATAATTAGCTATATCTGCATACCATGGTAGAGTAGAAATGGCGAAAAGCTGCTCATCTGGGAAGGAATCTCGCAATGGAATGGTAGGCGACTCTGTTCCCACCGTCAATCTAGAAAGGTGATCTGCGACATTGTTCTCAACTCCTTTCTTATCCTTAATCTGAATATTGAATTCCTGCAAAAGGAGAATCCATCGTATAAGTCTAGGTTTAGCATCCTTTTTAGATAAAAGATATTTCAGTGCAGAATGATCTGTAAAGATGAGAATAGGTGATCCCAATATATAGCTTCTGAATTTCTCCAATGCAAACACCATCGCCAACAACTCTTTCTCCGTAGTAGTGTAGTTCCTTTGTGCTTCATTCAACGTTTTACTGGCATAGTAGATCACACAAGGAACTTTCTCTTTCTTTTGCCCAAGCACTGCCCCCATTGCGTAGTCACTTGCATCACACATGATTTCAAATGGCATACTCCAGTCTGGAACCTGCAAAATAGGGGAGGAAACAAGTGAGTTCTTTAATTTATCAAATGAAACTTGACACTCTTGTGTCCATATGAAATCAGCATTTAAAGTTAATAAGTGGCAGAGAGGGCGGGAGATGGCGCTGAAATCCTTTATGAATCTTCGATAAAATCCTGCATGGCCTAGAAAGGATCGAATGTCCTTGACGCATTTTGGTGTAGGCAACTTCTCAATCACCTCAACTTTTGCTCTGTCTACCTGAATACCTGCTTTGGAGACTAGGTGTCCAAGAACCAAACCTTCAGTTGTCATGAAATGACACTTTTCCCAGTTTAACAACAGGTTCTTTTCCTGGCACCTGTGCAAGACAAGAGCTAAGTTAGATAAACAATTTTCAAATGAAGTGCCATATACAGAGAAATCATCCATAAACACTTCCATAATCCTCTCAACCATATCGCTAAAGATACTCAACATGCAACGCTGAAAAGTAGCAGGTGCATTGCATAATCCAAAAGGCATTCTCCTAAAAGCGAAAGTTCCAAAGGGGCAAGTGAAGGTAGTCTTCTCTTGATCCTCTGGAGCAATCTCTATCTGATAATAGCCAGAATAACCATCTAGAAAACAATAAAATTCGTTACCTGCTACTCATTCCAAGATTTGATTAATGAAATGTAATGGAAAGTGATCTTTTCGTGTTTTAGCATTTAACTTTCTGTAATCAACACACATCCTCCAACCTGTGGTGGTCCGCATCGGTATAAGCTCATTACTCTCATTTCTTACCACTGTGAGGCCTGATTTCTTCGGAACCACCTGTATGGGGCTAACCCACCTGCTGTCTGAAATAGGATATATTATAACTGCAGCAAGTAGCTTAAGAATCTCCCCCTTAACAACCTCTTTCAAAGTAGGATTTAATCGACGTTGCATCTCACATGTTGGTTTGGCATCATCCTCAAGATAAATATGATGAGTGCAAATTAAGGGATTTATACCTGTAATGTCCGCAATAGACCATCCAATGGCCCCTTTGTGTTCCCTAAGCACATCAAGCAAAGCACATTCTTGTTCAAGCGTGAGTTTAGAGGATATTACCACGGGGAAGGTCTCCTCCTTTCCAAGGAAAGCGTATTTCAAATAGTCTGGCAGAGGTTTCAATTCCAACTTTGGATGCTCAATCTCTGAAGGTTGGTGTGGTGGTAATTCCACTGGCAATGTTTCAAACTTTGGCACCCATGCATCCCTTGGTATTTCATTTTTGCCCTGCACAAAATACGATTCGTCAATATCGTCGAAATTATAATCAATAAAATTTGACGGGCATTCATACTTAGCCTCAAAATAATCTTCAATTAAACTCTCAATAAAACATACCTCTTTCACGTCATCAACATTCCCAGGTAACTTACATGATTTAAAAATGTTTAGCTCAAGTTTCATGTTACCAAAGCTTATCTTCAATTGTCCATCCCTACAATTTATCATAGCATTGCAAGTTGCTAGGAAGGGACGTCCTAATATAATCAGAGTGCAATTACCTGATTGTGGCCCATGAATATCAAGGACGATAAAGTCCACGGGATAATAGAATTTGTCCACCTGGACCAACACATCCTCCACGCATCCTCGTGGGATTTTTACCGACCTGTCTGCTAACTGTAGAACCACAGGTGTCGTCTCAGCTCCCCCAATCCAAGCTGCACATAAACAGAGTAAGGTAAAATATTAACACTAGATCCCAAATCAAGTAAAGCATCTCCAAATTTCTTAGTTCCTATAATGCATGGGATAGTAGGAGAACCTGGATCCTTATATTTAGGAGGAGTGTCATGTTGTACCATTGCACTTACCTGTTGTGTTAAGAATGCTTTCTTTTTCACATTTAGACTCCGTTTTACAGTGCATAGCTCCTTCAAAAATTTAGCGTATGCAGGCACTTGGTTGATTGCATCAAGTAATGGGATATTAATTTTTACCTGCTTGAAGATATCTCTTATCTCTGCCTGATACCTGTCTTTTGATGGTGGAGCAAGTCTGTGTGGGAATGGAGCTGGAGGTACATATGGCTCTGGCTCTTTTTCTGCTACCTCTTCCTCAACCTGCAAACTTTCAGGTGCTTGTGCCTCCTCTTTCTCCTCAGCTGGTTGTTCATGTCAAGGCATTTCTGGTTTTTCAATTTCACGTCCGCTACGCAATGTAGTCACTGCCTGACATGGTTTGACGTTGTTTCCTGAAAAAGAAGAGGAAGGATTCGTATTAGGATTTGCAATAGGCTGAGCAGGTAATTTACCTTTGTCTTGTGATGCTATAAATCTCGAAAAATTCTCAGTGAGCTGTTGTTGCATCTGAGCCATCTGTTGAACTGCAGCAGTGAGACTCTGAATTTCATTGTTCTGCTCCCTTTTTCCTTGATAGTTGGAGTGGTTGGGATGGTAATAGGGAGTGGATGTCTGCTGCTTCTGCTGATATGAAGCACCTCCTTGGTTTGATGGGTTCTTCCAATTGGCGTTGTAGCCTTGATTTGCCACCCAATTCACCTCTGATTCTGGATTTCTGCCCAATTCTTTAATTGCTGGGATCAGTGGGCAGACGGTAGTATCGTGAACTGGCTTCTCGCATATGACGCAGTATGGCTTTGATGTGACTGCCTTTGCTGCTCTGAGATCAATGTTTTGTAGCTTTTGCGTCACCAATGCCTCCACTTGTGCCATCAATGCATCTTCAGGTTTCAAAGTCTGCAAGCCTCCTTTTGTTTGATGTGTAGACATGGACCTGTCAAATTCTGAAGGTGGCTCCCATCTTCTTACATTCTCTGCAATGTTCTCCAAATATGCCCAAGCCTCCGTCGGGGTCTTCTCAAAGAAAGCTCCATTGCACATCATCTCTACATATTGCTTTATATTTGGCTGCAATCCATCGTAAAAGAATCCAATGGTGCGTCCCTTGTCAAAACCGTGATGTGGGCACGCCAACAGAAGCTCCTTAAATCTTTCCAAAGTTTGATCGTATGCTTCAGTTTCCTTCTGCGAAAAAGACATGATATGCCTCTTTAAAGCTTGAGTCCTGGCCAAAGAAAAGAATTTTTTTTAGAAACTCAGTTTGCATGGTTAGCCAAGAAGTAATAGATCTAGGAGGCAATGCATTGAACCAATTCTTTGCCTTGTCTTTCAATGAGAATGGAAAAATTTTAAGATAAACAACATCATTACTAACTTTTCCATCCAACTGTGTAGATCATGCTTCTTCAAACGTTTTAATATGCAAGTAAGGGTTTTCCCTATCCTCTCCATGGTAAGAGGGAAGGATCTGGATCACCCCGGCTTTAAGCGAAAAAGAATGAGCACCCTCAGGCAAAACAATGCATGACTCAGAAGCAACTCTAGTGGGCATATAAGTAGCACTCAATGGTAGTTCTTATGGGTGTACAAGAGGTTGTTCGTTATTATTAGCCATATTTTCAATTCTTATCAATCTGTGTGAAGTGGAGGTCATATGCCACATAAACTAGCAAAGAGATATTTTTTTTGTTTTCAATAATAAAACTAAGCTATAAAGTGGAAGGATCTCACCTAGTACTCCTCTGAAAAGATGAAAATGTGGATCAAAGATACCGTTGTCCCCGGCAACGGCGCCAAAAACTTGCCTTTCTCAAAACAATGTGAGCTTTACTCCCAAGCGCAGGAGATCGTGCAAGTAGTATCTGGAGAGTCCAGAGTCGAATCCTCGGGACAAGCCAACCTGAGATAACACAAATTCAACTAATCAAATAAAATATACGGTTAAGAAAACAACCACCTTTGTGAAGGTGAAGAATAGTGTAAGGATTTGTAGCAAAGAAAGTGGTTCCTACAAGAATTACGGTATCACGAAAGTTTGGTATCCAATGAGACAAATATGCTACGGTTGTGAGTTCATTAGGAGTTTATAGTCGCTGAAATTTCACGTCTTTTAGTATCACACAACGCTTCACCTGGTCAAGGTGTGAAGGCGTCGGAAGATAAATCGATGAAAACTAGTCAAAATAGCCTTAAACGTATTACTAGCAATGTTGATCTCATTAAACAATAATCGCAGCGATAAGTTCAGATTAGAGAACACAAATTAGCTAGCCTTATCAGGGCCTAGCCATAGGGCACATCAACAATATCGACAATAAGCAAATACCCATCAAATACGTTGTAGAAATCAACAAAACTAGCAATTTTGACATGATAATAGGGCTAAAGACATGAGATTTAGCAACTACATACTCCTAACTACATCACAACCATAGCACAAAGAGATTAGCCACGCATGGTGCAATAAAAATCAGATTTGATAGCAAAATACATCGTTTAGGAAGCAAAATACAAAGAAATACACCAAATACAGGGTATAAGTTCAAGAAATTGTCACCAAATCTCCTCTTTGGAACCCAAAACTCTCTGAGAATAGGAAGAACAGCCTCTGGAAATTTTCAGAATTTTCTCCTGGAGAAATACGCACAGTAGCAGCTCCAAAAGTCCCAAAATACGCCAGAATACCCCCAAAAACCCTAGGAATACGCTTATATAATAGCATTGCGGGTTTTGGGGGCTAAACGGGTCGAAACCCGCTTCGTTTTCGCACCCGCACCCAATAATACGACCAGCGCAATCGTGGACCGTTGGATCCAGGCGGGATCTGCTGTCGTTGCGCCACGTGGCAGTGGATGCGGGTTTGATCGATCGCGCCCGTTTGCAACTCCGAATCCCAGTTGGGATGAACGGGGACCGTTCGATCGAGAGATCGAACGGTCGTGATCGCGCCTTCTCGCAAGAATCAAGTTCAAACGCGGGAGGATTTGAGGCCAAAGGATCTCGATCGGACGTCTCGGATGAAGCCACGTAGCCGCTTGCTGAGATTCGCTGCGGGATGGATTTTAACCGTTGGATTCGAGATCAGCGGACCAGAGAGCGCCACGTCACCCGCTTTCGTCTCGTCGCTTCGGCCGTTGGATCTGGCAGCAGCGGTCGGATCTCGGCCACGTGGCGCTCCCGATGCATGCCGCGCAATGCGCCAATATTCGTGCGCCGTATTTTCGTATTTATTTGCGTATTTCCCCATTTAATTGGTATTCTGCATTCAAAAATTCATAGAAATTAGCACAGATCTCAGAAAAATACAAATAAATAGTCGTTGGAATCGTGAGATCGAGACGATGCTAAGAAAAATATAAAAATGCAGAAATACTCAATATAATTCGTGTTTTGTGCACAAATAATGTGATTTCTCTAATAAATAATGGTGTACAAAATACGCACATATTAGAGAGCAATTAAGTATTATATAGGCACATCATAGGACTAATTAGGGGGTTAAATACACAATATTCAATCCGAATCACACAAGGGCCGAGGTTCCATTACAGCTCATCCATTCGGACATATGTGGTCCGATGAATGTCAAGACAAGACGCGGGAAGTCCTATTTCATCACTTTTATTGATGACTTCACCCGATTCGGACATATCTATTTGATATCCCACAAAAGTGAAGCATTAACCTGCTTTAAAAACTATATAAGTTTAGTGGAAAATCAATTAGATCGCAAGATTAAGGTCTTGCGAACCGATAAGGACGGTGAATATCAATCAACAAGTTTTAAAGAACTTTGTGATGAAAAGGGCATAGTTCATCAGGTAACTATGCCTTATACTCCGCAACAAAATGGTGTTGCAGAAAGGAGGAATAGGACTTTAATGGAAATGGTCCGTTCAATGATGGCGCAAGCTAACTTGCCAATCACTTTTTGGGGTGATGCATTATTGACGGCCACTTTCATCTTGAACTGCGTACCCTCGAAATCAGTTAGCTCCACTCCTTACGAGTTGTTGAACCAAAGGTCTCCTGACTTAAACATTTTAAAACCTTGGGGGTGTGCATCCTACGCACATATTTCCTCCCATAAGTATGGCAAACTTGGGCCACGGGGAAGGAAATGTATCTTTATACGATACGCAGAAAACTCCAAAGGTTATGTTTGTTGGATCCTGTGGATGGCAAGCAACACTAGAAGGGGGGTTGAATAGTGTTGTTCAAATAATAAAACTTTTTCGATCGTTAATTAAAAACCCTTCTAACGTTGCCTAAGAAACCAAGTAGAGTGATCTACGCTTGGTTCTTAATCAACAATATAATATTTAAAATGCACAAGAAATTTCACAGCAGGTAGTCGACTCCTTATGAGCAGTAGTCGACTCCCAGAAAATATGTGAGAACAAATAAGATTACAAGTATGAATTCAGCGAATAGAGATAAAATTGATCTTTGCAGTAAATAGAAGATATAAATGAAAAGATAATCAAACACAGATCAACAATCGCAGACAAAAGGATTTTATCCTGGTTCCCCGCAACCCGGGTACGTCCAGTCCCCGACCAATCCGGTACGAGATTTCCACTATCTGCCTTGGCAAATACAAGCACCTAACTTCACTCGTTAGGATTTCCAACGACCTAGCCTTGACCAGGATTTCCGATCACAACACCTAAACTTGTCTAGGGTTTACCCTTACCTCACAAACCGAGGACTTTTCAACTGGCAACAACTAGACTTGTCTAGTGTTCCAACAATCAACACAACAAGAGATTTGTCCAATACTCTACAATAAATGATAGAGATTGGTAATACACCCGATTCTATAGCCAATCAAAAGATAGACAATTTGTGTAGTGGCTTAATAGAATGATAGTCTAGATCACACAAAGATACGAGATAAGTTTTTTGTGATCTAGAGCTTTTTCAAAAATCCTTCAAATAAAATTAGAGAGAAATAATAGAAAGGATTTTGAAAAAAACAATTTAGCCAATAAAAATAATAATATGATCTTCAAAAAAGAATGAGAAAATATTTGCAAGATCAAAACTGAAATTAAACTGGCTAGAAAAATTAGAGAGCTTTGAATCAAGAGCGCTTTCACGAATTTTGATTTTCAATGTTGTTGTATTTTCACAAAAGAATTTAGCTCTATTTATAGAGAAAAAACTGAGATTTGAATTTCAAATTTCGTTTGACTTTTGTCCCAAAATTTCGGAGTAAATTGCTCAAAAGATTTTAAAATTCAAATTCAAAACGTCTGAAAATTTCCAGCTGGTAGTCGACTCCCTCATATAGGTAGTCGACTCCCAGAGGGATCTAGGAGATTTTCATCCCTGACAGGTAGTCGACTCCCTACTTTTGGTAGTCGACTCCCAGAGGAGTTTTTCCTGCAGTACTTCTAGTCAAATAGGTAGTTGGCTCCAGGGTGCGTGGAGTTTCACTACGAGAATTATGAAGTGACTAAAAAAGCTCTTGAAAACTATTTTGAAGATAGTTAAAACTATTTTCGAAATCATTTGTGTGTGTGTTGTCTATTTGATATGGCTTTGACAAATACCCTAAAAGACACGACACACTCACACTAGACTCTGAACATGTCTTCGGAAGTTTTGGTCAACTTGATGAAGTGAAGGCAATCTTCTCTTTGTGCTTCTCGAGCTTTGAACTTCATTATTTGAGTTAGCCATGTTCGTCTTTGTCGTGGAGCATTGATGCGTGCTTCTTGGAGTATAAGTAGAGCTTCACGAAATCTGCACACTTTTAAGAGTAGTGTAGTTAGTACACTAAGCATTCATTTGGTGTGCTTATCATCAAAATCACTTGGGGGGGTGGAATTAAATTTCCATCACTCTCCCCCTTTTTGATGATGACACCCAAATGAAAAAATGAAGTAAGATATGAATATGAATAACATTTCACGTATTTCACGTATACTTACTCCCCCGGCTTTGATGCGGTTCTCCCCCTGCATCGAAGTTATTTAGAAATACAATTCATATTTCTGCATTTCGTATATTTTTCTCCCCCTTGTCATCAACAAAAACAAAAATAATTATCTACAGAGCATTAAATAAGAGGAATTCAATTCCATATGCCTGCAAGGGAGATGTTAGTTCAGAGGAACAACTGAGTATGGCATAGTAGATAACTTCATAGTAGCTAGCATCACACAATAAGAGTTATTACAAACCATAGTTTAGAGAATCATTGTTCAGAAAAAACATTGTTTTGAAAGAGAAATTCATGAAGCTAATGATGACCGCTGTTCTTCTTCAGTTCCTTGATCTCTTCAAGGATCATAACAAGCGTCTCCTCAGTCATCTTGTTGCTTTTCACGACAATCTCCTTGAGGTCGTCCACCTTTTGATTGAGATCCTCAAATCCTTTCTCTTGTGAGATCTTCAATTTTCCAATCTTCTTCAGGAGCATCTCCTGAAGTTCAAGGATGTAAGCTGGAACTTCTTCTTCTTCTTCGCCGCTTCCTTTTTCTTCTTCTTCACTTCTTCATCTGAATCTGAAATGACAACCTTCTTACCTCGCCTTGAGGATGATGATCCTCCTTCGGTAGCAATTTGCTCTTCAGGGACATTCTCATCAAGGTCATGATGGAGATTCATTCTCCCAAGAGCATGAACATCAAAGACACGGGCAGGTTCTAGAATGGTTGTTTCATGATCCAATGGCACGTTAAAGCTAATGAATAGAATGGTCAGATAGTGCCCATGAGAAAGAGTGGAGGAAGGTCTATCAGATGAAGCTGAAAGTAGGATGGAATCCATGATGACTTTAGCCCAATTAACACGAATGTTACCTAGGATGGCATAGATGCATTTTGCTTGTTTTTCAGAAAGAATAGCATGACTCCCAGATTTTTGAGTTATGTTATACGATAAAATATTAGCCAAGATTCTCACCGGATAGCGAAGATGGCTACAAGGAAGTTTGGTTTGAAAGTGTTTACCGGGCAGATACATTCTCTCTAGGATATTCTCATCAGTCATCTCAATTTTGTCAAGGATCATACCGGAGTATGGGATTCCTAGGGCTTCACCTAGGGATTTGACAGTTATTGCCAGTTTGGAATCCAGAACCTTAGTTATGAAACGACTTTTTACGAGATCGTAATCCATGTTTGCATAAAAGAGATGAACAAGCCTAGGATAACAAAGGTACACATTTTCAGAGGAGAACAAATTTGCTAAGTTTTGGAAATCTAGCAGACTGTCAATACCGTAATTGATAACATCATTAAGTTGACAAATCTTTCATGCAAGATTGGTTTCTTAGAAACTTTAACAAAATGTTCATAGGTAGTTGATTTGAAGAGAAAGGGTAGGATGATTTCTTTCTCAGAATCAACATTAGCAGTAGCAGTTTTTCTCTTCTTAGAGAAAGCTCCTTTGAAAGGCATCTAGATAGAGTAAAACAACAAAAAATATATTTTTACACTACTAGATAATCAAGAGAGATGAAATAATAAAGTTCATGGAAGAAAAAAAAAATTTACCTTGAGTAATTTTGAAGGAAGATGAAAAATTGCTCAAAAAGTCCAAGCTTCAAGATGAAAACTCAAGAGAGGAGAGGGGAAAAGGAGATATTCGGCTACCTCTAGGGTTTTCTTGGGGTTTTGTTTGAAGAAATGAAGAGATGGAGAGAAGTGATAGCCATTAGATCTAGATTTGGGTGGCTAGGATGAGTTTTAGGCTTAGTGGGTAAGTTGTCTTAACGGATCTTGACCCATCCACTCAATAGAACCCATTAAGAGTTAGTCAAAAAAAAGAGCAACCCAAAAATTTACGCACTGGTAGTCGACTCCCTCCTGTAGGTAGTCGACTCCCTGCTGGGTTGAGTCGTTTTCTCATCCCGGAGAAGGTTTGGTCCAGGTTGAGCGTGCTCTTTTAACAAGAAATATTTTTAGCAATAAAACACAATCATACATATAAATTAACTTATTTCAATCCATTTAAATAATTAAAAAAATAAAAGCATTTGTTCCGATTCAGCCGTTTTGACTCCCTGAATTTTCTTCATTGTTTTCCTCCTTTTTAGAGCACCTGAAAAATAAGCGTTTATGGTACTCTTTGGTTTTGAGTCCGAGGAGTTAGTCTTTAGGAAGCCAAACCCAATACGGTTTAGTTCCTTCATGAACAATATACTTATAATTTTTGTTAAAATGAATCTGTTGAACAAAGTTAGTGCGTACCTTTCTTTTTGCTGATCAGATAATCTCTTTGGTACCCAGATGCTTAAAACATTATCGTTAGCATGATGCATCCTAGTGTGCTTAACCCGTTTCTTGGTATGATGTGAATCATAGCCAAGTCCGGTTTTGCTAGATGAAGCTTTTTAATTATCTATTATATTATCTAGCTTCCCTTTTCCTTTATTGAAATTCTCAATAATTTTCATCGTAGCGTCGTATTTATCTTTGACGGATACGAGAAGATTATTCAGACTTTCAACCTTTTCATTTACTAGCAAAATATGTTTTTGTAGAAGATCATTTTTCTCTTTAAGAAGACTATTTTCTTTAATGACTTCTTCCTTTTCCTTAGTCTCTCTTTTAACGTTTCTAAGTGTTTTTCTATGTTCTTTAATGAGCTTTTCATGCATCTTGCATAGCTCCTTATATGCTCCCCTATAATCCAAGTCTTCATCATCGCTTGACGATGACTCATTGTCGCTAGATGAATCATGATGCGAGCTTACCTTGGAGGATGTAGATGCCATGAAGCACATGTGTGTCGTCTCTCTTCTTTCATCATTATCTTCTTCTGATGATTCGTCGGATGAAGAATCGTCGCTCTGGTCGAAAGCTGCATAAGCTTCTTTCTTTGGTCGTCGAAACTTGTTTCTTGTATTGGTTCGTCTTTCATTATTCTCTTTGTTCTTCCCACGATCTCTGGAATCACGGTTGTTTCTTTCCAATGGACAGTCTCTCTTGACATGCCCTGATTTATTACAGCCAAAACAAATAATACCGTTAGTGGGTCTAAAAGATCGTTTTCCATACTTACTTGTGATGAACTCTTTAAAGTTCTTTGAGATGAACGCGATGTGATCTTCTTTGTCCGTGTAGTCGGAATCTTCTTCTTGAGCTTTGAATGCAAGATTTTTCTTCTTTGGGGTTTCTTCGATTTTCTTGTCTTCTTCAAGCTCGATCTCATATGCCATGAGATTTCCCATCAGTTCTTCGATGGTGAGGTCCTTTACATTATGAGCTTCTCGAATGGCCGTAGTCTTTCCCTTCCATTCGGGTCGGAGGGATCTGAGTATCTTCATTACCTGCTCATACTCGGAAGTTTCTTTCCTAGTCCTGCAAGCTCGTTTGTAATGTTAGTAAAACGAGTATTCACATCGGTGATACTCTCTCCTTCTTCGATTTTAAAAGATTCGAATTTTGAATGTAATACATTTATACGAGATTCTTTTACCTTTTCTGTACCTTCGTGACTTCCCTGAAGAGTATGCCAAATTTGATGTGCTGTCTCACATTGGGAGACTCGATTGAACTCATTTCCTGTAACAGCGCAAAACAAGGCATTCATTGCTTTTGCATTAAGATTAGCTCTCTTCTTGTCGTCGATAGACCATTTTCCAAACTCAACGTCGGTGGGTGCGATGTACGGGACTTTGGTGATGGTCCAGGCTTCAATGTCCAATCTTTATACGATACGCAGAAAACTCCAAAGGTTATGTTTGTTGGATCCTGTGGATGGCAAGCAACACTAGAAGGGGGGGTTGAATAGTGTTGTTCAAATAATAAAACTTTTTCGATCGTTAATTAAAAACCCTTCTAACGTTGCCTAAGAAACCAAGTAGAGTGATCTACGCTTGGTTCTTAATCAACAATATAATATTTAAAATGCACAAAGAAATTTCACAGCAGGTAGTCGACTCCTTATGAGCAGTAGTCGACTCCCAGAAAATATGTGAGAACAAATAAGATTACAAGTATGAATTTCAGCGAATAGAGATAAAATTGATCTTTGCAGTAAATAGAAGATATAAATGAAAAGATAATCAAACACAGATCAACAATCGCAGACAAAAGGATTTTATCCTGGTTCCCCGCAACCCGGGTACGTCCAGTCCCCGACCAATCCGGTACGAGATTTCCACTATCTGCCTTGGCAAATACAAGCACCTAACTTCACTCGTTAGGATTTCCAACGACCTAGCCTTGACCAGGATTTCCGATCACAACACCTAAACTTGTCTAGGGTTTACCCTTGCCTCACAAACCGAGGACTTTCCAACTGGCAACAACTAGACTTGTCTAGTGTTCCAACAATCAACACAACAAGAGATTTGTCCAATACTCTACAATAAATGATAGAGATTGGTAATACACCCGATTCTATAGCCAATCAAAAGATAGACAATTTGTGTAGTGGCTTAATAGAATGACAGTCTAGATCACACAAAGATACGAGATAAGTTCTTTGTGATCTAGAGCTTTTTCAAAAATCCTTCAAATAAAATTAGAGAGAAATAATAGAAAGGATTTTGAAAAAAACAATTTAGCCAATAAAAATAATAATATGATCTTCAAAAAAGAATGAGAAAATATTTGCAAGATCAAAACTGAAATTAAACTGGCTAGAAAAATTAGAGAGCTTTGAATCAAGAGCGCTTTCACGAATTTTGATTTTCAATGTTGTTGTATTTTCACAAAAGAATTTAGCTCTATTTATAGAGAAAAAACTGAGATTTGAATTTCAAATTTCGTTTGACTTTTGTCCCAAAAATTTCGGAGTAAATTGGTCAAAAGATTTTAAAATTCAAATTCAAAACGTCTGAAAATTTCCAGCTGGTAGTCGACTCCCTCATATAGGTAGTCGACTCCCAGATGGATCTAGGAGATTTTCATCCCTGACAGGTAGTCGACTCCCTACTTTTGGTAGTCGACTCCCAGAGGAGTTTTTCCTGCAGTACTTCTAGTCAAATAGGTAGTTGGCTCCAGGGTGCGTGGAGTTTCACTACGAGAATTATGAAGTGACTAAAAAAGCTCTTGAAAACTATTTTGAAGATAGTTAAAACTATTTTCGAAATCATTTGTGTGTGTGTTGTCTATTTGATATGGCTTTGACAAATACCCTAAAAGACACGACACACTCACACTAGACTCTGAACATGTCTTCGGAAGTTTTGGTCAACTTGATGAAGTGAAGGCAAGCTTCTCTTTGTGCTTCTCGAGCTTTGAACTTCATTATTTGAGTTAGCCATGTTCGTCTTTGTCGTGGAGCGTTGATGCGTGCTTCTTGGAGTATAAGTAGAGCTTCACGAAATCTGCACACTTTTAAGTGTAGTGTAGTTAGTACACTAAGCATTCATTTGGTGTGCTTATCATCAAAATCACTTGGGGTGGAATTCAATTTCCATCAATGTTTTCATTGGTCAGGAAGACAATGGAGGTCTAATTGAATTTAAGTCGAGGGATGTCACTTTCTTGGTAAACGAGTTTCCAAGACAGGGCGAGATAAGTCAGGACTTATCTCTATTTGAGATTAATGATCAAGAAGGATTACCTCATTCGAGTGGGAGAATTCTTGGTGAAGACGAAAATACGTTTCTACCTTCACCAATGGATGATACGAATGATGCTGATCCTATTCCATACGGGAATAATGATCCAAGTGGGAGCAATTCTAACGACATTCCAAGTGGGAGTGATATTAGAATTGATCTAAATTCAAGTCAACAAGGACTTGAAGAATCTCAAATACGACGTAGTAGTTGTACAAGGTTAGCTCCTCTAAGATTTGAGGATGAATTTCTGCAAACCTTTATGACTTTACTACAAGTAGATGACGAGCCTGCTACTTTCAAACAGGCCGTATCATGCCCTGCAAAAGACAAATGGATGGAAGCGATGAAGGAGGAGTTAGAATCCATGAAAGTTAACCAAGTCTGGGACTTGGTTGATTTACCCAGAGGACGTAGAGCTATTGGGAACAAATGGGTTCTCAAGATCAAGCATAAGGCTGATGGCTCTATAGACAGATATAAAGCTCGCCTTGTCGCGAAAGGTTTTACACAACAGGAAGGGATAGACTACGAAGAGACCTTCTCACCTGTTGTTCGTTTTACCTCGATTCGCCTGATTCTGGCTATGGTAGCTTGCTTAGACCTCGAATTACATCAAATGGATGTAAAAACTGCCTTTCTCAATGGAGAATTGGACGAGGAGATCTATATGGAACAACCAACAGGGTTCGTAAAAGAAGGAAACGAACATAAGGTTTGTAAACTTCGTAAGTCCATATATGGTCTTAAACAATCCTCGAGGCAATGGTATATACGATTTCAAGAAGTTGTCTTATCAAATGGTTTTACCATGATTGATGAAGATAACTGTGTATATATCAAGAGGATTAAAAGCAAGTATGTTATTATGTCTCTATACGTAGATGACATTTTAATAGCCGGAAATGACAAGGGTTTTGTGATGGATATCAAGGCTTGGCTTTCATCAGTTTTTGAGATGAAAGACATGGGAGAAGCCGCATATATCCTTGGAGTTAAGATTTCAAGGAATCGTTCGAAGAAACTTCTTTCTCTTTCACAAGAGACTTATATAAAGAAGGTTCTAGAACGTTTTAATATGCAGGACTGCAAGTCCATTGATACTCCTATAAGCAAATGCGATAATTTATGTCTGAAATCGTGTCCAAAGAACCAAAAGGAAAAGGAAATTATGGAAAAAGTTCCATATTCCAGTGCAGTTGGTAGTCTTATGTACGCTATGATGTGTACAAGACCGGACATCTGTTTTGCCGTTGGAATGGTAAGTCATTACCAATCCAATCCAGGGCAAGTACACTGGAAAGCGGTTAAGAGGATAATGCGGTATCTTAAAGGAACTACGGACTATGCTTTATGCTATCAAGGAGATGCCTTGAGGTTCGAAGGCTACACTGATGCTGATTGGGCGGGTGATCTCGATGAGCGACGATTGACCTCAGGATATGTTTTTATACTCGGATCTGGTGCAATATCCTGGAGTAGCAAGAAACAATCCTGCATCGCACTTTCAACTATGGAAGCCGAGTTTGTAGCATTTAGAATGGCAGTCCAAGAGGCTGTTTGGCTTAGGAAATTCTTAGACAGTCTAATTGATGCAAGTGACTCAGGTGTTGTACCAATACACAACGACAGTCAAGCATCTATAGCCTATGTCAAAGATCCAAAATTCCATTGTAAGACCAAACACATTGATATCCGCTACAAATTTGCAAAAGACTATGATAAGACCAAGAAGGTAGACATAAGGTACATATCTACGCATGAGATGATAGCGGATCCGCTTACGAAGGCGATCCCCAGAGATGTGTTTTACAAACACTTATCATCTCAAGGATTGCGTAAGAGCTGAGTTGTACCAATGCAAATTCCAATGTCTGTAAAAGATCAAATTTAATAAAAGAATAAGTTCTTTTCAATATTGCATATGAATTTCTAGAAAATGTTTGTGTACAGTTTAAAATCTCAGCTATATTTTCTAGTATGTCGGATAGATTAAGGTTGGCTCTCTCACATGAGCAACCGCCTTTATTATATCAGACGGATAAAATAAAGATGAGACCTATTTAAAGTCAAAATCGTCAGACGAATGATTTAGAGTCATGACTTAAACAAAATGGTCGTATGAAAGATCTGCATCATATGGATGCTTACAAAAGATCTAAGAGGATTCTTAAATCCTATCTGTCTTATGCAGGATGTGGGTCCAGAAGATTATTTGAGTAGTAAAAGGGACTCAAAAAATCAGACATTGTGGTATCTGATCATCATCTTTACAACATCATTAAGACATACGCTCCCTGGGAAAGGAGTGACGTTGTAATACATATTCATACTACGTATGCATTTGACCATTGGGTTAGAATAGTAATTGTGTTTACTATTATGTGAGACCCAAAGACCACATGGGTCTTAACTCATTACCCTTATGGACTCTAATTGGTTCTTTTAGATTTGACTGGGTGATTGCTATCTTAGCATGTTGCTTATGGACTATGGTCAATTCGGTCCGGCGGGGCATGTTAGAAAAGCAAGTCAAGTCAAGATCGAAAGGATCGCAAGAAGAGGAAGATTAATTTCATATTCACATTTGGAATTTAGAGATTCAAAGCTGGCCAGCCAATTGTAATCCAGATGGGATTCAATTGTTGAATATAAAGTATAATAAATGTGAAGAAATAATCTGGGGTAAAGCATGCGTTAATCTACTCAACTTTGCACCTCAAGGAGTGTTGTGTATCTCTAACAAGTGCACAAACAGCAGACTCTATGCGCATGACGGTCACACGGCCTATTTCTCGGTATGATAAACAGAAGAGCTAAAGGAAAAGATGTTTCCTTACAATCCCCTCAAGTGTGAGTGGGAGATGTTGGATATGGACGACATATATACACCCATGAGGGGATGTATGAGGGCCTATGGACCTCAGATGTCGTGTGCACGAAAGCGTGCGCGAAGGGAACCTTTTCTCGTGTGAAAAGGACCGCTCGATAAGTGGAAAAAGTCACTTTATAAGTGCATAAAGGCACTTGATAAGTGAATGAAGAAGAGGATAAGTAAATGTGCTAATATAGGCTAATAAGCTTATATTTAGTTATTTCCTACAATAACTACCCCTAAAGCCTATAAATAGGACCCACGGGTAAGGCATTTACACTAATCTAACCATGCCATAAGTTTGCATAAGGTAATTTATGTTCTTCTTCTCCCTTCCATTAAAATCCTCTTCTAAATAGAGATTTAGGCGGTGAAACGCTGCTTCGATCCTCCGTGACAAAGTACTGACCGTTGTGGCGAATCCGAGGGCGAAGTTCAGAGATTACGGTGTCGCGTACGCAAGCCTAAGTCTCTCCTCTTCATTCGATCCTAACATCGTTGTTTTGACAGGATCCTACACGTCAGCAGGTGCTGGCCTTCGATGGTAGGAGTCTTCCCTCCCACCGAGTAGATCGGCCACCAGGGTTCGCTCCGGACCCTTGTGTTTGGTCGATCCCACGTAGCAGCTCCTGGACAGCTTCTGGCTCCCCCGCACTGATCCAACCCCTCGTGGGGTTTGGAACTTGACCATCTGGTGGAGCAGGCTGGGGAGCGCTCCGATGGCTGCCATGTACGGTCGTCCTATGATCCCGTTGTACGCTGACGTGATGTTGACAACAACGAATAGAGTCATATGGGTGACGACCTGCGGTTCTTCTCCGAGAGTTACTGGCAAGGTGATCACCCCCACAATAGGGGTCGACTGACCGGTGAAGCCGACGAGGGGCCCGGTGTAGGGTCTCAGGTCCGTCTGTCTTAACCCCATCTTCTTGATTGTCGACATAAACAGGATGTCGCAAGAGCTCCCTGTGTCGATCAGGAGGCGGCTGACGACGGCCGTCCCAATCCGGGCCTCGATGACGATGGTGTCGTCGTGGGGCAGCTCGACTCTCTCCAGATCTTCGTCGCTGAAAGTAATGGAAGGATAGGCTACCCTTCTCCCCCTCGGATCCTCTCCGAAACCCGTCGTCATCACTTGCCGCGCGTACGCCTTCTTGCTTGATGATGATGCTCCCCCGGAGGATGGCCCGCCACATATCGTGTTTATGCGCATGACCTGTTTCGGGTGGAGGGGTTCTTCCCGCTCACCACGCATTGGGGGGTCTGCTCTCCGTGCCCTCCGGTGGTTCCCCTCTTCTCGGTCTGGTCTCCTACCCCCGACGAAGCCCCCGAGGTGACCCGCTTGGATCAGCCGCTCGATTTCCCTCTTGAGGGTGAAGCAGTCGTCGGTGTCATGGCCATGGTCCCGGTGGTACCGGCAATATTTTTGGAAATCTCTCCGAGCCGGGTCCGATTTAATTTCTCTGGGTGGCTCTGGCAGCAGTCCAGCTCTCGTTGCCGCGGCCAACACCTCTATCAGGGGGGCATTGAGCTGCGTGTAGTGCACCCGCAGGGGACCTTCCTGCCTTGGGATGGCTCGGGTGGGCCCTTGGGCCGGGGCGAACTCTCGGGGCGGGCCAGGGCGATCTTGTGGGTGACGCCCCGTTGGGTCGCGCCTCGGTTGGGCTAGTTGGTCGCGCCCCCCCGATGCCCCTCTTCTTGCCTTGGTCGAGGGTGTGATCTAGGCTCGCCTTGGAGCGGCTTCGCTGGGGGAAACATGGCCTTTGTGCCGAGAGTCTCTTCGGCCAACTCATGCCTCTCTGCCATAGCGACCAGTGCTTCGTAGTCGGCTGACGGATCTCGGAGAAGGGATTTGTGGAGGCTTCGAGTCCGTAGTCCCGTTTTGAAAGCCATCATGAGCACCTCGTCACCGCAGGTCACCACCGCCCGTCTCTCATCCTGAAAGCGACGCAGGTATTTCCCTGTCGTCTCTCATTCCCCTTGGACTATCGTGCTGAGATAGTCCAGGGGCTTCTTCTTTGTCCGCCCGGCCCGGAACTCCTGGCAGAACTTGTGGGACAGTTCGCCAAAGCTCCCAATGGATCTCGCGGGTAGGCCGAAGTACCAATCCAACGCTGTGTCCCTCAGACTTTGCGAGAAGTGCCGGCACAGGAACGCCTCATCCACATCCTGTGCCTCCATTGCCCCCCGGTATTGTTGCATGTGCCTAAGAGGGTCGTCTCTTCCGTTGTAGGTGGCCAGGTGGGGGGGTTTGAACCTTACGGGCCTCGGGGCGGTCGTGATCCACCGTGCCAACGACGTGGCCTCCTCCGGTAGGCAGAGCGCTTAGGCGTGTGCCCCCTTCGCCATTCTGGGGTCTGGCTCCGGTCGCGCCTTGGCTGCCGACGGTCTTCTCGCCCCGGGGAATAGCGTAGCGGTCGCCTAGGGGGACTCCTCCCACGGGTAGAGGATTCAACGGGGTGCGAGCTACGGTCCTCCCAGTACCACCGCCCTCTGGCAGTCTCCTTCCGGATCTCCCTCCGCTCCTGATTCTCCCTCAGGAGCCTTTCGCGCTTGGCGGTGAGGAAGCGTAGTTGTCGAAAAACGGCTTCCTCGTTCAGACGATCGGGGGAGTGGCGCTGACGAGGCGGACTCCCCCCTCCCGGTGGGGATTTGGCCAACGGCGGGCCGCGCCCGTCCAGGGGCCGCCGGCCCATCACCGACACCTCTGGGATCTCCCGGTTGTCTTCGTTCTCCCTCCAGAGCCTTTCACGTTCCACGATGATGAAGCGGAGCTGGTGTCGAGCGGTTTCTTTGTCCAGGTAGGCCCGCCGGGCGGTCTCGGCCGCTTCGTCCAAATGCCTCTGCGCGGCGGCCGCCTCCTCCCGGCGCCTCCGCAGCCGCGCGACCTCCATTTCCTCCTCTAAGAGCTTCCGCTGGGCCGCAATCTCCTTGGCGAGCCCCTGGTCTCCCCCTCCTCCTCGAACTGAGGGTGAAGATTCCGTTTCACGTTCGGGGGCTCCGAGGGGTCGGGAGGTGCCTCAGTTCCTGTCGCTGCGCAGCCTCCCATCGTCTTAGTAAAGGCCTCTAAGCTCTTCTGGATCGCGCGGGCTGAGGCCTGGACTGTCTCGGCCTCTATCCCCGGAGGGGGGTCAGTCGCTGGAGTGATTGGTAGAGAGAGAGGCTCCCGACCCACGTGATCCTTGCCGTGGTCAGGGTTCCGAACGATCGGCATTGGGTCTAACATGGGTGTGACCCTTCGTTCCCACAGACGGCGCCAATTGTTGCGGGGTGGAACTCACGTACAATGAATTTGTATTAGGGGGAACCAAGGGCACGGTGGTTATATTGATAAGAGGATTTAGGTAGGCTTTTTGACAAGTGATTAGTGGGGTGATGAGGCTAAACTTGCCGCTGGAGCAGACCACGGAGTTGAATCCCACCAGATGCGGTGGAGGAAGATCGGATGGCGGGAGCCGAATGCGAATCTCGGCCAAGGGGCGAGCTACCCTGTACAACGAGCAACTCGTCAGAAAGGCTGGGTTGGGGTTCAACCCTTAGCCTCTCCGATGCTTAAGTCAGTAACTGGACTTAAAGCGGGGGCTAGGCACGCAGGTCAGACTATGGATGAGCCGACCGTACGTGACGAGCTATGTGTGGGAGAACAAAGATATGGACGACCTTTGTTCTCGTGTGTGGATAATGGGATTGAGAGTGAATTTTCCAACCCCCTTCACCGTAAGAAGTGAGGGGGTATTTATACCTGGTGGGAGACGATTAGGTGGGCTGACCTGGCACGCTGACTCGACGTGCTGAGCTGGCCCGGCTGTCAGCGGAAGATTCGGATGAGGATGTCTGGAATAGGAGTGTCAGCCTCGCTTTTGTCAAAAGGCACAATGGCTAGGGGCTCTTTTGTCAGGGTGTCAGGGCCGAAAGCATTAAGCGTCAGTGGGCGCAGCGGCCAGGGGGTGCTTTGTCAGATGGTCGGGCGGCGTTAGTGTCAATCGCGTCCTTATACTAGGTTGTTTGTCGTGTACGATGAATCAAGGGTCCGATGGTGCTATTCCCCACGTCTGGGTTCGCATGGGGCCGCCGGGCCGACCTGTTCGTGGGTTGTTCGGCCTGGCCGCGCACCTTTTTGGGTGCGGATCACTGACCGCCGGCAGGGAGGGGTACGGATGTGCCTCTGTCAGCATCCAAGGCTGCACTGTCCGGGTATATCCCTAGCGCACTGCCCCTGGCGGGCCGAGCGAGAGAGGTTATACGCCTCTGCCGGGAGGGGGGTGCTGCGAGGTGCGCCCATTCCCATGTAGCCTCGGACCTCCGGGCCGGCAGTCCGTTCATAAAGGGGCGAGTCAGTGAGGTATATTAGTGGTTCTGGGCGGGAGCCGGACTCCCACGATCTTTAGGTCGTAACAGGGTTCATGTTACCTTCTTGAAAGTGTGGTGATGTATGTTTATCTTCGCCTTCAACTGGTCAACCTCGCATACATGGAAAACACGAGGGGTGGGCTTGTTGAAAAATGAACGTCCTCTAACATGTAGTTAGGTCGGTTTCCTAATAGGCTGCCCCCTTAAATCATACATCTAAGAATTCAAGCTGGTCAATCCCTTTGGCTAACTTTGAAGGTTTGCGAAGGAGATAGAGTCAACCCCCGATCGTGTAGCTTGGCCCGCGAAGAGTCAGTCCCTCGATCATATAGCCGAGCAGCCCGCGAGGGTAAAGTCATCTCCATCTGCATAGCCTGGTTGGCTCGGGAAGGAGAAAGAGACATCCCCGATCGTGTAGCTCACTCGGCCCACGAAGGGTCAGTCCCTCCGATCGTATAGCCGAGCGGCCCGTGAGGGTAAAGTCATCTCCGACCGCGTAGCTTGGTTAGTTCGTGGTGGAGGAAAAGTCATCCCCGATTGTGTAGCTCGGTCGGCCCACGAAGGGTCGGCCCCTCCGATCGTGTAGCCGAGCGGCCCGCAAGGGTAAAGTCATCTCTAACCGCATAGATTGGTTGGCTCGTGGTGGATGAAAAGTCATCCCCGATCATGTAGCTCGGTCGGCCTGTGAAAGGTTGGTCCCTTCGATCATGTAGCCAAGCGGCCCTCGAGGGTAAAGTCATCTGCGATCACATAGCTTGCTTGGCCTGCGGCGGAGGGAGAGTTAGTCCCTGATGAGTGATCAATATGCCTTGAGGAAGTCCAAAACATTTTTTTTTTGAAAAATACACTGCCCATACACAAGATATAATGAAAAATAAAACTATTTCCTTAATTTGCGAGGAAAGTTTAAACATATGAAAGCATACATGCGTTTTAATTCATGAGTGAGAGACATCGTCTCGTGCCTCCTGCCTGCTTTGACTGCAATGTCCTAGGGGCGGCTTAAGGGACGAATTTCGTAACGGATGAGTTAGACATGGCCCCTTATCCTTCGGCTTTGAGGTTCCTTCTTTCGTCAGTGTGTCGTTAGCGAACTTCTCAGATGGCCCCGCTTGATTAGAGCCTCGATGTCCTTCTTTAAAGTGATGCAGTCATCCGTGTCATGGCCACTGCCACTATGGTACCTGCAAAATTTTAGATCATCTCTCTTCTTATACCTACTCTTTTGTTTCGGAGGAGGTCGATCAAAGAGTCATTCGCCCTTCGCTAAGCCAGGACCTCAGCTCTGGGCGCATTCAACTTAGTGAAGGACTCATCCATTGGGCGTATATGGCCTCGGGGGATCCTTTCTCATCCCCTCTGGTCTCTAGAGTCCCGGTGTGGGTTATCTAGTGGTCGGGCCTCTCGCTTTTTCTCCCTATGATGCTTGAAGGAGCTCTTCTTCTTGGCGACGGGTGCTTCTTTGGAGATCATGAAGCATTCAGCCCTCTAAGAAGATGTTCAAGGTTGCTTGGGGTGAACTGATGTAGCGATTTTATCATGTCTTCGTTATGTATGCTTTTGGTGAGAGTAGCAATGACCGTGTCATCGGTGGCACTCTCGACATGTAGCCTTTCATTATTGAAACTGTTGCGGGGTGGAACTCGCGTACAATGAATTTGTATTAGGGGAAACCAAAGGCACGGTGGTTATATTGATAAGAGGATTTAGGTAGGCTTTTTGACAAGTGATTAGTGGGGTGATGAGGCTAAACTTGCCGCTGGAGCAGACCACGGAGTCGAATCCCACCGGATGCGGTGGAGGAAGATCGGATGGCGGGAGCTGAAGGCGAATCTCGGCCAAGGGGCGAGCTACCCTGCACAACGAGCAACTCGTCAGAAAGGCCGGGTTGGGGTCCAACCCTTAGCCTCTCCGATGCCTAAGTCAGTAACTGGACTTAAAGCGGGGTCTAGGCACGCAGGTCGGACTGTGGATGAGCCAACCGTACGTGACGAGCTATGTGTGGGAGAACAAAGATATGGACGACCTTTGTTCTCGTGTGTGGATAATGGGATTGAGAGTGAATTTGCCAACCCGCCTCACCGTAAGAAGTGAGGGGGTATTTATACCTGGTGGGAGACGATTAGGTGGGCTGACCTGGCACGCTGACTCGACGTGCTGACCTGGCTCGGATGTCAGCGGAAGCTTCGGACGAGGATGTCTGAAACAGGAGTGTCAGCCTCGCTTTTGTCAGAAGGCGCAACGGCCAGGGGTGCTTTTGTCAGGGTGTTAGGGCCGAAAGCATTAAGTGTCAGGGGGCGCAGCGGCCATGGGGTGCTTTGTCAGATGGTCGGGTGGCGTTAGTGTCAGTCGCGTCCTTATACGAGGTTGTTTGTCATGTGCGATGAATCAAGGGTCCGGTGGTGCTATTCCCCACGGCTGGGTTCGCATGGGGCCGTCGGGCCGACCTGTTCGTGGGTTGTTCGGCCTGTCCGCGCACCTTTTCGGGTGCGGATCACGGACCGCCGGCAGGTAGGGGTACGGATGTGCCTCTGTCAGCATCCAAGGCTGCGCTGTCCGGGTATATCCCTAGCGCACTGCTCCTGGCGGGCCGAGCGAGAGCGGTTATACGCCTCTGCCGGGAGAGGGGCGCTGCGAGGTGCGCCCATTCCCATGTAGCCTCGGACCTCCAGGCCGGCAGTCCGTTCACAAAGGGGCGAGTCAGTGAGGTATATTAGTGGTTCTGGGCGAGAGCCGGACTCCCACGATCTTTAGGTCGTAACAGAAACGCTTGACAAAGTCCATCAGTGGTTTCCTCTCCCCTTGCTCAAAGGAGAGTAGGTGGGCTGACTTCCTCTTCTGATTTTTCCCAGCTATGAACTGCCTGCAAAAGAGTTGTGACAATTCATCAAAAGACTCGATGCTACAATCGGGCAGCCCATTGTATCATTCATCCGCGGCCTTGGTTAGAGTAGTGTGGAAGGCTCAGCATAAGTATGATTCATCAACTCTGTGTAGCTCCATCACACTCTGGTACCTCCGGACATGCTCTCCCGGATCACATGTACCGTCGTACAGCCTCAGGGACGGTATCTTGAATTTAGCTAGTCGGTGGGCGGATGTGATGTTCTCTTTCAAGGGAGTCTTTCTGCTAGGAGCTGAGATAATTGGAGGGTTTCTTCCTCTCGTCGGTGAGCCCGTCGGTACGTTGAGGCACTAGAAGATCGGATATGGCTTCCTATCAAAGGATAGAGAAAATTCTGATGAAGTGGGCTCCCTTCACGTTTCTACCCAGTGGTGGGTCATGTGGAAGTGCAACTATAGGCTTGGTCATCTCGAACCCTTGCCTGCTCCACACCGCTGCGAGTACCTCGTCCGTTGTTGGAGGGCCCTTGTCATAGTGGATGCCCAGACGAGTGGTTGTTGTTGCCTTCCCTCCGATCCCTATGGCCTCCGTTGTTATGGCCAACTTCGATCATTCGTTGAGAGGCGGGAGTAACATTGAGCGGAGGATTCAGTTCAGGGTGTACTTCCGCACCTCTCTAGCTTCTTGGCGTGGATCGTGCCCATATGGGGGCCTGTGTTGGAATGGGAGGCAGCTGCATTGCAACCGTCTGAATTGGTTGTTGAGTGATCTGCTGGATGGTGGAAATCAATGCCGCGAGGCTAGCATTGACCAACTGAGTGAAAGCGTCGAATTGTTCCTGAGAGACCAAGTGTACACTTGGTACCTCCGCAGAAGACCCGACCTCGTCTAGGACATTCTGTGTGTCCTCGTTCAGACCGAGTATTGGTCCATTACTGGTGGATCTAGTCGACATGGCTTCGTGGTTTCCCTGTAATGTTGACTGATTTGAAGGTTTTCCTACAGACGATGCCAACTGTTGATGGTTGGGTTTCGGTCAACAGTAAAGGGCCTGACTTGGACGTCTCGAGTCGACGTGTATCCTCGTCAGCTGGAGTGGTCAGGCCTGCATGCTTGGTAGCTCGGGTCTGGACGGAGGCGACCGAGCTACTTGGATGAGAGCTGACCTAATTCAGAGGCGCTCCGAACTACTTAAAGGATCACCTGCCGAGCGATCTGCACCACAGAAAATTATTAGGGGTGTCAGATCTGTCTTCCGACCCAAATCCCCCCCGATGCTTAAGTTAGTAGGGAACTTAAGAGAGACCTGACGCAACAGGATCGATATAAATGGAGAACGTCCGAGGGGCAGGCCTGCCGAATCAAGGAGGAAGTAATATGCTGTGGAAAATAGATGATATGGGTTAACAGAGTACCTAGCACTTAGTAGCTCTGTTCACCTTCCTTGGACCCTCGAGTTTTAGTCCTTTTCTAGGTGAAGTCGTCCCTGTGGTCTTGTTGACAAATAACTGCTTCACCCCGATAGTTGCACTTTCATTCCTCCATTTCAGGTATAATGGGTGTCTGACCATCACGTCGTTACGGAGCCCACCTCTTCTTAGAGACGTGTGGGCTTAATGGGCATGATGCGAACTGCCCTTGACCAAGTAAATAGCCAGCCATTTACATAGGCTCGATGGGCATGATGGGTCTGATGGGCTTGATGGGCTTGATGGGTTTTGTGGGTTTGATGGGTCACTTCCCCCTCCTTAGCGGGCCTTGCTTATATGGACGTTTTATATTCGTTCTGTCTTTAGGAGCCGGACCAAAGATGTAACACCACCCACCCAAAAGGTATTTGGAAACAATATGAATAGAACATAGAATTCTAGATTTTTCATGTGAATTTATTTATAGGATACCTAGAATCGTATTTTAATGGAAAAATCACTTGTCCAAAAAGTTTCGTGTAATTTACAATTTCGTGACTATAACATTATAGTCATAACAGGACATATACTTTTTTTTGATACATCGAAAAGTATTTTAAAGCGCACGCTAGGCTTTGATCTCTCGCCTCTTAGGAGGAAGGGAGAAAGAGTGTGACGACCGAGCAATGGCTCGTTGGCAGTCAGACATATACTTTACATACCGAATAAAAAGAAATATATTTTAACTAGTGACCTATTTGTGCAAATTATTTTTATTAGACAACGACCATGATTCAATCTTGTACTCGAGACGTTGGGTAACCCAATCTCAACCAACGTAAATGTTAAATTATATACTCTTTTGAAGAGCGTGGATGAATCGGAATGAGAAATTACAGGAGTTTCTTGCAAAGTGACAAACAATTGCAAATACCCCCTTTAAATATTAATATGAGGTATGTTTATATACTTACAATAAATTTGATGCAAATATTATTCTAAGTATCTGGTGCCGGACTTTATTGGCAATTTTTTCGGTCAAATTTTGTGAAATGAAAATTTAAAAATTAATGTGACTCCGAAGAGACAAACTAAGTGCAATAATTGAAACTTATAAAGATTTTTGTGCTTATGCATTATTATTTAAGGCAATAACCATGTGTCATATCAACACACTAGTCATACCCCTTCCCTCGGGTACGGTTCATTTAACGTATCACCTCAAAATCTTTGTTCTCCCCAAAAATTATTTTCCACTTCAAAATCTAAACGAACAAAAATCTAACTTCGGTGCAGTCGTCTTTGGCGCATAACCCATGACCCGGGCACGGTTCATTTAAGATATCCACTCAAAATCTGTTTTCTTTCCAAAAATTATTTCACCATCCAAAATCTAAACGAACAAAAATCTAGCTTCGACGCGGGCGTCTTTGGCGCATAACCTGTGCCCAGTGTCCTCGGGCACGGTTTATTGAAGATATCCTCTCAAAATCTTTGTTCTACCCAAAAATTAGTTCACCCTCTAAAATCTAAACGAACAAAAATCTAGCGTCAGCGCGGGCGCTTTCAGGTGTAGGGAAAAAAATTTAACCCGGGCCAAAAAGTTGGGGAAAAAAAGTGGAATGGGAGGGTTTTTTAGCAAAAAGGAAATGTGTCGGTATTCTGTGCAAATGTAGTGATTGTGTGGGGGCACGAAAATGAAGGGGATAAGTGCATAAGTGTCGGTGTGTGTGTATGGTGTGTGGGTAAAAAGTGAAATGAGATGGGTTTTTTTAGCAAAGGGGGAAATATGTGGTATTCTGCGCAAATATCGTAATTGTGGGGGGTTTCAAAACCAAAGGAAAAAAGTGGTGGGTTTTCCAAATACTCATCTCTGTTGTGAATGGGTATTTACTGGGTTGGATGAGTTATTGGGCCAACCTAAGTGTTTGGGCCCATATCTGTATAAGCCCACTTGTATTCTCCCCTTTGGCTATAAATATAGACCTGAGGGCTCTCCCCTCAGCAGTTGATTCATAACACGTTATCAGCACGACTCTAAAAATTTTTCTTTCCACAAATTTTTTTTCCGTTCGTTGCGAAGGCGAAGGCGAAGGCGGACGGGAGATCCACGAGCGCGGTGCAAGGCTTCCTCCATCAAGGGTCGTCATCCGCGTAGGGCTTCGAGCAACCGGCGCTATATCCGGTGGACGGATATAGAGGTAAAAATACTAAAAACGATACTTTTAATCATACGTATGATTGCCCCTCCCCTAGATCTCGCAAGATCGTCATGTGGATTCATCGTCGCCTTGAAAATGACGGATTTTTCATCCCAAAAATCAAATTTTTTTTAGGGTTTTTGGATTTCCTTTTGCCAAAACCCCAAATCAACCCCGACGGCGGCCTCGCCGCCGCCCCCCCCTCGCCGCCACGCCGTCTCCCCCACAGGGGGGCGGCAGCCGCCGCGCCTCCCTGCAGGGGGGCGGCGGCGGCCATCTCTGCCGCCGCCCTCCCCTACAGGGGGGGCGGCCGCCGCCGCGTGGCCGCGCCCCCCCTTACAGGGGGGCGGCGGCCGCTGCCGCTCCCCCCTGCAGGGGGGGCGGTGGCCTCCCGAGGCCGCGCCCCCCCCCCCCCCCCCGCAGGGGGGCGGCGGGACGGCGGCCCAGCCGCCGCGCCCCCCCTGCAGGGGGGCGGCGGTGGCGGCGGCGCCCCCCGCAAAACCCTAACCCACAGAACAAAAAAAAACAGAGTTCTGTGGGCCTGAAGCCCACAGCAGATCTGTGGGCTTCAGGCCCACAGATTTCACAAAAAAAAACAGATCTGTGGGCCTGAAGCCCACATCAGATCTGTGGGCTTCGGGCCCACAGATTTTCAAAAAAAAAAGAGGCTTATGGGCCTGAAGCCCATAGGTCGACTGCGGGCTTCAGGCCCGCAGGCTGGTTTATCTGAAAAAAAAAATTGGGGGAGGCAAAGGGCTATAAACTCGCCTCAAAAGGCAACTTATTAGCCTAAAAATTAATTTAAAATGGGGATTCAAAGGCAAAATATTCGTGAAAAATCACGGTAAATTACGGGACGAATATCGGGCAGACAAGGGCATTTTGAGGATTTTTTGGGGGGCTTTTGGGATGATGAGGGAACCTTTTTCCTCATACAAAAGAAAATGTTAATTTTGGGCTCTTAATCAATTTAAATTGATTAAACCCATTTACCTTACAACCTATGCATCGTAATTTCTTTACATGCTTTACATCTCTGGCAAAATTATGTGGATATTATTTGCGTGGTTGTACATTTTATTTAAAAACTTAATAATTAGGAAGATCATGCGACCGCTCTGCCGTTAGTTACCTAACCTAACGGTGTATGACGTTGCCCAGTGGTCCAATAATTATTAAGTGATTACATATCGCTTTATCCTCATATGAATAAACTGCCTGTGATGTCTGTGGATGAAAATGTTGATGAGCATAATATTCTTGCATGAATTGCTAAATGTGGTTTTTGGATCGGTCGTTTAGTCCCACAGTTTATTTCCCGCACTTTTCTTTTATTTTTGAGAGAAATTGTAGTGAGGAATTTATGTAAATGTCAAAGAAAGAAGACCAACTTCCATGGAGTCGGAAGCTACGCTTGAAGACGAAGATATTAAATGGGACCCACGTGGTTTCCAAAGTTGTATTTTCATTTTATTCAAGCTGCAAATTTGTATACTTTGGACTGTGGACTCTTGGACTCTTTCTTGTGGGACTGGCCGATCCACATGTTTAGCTTTTCATTTAATATTGCTTCCGCATGAAAATGTTCTTTCTGATTGATTATTAATTCATGCATGTTTGTGCTCTGCTAGATAAATGGCTAAAATTGCAAGCGTTGGCTTTGAAGTGCTGGATGCATCAGGCAGAAACTATCTAAGCTGGCAGCTAGATGTTAAGTTTCACCTGCGGGCCAAGTCCCTCATCACTGCTGTGACTGAAAAAGAAAATGTTAGCGATATAGAGAAGGCGCAAGCCATCATCTATATTCGCCGCCATGTGGATAAGACCTTAAAGGCTGAGTACCTTACGGTCGAAGATCCACTTGAGCTATGGACCGCCCTTGAGGACATGTATAAATATTAGAGAGATGTTATACTCCCAAGGGCGAGATATGAGTGGGAGAACCTGAGACTGCAGGACTTTAAGTCCATTGCTGAGTACAACTCAGCACTTTTTAGCATCACCTCACGCCTGAAGTTGTGTGGTGAAAAAGTCTCAGAAGATCGCATGCTGGAAAAGACGTATACGTCTTTCCATGAAAAGGATGCGATACTTATGCAGCAATACCGTGAACGTAAGTTCACCAAGTATTCAGAGCTGCTGTCATGTCTTCTCATGGCCGAGCAAAACAGAGAGCTTCTTCTCGCCACTCACAATATGCGCCCTCCCGGCACTGTCCCCCTACCAGAAGCTCACCATACCTCTTCCTTCAAAAAGAAGAGGGACAATAAAAAAAAAGAAAGACCACAGAAAGGGGGACAACAGAAAAGAGCCAAGGGCCCACCACAGCAGCGCAAGAATGAAGGGAAGCGCAAGTTCACCTGGCGCAGGAATGATAACAAGAAAAACAATGCACCCCCACCCAAGAGGGACTGGGAAGACCAGTGCCATAGCTGTGGCATGACAGGCCACTGGTCTAGAGTGTGCAGGACCCCAGTGCATCTCCAGGAGCTTTATAAACAAAACAAGAAAAAGAATGCTGAATCAAACTTGGTGGCTGCGAATAATGCAGTCAAATTTACAGCAAAAGACTTCGAGTCAGATAATCTGCTTGATTAGCATGTTATCATTTATCTTAGCATTTTATTGTATGAACATTCTATGTTTTGAGAGCTTTTATGTATCTTCAATTCTGTTGAATAAAATTTAGCTTTTCTGAATGCAAATGTTTACTCATCTTTTTTTAGATGGAATGCTCTCATGACTGCTTAGTATACAGTGCGTCAACACATACGATCCTTCAACACAAATGCTATTTTCATAGCATTATCCCGTATAAGAGCCCTGTAAACACAATTTCAGGGCCATCGGACATAATTGAAGGTTCTGGGAATGCAACCTTGTTGCTCCCCAATGGAACAGAAATAGAAATAAAAGATGCACTTTACTCTCCGAATTCCAAGAGAAACTTACTAAGTTTCAAAGATATCCGTCTTAACGGATTCCACTTGGAAACAACAAATGTCAAAGAAAATGAATTACTGTATGTAACGTCTCAAGAAAATGGAGTTAAAACCATACTTGAACGTTTTGAGAGCCTCTCATCAGGCCTCTACCATACAAAAATTCGGAGAGAGGAAGCAAACCTGACGGAGCACCTGAAGTGCCCGACATCAGCCAAATTCTTACTTTGGCACGATAGACTTGGCCACCCCGGATCTGTGATGATGCACCGCATCATAACACAATCCCATGGGCATAACCTGAAGAACCAGAAGATTCTTCAGAAGGGAGAATTCCATTGTGTACCCTGCTTTAAGGGTAAATTAATAACAAGGCAATCACCACTTAAAGTGGATATTGAGTCTCCTAGCTTCCTTGAAAGAATACACGGAGACATATGTGGACCTATCCACCCCCCTAGCGGGCCTTTTCGGTACTTTATGGTACTGATTGATGCATCTTCGAAATACTCGTATGTGTGTCTACTTTCAACCCGCAACTTAGCTTTTCCAAAGCTTTTGGCACAAATAATAAAGTTGCGGGCGCATTTCCCAGACAACCAAATAAAGAAAATACGTCTGGATAATGCGGGGGAATTTACCTCTCAGTCATTCCAAGAATATTGCCAAGCAACGTGAATAGAAATTGAACATCCGGTGCCGCATGTTCACACCCAGAATGGGTTAGCTGAGTCGCTCATTAAAAGACTCCAATGGATCGCACGACCATTGCTGATGAAATCCCAGTTGCCGGTGGATGCATGGGGACATGCAATTTTGCATGCTGCATCACTAATAAAAATTAGACCCTCAGGAGGTCAGAGTCTATCTCCAATGCAACTCGCATATGGAACGTCGCCGAACATCTCTCACTTGAGAATCTTCGGCTGCGCAGTTTATATCCCCATTGCACCACCACAGAGGACCAAGATGGGTCCTCAACGTCGCCTAGGTATCTACGTAGGGTTTGACTCACCCTCCATTATAAGATACCTAGAACCCCAAACGGGGGACGCTTTCAAAGCACGCCTTGAAGACTGCAATTTTTATGAGACGTATTTCCCCAAAATGGGCCTAGACATCGAAAAGTCTAGTGCAAAGCAAATGTTAACGTGGGATACAAAAAGCTTGACCCACTATGATCCGGTAACAAAACAATGTGATGATGAGATCCGGAAGATCTTACACATCCTGGACACAGTCCATAGATTACTGGACTCGTTCACTGACAACCAGAAGATTGTCAGATCACACATCCCTGCTGCGAATACTCCAGCTAGGATTGACATCCCGAAGGATGGATGCAATCCACCTGCAGCAGAAGTGGCTACACCTCAACAGAAAAGAGGCAGACCACCAGGCTCCAAGGATAAAAATCCAAGAATAAGAAAAATATCCGGAGACCTTGGGACGATACCCCCACAGAGAAACAAGCTCGTGTCCATACCCTCTCCCCTCCCAGAATCCACTGCAGAGGAACTGTCGGGAGAAACAGAAATATCACTAAATTATGTACGTACAGGGGAGGTATTGGACAGAAAGAGTACAGTCGTCGACGATGACTTCGCGTTTCACATTGCCATTCACGTTGCCGGAAGCGATGATGATTATGAACCACACTCCGTTGCTGAATGCAAACGTAGAGATGATTGGCCAAAGTGGAATCAGGCAATAGAAGCCGAGCTGGACTCGCTTCAGAAACGAAAAGTCTTTGGGCAAATAGTCCAGACACCTACCGGTGTCAAACCTGTGGGATACAAATGTGTATTCGTCAGAAAAAGAAACGAAAATAATGAGATCGCACGCTACAAAGCTAGACTTGTAGCACAGGGATTTTCCCAAAGACCGGGTATAAACTATGACGAAACATACTCCCCGGTCATGGATGCGATCACGTTCAGATTCCTGATAAGCTTAACAGCAAAGGAAGGCCTAGATATGCAGCTAATGGATGTTGTGACTGCGTATCTATACGGCAATCTCGACAAGGAGATCTACATGAAACTTCCTGATGGCTTTTCAATGCCTGCTGAACTGAAAGATAGATCTCGGGACGTTTATTCTGTTAAGCTACAAAGATCATTGTATGGTCTCAAACAATCAGGAAGAATGTGGTATAACAGACTCAGTGAGTTCCTTGTTCAACAAGGATTCACAAACAATGAAGTCTGCCCTTGTATCTTCATAAGAACAAAGGGAAAAGGATTCGTGATAATAGCTGTCTACGTAGACGATCTGAATCTCATAGGATCTCCCGAAGAGATCACTGAGATATCTGTAAGCCTAACAAAAGAATTCGAAATGAAAGACCTAGGCAAAACCAAATTCTGCCTTGGCTTACAGATTGAACATCAAAAGGACGGAGTCCTATTACACCAAACCACATATACGAAGAAAATGTTGCAAAGATTCCATATGGACCATTGCCATCCATTGAGTACACCTATGGTGGTACGATCCCTGGATGCACATAAAGACCCCTTCCGGCCGCTGGAAGAGGGGGAGGATATACTTGGTCCGGAAGTTCCCTATCTGAGTGCCATCGGAGCACTACTATATCTGGCAAACTGCACGCGTCCCGATATAGCGTTCGCAGTAAATTTGCTTGCCAGATACAGTGCAGCGCCTACACAGCGCCACTGGACCGGGGTAAAGCACCTTCTGCGCTACCTCCAATGGTCTACAGATTTGGGACTCTTCTACAAAAATGGAACATCCTCTACACTTGCAGGTTATGCTGATGCAGGGTACTTGTCTGATCCCCATAAAGCAAAATCACAGACTGGGTACGTGTTTACCTACGGAGGGACAGCCATTTCCTGGAGATCCATCAAGCAAACCTTGACGGCGACCTCATCCAATCACTCGGAGATCATTACCATCCATGAAGCAAGCAGAGAATGCGTATGGCTACGCTCAGTCATCCACCACATCTTGTCTACGACCGGACTGAAGACTGGAGACCTCGAGCCCACCACCATGTTCGAGGACAATGCTGCTTGCATAGCTCAGCTACGAGGTGGCTTCATCAAAGGCGACAGAACGAAACACATTTCACCAAAGTTCTTCTGGACGCACGAGCTACAGAGAGATGGCAAGATCGACATCAGACAAGTGCAGTCATGTGACAATTTGGCAGTTTTGTTCACTAAAGCTCTTCCTACTGCTACCTTTAGAAAACTTGTACATAGGATTGGAATGAGACGCCTAAGAGATCTGAAAGCTTGAAAGCTTGTATAGATCAGGGGGAGTTTGGCAGAGTTTGTACTCTTTTCCCTTAACTATGGTTTTTCCCACTGGGTTTTCTATAGCCAAAGGTTTTAACGAGGCAAATCTCACCAACTCAGGATCCTGAAGTATCCACCCCATGTGAGACCCATACAGGCTCAGAATCCTGAAGTATGCATGAGCAGGGTCCACAACTATGGCTGGATAAGGGGGAGTGTTGTGAATGGGTATTTACTGGGTTGGATGAGTTATTGGGCCAACCTAAGTGTTTGGGCCCATATCTGTATAAGCCCACTTGTATTCTCCCCTTTGGCTATAAATATAGACCTGAGGGCTCTCCACTCAGCAGTTGATTCATAACAATCTCAACCCTTCTTTTACCAAGATTAAATACTAGCCATTCTTCTATCAACCTCTTTATACATCAACATGACATCCGTTTGTCATAGTCAGCCATAGGATTCAAAAACAGTTGTCAAATGTAATATAAACTAGTCATAACACATGCCCGAGGGGCACGGTGCATTTAAGATTTTTTCCCGCGAAATCTTTGTCTCCAAAAAAATATTTCTACAGCCAAAATTAAAAGAACAACAAATTAGCGTTAAAAAATTTAGAGACACTGTCGCCTTCGGCGAGGAACAATAAATTCGGTGCGCCTTCGGCGCAGAACAACAAATTAGCGTATAAAAATTCGGTGCGGACGTCTTCGGTGCGAATGGGTTGGTCAGACCTCTGCTTGACGTCCAAAAAGCTCAGCCCGCCTCTTGTATGCACATTCCCTGTGTTTTTTTTGTTTCAATTTTTTTGGGCCAGCCGAAATAAAGTTCTCTTTTGCATACTTTAATCTAAGCTGCATATTTTTGGGTTTCATTTTTTTGTGTGTTTTTGGGTTTCATTTTATTGGGTCTCATTTTTTGGGTCATTTTTTGAATGAAGGGTATTAAGTGTTGATGCTGTCAATTTCAAAAAAGAAAAGCTTTTGTATTCTCCCAACAAATTTCTCTTCAACCCAAAAATTTCCATCCAAAACTTGACATGACACTGCTACATAAGACAAATTCAAAATCTGCCCTCAAATATAGATGTGTCATATGAAGCTTAAAAAGTCCGCTCTTCAATATTTTTTAAAGTATCTTCTTATCAAATCTTTTTGCTTATCAATATTGGTTTCAAAAGTTCTGTTTGGACGAAACAGTTAATTTTTCAAGAAGTAAGACGACAAGTAAAAAGCTTTGCGTTGTGTACACTGAAAATTTGGTATGCTGTGGTTTTAGAACACGAAGATCAAAGACACAAAAAGCAGTGAAAGGTAAATTTCTTAAAAATCGTTATATAAGCAATATGCTCACATATGATATACACATATTTCTTATTATATAATTAGAATTCGCAGACGAGGGAATAAGAGATTTGGATCAATATTATAGCAAACCCTAACATAAAGTTATTGAAGAAATATAAGGGTGCTTTTCTACATCAATAATTGGCAAAATGAACTAAACACCATAGGTCACCTACTATAGCCGGTTAAAAAAGATAATTATCAGTTAATCACCGCACTTAGTGGGACAAGCATTGCTTGTTCCTGCACATAATGATAAACAAACTGTTTCTCAAATACATCGATCTTCAACCATTTGGGTCTCCCAAATCCTCTGTCCTTTGTTTCAGACTTTTTTTGGCGTGGTATTATACTAATAACGAGATGCTTATCCTTTGCAATTAATTATTTAATTGTTATTATATGGGTTGGATTGTGTCAGTGTGGATAAGTTTGATATTTTTATTGGGCCCCCGCAGCCTAATTTTCAGTCCAGTGGTCCAGTATCCTCCCTTAAATGAGGGTGAAAACAACAGCCTACTTTGTCCTTTTATTTTGGGTTAATTTTAGCAAAACCCCCAATGGTTTTTTAGTATCACATCGGTATCCATAATACCGTTGAACGTCGTTCAGTTTTTCAAGCAGTAGCACAAGCTGATGGGTTTTTTAAACTCCTCCCCAAACTAGTACCCCTTAAAAGTTTATTATGATATAAATTATCATGCTTGATGAAGGGTGTTACATTGGGCCGGCTCCCGTTATCGTCATTGGGCCGGCTCCTATTAACATCATTCGGCTGGTTCCAGTTAACGTCATTGGGTCGGTTCCCTAATATATATTGGGAATTAACGCCTACATAGGCTAAGCACGTCAAAGAAGACGAAGCAGCCTATCAAGCTCGAAGCGCCCACATGAATATTCGGCTGCTTACTTACTCAAAGGCAATTAGCCTCACGCCCATTAATCCCCCGTGTCTCTGAGAGAAAGTGGGGAAATGTGCCCAATAATGAGATAGTGGCCACTCGTCCACTACGCCCGAGATGCAGGAACACACGTGCCATGTTCGGTACAGCGGTTATCTATCGACAGGACGTTGCGCCTATAAAAGGTCCAACCTTGGAGGAACATGGAGAGGTTGTAACGACCTGCTCTCGGGGGCCCGTTACTGTTTGGAACATGCGCAAGTCCTGCTAGGCACCAATGAAGTCAATACATGCTCTGTTGCAGAAATAGGTCAGACATGAAATGAAAATACAACCTTATTACAATCAGCAGCGTACATGAAAGGAAATACAACTCGAAATACAAATACACACCAAGCCACTCTGATACATGAAATACAAAACACTCTCACACTCACAATTTAATAACCAGCGTCCTCCTGGTCAAACACAACGGCAAACTCAGCATCTGCAGTCTCTGGTGCAACTTCTTCAACCTGTGCTGTATCTGGCGAGACCACCACAAAAGAAGGGTCGCAAGGATCAGACGTAACTCAAAGTATCTCTAAGCATGGAGATTAATACAATATGGAAGCATGAAGTAAAGTGCAAACAATAATGGTAATAAAAATAGAGCAGAAATGTAACTTGCAATTTACAACTATCAGCGATTTTCAGGAATTAAAAGTACTTTATTAAAAGAGACCATATTACGAGAGTCTAACTGTGCCATACCTAGACCGTGACTTATAATGCGGGGTACAATAAGCAACCAAGAGTCCATCTCTTGCCACGGGTGCTACCTGGGCGAACCATGCTCTGAATACTGTGCAATAATCTGTAATCTGTGTATTTGTCACCGGCTACTGTGATAGGTTGCTAGAACCCGTACGGTGACAACAAAGACTGGACTAGTCGCTCTCTCGCTATTATAAGTTACCCCAACCCCAAGTGTCTGTGCAAGTTATCATTTCTTTGTAATTTACGAGCCAATTATTTTCCAGACAAGCATTTTCCATAGTCCAAATGATTCTTTTCAGTTACTATGCAACTTATCAAGCTTATCTATCTGTTCGTGTGAAACACTTTGTTAAACTAAAAGAAACTATTTTAGCATGCATTCATTATAGTTTTAATACCCATAACTAGAGTACGATGAGTTGCCGATTCGCCCCGTAGTGAAAGGCGCGTTTTGGTCAGCGGTAGAGGTACCTGGTTCACATATGTTACATGGCAAGTTAGCCATACAACTAACAATAAAACTTTATATGATAAAATATAACTAAGTTGATAAATGTAACTTTTATTTTATTATAAACTAATTCTTTAGAAACTTAGCTTATGAAACTAATATAGGTTATAAAATATTAACTTATATAAAAATAACTTATATAATAACTCATTTAAAAGAAAACTAATATTTAACTTTAGCTTAAACTTAACTTAATGAAAATTAACTTACTTAACTTAATGCTAAGCAAACATATAAAATAATTTAATTAAAACTTTAACTTTAACTTATAAACTAAAACTTAAAAACTTAATAAATAATAACTTAGTTAATAACTTAACTTAATATATAACAATATAACTTAAGTTAATAAAACCTTACCCCCTCTCTCTTTCTCCCCCCCGAACTATCTTCTTTCTTCTTCCTCCTTTTTTTTGGGTTTGCAGAAGGGCGCACGGCGGCTCCGGCGACTAGGGCGGCGGCCTGGCGGGGCGACGGGCGCACGTGGTGGGCGGTGTGCGGCTTTGGGAGGAGGGGCAGTGGCCTGTGCGACCGTTAGGTGACTGGCGACGGCGCGTGCAAGAGGGTGGCCGGCGGCTAGGAGCTAGGGCAAGGGGATTCGATATGGGGGAGGAAGGAGAATGGGATTGGGTTGATTGGGAGTGAAATCTGGGGGATTCAGTTTCAATTTCTCTGATTTCTTCTTCAATTTCAGTTTTGTTTTGGTTGTTTGATGTTTGATTTTGGGATGAAGGAGAAGGAGATGATTTGGTGTTTTGATTTGTGGATGGCTGATTGATTTTGGGGAAGAGGAGAATGATGAATGTGAGAGGGGATGCTGACGAATTTCTGATGAAGGGGGGATCCTTGAAGAAGGAAGATGCAGGGGACATGGTTCATTAATCGGGGGAAGTTTTTCAGCTGTTAGTAAAGGATTAGGTTTAGGATTAATGAAGTTTGGTAGGTGGGTTAGGGGGATGTATCAGGATGTGGGAGAAGGAACACGTGAAACGTGTTTTGGGTAATTATGGGAAGTTAAAAGATGTTTTGTAGTTTTGTAATTTGTGATGTAATTGATGTAAGTGAAAATAATATATTTTTAGCTATGGTGAAAATTAGACGCGCTCGCGTCGACTCTATGGATAAAAATACTCGGACAATCTGAAGTAAAATACAAGCACACACGAAATCAAACAACCCTAAAAATATCGGCCGTTGCAGAGGTCAACGGAGTTACTATGTGATAGGTACTCTCACAACACTTGCCTTTTATTTTTCACCACATATTTCTGCCTCCTTGACTCAGTCGGCCGGCCTCATATATGATCTCCCTTTAGATCGATCTTGCTGCCCTGAGTCCTTCTTAAGTTCCATACTAACTTAAGCATCAGAGTGGATTTAGTTCAGAACACAAATCCACCCCTTGATGGGTTCCCGTGGTGCAGATAGCTCGGTAGGTGATTCTCCAGCAGTTCAGAGCTCCTCTGAACTAGGCCAGACTTCTTCCAAGTAGCTCGGCCGCCACCTTCCAGACCCGAGCTACCTAGCAAGCGAGCCCGATCGCCCCAAATGACGGGGATACACGTTGACTCCAAGCGTCCAAGTCAGCCCCCCTTATTGTTGACCGGAACCTCACCGTCAATAGTTGGCACCAATCTGTGGGAAACAACCTTCAAGGTAACTTCTCACCTTGAATTAGTTAACATCTCAAAGCTACCGCGAGGTCATGTCGACTAGACCCACCAATGATGGACCGATCCTCGGTCCGAACGATGTTGTACCGAAAGTCCCAGACGAGGCCGGTTCTTCTGCGGAGGTACCAAGTGTACACTTGGTCACCCAGGAGCAATTCCACGAATTCACTCGAACGGTCAATGCCAGCATCACGGCGTTGACCGTCGCCATCCAACAGATCGCTCATCAGTCGATACAGGCTGTTGCGATGCGTCCACCACCCATTCCAACATTGGCACTCGTGGAGGCCTGATCCGTGCCAGGAATCTAGCGAGGTGTTGTTAGCGGAAGTATGCCCTCAGTTCATTTGTATTTGATGCAAATGATTTTTTAAATAGATGTTGGAATTTTGCATATGATGTAAAGGAAATTAAATGTGTCGTAAAATTTTTACGTGCATATTTAATATAATAAATGCGAGGAAAAGGTTAGCTGGATGACGGGATCGTCCCAATCTAAAGGCAGGTACAAATTGCGTCAAAAACGGACACCAAACGCACAAAATAGAGCCAAAACAGTGAAAAAAGCCAAATTTGGTATTGCGGGTTGGTTGCCCGCCTAGCGGACGACCGACCCACCTGGAGGACATAGTAGGGGTTTTAAACCTAGTTTTGTGCGACAGCTGCTGTTTTTACGAAAACTAGTTTTGGGCCATGTTTGAGTCCTCGTTTGAGGGGCCAAACGAACTCGGAATGCCGCACCGTTTTTTCCTACGCGTTCACCGTTCAACCCTCTTCGATTTGATAGGTTGTATCACTTGTGAAGCCCAATAGCGAGGGAGGAAAAATTCATCAAAGTTTGGCCTTTGTGAAAGGCAAACTTTAATTAATTTTTCTTCCAAAACTTTTAGTCCCACATCGGATATGTGAAGGGGAGGGGTCAGCCGCCTATATAAACAGTGGTATACCTCCTTCTTGAAACTCGTCCCAAGCTCTAGATCTGAGTAGCTCCATTAAACGTGAGAAAGTTCGGATCTGAGCTTAAATTAATTATTCTCTTTCGCCCTAAATTCTTCCTTGCTCCTGTTCAGGCTCTAACAAAGCTACGAAGGAGCTCGGATCGGATCAGAGGTCTTGACGAAAGATCCACTCAAGGTGAAATCTTCTTCGACGCGTGGTTGGATTGGCGTCAAGGGTGTTGTTGACCTCGGGATGCGGTGCGATTCGGGATGTGGTTCAGCTCGGGATGAGGTGCGGCTCGGAATGCGGTTCGGCTTGGGAGAAGTGGCGCGGGGCCAAAAAAATGTTGCTGAAAACGACGCTTCGTATTCTGCAGAAACGAAGTGAAAGATATGTAGTTTAAATATTCATGCGTTTATAAATTGCAACTGTTAGATAGATCTATCCTTAGGGGTTGGTCGGACCCAACCCCGGGATAGTATAGATCTTGGCTAGGGTTTGTTCCCTTAGGGCTTAGACTTAAAATAGTTTTAAGTTGATTTTTTCGCTGCTGTTTTGATAACTTCGTCCGACCGACTTAGGCCGGACGTCGTATTTATAGTCCTAAGGACCCAGAAAACCCTTCAGTGGTATCAAAGGTATGGTTTAAATTGATCAATAGATTTGTAATTTATAAAATATATGTGATACATCATGTTTTCTCCATGAGATGGAGGTTTTGATTTGAACTTTAAAAATGTCGTTCTAAAGCAACCTTTTTATTTTGGAAAATTGTTTTTGAAAATTAGATTTAATTTTATTTTAAAATTAAATCTTTAAAAATTATGTGATAATTTTGATGTAACTTAAAATGATGAGATAATAATTAAGTTGCATGTTTAGCAAGAAATTTTTATGAGATAAATTTTAATTGCTTTGTTATGCCATGCTAAATTGTTTAGTTAATGGTTTTTAATGGTTATATTAGTTAATTTTGATTATGAGATAATTCAAGAAAGACTATTAGGATAGCCATTAAAAACTACTAGAAAAATTATGAGATAATTTTTGGACATGCTATGATTTAAAAATTGTTGCAACAAATTAAATTCCTGTTTAGGGTAGCCCTCTCCTAATTATTATTTTTGTTCTAATAATAATTTCGAACAAAAGGCTATGATTTAAAATTGTTGCAACTTGAATTTTAAAATGCCTAATACATGATTAGGATAGCACCTTAAAAATCCTTATAATTGATAAGGACAATAATAAAAGTAATTAACCAATCCTATTAATTTCGAATTTTAGGATTCAACTAGTTGATAGGATTAACTAGTTTTAATGAAGCCATTTCTAATCGTACGGGACACATATGAATAATAAGTTTCCTTCAATGGACCATGATCCGGTCTAGTGTTTTTGACTAGTGTTTGGATCACCTTTGCTCGACTCGGGATAGTGATCCTGACCTAGCCAATTCCCTAGCCGTGTTTCGTTGGACTGCAAGGATGCGAATTATGATTATGTAACATCGTTGATTATATCTAGTCAATTACGTTAAAAATCTTCTTCAAGGTTAGCCGTAACCCTCTTTGTTTCAGAGGTTGGCAACTATAGGTTCTTTGTCATGGTTGTTGAGCACACTCAAGCTATGTCATAGATATTTTATGAAAACCAACTCAATACATGAGATGTACTCTAGACTTAACCCAAACCGTCACGTCGTGCATATACACCGAGAGTCGACATAAGTTAGGCTAGACACGAAAACAAGGGTCCGACTAGACTAGTCATTGTGATTTGGATGAGCACAATCATGATCATAAGTGACTAGGGGTAAAAACCAATAAGGGAATCATATATGATATGATTGATGAAGAGTCATCAACCAATCGCAGAGTTAAGCAATTTGTTGAGCACACTCAAGGTTGTGAGACTCAGGATGGTTAGATCTCTTTCCCATTTAATTTAATTTAATTAAATCATTCATTATTATGACTAAAAATGATTGCAAAAATAGTGGGAGGATATAGTTAGATAAAAGCTATTCTATCTATATTTAAAATTGAACATATGCTAAATTAGGCTAGTTGTCACGCCCCGCTTCCCAAAAACGTGGAGGCGAAGCGTGAGAAGGTCCGCTCAGACTTGAAGCTACAAAGCCGCAAGTACGATAAGCGTCAATCACTTCAAACTGCAGGTCTTTGCAACGCGAAACGAAACAAAGATAATAATAACGAAAAGAGACAAAAGTACATCTCAGAATATCCATAATAATAAATCTCAACATCGCAGAAAAGCCACCAGGCTAAAATAAAAGAGTCTAAAAGAGGCCCAGCATGGCCAACAAAAGTACAAAGTACGAAAACAAAGAAAAGGTGCAAGCACCGACATCTAACAGCAACCTAAAGCAAAAGCAAGTAAAATCAGTCTCTAAGACTGGTCTCCGGTGTCCTCGAACTCCTCAACGAACGTAGGCTCTGGCTCAGCGTCAGCAAACACCCCGTCCTCAGCAACTATCTCTGGCTCAGGGTCTAACATGTGGCACCCAAAGAGAAAGGGGCACATGTCAGCAAGTTTGGAAGACTTGTGCAAGGAAACTAGAAGTGGGAAAAGGAAAGCAACCTAGCAGTTCTAGCATGAATGCGATGACATGACAGTTTAAGTATGAGTGCAACAGGTAAAGTAAAGTAAGGTACGAGCATGGCATGGCATTCACAAGACAAGTACAAGACAAGTAAAGAAAGCACCTCGTGCACAGGGATTCCGCCTTTTGGCTAGAGTGGCTGCGCGGGCCAACTCCTAAGCTCAAGCGAACGTTTATCCCTACCCCTCCACGTGTATCGAGCCAGGGCATTACCCCCGAACTTGGAATGCTCGCTTCTGGACCACGAGCCAGGAAGTGTGTAAACAAGTATGGCGTAGGGGTGCACCTAGCCGGACAAGTAGTACAAGGACAAGTATTGTAGCGTGTGCTACGATGCAACAATCAATGCATGGATGACATGGCATGGCAAGTAGTAAAGCGTACAAGTAAGAAAAGTAAACGTGACAGTTTAGCATGCATGAATGACAATTTTAATGGTTTGATCTAGCTTCGTTGTCAAGCTAGATCATTTAGGTGACGGATCTAGTTTCGTTGTCAAACTAGATCAAGTAGGCGTCTAGCCAGCTATCATTTCACTGACTAGTCTCTTTTACGCTAAAAGCAAGTAAGTGGCCTAAAAACATGGCCCTACACAAGAGTTGGCAAGTTTCACTTGCCTGCAGCTATCACGTCAAGAAGACACCGTCCAACGAGTCCAAGGTCACGATTCCTACGTGCACAAGTCCACCGGCCTACATCCGTTTTATTAATCTTGATTAGTGATTTCTAAAACATTTAAAATACTTTAAAAATACTGATTTTTAGTCTTGATTAGCATGCAATTGGGTTGGGGGTCCTAGGGTGCAAAACGTTACCTCAACACGACGCGAAAGCTACACCGGCGTCGGGTAGCGACGCCGGGGGTTGGAATAATAGAACGCGCTCCAAGTCCTGATTCCAATATAGTTTCCTTGCTGGAAAGTTCAGAGCATCAACCCGGGCGACGATTCCAGATTCCAAAGCTCGCACGTGCGACGACGGGCTACGACGTGCGACGACGTCGTACGCGACGAATCCTCGAAGAGCAAGCACCTTGGTGGGGCCCACAGTACTCCTAGGGGCCTTTGGGGGACCCACAATAACTCTGGAGAACTTGGGGGGCCCACGGTGGCAAGCGGTGCGACGGGTGCGGGGTTGCGACAAGTGGCCGTCGGTCGTACCCCTCCAATGCGGGAGAAACCCTCGGTCGCGCGCTGTGAATGCGGGGGCTGCGACGTTGGGGTGTGCAGCAGCTGCGGGCGATGCTTGGTGCGGGGTTTCTCTTCGGTCTGGTCGATGGGGAGCTTCGGTCGTGCGGGGTGCGGAGCGGGGCGACAAGCGTTGCAACGTTGCAAGCGTTGCAACGTCGCGGGCTTCGGCGATGGCGGGCGGGCGCCTCGGTCAGATGCGGGCGACAGCTGCGGGCGATGCAGCGATGCGGGGAGCGGCTGTGAGCGGGGGCGGCCATCGGTCTGACCGAGAGATTTCCTCGGTCGGACACAGCTGCAGCGGGGCGACGGCCGTGCAAGCGAGCGGAGCGGGAGAGCGGGCGTTGGCAGCGGTCGGTGCGAGGAAAACGGGCCCGTTCTCTCGGTCGTGCGCGGGGGCTGAACGTCGCAACGTTGCGACGAATCGTCGCAACGTCCAAAATGAGTTTGGAAGGGGCTAGGGCTAATTTCTTTGGAAAATAGGACTTTCTAGGGGTTGCTTATATAGTATAGGTGGGTTGACTTGGTCTAGGGCTAAATCTAATAGGATTAGAAGTTCAAAAAGATTTGAAATTTGAATTTAAACTTCTCCAACCCAATCTAGGATTTGACCTGGTCCAAATGAGCTGGAAATTGGCTCAAAAATTCTTTAAAACGTTTTAAACTCAAATAAATTTTATTTGGCCGAAATTAATTTAAAAATAAATTATTAAAAATATTATAAAACTTGTAAAAATTATAAAAGTGGTCAAAAGAACTCCAAAAATTATAAAATAAATATCGGGGTGATCGTGACGACGAATGTGAGCTAACTAAGAAGACAGATCTCAAATTCGACGTCGGACGACGAAACTAAAAATAGAAACGTCTCCCGTCAAAAGTGAAAGTCGTCACGTCTCATCGAGTAAGTTTAAATTGTGGAAAAACGACTCGAGAAGTGTCGTTTCAAGATAGTGCCACTATTTAATACTCTCAGAGTCGTTCGCAACGGCATATCACACAAAAGTGTTCACAAACAAATAAAGTCTAAAGCAAACACGTGCACGGCCAAAAGCACGTGCACGAACAACGTACGACGAAAAAGTGGTCGTTACATCCTCCCCACCTTAGAATAAAGTCCGTCCTCGGACTTTCTAATATATCTAGTCGCTCTAATAACTACCCCAAATCAAGTCACATTATATTTCAAACCAAGTATAGTCATTACAAGTGCTCATATATGCACTAGGTAGTCAAACATTATTATTACCAACACGTATATATATACATTCACGTACGTATACACTTATACCTATTATAGTCCGTCAACTTCATACATGTATTTCAATCAGGTATACAAACATTCATCCCTTATATAACTGCTACTACTTACCTAAACACAAAACAATATTTCAGATACTTATATAAAGATAGTTTCACGCTTAGCCAATACAATCATCGCTCTACCTATATGTAGCTACTTATGCACAAACATCAAGGGTATACTACCCTCTAATAATCCCTAGTATTCATCCAACACCAAACACATCAACACATGTAGTCACACCATACTATAATTAAGTCAAGTTCACTATATCTAATATACATTCACCGCTACTATAATTTCACAATATATAGTCATTCAAATACATGCAAATAGTTCACCATGTATTCACATCACGTACGGTCCTATAACTGTATTTACGACACGCCACATATACCATAGTCATCAAAACCTATAACTAAGCACATACTTACCCGTGCATGGTGCACACCCATACACGCTAACATTTCATTTACATACACCAATCATACCATTATATAACTAGCACACATACATACCTAGTTTCAGCTAGTACACATACGTTCACATAACAAGTCCTTAGTATTTAGCTATATCACAAGACCAACACCTATAACTATATACTGGCGTAGCGACCCACAATCATGTGCGTAGCACAACCAGGCACAAACACTTCTATCACCATACATACATCAAGCATTTCTATATTCAAACTACAATCATACATTCAATATACTTAGAGTATACTCACTCAAGCTTGAGTGAGACTCAATACACATATCAGGATATTCTATACACGTAGCACGGCATTCATACCTATACCAATACCATTCCAATATTTATACGTCTACCAATACACCCATATACATTCCCTAGATCAATCACACTTAATATTTAGTCAGGCAATACTCACGTAGTTCAATCAATTTATACACCATAATAATAATAATATAGACATCAACATACGTATAATTATAATACGCTCCCTAATACATGCATACGTATTCATCGTATAGTCTCACACATGTAACATATATATTCACACCATAGCCTACTACCTATAATTAGTATTCTAACACATCCACACGTACATAATTAAGATGTGCAATAGTCGTGTATACCTCACGGTATGCACGTATGCAACATCCCGTAAAAGCAACTATACCAATCAAAATTATAACCCTATTACTATATGTATATCACATATATACTCAGGCAACAAAACATAACTACTTACGTCTAAACACTATATATATCTACCTACGAGCACATACTCACACGTAATAATATATAGATCACTCAATAGGCCTACATACTTATCTATAAGTTCACACATTATCATCACACCTAGCATATACATAGCTTTACCAATCATTTTATTTCAACCATTATAAGTATCTCTTACTCCATACACAACTTAGATATTCCAACGCTAATTCAAATATACACAAGCATCCCTAGTATAGTATATCTAACCACTCACAAGTCTATACATTCTAGCACACAAACAACTTCATAATATCACGAATAACTCCAAGTACATATATATATCACACAATAGGCAAGCATCAATATACTATGGGGGTACACTCATTCAAGCCCACGTACACAACTTAGGTACGTGCACAACGACACCTCACAAGGGTCCAAGGGTCTACTAACAACTAAGGGTTGACACAGACATTGACGGTCCCTAAGGCCTAAGCAATAAAGAGAGATCGAGGGCGAGACGAGGGAAGGATCGACAAGCACGAGTTCAGATAGGACGAATACGAGGAGACGGCTTGGTTGGACGAAACATTGACTCAAAGGTGAGGTTTAGGTTGAGGGAAAAAGGAGATGTAGTGATGCTTGAATAGAGTACAGAAAAGCAACTAGGATAAATAGCATAAGCTAAAATACGCGAAATCGAAAACGGTTGTACTTTAAAATCCTCGTCTGAGAAGAAATGTTTTGGGGATCGATAAAACGAGTTGTTCAAAATAAATCTGAGTCGAATATTCTTAATAAGAGAAAATGGTCTATTGTTTCTAAAAATCATTTTGAAAGGAAGTAAAATCATTTACGCGAATATTAAGGACATGGTTTAGAAAATTCTATCAGTCAGTAATTTAATAAAATGTTGCCAAAAGTTTTTGAAAGTCAAAGAATGGAATCAAGCAACAGAAGAATTTAAAATCAGGTTAAATGCTTTCAAAACTTTTAGGCCATGGAAAGGTAATCAATTTTGAAACTTCTTTTAGGAAACCATGGTTCGCCAAAAGTGGAAAAACCGATTTACACAAGGTTCTTAATATACGAGCACAATGAACCTGGTACGGATAAAGTAATTAAAATTCATTTTAGTCTAGAAATTTTTTCTAAAAGCACGTAGGGTGAGTGGAAAGATAATAATTATAACTTGATGGTGGAATTATCAAAATTGGTAGCAAACTTTAAAATCGAATCATGGAGGGTCTAAAGCAGGAAGAGGTTATGAAAATAGTAATTTTGTAAAAATCTGGAACAGTGAGAACGACGAGCAAAGACCATCTTGCTGAAATCTGAAATTCTATGTGACTTGAAAAGTATATTAAAAGTAAACACGATGTATTATTCAAATAAGAAAGGAAAATTTTAAATCAAATTGGACAAATGGTTCAGAATAAAATTAATATATGGAAAGACGACATGAGTACGAAAACATAGGCTGGGAAAAATATTATAAGCTAGAGTTCAAAATTCCGACAAACGTTTTTTTAAAATTTAAATCAATGAAGAAGTATGAAGTATAAGTATATTAAAATTTTGAACAAAATTAAACTTAGGAAAAAGGAAATCGTAAAATACTTTCAAGAGTTTCAAAGTTCATAATGGAGAGTTTCGAAAAGGACGACGATCGTCATGAGGCGATCTCGTGTATCGAGGCAAGGAAATTGGTCGGAGATCAAAACATTCATACGCCTAGAATATGAATCAGAAGAGGCTACGGGGAAACTCCTTCGGTCGACCAACTAAAGATTAGGAACTAGGCGCTAAGACCTCTAAAGGTTAGACGGTAAAGAAATGCGTTCAGCTTGGTCCGAAATCGATGAACCCAAGAGCGAACGACTAAAGGAAATTCTAGAAGTCTAATATGGTCAGGGGTAGACATGAACCACTAAGGTAACTCCTACGACGATTAAATAAATTGCCAGAAAGGGGGGTTTAACTACAGTCAGGGCCTCTAACTAGCAAGCACAGACGTCTGACTAAGCCTTCTTATCACCTAGTGTCCTAAGAAAACAACTAAACTCAGGGCTTATGACTCGGATGTTGCAATTTATTTAATGGACATTCCGTTATTATCGTTGTTCCGTTAATTCGCAATTGCAAGATTGGACCTGCATGGGCCACCAACAAAACCTGTCACGCCCCGCTTCCCAAAAACGTGGAGGCGAAGCGTGAGAAGGTCCGCTCAGACTTGAAGCTACAAAGCCGCAAGTCCGATAAGCGTCAATCACTTCAAACTGCAGGTCTTTGCAACGCGAAACGAAACAAAGATAATAATAACGAAAAGAGACAAAAGTACATCTCAGAATATCCATAATAATAAATCTCAACATCGCAGAAAAGCCACCAGGCTAAAATAAAAGAGTCTAAAAGAGGCCCAGCATGGCCAACAAAAGTACAAAGTACGAAAACAAAGAAAAGGTGCAAGCACCGACATCTAACAGCAACCTAAAGCAAAAGCAAGTAAAATCAGTCTCTAAGACTGGTCTCCGGTGTCCTCGAACTCCTCAACGAACGTAGGATCTGGCTCAGCGTCAGCAAACACCCCGTCCTCAGCAACTATCTCTGGCTCAGGGTCTAACATGTGGCACCCAAAGAGAAAGGGGCACATGTCAGCAAGTCTGGAAGACTTGTGCAAGGAAACTAGAAGTGGGAAAAGGAAAGCAACCTAGCAGTTCTAGCATGAATGCGATGACATGACAGTTTAAGTATGAGTGCAACAGGTAAAGTAAAGTAAGGTACGAGCATGGCATGGCATTCACAAGACAAGTACAAGACAAGTAAAGAAAGCACCTCGTGCACAGGGATTCCGCCTTTTGGCTAGAGTGGCTGCGCGGGCCAACTCCTAAGCTCAAGCGAACGTTTATCCCTACCCCTCCACGTGTATCGAGCCAGGGCATTACCCCCGAACTTGGAATGCTCGCTTCTGGACCACGAGCCAGGAAGTGTGTAAACAAGTATGGCGTAGGGGTGCACCTAGCCGGACAAGTAGTACAAGGACAAGTATTGTAGCGTGTGCTACGATGCAACAATCAATGCATGGATGACATGGCATGGCAAGTAGTAAAGCGTACAAGTAAGAAAAGTAAACGTGACAGTTTAGCATGCATGAATGACAATTTTAATGGTTTGATCTAGCTTCGTTGTCAAGCTAGATCATTTAGGTGACGGATCTAGTTTCGTTGTCAAACTAGATCAAGTAGGCGTCTAGCCAGCTATCATTTCACTGACTAGTCTCTTTTACGCTAAAAGCAAGTAAGTGGCCTAAAAACATGGCCCTACACAAGAGTTGGCAAGTTTCACTTGCCTGCAGCTATCACGTCAAGAAGACACCGTCCAACGAGTCCAAGGTCACGATTCCTACGTGCACAAGTCCACCGGCCTACATCCGTTTTATTAATCTTGATTAGTGATTTCTAAAACATTTAAAATACTTTAAAAATACTGATTTTTAGTCTTGATTAGCATGCAATTGGGTTGGGGGTCCTAGGGTGCAAAACGTTACCTCAACACGACGCGAAAGCTACACCGGCGTCGGGTAGCGACGCCGGGGGTTGGAATAATAGAACGCGCTCCAAGTCCTGATTCCAATATAGTTTCCTTGCTGGAAAGTTCAGAGCATCAACCCGGGCGACGATTCCAGATTCCAAAGCTCGCACGTGCGACGACGGGCTACGACGTGCGACGACGTCGTACGCGACGAATCCTCGAAGAGCAAGCACCTTGGTGGGGCCCACAGTACTCCTAGGGGCCTTTGGGGGACCCACAATAACTCTGGAGAACTTGGGGGGCCCACGGTGGCAAGCGGTGCGACGGGTGCGGGGTTGCGACAAGTGGCCGTCGGTCGTACCCCTCCAATGCGGGAGAAACCCTCGGTCGCGCGCTGTGAATGCGGGGGCTGCGACGTTGGGGTGTGCAGCAGCTGCGGGCGATGCTTGGTGCGGGGTTTCTCTTCGGTCTGGTTGATGGGGAGCTTCGGTCGTGCGGGGTGCGGAGCGGGGCGACAAGCGTTGCAACGTTGCAAGCGTTGCAATGTCGCGGGCTTCGGCGATGGCGGGCGGGCGCCTCGGTCAGATGCGGGCGACAGCTGCGGGCGATGCAGCGATGCGGGGAGCGGCTGTGAGCGGGGGCGGCCATCGGTCTGACCGAGAGATTTCCTCGGTCGGACACAGCTGCAGCGGGGCGACGGCCGTGCAAGCGAGCGGAGCGGGAGAGCGGGCGTTGGCAGCGGTCGGTGCGAGGAAAACGGGCCCGTTCTCTCGGTCGTGCGCGGGGGCTGAACGTCGCAACGTTGCGACGAATCGTCGCAACGTCCAAAATGAGTTTGGAAGGGGCTAGGGCTAATTTCTTTGGAAAATAGGACTTGCTAGGGGTTGCTTATATAGTATAGGTGGGTTGACTTGGTCTAGGGCTAAATCTAATAGGATTAGAAGTTCAAAAAGATTTGAAATTTGAATTTAAACTTCTCCAACCCAATCTAGGATTTGACCTGGTCCAAATGAGCTGGAAATTGGCTCAAAAATTCTTTAAAACGTTTTAAACTCAAATAAATTTTATTTGGCCGAAATTAATTTAAAAATAAATTATTAAAAATATTATAAAACTTGTAAAAATTATAAAAGTGGTCAAAAGAACTCCAAAAATTATAAAATAAATATCGGGGTGATCGTGACGACGAATGTGAGCTAACTAAGAAGACGGATCTCAAATTCGACGTCGGACGACGAAACTAAAAATAGAAACGTCTCCCGTCAAAAGTGAAAGTCGTCACGTCTCATCGAGTAAGTTTAAATTGTGGAAAAACGACTCGAGAAGTGTCGTTTCAAGATAGTGCCACTATTTAATACTCTCAGAGTCGTTCGCAACGGCATATCACACAAAAGTGTTCACAAACAAATAAAGTCTAAAGCAAACACGTGCACGGCCAAAAGCACGTGCACGAACAACGTACGACGAAAAAGTGGTCGTTACACTAGTTCTATGTTTTCCAATGGAATCAAAATAATAATATCTTAAGAGAATAAGTTAACTGGTCCAAATGGTTGGGTAATGGAATATCAACTCAAATTCTAATTGATAGACTAAATTATGTTCTCATCGACATTAAAATGACCTTCTTAGCACATGCTTAAGGACAATGATTTCCTTAAGCTCTAGGTCGAACAAAATAAATGCACGCTACCTGCCACTCGCCTCTATGAGGGGCAGCTTGAACATACTGATGTTCAAAGCATGCTTCTCCATATAATTTGTTGAGTCAACTCAAGATTGTATGAAAAACGGTTTCGATCCGCAAAGTTCGAAACTTCGATCAAATTGTTTGAATCGAAGATGAGTGCATGAGCGGTGCAAGACTATGTATCCCAACCGGATCTTGAGACGAGCAACTTGTTGAGCACACTCAAGGTTGCAAAGCTCAAGCGTTTGGATACAAGAGATGTTTGCACGTCTATTATTTTTGTTGAGACGCGTAATATCTAAATGAGATTTAGAAAAGGAAGAAGGCATTAAAGAAAGTCATTTGAGAAAGAAAGTTTTATCTATCATTAGTAAAGGCAAAAGTTGGAGGGACTGAAAATGTGACATATTTGATGTCACGACTTCAGGATAATCGTAATACAAAATAGATTGTCATATGTGTTTGAAAAAGGAGCAATTGTTGTTTCTTGGACGTCTAACATTTTGGCGAATGTCGTCACATTGCTTCTGAAGCAATGAGTAATTTGTATAACGATAATGTATTAAATGTTAATACATGAATAAGCAAGATAGTAGCAAAACTTATATGGTAAAATAGACTAGGCCGTACCAAAGAGACTAAGCTTCACAAGTCACATAAAGAGGGGTCTGACCTCTCGTATTATGAAGTCTATAGACACTTGTGAATCTTGTCTCAAAGGTATGATGGCCGAAATTCCATCTGTAAGACAGTGGGAGAATGAGTTGGTAAACTCGTAGTCTCGTACATACGGATGTACCCGGACCCAAGTCTAAGTTAGCCAGGATAAGTTGTTCTTATTTTATTACGACACGTGTTCTTGCTGAAACTTAAGTCTGATAAAATAGATAACACAATAAAAGAAGTATGTGAACTGCTTCGATCAGATCGAAGAGTCGAATACTTAGCTCTATAACTCTTGCGAAATTAAAAGAAAATGTGATTTTCTCTCAGGTCAAGTCTCTTAACACATCAGTGTGTTAGAGAGCATGAATCACACTTTGTTAGACATGGTGCGATGCATGGCAAGTGGCTCTGAGGTACAATCATCCCTCTGGGTTAAGTCCCAGATAGTAATGCCTAAGTTCTTGATAAGGTTCTATGAGGACCTTATCTATAAGATATCTATTAAATCAATCGTTAGGAAGTTAAAGAATTACTCGAGTCTCTTGAGATGAAGAGTCGAGTACACCATCATAGTTGATGATAACTTAGTCAACTTCCAAGATGCCATTCAGAGTAGTGACTCTAAGAAATGGCTTGATGCAATCCGAAAAGGTTCCGTGCACGTAAATGAAGTATGGACTTTAGTTTACGTGCCCAAAGAAAGTGTTTCTATTGCTTGCAAGTAAATCTTCAAGACAGAAGATTGGTGCAGAAAGAAAATAGTGAAGTACAACTTATGTTGGTTGAGAACGGTTATCATCCTAACTCTTATAAATGGATTATGATGAAACTGTGCCAGCAGATGTGTGTAGATCTACTCGGACCAAACTCGATGTAAATGCTCATGATGACAATGAAAACTGGAGCATTCATGTATGGTCTGTTTTCTAAATATGATTTAGAAGAACAAACTTATATGAATTGGCTAGAAAGTTTTCAAGGTCAGTGGGAGCGAATAAAAAAACATGCGAGTCATCAAGAAGTCGGAACATATGTTTTGACAAAGTGGTCAAATAGTTTGACACTTTATCAGAAATGATTATGAACCGTCTAAATGACCAGTAACTTATTTGGATTATTCTCGTAAGGTACGCTGAGCTGGATGAGATCCAGGCAAGATATTAATTATGGATTCCAAGAGACCAAGGAAGTTATTTGGATGAGATGCAAATGTGTGGTCTAACATGAACATAGAAAACTCCTTAAGTGTATAACTAAAGACGGTTTAGCAGATTCACTCACGAAGGCTTTGCCACATAAAGTCTAGAGAGACTTATATGTAAATGCTTTATGAGATACCGAGATAAATGGGCCTGAGTGAAAGTATAAGATGTTGGGAGATAGGTATGCCCTCGAACTCTACAAATATCTTGTTCAAAATTACAGTAAGCTGTATGGTAAGAATTTATCCAAGTTAAATCATAATGTAGTCGACATTAGAACTTAGGTAAAGTTCTAAGACTTAATGCGAGGTTAAACAAGTATCAAAATGAGGATCTTGATCATAGAGAATTATTTGACCATTAGTAGCACAAGTCTAAAATCGTTCGTGGTCATAGATGTTTCGAGAAAAGGATATCGAAACATCGGATAGACCATTGTGTCTTAGTCTTCACCATATAATGGTGACGATGATCTCAGGGTCGTTTCACTTGGCAAAGTCGAAGATGAGACACATATGCTCATTGGAGAATGAGTTCACTGAACGACCCAACAAGAGTTATCATATAGTTATGATTGACCAATCTGTCAATGATAACTCTTAGTGATGATAGGCAAGTTGGTCCTTTGACTTGAGATCATTGTACGAACCTGTGCGTGAACGATGCTAGGATTAATTAGGCTATAGGTAATCCTAGTGATGGGGGGTTTGCAATGGGTATGAAGTTTGGAATTGAAATGGAGAGGAATCTAATCTTAACTCCAAGTAACTCACGATCGACTGCATCTCCCTTTTGGCTATTACTCCCTTGCACATTGTCCAAGTCTCTCCGTGAATTAATCGCACGTTCGTCATTCCTGAAACACTTAACACACACATTAAAACGTTCACACGCGTTTGTTATCATCAAACACGAAGTTCATAGATCGTTGCTACCAACAATCTCCCCCTTTTGATGATGACAAACTAAGTATATAATTTGAGCATTAAGAGTCCAAATAGTGTGTGTGAAAGTGTGACGATAGTGGGTAACATGTAATGAGATATAATGATGTGCAAACCAATATGCATGCTCCCCCTATTTTAGTGCTTTCCCAAAATCCATCCACTAATTCTCCTCCTTAATCAAACAATCATATTTTCACGTGCATTAATATCAAATCTTTCCCAAATTTTTCTCCCCCTTTGTTATCATCAAAAGTCGAAACACGAAGTCAAAAACATATACCATGCAAAAAAAAAGAGCATTATAAGCCAATACCAACAATTGCATGTATACAATTATAGAATAATCAAGTCAGAATCCAATGAACTTAAACAACTGAGATTTCAACACCAACATGTACGTGTGATGATTAAAATTGAAACACATAGGGAGAATCATTAAGAAAGTCAACCGGAACCAATCCACATTTTCCAAATAACATTCTATCACCTAGGATTGATTTTTCACACCTCATTAAAAATGAGTTCAAGGTACCAGATCCCAAAACATAGCCTATAAGGACTCTTAGATGTGGGGGTGGCATTGCTTGATGAGTAAATAAACCAACGCTAAAGTTTACCCGTAAAGCTTATGTTGGATACTCGTGGGTAATACCGTTGCCAAGGATTGTATCCATTTTTCATACGGAGCAATTAACTTTTTTTCACATTTTTTTTAAATACTTATACCAACAATTTCTTTTGCTCAATTTTTATCCATGGCAAGGTATATCATATCTCTTAGATTTTCAGTTAAGTTTTCCTCCTACATTCACATTCCCAATTTCATAAACGATATCTCCAAACGTGCAACAATAATAATACATGTGGAAGTGAAAAAGGAGGTGTAGAATTCAAGTTATTTTCACTCATTGAATATGCCATGACTATTTAGAAAGATGAACATGCGCATGTGGCATAAGCAATAATACACCAATTTCTACATAGATATGAAATTCATTCGTGCATACTTCAATAATGGATCAAAGAGAAAAGATACACATATAAGCACCAATTTTTTTTATATTTTCAGTTTTTCAGTTTTTTTTATATGCATGAAGTACTAAAGCAAACATGAGATGCAGTCACACAAACAAAAAAAACATGCACACATAGTAATGCAACTATTATCACACAAAGAAAGAAAAGTCACGCACACAAAAAGCTATGAAGGTATGCATTAAGACCAAAATGAAAGATATACCTTCGCGTTGCCGTTTGACTAAGGAGCTAAAAAATAATGAGACATTCAATTTTATCGCTCCTCATCAAATTTCCATCCACCTATAAAAGAGGTGTCATGTGTGACCTTGGAATCCAACAAGGTCCACTAGTGTTAGTCAACAAAGATTTAGGAACCCATATTTGTTTGAATTTAATTTTGGAGTTCCTATATTTGCAATGATACGATGTGTGACCAAGACTATCACACGTAAAACACTGTGCATAAACATTTTTAGCAATGGAAGGCTCATTGTGAAATTTTTTATACTTAGGCTTTTCAACATTTTTAGCACTAAATCCAAGGCCACGCCTATTATTGCCATACAATTGATTTCCAAGAATGATATCCAAGTTTTGTTTTCCAATGGAAAATCTCTTTAATGACAATTCTATGGTGGTGACTTTGGATTTTAGGATATCGTTTTCATTCACAAGCAAAGTGCATTTACTAATGAAAACTTGCTTGTTTTCCTCTTCTTTCTTTTCAAAATCCCTCATTTTTTCTTTAAGTTCAAGATTTAGCATGTTAATCTTTTCAGAAAGCAATTCATTTTCAGTTTCAAGCTTTATCTTATCTAGCTTATACATGCTAATATCCTTTAATAAAGAGGGACATAAAAGACAATCAATTTTTTCAGGCAAGCTAGCTTTCTCTTTTTCTAAAATAGTGATGGTAGATTTGCATGCAACAAGCTCTTGTTTAATATTTTTCATTTCTATAGACATGTCATACTCAGTTTGTTGCATATCAAAGTTATCATTCCTATAACATTCCACATCAGCTTCTAGCTCATCAATTCTATGTTGCATTCCTTTACAGATTTCTAAAAGTTCAGCTTTAGTGGGAGATTCTACCTCATTGTGTTTGGCCATTAATGCCATGCAGGAGTGGGATTCATGTTCCTCCTCCTCATCCTCAGCTTCGCTATCCATGTCCCACGTCAGCACTTTCATTTTTCCTTTTGCAACTTGAGCTGTGTGTTGTTGTGGGCAATCTTTTATGTGGTGCCCTTTCTTCCTGCATTTAAAACATTCACTTCTATTAATAGCTTTCTGATCATAGGAATTTCTACCAAAATTAGAATTATTAGAACGAATGAACCTTTTTCCCATCTCAGCTCTTCCTTGATCAGTCTGAATGTATCTCCTGAAGTTTCTGACCATTAGGGCTTGCTCTTCATCAAGATCGTCGTCGTTAGCTTGAAGAGCTAATGGTGTGGAAGCTTTGGTTTTCTCTTCAGGTTTCTCTCTGGATTCTATACTCTGCAACTCAAGCTCGTGTGACATCAGGTTGCCTATCAAGTCCTCCACTTTCATTGTTGATAAGTCCTTAGCTTCTTGAATAGCGGTGACTTTAGGCCTGAACGAGCTTGGTAGCGCCCTTAAGATCTTTCGTACCTGTTCATGGCTAGAGTATGGCTTACCGAGGGAACTGGATTTGTAGACGATGTCTGTGAACCTCGCAAACATGTCTTTAACTGATTCTGTTGGTAACATGTGGAAGCTCTCATATTCTGTGCTCAGCAACGCAAGTCTGGATTCCTTTACTTGCGATGTTCCCTCGTGTGTCACCTCCAGAGTATGCCAGATTTCCTGTGCAGTTAGACAATGTAAGATACGATTAAACTCAGATTTATCAAGAGAGCATATAAACGCATTCATAGCTTTACCATTAAGAGTATAAAGTTTCTTATCAGCTAAATTCCATTTGTCTTTAGGCTTAATCATAACAGTGTCTTCAATTTTAATAGTGGGTAGACTATAACCATTTTCAACAATATCCCACACATCATAATTAACAGACACTAAATAGATTTTCATCCTAGCCTTCCAATATGCAAACTCTACACCGTTAAACTTAGGGGGACGGGCTATAGACTGACCTTCAGCAAATGCACAATCAGATATATTCATGGTTATAAAAAATCTAGACTAGATCCTCTAAACTGGCTCTGATACCACTTGTTGGATCTGGATCATAGCCGGGGGGGGGGGAATAGGCTAATAAAAATATTCGTGCAACCCACGAACAATCACACGCAGTTATAAGCACATGCAGGGTAATAAAAAAGCAATCACAGAGTACACACAGATATACCCTGGTTCGGTCGTCCCCACGACCTACTCCAGCCCCCGAAAGCAAATACTAGATAGATATATAATCCTGTACGGCTATAATGAGTCAAGATCCCAAATATACTCTCACCTAGCTCGTACGCACACCACGTGCTCTACACTCTCAATCTAGTCAGATGCTCTCACCCTTGACGAGCCCCAACTTGTCAAGTCCCCAAAAACACAATAAACTGGTAAAGTTTCCCTTACAGAGATCAATACACTAATACAAAGATAAATAAATAGAGTTTTAGAAATGCTCAGTAATGGTGTGTCGTCTCTGTTGTTCAGCGCATGGTCAGATCAATCTGACATGTAGTAGTCCCCCCGTATCTAGTCCCAACTCCTTGGATGATCTGAACGTGTCGCCCTCTGATGTTGATGAACTCTTCGTGGTTGCAGCTCCCTTTGAGACTTGCGGCCTCCAAGCAAGATTGTGACTTGCGGCACTTGAAACTTTACAACGAAGAGACACGGCCTGTCCTCAAAAATACTTCGGCTGAAGAGCTCCTCTAAAATAAGTTGCGGCTTGAAGAATTCGGCTCTCTGATATTTTAATCACAGAATAGGAGTGTGTGCTTCGAGATTTTCAGAGGGAAAAACATGAATTAATTCGGCCCTGTGGATGGACTTCAGCACAGAAGGAACAGATGTGCGGGAACAATTTTCTCGGAGAAGTGTAAAGAATTTCGGCAGCAACACTTCAAGATTTTGTGGTGACAAAAAAACTTCTGTTAAGAGGATGGCCTGTTGATACTTGGAAAGGGGAGAGGTGCGTACGCCTTGGGGATTGCAAGCAAAATAAATTCGGCTGCCTTGTTTTTTTATGATGGAGAGTTAACCCAAAAAAACAAACCGAAAGGTGATGCTTCTTTTGATTTGCAGAGAAAGGATCTTTGCAATTGTTGAGGTCAAAAATAAAAGATGTGTTTCCTTTGGGGGTTTCAATGGGAAATAAGAAAACAATTCGGCCTCTTGGTTTTTGATGATTGGCTCTACACAAAAAGGTTACGACTGCCTCTTGGGTATTCAAGAACAAGGTTGTGACTCTCTAGAGAAGAACAAGGCAGCTAAAAAACCAACAATTCGGCAGCCTCTTGTAAGGGGTATTTATAAGATGCGGCTGCTAGGTCAAAAAAATCGGATGAGCTTTTTGGTGTTTTTTATATAGACACATGCTTCTTTTTTTAATGATACGGCTGCTACTCCTATTAAAAATCTTTTCGCCTGTTTGTGTTTGGTATCACCCACGCAAAAGAAATAATGTGGCTAGGGTTCCAAATGCTAGGATTAATTAGGCTATATGTAATCCTAGTGATGGGGGGTTTGCAATGGGTATGAAGTTTGGAATTGAAATGGAGAGGAATCTGATCTTAACTCCAAGTAACTCACGATCGACTGCATCTCCCTTTTGGCTATTACTCCCTTGCACATTGTCCAAGTCTCTCCGTGAATTAATCGCACGTTCGCCATTCCTGAAACACTTAACACACACGTTAAAACGTTCACACGCGTTTGTTATCATCAAACACGAAGTTCATAGATCGTTGCTACCAACACAATCTAGTAGGGTTGACAGTTTACCATACCATAGGCTTGACTAAGCGGCATAGTTTGACGAAGAGACTAAAAATGCGGTATTCATCACAGACACAGTCAGGGTGGTCCCGACAATACTCATGTCAACGAGTTAACCACATAAGTATGATACTGAAACATGGATGACACCTGCTGCTCGTGGTCTCTGTCGTCTGGGGTTCGAGCCCCACCTGTAGTAGGGTCAGGCTGTAGGGTCTCACACAGAGTGAGACTTTCGTCAAGTAATAGGTAGAAATTAGGGAGAATATGCATTTGATGCAAGGGATAGAAAACTGCAAAGAGTTTGTGGTTAGCTTCTGCATTCGGGATAAATGATCCTGAGTGCAAGTGGGAGATGTTGGGGGATGTATGCCCTCAGTTCATTTGTATTTGATGCAAATGATTTTTTTAATAGATGTGGGAATTTTGCATATGATGCAAATGGAATTAAATGTGGTGTAAAATGTTTACATGCATATTTAATATAATAAATACGAATAAAAGGTTACCTAGATGACGTGATCATTCCGATCTAAACTCAGGTTCAAACCGCGTCAAAAACGGACACCAAACGCACAAAATAGAACCAAAACAGTGAAAAAATCCAAATTTGGCAGTGCGAGTCGGGCACCCGCCTAGCGGGCACCCGACCCACCTGGAGGCCCCAATAGGGGGTTTAACCCAGTTTTGTGCAATGGCTGCAGTTTTTGCGAAAAACTAGTTTTGGGCCATGTTTGAGTCCTCGTTTGAGGGGTCAAACGAACTCGAAATGACGCGCCGTTTTTTTTCCTACGCGTTCACCGTTCAACCCTCTTCGATTTGATAGGTTGTATCACTCATGAAGCGCAATGGTGAGGGAGGAAAAATTCACCAAAGTTTGGCCTTTGTGAAAGGCAAACTTTAATTAATTTTTCTTCCAAAACTTTAGTTCCCACATCGGATATGGAGTGAAGGAAAGGGCTCAGCCGCCTATATAAATAGGGGTATACCCCCTTCCTTGAAACTCATCCCAAGTTCCAGATCTGAGTAGCTCCATTAAACGTGAGAAAGCTCAGATCTGAGCTTAAATTAATTATTCTATTTCTCCCTAAATTCTTCCTTGCTCCTGTTCGGGCTCTAGCAAAGCTACGAAGGAGCTCTGATCGGATCCGAAGTCTTGACGAAGGATTCACTTAAGGTGAAATCTTCTTCGGCACGTGGTTGGCTCGGTGACAATGGTGTTGTTCACCTCAGGACGCGGTGCAGTTCGGGAAGCGGTTCGGCTCAGGACGAGGTGCAGCTCGGGACGCGGTTCGGCATGGGAGAAGCGACGCGGGGCCAAAGAAATATTGCTGAAAACGACGCTTTGTAGTCTGCGGAAACAAAGTGAATGGTATGTAGTAGAAAAATTCATGCGTTTATAAATTGCAAATGTTAGATAGATCTATCCTTAGGGGTTGGTCGTGTTGAATATTGGACTCCCCGGATTTGGTTTTGGATGATGAGCAAACATAAATAATTCATGATCTAACAATTTGTGAGCGCAGTATTGGAGATCGTCGCCAATTTCACGTGAACATTCAAAGCGACATCTCAACACTTTCCAAAGCTCATTTTCATGCCTAAAGCTTCGTTGAAGCTCTTGCGACGCTTTGGAAGTAATGAAGATTCAATCGAAGCTCTCAAAGACCGTTTATTAAGATTTTATTTATAGTCTTTTAGTTTCGATTGATAGAATGTTAAGCCTTGAGTATACCTTACGTTTCTATCTTCATTACGCTCATTTCGTAGCTCTAGGATTCTTGCACAGGTTCACTCTAACTTCCTCGAAGCGTCGCGCTTCGATTCGGACTTTGTTGTGCATGTTAGTTGGTACAAGAACAAGTACTGACCGACTAGATGGTGATCTAGTCGGTCGGCCACTGTTCTTGGACCGACTAGTTTCTGTCAGTTAATTCTTAGCTCTTTACTGTTTACAGTTAGTCGGTCTATGTTGACTCACCGACCGACTAGTTTGTGAACTAGTCGGTCAGTGATGCTTCTTTGACCGACTAGTTGAGACTGACTGTTCACTCTAAAATTCTCCTAAGCTACTGTTTACCGTTAGTCGGTCTAAGAACGTTTGATGACCGACTAGTTGACAATCTAGTCGGTCAACTTTTGTTCTTGGACCGACTAAGTCAACTTGCCTTCAGACTATGTTGTTTTGCCTCTTAGTCGGTCTACGTTCATTGGATGACCGACTAGTTGTGAAACTAGTCGGTCAGACAGTGTTCTTGGACCGACTAGTTTTTTAGGTCTGAAATTCTATCTCTTCTCAGATCTGCTCTTAGTCGGTCCATGCTTTGTGACTGACCGACTAGTTGATGAACTAGTCGGTCAGTGAGTGTTCTTTGACCGACTAGATCTCACAGATTTCTTTCCGTTGGAGATTGACCTAACTTGTTTTTATGGGACCCTATAAATACGAACCTAGGTCATTTCTATCTTCAATAGAGCTGTCATTAAGAGATTCATTGAGTTCTAAAGAGATAGCTATTCTCCCTCAAATCTAAAGCTCTCTTCCTCACAAGAAACCCATTCTCTCTCATTTCTAGATCTAGAGAGAAGCTTGTTCTTGGTGAGCTCTTCAAGCTATTGCTTGATTCAAGTTTCCAAATCTTCCCTAGGCACCCATTGCTGCTCATTTCCTTGGTGCTAGGGTTTGGTAACTTCATCTTCCTCAAATCCTTCATTCCACCTTTTGGGTAAGAAAAACTCAAGGTATATGATTTTGTGGTAAGAGTATTTATTTCATATTAAACTCTTTTATATTTCTTATTGGCTCTCTCGGTTGTGAGAGAAGTTTGTGATCCCGGGTTGTGGGATTCACTTTGCCATTGCATGTATGATTTGATCTTGTGAAGGTTTTTCACAAGATATTCATAGTGGAAATCTTGAGTTAGGGTTTCTAACTCAAGTATCCGGAAGGGATCCGGGTGGTTGGGACGTAGGATCACCGGAAACAAGTCGGGGAGACTTGGGTGGATCCGAACCCATTAACTTCATTTGTTAGCATTGTTAATTTCATTGTTGTCATTCAATTTAAGCTTCCGCAAATTGACTTGGTAGTTGTGTGCAATTTAATTTGGAATAATACGCCTTATTATTTTAAAGTACTATTCACCCCCCCTCTAGTACTTGTGCAGTAGCTGGTAGGGCATTACATTTGGTATCAGAGCCAGATACTCAGCTATGTCTGCCAACGACAACAAGACCGTGCCTCCACCTTCCAACTACGACACCTTCAGGAACCGTGAAGGAGCGTCATCGGTGATGGAAGGACATTCCTCTACAAGGCCTCCATTCTTCAACGGTACCAACTACGGGTACTGGAAATGTCGGATGGAAACCTTCCTCCGAAGTGCATCTTTATGGAGGACTACAATGAAGGAGTACAACGAGCCCGAAGAAGAAGATTTTGAGAAATGGACTACCGCGGAGGTCGCCGCGGAGGTAAGCAATGCCAAGGCAATGAACGCCTTGCAATGCGCATTGGAGCCCGAGGATTTCAATAAGATATGCACATGTAAGAGTGCATATCAAATTTGGAACTCTCTCCTCATACTACATGAAGGGACGAGTCGGGTAAGAGACTCTAAACTCGTTGTCATAACCAAAGATTACGAAATGTTTCACATGCAACAGGGCGAGAAGATGAAAGAATATTACGCTCGCTTCGTTGACATAATAAACGAGTTAGAGGCCCTCGGCAAGATCTACACTCAAAAGGAGAAGTGCTTAAAGCTTATTGAAGGACTTCCCTCTTCTTGGGAAAAACGTACCTTCGCCATCGAGGAAGGTAATGACATGAACAAATATACCGTAGTTCAACTAATGGGTACTTTGATGTCATACGAGGTACGCAAAGATAGCAAGGTGAAGCTACAAGAAAAGATGAAGTCATATTTGAACCTAGATGCGCCTAAGAAAAAGGCGATTGCATTCAAGGCGGCTTCATCCACATCTTCCGATGATGAAGACTCGGAAAACGAGTTGGACTTGGAGTCCATGGCACTCATGGCCAAGAAGTTCAACCGTTTCTTCCGGAAAGGTAACTTCAAGACCAAAGGTAAATTTGGTTCTTCTAACGCCTCTTCCTCTCCTTTGTGTTTCAAGTGCAATAAGCCAGGACACATGAAAGCGGAGTGTCCTCTCAACAAACAAAAGGAGAAGTGGAAGGCGCCAAAATTCGATAAGTCCAAGAAATACAAGAAGGGGTACAAGAAAGGACTTGTCGGAGCAACATTCACCGACTCCGAGGATTCCTCAAGCGGAGAGTCGGATGATGAGAAAGTGGAGCAAGCACATATGTGCTTCATGGCAAGAGAGGAGAACGATCAAGGATCCTCCTCTTCCGATGATAGTAATGACGAAAGCGATGAGGTAACGATGGATGATCTTAGAAATGCTAACTCTCAACTTTGGTCAAAATACACTAAGTTAGTAAATAGATATACTAAGATAAAAGATGACCTAGCTAGCATTCAAACATCGCCTAAGAATATCATCACCAACAACGACACCGTTGTTGAAGAGTTAAGAAATGAGATTGTGAATCTCAAATCTAAACTTGAACATGTTAGCATTGAGGATGCGGAAGAACATGAGGTAGCGGATTTAACTTCTCAAAACTCGACTTTGAGTATTGAGAACGAGAATCTTAAATCTCGTGTTTATGTGCTCACATCGCAAATATCCGCTTTGGATACTTCTTTGCGTTCTCTCAAAGAGAAATATGAGGACACATTGGGCCGAATCAACAAATTCAACAAGGGTAAGGGCCATTTGGATAATATTCTAAAAGATTTACTTCCGGCCAAACACCACATTGGCTTGGGGTATATGATGGGAAATTCATCCAAGTCGGTCACTACTTTTGTTAGGCCAACTTCCGAAGCCTCAACGAGTGGGAGCAAACACTCTATTGGTAGTTCATCTACCAATGGTGCTTCCACCTCGTCCACACCCTCTTTCGGAAAGAAACCCACTTTGGGTGGACCTCCAAAGAAGGGGCATGCCTACATGTACACTAATAACATGCCACGTAGGAACACACGTCCTACTCCACCGTCTCACACTTATGATGATTTTTATGCAACACATTCCCGGGCACGTGCACACCAAGTGAGACACCCTCACGCACGTGTTTCCACACATGCATATGTACACCCACCTCATCATATGAATAATTCTTTTCGTGCACCATTCCATCATGTCCCGTATGCCTATCCACAACATGCATCACGTAGAAATCAACGTAGCATGCATGCACCCAATAGGATGATGGCTCCCAAAATTTTCACTGTTTGGAGCCCAAAGGACACAAGCATGGACGAAAAACAAATGTACATGAATGCTTATTTTTCGGATGTTGTGCATAGTAAGAATTATGTGGGGAAGTCTAAGTCCACTTGGACTTGGCTTCCAAAGGTCTAATCCCTTGGACCCAATGACCTTGGGTACCATGATATGAAAGTGTCTATCTTTAGGTACTCAAGGAAAAGAAAAAGAAAAGGAGCATCAAATTTAAATTTAGCTCCAAAGGGAATTGGATACTCGATAGCGGGTGCTCCAAACACATGACGGGTGACGCTCGTTTGCTCTCCGGAGTGGTTCCCATTGCGAATGGAAACCGCGTCGTATTTGGAGGCAACGAGAGCGGAACCATCATAGGTGTTGGTAAAGTCGGTAACCCTTCTAAACCATTAATTAGTGACGTTTATCTTGTTAGTGGTTTAAATCATAATCTTATTTCAATAAGTCAACTTTGTGACAAAGGTTACAAAGTTAGCTTTGCGAAAGGATTGTGTCACATTTTAAGAAAGGATAATGAAAAATTATTATTTTCCGGAACTCGTCGTAAAGACATCTATATTTTGGATCTTCCGAAGTCATATGAACAATGTCTCGTTGCCAACACAAGTGAACAACACTTATGGCATCGACGCTTTGGACATGTGAACTTTGGAACACTATATAAGCTTTCAAAATTGAATTCTATTAAAGGTTTTCCGAAGCTTGTTTTTGAAAAGAAAAGTTTTTGTGATTGTTGTCAACGCGGCAAGCTTACTAAATCTTCATTTAAACCTAAGAAAAGCATCTTTACTAAACGGCCACTAGAGCTATTACATCTAGATTTATTTGGGCCAACTAGAGTAGCTTCCTTAGGAAATGCAAGGTACGGACTTGTCATCGTAGATGACTATTCAAGATTTACTTGGGTATTTTCATTGTGTAATAAAAATGAAGCTTTTGAAAACTTCACAATTTTTGTTAAGAAAGTACAAAATCTCTTAGGAACCACCATTGTCACTATTCGTAGTGATCATGGAGGTGAATTTGAGAATGAGTCTTTTGAGACATTTTGTGATGAAGTTGGTATTACTCACACATTCTCTTTCCCTCGTGCACCTCCTCAAAATGGTGTAGTTGAGAGAAAGAATAGGACGCTAGTGGAGTGTGCTCGCACTATGCTTGATGATAGCCAACTTGGCCATCAATTTTGGGCGGAAGCGGTACACACCGCTTGCTATGTGTTTAATAGAATACTTTTGAGGCCCGGCACTAAACAAACTTGTTATGAATTGTTGTTTGGTAGGTTGCCTCAAGTTAAACATTTTCGTGTTTTTGGTTCGAAATGTTTTATTAAGAACACATATGGTAGTTTGGACAAATTCGATCCGAGATCCGATGAGGGGATTTTTGTTGGATATTCTACGCGTAGCAAAGCCTACCGGATATTCAACAAACGAACCTCAACGATCGAGGAATCGCTTCATGTCTCATTTAATGAAGGATTTGTTCCAACTAGAATTTCAAATGATAATGATTCTATGGATGTTTTATGTGATTCGTTTGAAAATTCTAAGTCTAATGATTCTATTGATTCTATTGAGACTAACCCAACTAATGAAGTTGTTGAGAATGTTCCAAGTGATCAAGGTATTCCCAAACGGCTTCATTCGGTTCGTGACCATCCCCATGAGCAAGTCATTGGCAATATCTATGATAGTGTCAAGACGAGATCTCAAGTTCACCGCTTCGCAAATTGTGCCTTTGTCTCATCGATAGAGCCAAAGAATATTAATGAAGCATGCGAAGATAGCGCTTGGATCTTAGCCATGGAGGAGGAGCTCATTCAATTCGAGAGGAATGAAGTTTGGGAGCTTGTTCCATTGCCATCAAAGAACCACACCGTCATAGGGACAAAGTGGATCTTCAAGAACAAAACCGACGAAAACCAAGTCGTCGTCCGGAACAAAGCTCGGTTAGTAGCTCAAGGCTATCGTCAAGAGGAAGGTATCGATTTCGAAGAATCTTTCGCTCCGGTAGCTAGATTAGAATCAATTAGATTACTTTTGTCTTTTGCATGCCATAAGAATTTTAAATTATTTCAAATGGATGTTAAAAGTGCATTTTTAAACGGAGATGTCGTTGAGGAAGTTTACGTTTCTCAACCTCCGGGCTTCGTAAATGAAAAATTTCCAAATCACGTTTTTAAACTAAAGAAAGCTCTTTATGGTTTGAGACAAGCTCCTCGAGCTTGGTATGATCGCCTAAAGAATTTTCTTTTGGATTTGAATTTTAAAATGGGCGAAGCCGATTCAACACTTTTTATTAAGCATGCAAATAATGATATTTTATTAGTTCAAATTTATGTTGATGATATCATTTTCGGTGCTACTAACTTCGCTCTTTGCGAAGAGTTTTCTAATGTGATGAAGGAACAATTTGAGATGAGCCACATGGGCGAACTCAAATATTTCTTAGGTCTCCAAATTCGCCAAATGAACGATGCAATCTTCATCCACCAAACGAAGTACACGGTGGAGTTGCTAAAGCGATTTGGAATGGAGAATGCCTCCGGGAAAAAGACTCCAATGAGCACGACTACGCATCTTGACAAGGATACGGGCGGTAAGGATGTAGACATTAGTCTATATCGAGGTATGATAGGTAGTTTGCTTTATCTTACCGCAAGTAGGCCCGATATTATGTTTGCCGTATGTATATGTGCTCGTTATCAGTCTCAACCTAAGGAGTCTCACTTAGTAGCGGTAAAGCGTATTTTTCGCTATCTAAGTTACACATTAGATTTTGGATTACTTTATCCGAGATCTAGCACATATGAGTTAGTCTCATATAGTGACGCTGATTATGCGGGATGCAAATCCGACAGGAAAAGTACTAGTGGCACTTGCCATTTTATAGGAAATTCTCTTGTCTCTTGGTTTTCCAAGAAGCAAAATTCCGTATCACTTTCAACCACCGAGGCGGAATATATTGCCGCCGGTGCCGCGTGTGCTCAAGTTCTTTGGATGAGACACACACTTAAAGACTTTGGTATAAATTGTGATACTTGCCCTATCATGGTTGACAACCAAAGTGCAATATGTCTTTCCAAGAACCCGGTACATCATTCCCGTTCGAAACACATAGATGTCCGACACCACTTTTTAGATGATCATGTTGCTAAAAAGGACATCATTCTAGTGTACGTTGAAACCCAAAAGCAAATCGCCGATATTTTCACGAAACCCCTAAAGGAGGACTCCTTTGTGCGGTTGCGTCGAGAATTGGGGATTATGGGTGAATCCGAGATATAGGATTCATGTTTCATTCAATAATTTTGCATGCTATTATTTTTGGCAATATCTCATTCATGCTAGAATTATTGGATTTTTCGGGAATTTTATGTGATATCTTGATTTTTCGTTCGATTTGTGCGTAATCGTCAAATTTCTGTTTTTCGATGATTAATGGGGTAGTTTCGATGTTTATTGAGAGTTTTGAGATTTATCGTCCAAGCGTACTATGGAGAGAACTTGATTTTCAAGTTTTTGACTCTTTAGTCGGTTCATGTTCAGTGACCGACCGACTAGATTGAGATCTAGTCGGTCAGTACTTGAACGCAGACCGACTAAATCTTGTCAGTAATTCTTGGATTCAGCCACTGTTTGCAACTAGTCGGTTCAAGCTCATTGACCGACCGACTAGATCGTGATCTAGTCGGTCAGTGCTTGAACTGTGACCGACTAGTTGTGCCAGGGGCTGTTTGGTCTTTTGCGAAATCGACCGACTTAAACTCAGTTTAGTCGATCGATTTTCATTCTAATCGATTGAAATCTCTTCTCTCTCCGCTCAAAACCCTGACCTCCCTCGAGACCCTTCGTCTTCCGGCCACTTTCCGACCATTCCAGCCGTCACCGTCCGCCGATCTCCGACCTAGGGTATCCTCTCTTCCTCCCTCTCCTATCTAGGGTTCGGTTTCAGCTCTAGGGTTAGGTTTTCCAGTTGATTTCATCTCCTAGGGTTTCGATTAGGGTTTTCTAATTTCGGCTAGGATCTCTTCTTTCCAATCTCGTGTGTCGTGTTGTGCCGAGACTATGGCAAGAACACGCATTCCGATCACTCCCTCTAGCCCCTCTCCGATGACCGTTGATCCAATCTCTTCGGATCCCGAGCATCCAACCCTTCCGAAGCGTAGAGCCAAGACCACCCTTCCTTCGTCGTCTTCGCCTCCTCTCAAGAAGAAGAGGACGACGACCGCTCAACCTAGAGGTCAACCGAAACCCAAACCCAAGCCTAAGCCAAAGGCCAAAATTCTTGCTTCTCAATCTTCGTTCCATACTCCTACCGATTCCGATACGGAGTATAACCTCGAGACCGAGACTCATAGGGAACCCACTCCTCCTATTCATCCCGAGTCTAGCACCCACCCTCGTACGTCTACCCGTAAGCCTAAGGGAAAGGGTCCGATGCCGGTGGGCGGTGTCGATATTTCCTTATGTCGCGATGACCCTTTGTGTCTCGCGGCATATAACCGTATCGAACATTGCCCGCTGCTTCTGGAGCATTTCGTCCAGTTTAGCGACTTCATAGGGTTAGCTGATCTTCTGTCGTCGTCGGGTCTTCTCGATTACCTTCGATATGACCCGAAGGCGAATCCTCACCCCTACCCTAGATTAGTGAAGCTTTTCTATGCTAATAGGATCCGGGGTCAGTACGATCAGACCCACTCTGTTGAGACGACCGTTTTGGGGACTCCTATAGTCCTCACTGCGGAAATCTTAGGAGAGATTTTGGGTATCTCTTCGTCTGGCCTTCTTCCTTCTGATATCTCGGTAGATGATATTTCTTCTCTTGATCAGACCATCCTTTCAGAGATTTTCCATCAGATTCCTCCTGCCATGATTGGCGTGCCATCTAAATCTTTCAAGCCAAATGCATGGGTCCTAAATCTGATTCTGAAGTCGTGCTTGCTTCCCAAGTACGGCTCCTCTTCTTTACCATCCCAGCCATTTTTGAAGCTTATCTATGCGATCTTCATGGGGAGCTCGATTAATTGGGCTCGAATTATACTCGATAAGATTGACTCTTTCGAGTGTATTCGAAAGTCCAATAAATCGGCTCATATCCCATTTCCTTGCATGTTGACCCTCGTGTTTCGTCATTTTCGTGTCACATTGCCTCGTGACGATGAGCGTCCCCTTGGTCCTCCCCTGAATGCTACGGCCGTCAAGAAATCTCTTGCGGCACTTCGTCACGTTCAGAGGACGACACCTTCTGCGTCTGTCCCTGCCTCTGCCAGTGCCTCTGCTACTCCTGTTGCCACCCTTGATGATGTCCTACGGATACTTCGTCGTCACGAGTCCCGCTTGGCTCGTACCGAGGAGGTAGTCTGCCGTATGGCTCGTCGGATGGGTGTTGAGCTTCCTCCTTCCGTGTCTGAGGATGAGGAGTTTGATGAGATGGCTGAGGAGGACATTGAGGAGCTCTGTCGTGCTTCGACTCGTGCCCCCGAGGGCACTTCTGCTGGTACTGCTGCTGCTGGTACTTCCACTTCTGCTCCTGGAGTTGCCACCTCTTCCGGTGTTCCAGAGCCATCTGCTGCAGCTCTTCAGCCTTCTGAGCCTGCTGCTGACCCAGTTTCCGAGCCTGCTCATGTATCTGCTGCTGCTGCTTCTGTCGAGACTCATGCTGCTGTTGAGCCTGTTGCTGAGATCTCGACTCCTGCCCCGTCGATTCCATCTGTTGAGACACCTCTTCTCCCTGCAGAGCCTGAGTCCACTCCATCGACTGGACCCACGGACGCTGCAGATCCAGCCTCCTCCTCGTGATCGTTGTTCTGAGGACTCACCATATACGCTTTGGATGATATATTCTAGTGAGAGTGTCTTGGGTTAGGATGGGGTTGAGAGATGCTTTGATGTATTTTTTTTGTGCTTTCTGGTTGTCGGTGTTGGATTTTATGATGATGATGATGTATTTCTTTTTGATGATATGTAGCGCTTGATATGATGTATCTCATATATTCGATGTGATATTTTTTTGGATGTACTCATGTTGTCTCTATATATATATATGTTCATCATCGTTCACTTTATCTTTTATTCATCGTGCAAATTTTAATATTCGTTGAATATATTTGAAATGTGATATCGAATCGACGCATAAAAAGTTGGTTAAATGGATTTAAATTCTGTAATTTTATAGAATTGTTCTCCGTGCACAAAATTAACCAAGAAGATTGAATATTGAAGAGTATGTTTCTTTATTCAAGAAATGAATAATGATTTGGTGTTTTTGATGATTTTGATTTTTTTGATAATGGAAAATTTGGCACACCTTGTTTTGATTTCCACAATTTTTCCCTTGGTGTCAAGTTGGTCCATTGCCTTTGTCTACGACTCCCGATGTTGGATTTTACATTTCCTAATTGTTGTCGTTGTATGCCCCCCCATTTTTGGGATAATGCCAAAGGGGGAGAGATAATGATAATAAATAGCGCAAATGAAAATTTAACTCAATTTCCAAGAATCTAGTTTGATATGCTAGATTCAGGGGGAGTTAAGATACATATAAGGATTTTCAAAATCCGATATTTCAAAAATCAATTCACTTTATTTATCTTACTAGTCTGCTTGATGCAATTCATTTATATTCATTTTGGAATTAACGTGTCATCAATGCAGGGGGAGTAAGTATTTTACATTTGAATTATTATCTTTGATTATTATTTATGTTGGTTTGTCATCACCAAAAAGGGGGAGAATGTTGAATATTGGACTCCCCGGATTTGGTTTTGGATGATAAGCAAACATAAATAATTCATGATCTAACAATTTGTGAGCGCAGTATTGGAGATCGTCGCCAATTTCACGTGAACATTCAAAGCGACATCTCAACACTTTCCAAAGCTCATTTTCATGCCTAAAGCTTCGTTGAAGCTCTTGCGACGCTTTGGAAGTAATGAAGATTCAATCGAAGCTCTCAAAGACCTTTTATTAAGGTTTTATTTATAGTCTTTTAGTTTCGATTGATAGAATGTTAAGCCTTGAGTATACCTTACGTTTCTATCTTCATTACGCTCATTTCGTAGCTCTAGGATTCTTGCACAAGTTCACTCTAACTTCCTCGAAGCGTCGCGCTTCGATTCGGACTTTGTTGTGCATGTTAGTTGGTACAAGAACAAGTACTGACCGACTAGATGGTGATCTAGTCGGTCGGCCACTGTTATTGGACCGACTAGTTTCTGTCAGTTAATTCTTAGCTCTTTACTGTTTACAGTTAGTCGGTCTATGTTGACTCACCGACCGACTAGTTTGTGAACTAGTCGGTCAGTGATGCTTCTTTGACCGACTAGTTGAGACTGACTGTTCACTCTAAAATTCTCCTAAGCTACTGTTTACCGTTAGTCGGTCTAAGAACGTTTGATGACCGACTAGTTGACAATCTAGTCGGTCAACTTTTGTTCTTGGACCGACTAAGTCAACTTGCCTTCAGACTATGTTGTTTTGCCTCTTAGTCGGTCTACGTTCATTGGATGACCGACTAGTTGTGAAACTAGTCGGTCAGACAGTGTTCTTGGACCGACTAGTTTTCTAAGTCTGAAATTCTATCTCTTCTCAGATCTGCTCTTAGTCGGTCCATGCTTTGTGACTGACCGACTAGTTGATGAACTAGTCGGTCAGTGAGTGTTCTTTGACCGACTAGATCTCACAGATTTCTTTCCGTTGGAGATTGACCTAACTTGTTTTTATGGGACCCTATAAATACGAACCTAGGTCATTTCTATCTTCAATAGAGCTGTCATTAAGAGATTCATTGAGTTCTAAAGAGATAGCTATTCTCCCTCAAATCTAAAGCTCTCTTCCTCACAAGAAACCCATTCTCTCTCATTTCTAGATCTAGAGAGAAGCTTGTTCTTGGTGAGCTCTTCAAGCTATTGCTTGATTCAAGTTTCCAAATCTTCCCTAGGCACCCATTGCTGCTCATTTCCTTGGTGCTAGGGTTTGGTAACTTCATCTTCCTCAAATCCTTCATTCCACCTTTTGGGTAAGAAAAACTCAAGGTATAGGATTTTGTGGTAAGAGTATTTATTTCATATTAAACTCTTTTATATTGCTTATTGGCTCTCTCGGTTGTGAGAGAAGTTTGTGATCCCGGGTTGTGGGATTCACTTTGCCATTGCATGTATTCCTCACAAGAAACCCATTCTCTCTCATTTCTAGATCTAGAGAGAAGCTTGTTCTTGGTGAGCTCTTCAAGCTATTGCTTGATTCAAGTTTCCAAATCTTCCCTAGGCACCCATTGCTGCTCATTTCCTTGGTGCTAGGGTTTGGTAACTTCATCTTCCTCAAATCCTTCATTCCACCTTTTGGGTAAGAAAAACTCAAGGTATATGATTTTGTGGTAAGAGTATTTATTTCATATTAAACTCTTTTATATTTCTTATTGGCTCTCTCGGTTGTGAGAGAAGTTTGTGATCCCGGGTTGTGGGATTCACTTTGCCATTGCATGTATGATTTGATCTTGTGAAGGTTTTTCACAAGATATTCATAGTGGAAATCTTGAGTTAGGGTTTCTAACTCAAGTATCCGGAAGGGATCCGGGTGGTTGGGACGTAGGATCACCGGGAACAAGTCGGGGAGACTTGGGTGGATCCGAACCCATTAACTTCATTTGTTAGCATTGTTAATTTCATTGTTGTCATTCAATTTAAGCTTCCGCAAATTGACTTGGTAGTTGTGTGCAATTTAATTTGGAATAATACGCCTTATTATTTTAAAGTACTATTCACCCCCCCTCTAGTACTTGTGCAGTAGCTGGTAGGGCATTACAGGTCGGACCCAACCCCGAGATAGTGGAGATCTTGGCTAGGGTTTGTTCCCTTTAGGGCTTAGACTTAAATTGTTTTAAGTTGATTTTTTGCTGCTGTTTTGATAACTTCATCCGACCGACTTAGGCCAGACGTCATATTTATGGCCCTAAGGACCCAGAAAACCCTTCAGGTGTGGGACTCAACTTTGAGTGGAACCCTCCACTCAGTGTTGTACCTGCATCCCAGTAAAGGATTGAAGCTATCCATAATGGAAGAGGGTACGGAGATCGGAGAGAAGGTAACAACCACCACTCATCAGGGCGCCCACTAGGACATGGGCTTTCCTACAACGGGTGGGGGCATTCGTAGCAGTGTGGAGCAGGCGAGAGCTTGAGATGCCCAAGCCTATAATCGCACTTCCACGCGACCTGCCACTGGACAGACACATGAGAGGAGCCAGCTTCATCGGGGCTTTCCATACCCCATGAGAGGAAGGACTGTTCGGTCTGCCAGTGCCTCTACGTACTGACGGGCCCATTGCCCGTAGGGGGAACAACCTCCAAATACTTCAACACCCAGCAGGAAGACTCCTATGAAGGAGAACATTACCTCCGCACCCTGGTCGACTAAATTCAAGATCCCGGCCCTAAGGCTATACGACGGTATAGGGGATCCAGGAGAGCACATCCGGAGGTATCATAGTGTGATGGAGCTGCACAGAGCTGACCAACCTTACTTATATTGAGCCTTGCACACAACTCTGACCAAGGCTGCTGATGAGTGGTACAATGGGCTGCCCGACCAAAGCATCGGGTCTTTTAATGAATTGTCTCAACTCTTTTGTAGGCATTTCATAACCGGGAAGCACCAGAAGAGGAAGTCGGCCCCCCTATTCTCCTTAGAGCAGGGGAAGAGGTAACCACTGCGGGACTTCATCAGGCGCTTCAACAACGAGAGGCTGCATGTCGAGGATGCCACCGATGACACAGTCATCACTGCTCTTACCCAAGGCATCCACAATGAGGATTTATTGAAATCCTTACATCAATTCCCCCCGAGCAATCTTGAACATCTACTTGTAAGGGTAGAGCGCCTCATGGCACCCGAGGAAGCACTCGCCGCCAAGAAGAAGAGATCCACCATGCACCCTGGGGAATAAAAGCACGAGTCCCGACCACGAGACAACCTGCGTCGAGATCCTAGGGACCAAAGGCAACGTGACAGGAGCCCCCGAGGCCGCTTGCCCCCAAGGGACGCGACCTTCACTAAGCTGAATGCATCCAGAGCTGAGGTCCTGGCTTACGCGAAGGGCAAAGGATTCTTCGACTGACCTCCCCCCAAATACAAGAGCAGGTACGAGAAGAGAGAGGATCTACAATTTTGTAGGTACCATAATGAAGCGGTCATGACATAGATGACTGCCTCGATCTGAAGAAGGACATCGATGCTCTAGTCAAGAGGGGCCATCTGAAGAGGTTCGTTGACGACACGCTGACGAAGGAAGAAACTTCAAAGTCCAAGGATAAGGGGCCAATGACTAACCCTCTGGTTACGAAAGTCATCCCTTAAGCCGTCCCAAAAATGTCGTAGTCAAAGCAGGCTAGAAGCAGGAGCTGATGTCTCTCTTTCTCATGAATTAAACCCATGTACGCCTTTATTTTCCTTAGTTTGGAATTTCCATTTGAATCAATTTAATTATCTTTCGATCAACTTGCGTGTGTACGGAAGCATATTCCATGGCTGAAAAAAATTTGACTCTCATTAGGGCACATCAGCCACTCAATCATTCAAGGATAATGTGTCTCCTTCCCTAGCCAACCAAGCTACGCGGTCGGAGACAACTCTACCCTCGCGAGCCGATCGGCTACACGATTGGATGAGGCCTCTCCTTCGTGGGCCGATCGAGCTACACGATCGGGGCCCAACTTTCCTCCTTCCCTAACCAACTAAGATACGCGAGTCAGATATGACTCTACCCTCGCGTGCCGCTTGGTTACACGATCGGAGGGGCCACCCCTTCACGGGCCGACTGAGCTAAACGATCGGGGGCAAAATCTTCCTCCTTCTTGAGTTTATCAGGCTACAGGGTTGGAGATGACACAACCCTCACAGGCCGCTCGACTACACGATCGACGGAGGCCTCTTCTTCGCAGGTCAACCGAGCTACACGATTGGGGGTCAACTTCGCTCCTTCCCTAGCCAACCAAGCTATGCGGTCGGAGATGACTCTACCCTCGTGGGCCGCTCGGCTACACGGTCGGAGGAGCCACCCCTTCACAGGCCGATCGAGCTACACGGTTGTGGGCAAAATTTTATCCGTCCCTATTTTAGCAGGCTACGGTGTTGGAGATGACTCAACCTTCACGGGTCGCTTGGCTATATGATCAAAGGAGGCCTCTCCTTTACGGGCCGATCTGGATACATGATCGTGGGCAAAATTTTCCACTTTTCCAAGCCAATCAAATTGCATGGACAAGGGTGACTCTACTCTTGTGGCCTAATCAAGCTGTAGAGATGAATATAGATCTACCCTCGCAAGCCGCTCGACTATACGATCAGAGGCAATGACCCTTCATGGGTCGAACAATCTGCTCGATCAAGGGCGATTTCTTTTCCTTCCCAAGCCTGCAAGGCTACATGAACGAGAATGACTCTACCTTCGCTAATTAGTCAAGCAGCAGTGCAACTAGCAAATGGAATTATCATCCCAAATTCTCAACTACATGAGTCTAAGGGGTAGTCTCTGCAGAGCTGACCTAACTACATGTTAGATGATATTCATTATTCAACAAGCATGCCTCTCGTATTTTTCAAATACGCAAGGTCGACCAGTTGAGGGGGCAGACAAACATATATAGCAATATATCGCTATAAGATAAATTAAATACCAAATACCTTGTATTTCATAATTAGGATATATTGGTTGGGGATCGGACATCTACAAATTGTTGCATTCATGGGGCGGTGGAATCTTGCAGGTGATCTACCAGAGGTGTTGACATTTCATTTGAAATGAGGACCTCTTCCTCAGTTGCAGAAATGGGGACCTCCTCCTCAGCGACAGAAATGAGGACATCCTTCTCGGTTGCAGTCCTCCTCAGTTGCAACGTCCTTCGCTTTTGGCTGACCACAGTGACAATTAGTCGAAATCAATCCCCGAAGCATGATATTTACTCTCGATCTGTAGACAGCAATGTGTAAAGCCAGCTTCAAACAGCATCAGCATGTTGTCAAGGCTCGCTTTATATTCATCTACGGCCTCTTGAGCGATCTTCGCTTTTATCTCCCTGGGAATTTGCGAGGATGATTCCCCAACATCTCCAGAAGAGCCGAGCTTGCCCAAGGCAACTAGCAGTTGACCCTGAAGCTCTCCCTCTTTCGTTGTGCACTCATCCTCCTTCCTTAACAGTCGCTCATTGGCTTTTCTTCCCAAGGTAGATTCCTCGGAGAGCCACATCTCTAAGAAACTTCTAAGGGCCGCTTCATCTGCAACTCTTACTTTCACCTCAGCCAGCTCCTGCTCAACCTCTTTTATGCAGGAGACGAGCTCTGAATGTGTGTGCTTAGCCTTCTTTAACTTTGTCTTCAGCTCGTTGATGACCTTCTGGGCGGCCACAATCTGACCGTTTCTATAGGTCAAATAGGCCTCATAATTAGCATCGGCCAACGAGCACTATTGCAACTCGGTGGCTGTAGTCGTTGACTACGAATGCAAGGAGCGAGTCAGACCCATCACTTCCTACATTTAATGAACGGAAGAAGTCACTTACCAGGAGAGCCTACTCGACCACCAGTGTTGATAATCTATCATGGTCAACTCTGGCCAGTATAGCCATGTCCCGAGGTAGAGTCAAGTTCTCAATAAGTCCAGAAGCAGTCTGACAACTCAAGAAAACAGACTCATCCTCACCTACCGGGAAATTGGACCTCTCTTCAGGACATCCCCCCGATCTTGAGGAGATATATCTTCTAAAAAGATCGACCTATACTCAGGGGTGATATCTTCGGCTACTGGCTCTTGAGGAAAGAGGCCTTCGAATGGCCAGGTATCTACATCCAAACAAGGCCCTTGAGCCGATCATGAATTTGCCGAAGCCTCACGGGAAGGCAGGGATCGAGCTTCTTCAGGAACTACTTCTTGGGACAATGCATCGGGGGATCCTCAGTTTGATCCTTCCTCCTTCTTATTAACTCGGCCTCAGCCAGAGACCGAAGCCTCCTCTTTTTCTGACCCTGGCTCGATTGAGGAGCGTCTGGGGCCACCAGGGGTGAACTTTGGATCGTAACATGGCCACCTGTCATAGTCTTCTTCTTCTCCTTTATATGGGCCTCCGCAACCTCTGCCTGAGGACCCATTATCTTCCTCTTTTGTTTCTGAGCCTCCTTGGAGGCCTCTGGGATCATTGACGACGATCCTTCGACAACATTGGGCACCTCCTCATCGGGACTGCCCACTTGATGGGACAACGAGCCCCCTTTTACCTCTCGGAGGGAAGCATGAACATCAGACTGGAGCTCGGGGGTCTTCCTGATATTCTGGCCCTTTCATCCCTGCATTACGAGGGAGGAATAAAGAAAGAGAAACGTAAAGTCAAATCAGAGAGAACTCCTTACCTTCCGCCCACACAGTCTTCTTCAGAGTCTTTGCAGCAAAAAGATTTGCAATCTTCCTGAGATCATCAGGGATTCTGAGTAACTCATCTACGGTCTTCAACTCACCCTCTGAAAGGGGCTATTCTTTTTTAGCTGCAAGAGTCAGCTCGGCCCAATTAGTGATGAAAATCGCTGAGCCAGGAAATGTCACAAACACAAACTATTCTTTCCACCCCTTATTAGAAGTGGGAAGATCTTTGATTAATTGCCGGTCTCTCTTCGTGGTGATACAATACCACACAGAGCCCGGGTAAGCTTTCACGTGAAAGAAGAAATTAAACAGCCTCAAGGTTGGCTCTACCTCAATCATCATGCATAATACTATGAAGCCAACCAAATTGCCCACATAATTCGGCATCAGTTGGCACATGGAAAGTCCTAAAGCATTTAGTGCTTCCAGGATAAATGGATGCAATGGAAAAACGGAGCCCACATTCAAAGGCTTTGTAGTCTATGCCCACCTCGCATTCCCCAGGACAACAAACTCTATCAGTCGACAGATGGATCCGAATCGTATAAGGATGTCAGACGTAATCCTTCTGAATATATGTCATTTGGGCAATCGATATCTCTGAGGTTGTGATGGTAACCGCCTGGGGTGTAGGCATCCTCTCTTTGCCTTTATGACTCTGCAGAGGCCTCAACATTGACAGGGATTAGCGCTAAGTCCCCTTCCTCTGCACACGGTGTCGGATGGGGCGTATCGGTCGGAACAACCCTCGCGGCCACTCGACTTTCTGCCTGATGCACATCACCTTGAGCCCTCTCCATTTCTTACCAGAGTTCGTCAGTTCCCAACGCCGCTGATGTCACCATGATGAATGTTGAGCGAAGAAGGGGGAAGAACTAATGATTTCTTTTTTCAAACGGTTAAGTCTAAAAATTTGGCATCACTTTCCCCCAATTTATCACTTATAAGGGAGATGATCAACCCTAATCGAGGCCGACACTCCAATCTAAAGGCACGTGTCTCCAATCAATGACCATCCGTATGCCGAACCTGAGGTAGTTGTAACAGCTAAATCAGTGGGAACAGTGCATTGGTCGACTATGATTGAGTGCTGTTGTTTTGATTTCCGTGCCTAATTAATAAAGTATCACGTTGCTCGACCTCAATCGACTTATCGACTGAGCCCAAGTGACATGGGTCATTGTTACATCATTGGGCCGGCTTCAAGTTAACGTCATTGGGTCGGCTCCTATTAACATCATTGGGCCGACTCCAGTTAACATCAATGGGCCGGTTCCCAAATATATATTGGGAATTAACGCCTAAATAGGCTATGCCCGCCAAAGAAAACGAATCAGCCTATCAAGCTTGACGAGCGCACATGAATATTCGGCTGCTTGCTTAGTCAAAGGCAATTAGTCTCACGCCCGTTAATCCCCCATATCTCTGAGAGGAAGTGGGGAAATGTGCCCAATAATGGGATAGTGGTCACTCGTCCACTACACCCGAGATGCAGGAACACACATGCCACGTTCGGTACAGCGGTTATCTATCGACATGCCATTGCACCTGTAAAAGGACCAAACCTCAGAGGAACGGGGAGAGGTCAATAAAGTTACTAGGTGATATGTACTCTGACAATACTTGCCTTTTATTTTCCACCACATATTTCTCCCTCATTGACTCGGTCGGCCGTTCTCACAGACGATCTCCATCTAGATCGATCCTGCTGCCCCGAGTCCTTCTTAAGTTTCCTACTAACTTAAGCATCGGAGGGGATTTGGGTCGGAACCCAAATCCGGCACCCTTGACGGTTTCCTGTGGTGCAGATAGCTCGGCATGTGATTCTCCAGCAGTTCGGAGCGCCTCTGAACTAGGTCGGACTTCTTCCAAGTAGGTCGGCCGCCACCTTCCAGACCCAAGCTACCCAGCAAGCGGGCCCGATCGTCCCAGCTGACGGGGATACGCGTTGACTCCAAGCGTCCAAGTAAGCCCACTTATTGTTGACCGGAACCTCACCGTCAACAAAAGAGTAAAAATAACCATTTCAGTTAGAAAGTCGAACTGGATCTGCCTTTCAACGACTATGAAATAAAACCTTACGAGCTTTTGTGAGAAGCCAGGGAAAACAAGGTGGATTTGGGGAAGTAACTGCAAGAGAGACTTGGGTGCAGAAATCAGGTAGGGGTCCCCAAGGGAAAAGGGACAAAATGGCAATCCCCCCATGTTACTCCACATCTTATTTCAATGACCTCTCATTACTCTCACTCAATGCCATCGCAAATGACAAATATCAAAAGCAAATCAAGATTCCCATGGGAACCATCCTCACGTACCCCTTGCTACTGTTGTTAGTATCATTTTCTTTTTGTAATGGGATGAGTGGCATTCAATAGATGCTATCTTACATAATTTTGTCTCCCCTCCAAAGGGAAAAAGTTTCCAAATTGCAAATTTGGGCCATGATTTGAGAATTTTTATGGAAACACCCATATCTTTTTAGGAGCATGAGGGGGTTATCTTTTCGCAAATGCAAGTTTTGTGGTCCAAAGTGAAAATGTTGTGCATGGTAGAGATTGCAAGATGTGTTTGTTGTGTGGTCCGGAGCTGGAAACATTATTTTGCAAACGTAATCTTTTTTTGAGGTGATATGTTACAAGAAACTCGCCAAAAAAATGTAACTGTAATGGGGTCTGAAGAGGAGATTGTAGATGGATGCAATCTATAACATGCTTTTCTTAAACAATTAGTTAATTCACAATTAGAGACTTAAACAATTGAGTATTTAAACAATTGACGGTATGTAACAGCGTGAAACTTACACTATTGAGTATTTAATTGAAAGAGGAGGAATCAAATAACCCTAAAAAATAACCTCATAAAAAACCCACTAGAAAAAAGTCTATGCCCCCCTATTTTTTTCGTACGATCCAAACCGTTCATATTGATCTTCACCCTCTAAAATACTGATCAACCAATTTTCAACACAATCCCATGTGTTTTGCCCGTTCATCAACCCTTCGCAAAAGTTCTGTTCATTAGAAACCATTAAAATTGGGTCGGATGGATGAACGAGCAAAATACATGGGATCGGATTGAAAATTAGTGCGTCAGGATTTTAGAGAGTGGAGATCAAGTTGAACGGTTCGGATCTTCCAAAAGAATAGAAAGACATAGACTTTTTGTTACATGGTTATTTTGGGGTTATTTGATCCCTCTAATTGAAAAATTGTATATTTTAAAGAACTCTATGAACTTTAAGTTTGCGCACTAAACCCTTCTCTGCTAACATATTTTTATAATGTTATTAGACTGAAATTGTCAAGGACATGTCTCCTGTTTATCTAGGTTAATTTTTTGTTTTAAACTCAACAACGTTTAAAATTCCAGATGCTTGAGATGAAAGGTACATTGAATTGCACGGCACTTGTCAGTGCATCAATGAGAGTGTATATCTCTTTTTAAAATCCGTTTTTCATATACGTTGGTACAATGGGATTTGAACCTACGCTTGTTCTGATATAATTTTGAGTTCCTTGTCATTGTACCAAAACTCTAAAATTGTAAACATGTTATAAATGGGCTTTTGTAGGACCATGTGAAGCCCACTTAGGACTAGGATATCCACCCATTATTTAATCTTTTTCTATTATCAGCATGATTCTCTGAAATTTTTCGAAGATCCGATCTTGCGAGGGCGACGAGGAGGAGATAGATCCACCACACGTCGGCGTCATCTTCCACGCGTAGGATTCGTCAAACGTCGCTAGATATGGAGGACGGATCTAGAGGCAATCATACAAAAAACCCCGATCGAAACCTATTTCTTTCGTAGAATATGTTTAGATTTGCTTATTTTTGGACCAAACTCGATGTTTAAACAATAAAAATCAAATTTTTATGATGAAAACATTAATTTCAATAATAAAATTCAAAATTTTAATTAAAAAATTAGTTTTTAAATTTGAATAAAGGTGTTGTGTTGTTGGATCTGTGCTTTTCCCGATACTCGCCGTCACGAACCCTACGAGAAACCGAACCCGCCGCCGCCATTAAATCGCTATGGAGGAAGGGGGGAGCAACAGCCCCCCTGTGGTTTTTGGGGGCTCCCGCGACTACAGATTGGGGGGGGGGGGCATCGCGACTATATATTTGGGGGGGGGGGGGGGGGCAGCCCCCCGACTTCAGATGGGGGGCCGGTAGCCCCCTAAAAACGTTAACACGTTTCCTTTTTCGTGGAAAACGGACGTTTTTCGTCGAAAATGGCCCTAAAACGGTAATTTTTACAACACCGCAGGAAGAAAACGCGCACTCGCGCAATTTTTCTCGGCTTTAATGGTCAACGATACGCGAAAAACATAACAAACCCTAATTATGGGTTTTGGGATAAATTTGAATGCCGATAAATTTTCTGGGCACAATATAAAATTTTTAAATCCAATTTCACCTTTATTTTGGTTCATACATGCCTTTAATATGAATTGTCTGAAGCATGCTAATTTTCCACTATATATTTTAAATGCATGTAACATAATTATATATCTGCAATAAAATCATTTAAATGTATGTTGCATAACTACATGCCTGTGATGAAATTATATACCTGCTGCATATTCTATGTTCTATGAAGCATGTTTGATACTTTGTTATGGTTTTAGATCGGCTATTTGTCACCATTTTATTTTTCTCGCATTATTTTTTCCTTTCTGAGAGAAACTGTAGTGATGATTAATTTGTAAATTTTCAAGACTGGTGCACGTTCCACGGAGAAGAAGCCTAACTTCTAGAAGATTGGGCCATATATGGGTTCCCAAGTTGTACTTTTCGTTTTCTTTTAATGGGACTGTATACGGACTTTGGTTTGTAATTTGTAAATGGTGACTAGCTGATCCATGCAACAAGTATCTATGTCTGGACTGCATGATTATTTATTTTTCAAATATTTAATTATTGCTTATTTACATGCTTAGATAAAATGGCAAAGGTAGCGAGCGTCAACTTCGATGTTTTGGGAGCCACTGGCAAGAATTACCTGAGTTGGCAACTGGATATTAAATTGCATCTACGCTCACAGGGCTTGAGTCAAGCCATCACTGCTGGAGATAAGGTGTCTGATATAGATTAGGTGAAAGCCATTATCTACATCAGACGCCACATTGATCGGACTCAAAAGGCCGAATATCTCACAGTGGAAGACTCATATGAGTTATGGTCTGCACTCGATGAGCTATACAAACATCAGAAAGATGTTATCCTCCCTCGAGCGCGCTCTAAATGGGAGAACCTCCGACTATATGACTTCAAGTCCATATCCGAGTACAACTCAGCATTATTCAGTATCACCTCACGCCTGAAGTTGTGTGGTGAAAAGTCACGGAGGAACGTATGTTGGAGAAAACTTACACATCATTCCATTAGAAGGATATTATCCTCATGCAACAGTATCGTGAATGAAAATCCACGAAATATTAGAGCGTCTCTCATGTCTTCTGATGGCAGAACAGAATTGAGATCTTTTACTGGCCACCCATAACTTGCACACTGCTGGCACTGCTCCTGTGCCTGAGTCACATAATGTTTCTTCCCAGAAGGAGAAGAACAAATTCAAAAGCAAACACCCGAAGGGAAAAGTGATAAAGAAGCAGGCCCGAGGTCCCCCATAACAGAACAACAATGAGGGGAAAAAGAAAGCTGCGTGGAAGAAGAAGAACACCGACCAGACATCTGTCCCCAGGAAAGACTGGGAAGACAAATGACACAGATGTGGCATGACTGGACACTGGTCCAGAAATTTTCGTACTCCACGCCACCTCCAGGATTTATACCAAGCTAGCCAGAAGCCTAATACTAAAACAAACCTGGTGGAAAATAATGACCTGGCTCCACCTTGATTCACTGCCGAGGATTTCTCGAACGATGATCTCTTAGACTAATGCTTCATTTTATCTCTTTATGCAAATTGAATGTAGTTGAAAACAATTTCTTTTCATATACATTTGCTTTTTGCTAGCATGTTATTTTATTTCTAGACTATTTCATGAATAAATTAGTTTATTGTACCTTATATTGCTACAAATTCTTTCTTGCTACAGATGGATAATAAATGCCTAATGGACAATGCTTCTACGCACACGATCCTTCGTGACATTAGCTTTTTCCAAAGCATTAATAACTACGATGACACCATAAATACTATTTTCGGACCATCAAGTATAATAGAAGGATCAGGAGAAGCAAATATTTTGCTCCCCAATAGTACACAAATCTCAATAATAGATGCTCTATTCTCTTCAAGCTCGAATAGAAAATTACTAAGTTTCAAGAATATCTGCCTCAACGGATACCACCTAGAAACAATGGACAAATATAATAATGAGTACTTGTATGTATCGACTCTAAAAATGGTGCTAAAACCATCATTGAGCATTTCAAGGGACTCCTGTCGGGTCTCTATCATACAAAAATTCGAGCAATGGAAGCTAATATAACTGAGCACCAGAAGTGCAAAAATCAACCAAAGTTCATACTCTAGCATAACAGCTCGGACACCCAGGATTGGCAATGATGCACCACATCATATATCAGTCCAATGGACATAATTTGAAGAACATGAAGATCCTTCAAAAGGGTGATTTTCCTTGTCGTATTTGTTACAGAGGAAAACTGATTACGAGACCATCCCCACTTAAAGTGGACTTAGAGTCGTCTAGCTTCCTGGAAAGAATACATGGAGACATTTGTGGGCATATTCACCCCTCAAGTGGCCCATTTCGGTATTTTATGGTACTAATTGACGCATCTTCTAAATGGGCATATGTGTGCCTACTGTCCACCCGTAATGTAGCCTTTGCAAAGCTACTGGCACAAATTATCAAGTTGCGGGCACATTTCCCAGACACCTAGATCAAGAGAATACATCTGGATCATGCTGGGGAATTTACATCACAAGTCTTTCAAGACTACTGCTAAGCAACTAGCATTGACGTTGAACATCCCGTAGCTTATGTTCACACTCAGAACGGGTTGGTTGAACCTCTTATAAAGAGATTACAATGGATCACTCGTCAATTACTAATGCAATCTCAGTTGCCTATGACTGCATGGGGACATGCAATTTTGCATGTTACATAACTAATAAGGATAAGACCATCTGAAAGTCAAATCTATTCTCCAATGCAACTCGCATATGGAACTCCACCAAATATCTCTCACTTGAGGATATTTGGATGCACAGTCTATATCCCCATTGCACCACCAAAAATGATAAAGATGGGTCCTCAACGTCGTCTAGGTATCTACGTAGGGTTTGACTCACCCTCGATCATTAGATACCTAGAACTCCTAACGGGGGACGCTTTTAAGTCATGTCTTGAAGACTGTGAGTTTAACAAAAATACTTTTCCCAAACTAGGCTTAAATACTAAGAAGCCTGAAGATTCAGAAACCATTTCATGGGACACCAAGACTTTGTCCCACTTTGATCTGTGTACAAACCAATGTTAGGATGAGATCCTGAAGATCCTCCAAATATTTCACAGTTCACATACTACCTGACAAATTCATTAACAACCAGACGATTGTCAGATCACATGTCCCTGCTGTAAATACGCCAGCTAGGATTGATATATCCAAAGATGGATGCAATCCACCTGCAGCAGAAGCTGCCATACCTCAACAAAAGAGAGGAGGACCCCCATGCTCCAAGGATAAGTTTCCTCGAAAGAGAAAAACTCCTGGAGAAAATATAATGATACCACAACAGGATGCTGAGCTCAGCTCAAATACCTCTCCCCTCCTTAATTCCCCAGAAGAGAAAAACATATCATTAAACTATGTACGTACTGGGGAGGTATTGGACAGAAAAAGCACTGTTATCGATGACGACTTTGCGTTCGATATTGCTATTCACGTCTCCGAGTACAACGATGATATCGATCCACACTCTCTAGCAGAATATAAATGCAGAGAGGATTGGCCACAATGGAACGAGGCAATAGGAATAGAGCTGGATTCACTCTTAAAATGCAAAGTATTTGGACCAGTAGTTCCAACACCAAAAGGTGTAAAACCTGTGGGCTATAAATAGGTATTCGTAAAAAAGAAAAATGATAATAATCAGATCGTACGCTACACAACACGCCTTGTAGTACATGGTTTTTTCCAACGCCCGGGAATAGATTATGAAAAGACTTCCGATTCATAATACGCTTAACAGCTACAGAAGGCTTAGATATGCAGCTCATGGACGTTGTGACTGCATACCTATACAACAATATAGATAACGATATCTATATGAAACTTCCTGATGGTTATAAATTACCAAAAGAAACGACAGATAGACCTTATGACGTCTATTCTGTTAAGATACAAAGATCATTATATGGTCTAAAACAATCGGGAAGAATATGGTATAACAGACTCAGTGAATTCCTTGTACAACAAGGATTCACCAATAATGAAGTCTGCCCTTGCATCTCCATAAGGACAAAGGGAACATGATTTGTATAATTGCCGTTTACGTAGACGATTTAAATCTCATCGGATCTCCTGAAGAGATATCTAAGATATCCAAAAGCCTTACAAAGAACTTTGAGATGAAAGACCTAGGCAAAACCAAATGCTGCCTTGGCTTACAAATAGAACACCTCAGCGGAGGAATCATGTTACATCAATCCACTTATACACGAAAATTGCTGAAAAATTTCCAAATGGACAAATGTCACCCGCTGAGTACACCAATGGTCGTTAGGTCATTGGATATTAATAAAGACCCATTCCGTCCGCTGGAAGAGGATGATGAAATACTTGGTCCTGAAGTACCTTACCTAAGTGCCATTGGAGCACTCATCTATCTGGCAAACTGCACGCATCCCGATATAGCGGTCACAGTAAACCTACTAACCAGATACAGTGCATCGCCCACAAAGTGCCACTGTAACGGAGTGAAGCACCTTCTATGCTACCTCCAGGGGTCAATCGATCTGGGAATATATTACCAGATAGGTGTATCCTCCAACTTAATTGGTTATGCAGATGCAGGTTACATGTCAGATCCCTACATCGAAAAGTCACAGACTGGGTTCGTGTTCACCTACGGTGGGACGATCATTTCATGGAGATCTATAAAGTAGACCACGACAGCAACCTCATCCAATCACTCTGAACTCATTGCGATCCATGAAGCAAGCAGATAATTCTTTTGGCTACGTTCAGTCATTCACCACATCCTAGTGATAACCAGCCTGAAGACATGGCGACTTGAACTAACCACCATGTTCGAAGACAATGCAACCTGCATAGCTCAACTACGAGGTGGCCACATCAAAGGTGACAGGACGAAGCACATCTCCCCTAAGCTTTTCTGGACGCACGAACTACAAGAAGACAAACAGATTGACTTTTAGCAAATCTAGTCTTGCAACAACTTGGCAGATCTGTTTACTAAAGCACTACCTCGATGTACTTTTAGGAATCTTGTAAAAGGGATTGGGATGAGACAGTTGAGAGACTTACAAGCATGAAGCTTGTACACAACAGGAGAGTTAAATGTTGATTTGTACTCTTTTTCCTTAGCTATTGGTTTTTCTCACTGGGTTCTCCATAGCCAAAGGTTTTAACGAGGCAACCACATTAAATTTGGATCCAGAGGTAATATTAGGGGTGTGCACGGGTATAGGGTACTCAGATACCCGATCAGAACCTACCCAAACGGGAAGGTTCTGGGTAGATAGTTATCGGTTCCGGATAGGTACCGGGTATGAAAATTAGGAACCAGCGAGTATCGGGTCCGGTTCCGGTTCCCGGCTATAGGAAACGGGTACCCAGACCCGGAACCGATATTATATATATATATTTTATATATTATAATATTAAGGATCAAAATATATAAGAGTGATCCACCTTAGATGTATCTAATTTGAACTTATAATATTAGGGAGTACAACTTGCATCGTGAAGTTCTGAGCACCGCTAAGTTCATTAAACAATGCATTTGAATCAAAGATCATATTGTTCTCTTATGCGTTCAAAAGAGCAGCAGAAGCAGAGGTAAACGTGAATCATTGTTTCCTTATGTCTAGCTTTATCCAATAGAAATGACTGGTCAAATATACATTTATCACTGAAGAAAGAGACTAGAGATAATATTTTACTTTCAGATTGATTTTTATTCATGTGTATTTGAGGTAATTGTCACGCACAGATCATTTGTAAATCAATGTTTGTAATGCATCACAAATTAAAGTTTTTTTACCGGGTACCCGGAACCTACCCGGAACCATAGGGTCCGGGTAGGTTCCGGGTATAGGGTCCAACTGGGTAGGTTTCGGATCCAAATTTTAGGAACCGGACCCTTACCGGGTAGGTTCCGGGTAACATAAAAAAACGGGTACCCGGACCCACACACCCCTAAGAGGTATCCACCCCTAGTGATGTCCACCGATCAGGGGAAGTTAAGGAGACTTGTACTCTTTTTCCTTAGATATTGGGTTTTTCCTACTGGGTTTTCCATAACCAAAGTTTTTAATGAGGCAAGACCTCCTAACTTAGGATCCAGAAGTATCCAAATCCTTATGATCAGATAAGCTCTATAAATCCTGAAGCATTCATATACCAAGCTTACAATGATGGATGGATAAGAGGAAGTCTTATGAATGTGCTTTTGTAAGCCCATATGAAGCCCACTTAGGGCTAGGTTATCCACCCATTATATAATCTTTTCCTATAAATATATGGCTACAGGTTACGTAGCCGCCACCTTCACAACAAAACAACATTAATGGAAATTATTTTATACTTTAAAATATCCTCGCAGTTTGAGCGTCCTTTTTTATGGGCCGAACACTGGACTTTTTTGACGACAACATATGTGTGATGAGAGAGAGAGAGCCATATTGGCATATGCTAGCCAAAGAGTAAATTTTATCATTGCCTAGTTAACTCAACTCCCCTCCCCTATTTTTTCGATGATTGGATCCATTCAGTTTGTTGCTCATATTCCAAAACCACAAACTATCAATTTTGAGGTGAATCCTAATGGTTTTGATCGCTTGTCTAACCATAGCAAAAAGTTTTGTTATGGTGAAACCGTTAAACTTGTGATGGGTGAATCAACGAGCAAAACTTCTTGGAATCACTTGAAAATTGGTGTTTTGGGGTTGTGGAACATGAAGATCAAAATGTATGGTTCAGATTGAAGGGAAAAATATGGGGGTGTGGTTTTGACGCCACCCAAGGAGGATGTAGCTAATATCAATTATTCAATGTGTGTGCGCATGCAAAATGGATATCAGATACTTGGGAGGAAAATTTCCTCTTTGGTAGAATAAAATGCTCACCCCTCTATATTTCCCTTCAATCGTAATAGTTCATTTTGATCGTCATGTTCTAAAATCACAAGCCCCCAATTTAAAAGTGATTCCAAGAAGTTTTACTTGTTCATCCACTCTTGCAAATTCAACTGTTTCAGAACAACATAACTTTTTATAGCGAATGGATCGAGTATCAAATACCCTTAGAGTTCACATATATTTTGAGGTTTTGAGGTTTTAGAATGTGTATAACAAATTAGAAAAAAGTTTCAAAAAATGGAGGGAATGAGATGTGCATGAGCTAGCCAAAGAGCAACCAATGGGTTTGAACCTACAATGCTCTGATGCCATATTGAATTCCTTAACGCTACAACAAAGCTCAAAAATTATGATGGGATCAAGAAACATAATTTTATACTTTAACAAAAAATTTGGGATGTAATTTAAATTTCAAGTTAAACTTTATTGCTAAGGAGGATTTTCTGTGATTTATGTTTCTAATTGGTACATCGTAATGTTTTTTATATGTAGGCATGAAAGGGAGTTAAGCAATTCTTCAAGTAGTTTTTATATGAAGTGATGCAAATCTCTCTTATACGTTGACGTCATGTATTCTTTTTTTCTTGGTACAAATAATCTAATGGGATATACTTTTGTTATTCATAAAGTAAAATGGATCATGTCAATAAATATGGATGGTATCTCACATACGTCAAATAAGATACATTATTTTCTTTTTAAAAAAATACATGCACAATGGATATGATACCTACTTAATAACAAAAGTATCGTGAGTTAAAAAAATCCAAGTTAAAAAAAATCCAAGTTAATTGGTGTTTTGGGGTTTTAAAATATGAAGGTCAAAATTAACGGTTCCATTCATACAAAAAAATAAGCAAGGGTTGAGTTCTCAATGTTATACATGCGGCTTAACCCATATAATGTTATATGGTAGCTATTGTTCTGTAGTTATTATTAGTATTATACTAAACTAGATTTTTTATATTATATTATTGTTGTTGTTTCTTCTAGACATCTAATTAAATAAAGTTTTGGATAGACCTTATTTTGTTGGATGAGCAATGTGTAGGCAATTTTAAGCAAGGCACCAACATAGAAGGATTTTAAGTCCTAAATCTATTCTTAGTCCTGAAGACAATACTTGATTTGTTCATCTCATCTTTGATTATCCATGGTAGCTAGTTTCCAATTAGCAATTTAGAGAATAAAGAAAGGGTGAGCTCCAAGAAAACAACTTGGATGGAGATTGGGGATGGACTTTGTGATGAGGGCTTAGCCTTCAAGTTTTTACCACCGGGTTTTGTTTTACTTAAAAGTTTTGACACTCACAAAAACTAACAACTCAGATAGAGATGAAAACATCAACTTTGTCACAGATATGGGCCGGCTCGAGTGACTCGTACCAAGTTGAAATAGGCCAAGGGCCCAAGGACCAGGGAAAGATGCTCTCTTCAAACTAAGAACCCCATGTGAGGATGAGACCCTGCCTCACGAGGAATGCCAGTGACACAGGCAGACACAACCGTCAATCTCCCTCGAGCATAATGCCCACCGACGATGGAGGCATTCATAACCATTAAGGGCCCCCCATCGGAGGCAGGGGCCACAGGTCAAATATAATAAAGTGCCTTCATTCCTCGGGCGCCCATCCGGGGAATGCTTAGAATGAGGCCATCACCTATAAGAACATCCTCCAACGAGGAAAGACATGACAAATCTTGGATATCCGACACTCAGGTACCCCTACTCCTTAGATCTACTTCCACCTAGCAAATTTCTTCCTCCATAACTCGGCCCGAGAACTAGTGGACGACCTTTCAACGAGCCAACATAAGTTCCACCGAGCACTCTTTTGTCATGGTCTGACTTAAGCATTGGAGTGGATTTGGTTGGAACCCAGATCCGACCCCTTGACAAGCTTTCTGTCTTGCAGATCGTAAGAGACATCGCTTGGCCGAAGCACCCTTTAGTGACCCTCTGTTTGGCTCAAAAGGCACTCTTTAGCACCTGCTCGATCGACCGGCTCCGAAGGTCGTCTTCCACGTTAGCAACGACCTGTAGGATCTGAAACTATATGGAGAAACACTAGGGGTGAATAGTGTATTATAATGATAACAAGGAAATTACTCCAAATTATAAAAACCGTATGCAAATTTAGTGCGGAATTGTAAAGAGAGAGCAATAGCATAAAGAATTTTAACGCAAACACATGATTTACCCTCATTCAGATTCAACGAGTCTCCTCGACTCCCTTGAATCCTACTACATCAACCCGCTAATGATTAGTGTTCCACTAATATCCACTTGCCAAAAACCGACAAGTGTAAAACTGATACACCTTCTTCTTCCCCTTCCCATAAACCGGAATGGATCACTTTCACAACCCGAGAGTATATCTCAAATATCAAAGAAAAAGAGAACCAAAATATTCAATATGAAACAATTAACACAACATATGCCTTGAATAATACCTTGAAGAATGTGCAAGAAGGTGTGTGTGATGTGCTCTAAATGATGAGAGAATGAAAACTTACTATTTGTCTCAAGATGATTAGCAATGAATGCACATAGCTTGGTCTTGAAAGCTTTGGAGACAAGTTGAAACTTAGAGCTTCAGCTTAAATGGATTTGAATGCTCTTGAATGCTCTTTAGAAGAATAAATGACTTGCAAATACTTGAGAGTATATTCAATGGTGTCTTAAGAGTTTTTAAGTTAAGACATTACAGCCATATTTTTAAGACATCGATATCTATCCAAAACCATAGAAATATCCCAAGCACTTAATGCTGGAAAAGGCTATTAACGGGTAGAAATCCTAGTTACAAGTCGCCTGAAGTAGACAAACCAGACGCCTATTTTACTGTTCTGACTGGGTCATTAATGCAGTTTAACGGACACTTGGCAGACGTCTGAAGAAGACTTTCCAGACGCCTGGTCCACTGCCCAGACGTCTAGCTTAAAGGCATCAGGCGCCTAATCATATTGACAGTACTGAAAAACTAAGTTACTGAAATTTTTGGTTCGAATAACCAGACGTCTGATGTTCATCATCCAGATGCCTGATCAACTATACAAACGTTTGGCAACACAACTCCAGACGCCTGATCAAGATTGACTGCAAAGATTTAGTTACTAGAAATATGCTCATACATTACCAGGCGTCTGATGTATATCATCCGGGTGCCTGATACACTGTGCAGATGTTTGGTAACATAACTTCTAACGCATGATTCAGTCAGACTGCAGAGGCTGAGTTGCTGGAAGATCAGCTTGAATTTTCCAGACGTTTGGAGTTCATCATCCGAACATCTGACACACTTATGTAGACGTCTATGATGAGAACTTCAGGCGTCTGTACATGGTAGGGTTTAGAGAACTGACTGTGCATGCTCATCAGGCATCTGGAGAACAATCACCAGGCGCCTGGGTAGGCTGAAAAGCTCTACTTCAAGCTTATGCAAGTTCTAACACTATGCGACTCAATGATAAATGATCTAAAGTGTTGAGAGTGTCATGAAGGTGATTCTACCAAGTCTATTCAAGGCTTAACATGCTAATTCAATAATGAAGTAAAGAATGAGAAAGATTTACACATTAATCCACTTTACTTCCTATTGTATTCCTCGAAGACTTCCATTGGACTTGTTGAGTCCAACATTTGATTTCCTTCCGTTCATTCCTTGGTTTCCATACTTCATTGATTGATGTCTTTTCTTTAATGATCCAACTCATCTCTTCATTTGATATGACTTTATCTATATTGACGATGCTTTCATTAACTACAAAATATGGGGGATTACTCACAATTAATTATGTTTGCTTATCATCAAAACCACGTTGGGGGATCCAATATATAACATTCTCCTTTTTTTGATGATGCCAAATAAACATAACCATAAATAATAATTGTACTTGAATTTAAAATACTTTCTCCCCCTGCATTGATGCTAAGCAATTTAGTGAAAATAATCATATGACAAAATGAATCATCAATGCAAGTTAATGATATGTGTATCACATGAATTGTGTATTATATTCATTAAAGTCATCAACATATATATGAATACACTAGGCATGATATATATGGTAATACACAATTTAGAATTTAATGAAACCATGAATATGAAAGGTGAAGCATGAATATGGAGATCAAGTCAATCAAATTTAATGAAACCAATTTAAAATGGAATGTGGGAATCAATACCCCCCTGAATCATACAATAATGTTTCAAAAAAATATTTTTGAAATTGTTATAAATTTTCAGATAGCAATTCCTATCCATATATCAATACTCCCCCTGAATCATACAATAGTTTCAAAACAAGATTTTTTTTGAAAAGATATGATTCATGGAAAAAAGATTGTTAAATTTGTAAATTAGCACATGAATTATCACCACAATGGTTATTTCTCTCCCCCTTTGTCATAATCTAAAACGAGTGAAAGGAAGAGAACAACAATAATTAGTGCTAAAACAAAAACGAAACATATGAGTCAATAATCAAGGTGATACTAAACGAAAAGCTATATAGATCAAAGTGTATCCCACCCAATCATTTATCTCAACATAAATCATCAAAATCAAACATGGACATACTATCAATATTCATATTGGAAGTGCAAAAAAATATTTAAGGAACACAATGGCACATTTCCCATAAACATTAAAGTTTCATATATATGTATATCTATATGATGACAGCGATGTTACAAACTACTACTTCATCGCTCATCGAAAAAAACATAATATACCTATATGTCACATATGACAAAATGTGACACCATTCACAAGTAACCGTCACAAAAAATGATGTTACAACCGTATACTTAAGAAGTATACCAACCAGAACCCTAAACATCCATATAACCTAATCAAACCCAAAAAGAACAAAATATATCCTCACAAGCTCTCTTCGCAACCAACGTACAAAAGTACATTTCTAGGATGGAGAGATGCTGTGGTAGACCTGAACAATATTAAACAACAGGATGAGGTGGTGACCAAGGTACACTAGGTCCTGGTGGGGCGAAATCTGGAACATCCCTGGGAGTGGGTAAAATAATGTCCAGTTTTTCCTGGATATTTAGAAACAAAGTGAACAGCTGTTAGGACTGAAGAGTTTGAGTCCTGGTGTTGGATTTGATAGACTTAACCATCCCTTTGATGAATGTAAGATCGTCACGGAGCATACAAACATTGTGCCAGATAGCAGAGAGATTAAACTCATAATCTGCCAAACGTCGATTTATATCCTCAGGCAGTTGAGTGGAAGATGCCGGGTTAGAGAGAACCCTCAGACTATCCTGGAGACACATAAGGAAGGAAAGTATGAGCTCATGATCTTGGTCAAGACCTAGGAAAAACTCCTCAATCTCTAAAGGTCAGCACCAAAAGATATCTGCCTATCATTCAGACGAGTATTTACGTTGATAAGAAGGGAAATCCTGGATCTGATCTCCTCAAATGGGTCTTCAAAGACAAGAGAGTCAGAAAAGACTTGGACTTTCTCATGAGCCGGTGGCAGCTCAGATGAGGATGGGTCGGTAGTATGTGGTGGTGAAGAGACAGTAGTAAACTGAGGGGTAGGCAAACTTAGTTGATCCCATGGGAAGGAGATACTCCTCGACTCCTTAACAGCATAAAATCCTTAGCAATAGAGATTGGTGACTTACGAGAACATTTCGTCTGCGGCATGTTGAAACCCTAGAAAATTTTCGTCGAAAGTTGAGGGCTTAAACGATAATGCCTAAATATCGAGATGATAAGAGTAGAGAAATAAGTTTCGTTGTACCGAAGTTTAGGCAAGAGACTGTCAGAAGTTGGCCAAAGCTTGACAAATAGTAGCGGAAGATGAAGGGGCAGACGAATGAAATAGATTTCTTAAGCCCTAATCGTGCAAATCAGGGTTTATATCGATCAGACCAGAAATCTCAGCCGTTGGATCAAAGATTGATCGTGCTTAAAATCCTTCGACAGGCGTCTAGAGAATTAAAGAGACAAATGAGATTACACTGAACTAGGCGTCTGGATCAAGAGCATCAGACGTCTGGTTTGAAGAATATAGTAGATGTAAATCATAAGTTATGATGATCAGGCATCTGTAGCAGACCAATAAGGTGCCTGACGAACTATTCAGGCGTTTGGTAAGTCAGCATCAGATATCAGATTTTGTGAAGTTAAAAGATGATTGCTCTCGGAAAAAAATTGACAGACCGACATTCCAATTACTAGGCATCTAGAGTTCAATATCCAGGCATCTAAACAATGGTTCAAGCATCTGGTAAGAATGCATCAGACGTCTGGTCAGATGGAAAAAACTGAGAGACAAATATATCTGATACGTTAGAAGTCTGGTTCGACCACACCAGACATCTGACCTATATTGCTTGGAATGAACCTAGAAGAAAATTTATAAGAGCTCTCAAGCTAATCGATAAATGCAAACATATTAACTAAGCATTTATTAATGCTAATCACATATCCAATCATCACATATGCTATCCATTCAAATCAAATTCACAACGCTCAAGAGAAGAATAAAAGTCTTATATATCTCATGAGGAAAATACTCAAATATGAAGGAGAGATATATAACATCAAAAAAATACGATTAAAACATGAGCATATCATAGCATGAGAAGAAATATACTTGACATAAGGAAACTGGTCTGCTAGAGTTCAGATTCACCCATAATACCTAATTCTCTCCTAAGCCTCACAAAGGAATCTTCCTTGAGGGGTTTGGTGAAAATATCGGCAATTTGGTTTTGGGTGTCGATGTACTCTAGACGAACATCCTTCTTGAGGATATGATCATTACTGAAGTGATGTCTAATATCAATGTGTTTGGTATGGCAGTGTTGTACAGGGTTCTTGGAGAAACATAAACTTTCTCATTAACATGTCCATTTAAAAATGCACTTTTCACATCCATTTGAAAGAGTTTAACATTCTTGAATGATGCAAATGATAAAAAACCCAATATATTCTAATCTAGTTACTGGGGCAAAAGATTCTTCAAAATCTATACATTCTTCTTGCCAGTAACCTTGTGCTACTAACCTTGATTTGTTCCGGATGACAACTTCATTTGCATTTGTCTTGTTTTTTAATATCCACTTTGTTCCAATGACAATGTGGTCTTCTATAGGAGGAACTAATTCCCAAACTTCATTTTTTTCAAATTGGATGAGTTCTTATTGTAATGCCCTGATATCTACTACACAAGTACTAGAGGGGGGGTGAATAGTAATTTAAAATAATCAAGATAATTATTCCTAATTATTGTGCAAACTCAACCAACAATGCGGAATGAAAATATTGACAACAATAAAAGACAAATGCAAACAAGCGATGTAACGGGTTCGGATCCACCCAAGTCTCCCCGACTTGTTCCCGGTGATCCTACGTCCCAAACACCCAGATCCCCTCTGGCTACTTGAGTTAGAATCCTCTAACCCAAGTTTTGCACTATGAAATTCTTGTAGAAAACCTCTACAAGATCAAATCATACACAAATCGAAATATGACTCCCACAAACCGGGATCACAAACTTCTCTCACAACCGAGAGATAAACTTAATATCAATGTAAATGAAACAATAAACACTTACCAACAAAATCCTATGCCTTGAGTAAACTTACAGATTTTAGGGCAAGGAAGATTTTGAAGGAGAGAATGGCACCAAACCCTCGCTCCACCAAGATGAACAGCAATCGAAGGCTAGGATGGAGTTGGTGACTTTGAATCAAGCTCTTGGCTTGAGTGGCTCACAATGAAGAGAATCTCTCTTGAGGAAATTAGGGCTCAAGGAGTTTGGAGAGATTCTTTGTGAGAAGAGATAGCTTGGAAATGAGAATTGAATGCTCTCTCTTTGATTCTCTAAAACTCAATAATGGCAGCCTTGAATGCTAGGTTAGAAGCACTTCAAGTATATATAGGATAGAGAGAAGAGAGAAGCAAATTCGTGGCATTAAATGCCCCAACGGCTCTATTCTGAAGCAGTCTAATCGGTCTAAGAAGGATCATTGACCGATTAGTTTTGCAACTAGTCGGTCGGTGATTCTTCTTGGACCGACTAGATGGTTCATAGTCAAGAAGGAGAATTTCAGGAGATAGAACTAGTCGGTCTAAGAAGACTTGCAAACCGACTAGTTTTACAACTAGTCGGTCGATGAGTGTTCTTTGACCGACTAAGAGTTGAAAATCAATAGGCTGAACACCAGGAGAACTAGTTGGTCTAAGAACAAATTCCAACCGACTAGTTTCATAACTAGTCGGTCGATGGATGTTCTTGGACCGACTAACTAGTCAACAGTAGCTAGGCTGAGAAATGAAGGCATAACTAGTCAGTCTAAAAAGGATTCCCAATCGACTAGTTTGACAACTAGTCAGTCGGTGAACCTTCTTGGACCAACTAATTGGTCAACAGTGCCTACGCTGAATTGAGAAAGGAAATCTAGTCGGTTCAAGAAGGATTCTTAACCGACTAGATGACAATCTAGTCGGTTGGTTCTTCTTCTTGAACCAACTAAGATGCACTGGAAGCCGCAAAATGAAGCGTAAACCTTTGGGAAAGTTTCTATGGGCTTCTAAGATAATCCTAGCTCTAAGATATGAGCGTTATGAAGATTAAAATGTAAGTCCTACTCAAGGCTTAACATTCTACGAAAAGAAGATAGAAGACTATAAAATAAACTAGTCGAACCGTCTTCAAAGCTTCAATCCGAATCTCTTGACTTCAATAATGCTCCTAGAGCTTCAACGAAGCTTTAGGCACACGATCATGTGCTTTGAGAAGTCTTGAGACGTCGCTTTTGATGTACGTAGAATTTGGCGACGATCTCCATAAGTACGCTCACAAAGAGTTAGTTCACGATATTTATGTTTGTTCATCATCAAAACCAAATCCGGGGAATCAATACTCAACATTCTCCCCCTTTTTGGTGATGACAAACCAACATAAATAATAATCAATAATAATGAGTCAAATGAAATTTACTTACTCTCCCTGCATTAATGACACGTTAGTTCCGTATTAAATAATAATCATACGCATCAAGCAGACGAGGAAAGTAAAAAATATGAACCCAATTATTGAAATTTAGGATCTAAATCCATTTTTATATATTAACTCCCCCTAAATCTAACATATCAAATTAGATTCACGGTAAATTTCTTTAAATTAACATTTAGCACATCATCATTATTAATTCTCTCCCCCTTTGGCATTAGCAAAAAGAGCGGGAGGAGATCAACGACAACAACAATGGCTAAAATAAAAGCACGAGAGTCGAAGAATACGACCACGGTCCAAATGACACCAATGTAAAATAACGAAGAAAATCAAAGCGTGCCAACGAGACCATAGTCGAAAATCGAAAAAATGAAATCATCAAAGCTCAAATCAATTTCACGTATTGAGTTATGGAACATACTCTCCAATATCAACATTCTTAGTGAATTTAGTGCATGGAAAACAATTCTATGTTTTCATAGAAACAATTCTATTTAATCAATATAATCGTCGAGCGACGAAATCAACATCAGATACAAAAAGAAATATAATGTGCACACTGAAGTAAATGGCAACACGATATGTGTGTGTGTGTGTGTGTGTGTGTGTACCAGGATACATCAATAAGTATACATCCGCCAACACAAATATAAACGATCATCAGATCAGAGCACATCATACAACATATCTCACAACATACATCGAAGTATCATAAAACATACAAAAATCCATCAAAAATACATAACCACCCAACTATCCTACCCCACACTCTCACAACTAAATACATCGTTCAAATGCTCATGGGAGAGTCCTCCAACGAAAGCTCAGGAGGCGGAGGCATGATCAGCAGCAACAACAGGCTGTGCAGAAGGGGTGGTGGTCTCTGGATCGACTGGAGTAGTAGAAGTCACGGGAACGATTGGAGTGTCCACCGAAGGGAGGGTGGTAGCAGGAGTGCTCTCGGGAGCACCAGCAGAAGTAGTGCCAACAGAAGTACCCTCGGGGGCACGAACAGGAGAAGTAACAAGCTCCTCAAGATCAACATCATCCATGTCCTCCTCGTCAGAAACTGTAGGAGGAACCTCAATGCCCAAGTGAGAACAGATGCGAGCAAGCATCTCCTCACATCGAGCAATACCAGCCTCCTGACGGCTCTGAGAAGCAGAAGAGTCAGGGCGTGAAGGCGGAGGAGGAGCAGAAGGGGTAGTCCGCTGAACGTGACGCAATGCCGTAAGAGATTTCTTGACGGCAGTCGCGTTCAGGGGAGGACCCAACATACCCTGATCATCGGGAGGGATAGAAACGCCAAAGTGACGGAAGAAAAGAGTCAGCAGGCATGGATAAGGAATATGGGCTGACTTTGTGGACTTTCGGATGCATTCAAAGGAGTCCATCTTATCTAAGATAATGCGTGCCCAATTTATCTCGCTCCCCATAAAAAGAGCGTAGATAAGCTTGAGAAAAGGCTGAGAGGGCAAGCTGGAGGAGCCGTACTTTGGTAGAAGACACGACTTCAGAATGAGATTTATGACCCACGCATTAGGCTTGAAAGATTTCGATGGAATGCCAATCATGGCGGGAGGGATGACATGGAATATCTCAGTAAGTATGGTCTGGTCAAGATCGTGGATATTATCCACGGAGATATCAGAAGGGAGCAGGCCAGAGGAGGAGACACCAATCAACTGCCCTAAGATCTCTGCCGTGAGGACAATAGGTGTCCCCAAGACAGTGGTCTCAATGCAGTGGGTGTCATCATACTCACCCCAGACTCGATTCGCATAGAATAATTTGACGAGTCTGGGATAGGGATGAGGATTTGCCTTGGGATCATGGCGAAGATAATCTAGAAGGCCGCTATAGGAGAGGAGATCTGCAAGATGAGGAAAGTCAGAAAACTGAACGAAGTGCTCTAGGATCAACGGACAGTGCTCAATACAATTGTATGCCGCTAGACACAACGGGTCATCGCGACACAACGAGATATCGACACCATCCCCTTAGACGGACGAGAGGAAGTGCGAGGAGGAGGAGTAGGAGCCTTTTCGGTAGGCTCGGTCTCCGGGATATACTCTTCGTCAGAGTCAGAGGGTAGAGTGGGAGCACGGAAGGGTCCAGGAGTCACAGTCTTTGGGTTTAGATGAGGGTTTGGGCTTGGAAACGGCGGTCCTCTTCTTCTTGAGGGGAGGCGAGGAAGAGGAAGGACGAGTGGTTTTGGCACGATGTTTGGGTTGAGGAGGGTCGGTAGGAGGAGACTCGACGGTCATGGGAGACGGAGTGGTAGGACGGACAGGGATGCGAGTCTTCGCCATAAGCGAAACGAGACCACACACAGCAACACACAATGAAAGTGAACAAACGAAAAATGAGCTAGATTGAAACCCTAAAAACAGGAGATTTTAGCCCTAAAATCTGAGAAATTGAGAGGAGATATACCCTAGGAGGAAGAGAGATGGCCGACGGCGACTGACAGTGGCCAGAAACGGCGGCGCACGGCGGTCGGAGATGGCGGAGGAGGCTGAGGAGTCGAAGGGTTAGGGTTGAGGAGAGATAACACACCGATTAGAATGAATTCTAATCAGTGCGGGGGTTATAAAATCGACTGGGAGAGACAAAGACACAAATGCCCCCGCACAACTAGTCAGTCTGAGTTCAAGTGCTGACCGACTAGAATGCAATCTAGTTGGTCGGCCAATGAGCTTGGACCGACTAAGTGCAAACAACAACAAAAGTCAAAAATAGGGCATGAATTAGTCGGTCTGAGTTCAATCACTGACCGACTAGAACTGAAACTAGTCGGTCGGCTAATGAACTTGGACCGACTAAGAGAGTCCAAAAAATTGAGAATTTGAAATTTTGAGTTTTCTCCAAAGAACACTTGGACGATACATCGAAATACTCTCAAACATCATTATTTTACCCCATAAATACCAGAAAATCTTAAATACGACGTGCAAATCGAAAATCCAATCATAAATCCCGAATATCACAACAAATCTAGCATGAGCATATAAATATCATTATCATGCGGGATTAAAGAAAATATGAATCCTAAATCTCGGATTCACCCATAATCCCCAATTCTCGACGTAACCGCACAAAGGAGTCTTCTTTGAGTGGTTTCGTGAAAATATCGGCGATTTGCTTCTGGGTTTCAACGTACACTAAAATGATGTCCTTTCTAGCAACATGATCATCTAGGAAATGGTGACAGACATCTATGTGTTTGGAACGAGAATGGTGTACCGGATTCTTTGAGAGACATATTGCACTTTGGTTGTCCACCATGATAAGGCAAGTATCACAGTTTATACCGACGTCTTTAAGCGTGTGTCTCATCCAAAGAACCTGAGCACACGCAGCACCGACGGTAATATATTCCGCCTCGGTGGTTGAAAGTGATACAGAATTCTGCTTCTTGGAAAACCAAGAGACAAAGAATTTCCTATAAAATGGCAAGTGCCACTAGTACTTTTCCTGTCGGATTTGCATCCAGCATAATCTGCGTCACTATATGAGATTAACTCATACATGCTAGACTTTGGATAATATAATCCGTAGTCGAGTATGTAACTTAAATAACGGAAAATACGTTTAACCGCTACTAAGTGAGATTCCTTAGGTTGTGACAGATACCGAGCACAAACACATACGGCGAACATAATATCAGGCCGACTGGCAGTAAGATATAATAAACTACCTATCATACCTCGATATAGACGAATGTCTACATCTTTGCCGCCCGTATCTTTATCAAGATGTGTAGTAGTGCTCATTGGATTCTTCTTGCCAGAAGCATTCTCCATTCCAAATCGCTTTAGCAACTCCACCGTGTACTTGGTTTGGTGGATGAAGATTCCATCATGCATTTGGCGAACTTGGAGACCTAAGAAATATTTGAGCTCACCCATGTGGCTCATCTCAAATTGGTCCTTCATGACATTAGAAAACTCTTCCTCTTTCTTGTAGCCTTGAGCTACTAACCGAGCTTTGTTCCAGACGACGTTTTGGTTCTCGTCGGTCATGTTCTTGAAAATCCACTTCGTTCCTATAACTGTGTGGTTCTTCAAAGGCAATGGAACTAGCTCCCAAACCTCATTCCTCTCAAACTGAATGAGTTCCTCCTCCATGGCTAGGATCTAAGAACTATCTTCACACGCTTCGTTAATATTCTTTGGCTCTACTGAAGAGGCAAAGGCACAATGAGCGAAGTAGTTGACTTGAGATCTCGTCTTGACACTATCAAGTATGTTGCCAATGACTGCTCATGGGGATGGTCACGAACTGTATGAAGCCGTTTGGGAACTCCCTGATCACTAGGAACATTCTCAAAAGAATCATCAGTAGGGTTAGTATAAATAGAATCAATAGAATTAGAATTACCAATAGAATCACATATAACTTCCTTTGAGTCATCATCATTGATAATTCTAGACGGGACAAAATTTTCATTGAATGAAACATGAAGTGATTCCTCGATCGTTGAGGTTCGTTTGTTGTATATTCGGTAGGCTTTGCTACGGGAGGAATATCCAACAAATATCCCCTCATTGGATCTTGGATCAAATTTGTCCAGACTACCATACGTGTTTTTGATAAAACATTTTGCACCAAAAACTCTAAAATGTTTAACTTGAGGCAATCTACCAAACAACAATTCATAACAAGTTTGTTTGGTGCCGGGCCTCAAGAGTATCCTATTAAACACATAGCAAGCGGTATGTACCGCTTCCGCCCAAAATTGATGGCCAAGTTGGCTATCATCAAGTATTGTGCGAGCACATTCCACTAGCGTCCTATTCTTTCTCTCAACAACACCATTTTGAGGAGGTGCGCGAGGAAAAGAAAAGGTGTGAGTAATACCAACTTCATCACAAAAATTTGAGAAAGACTCGTTCTCAAATTCTCCTCCATGATCACTACGAATAGTGACAATGGTGGTTCCAATGAGATTTTGTACTTTCTTAACAAATATTGTGAAGTTTTCAACAGCATCATTTTTATTAGTTAAAGAAAATACTCAAGTAAATCTAGAAAAGTCATCAACGATGACAAGTCCATATCGAGCATTCCCTAATGAAGCAACTCTAGTTGGCCCAAAAAGATCTAGATGTAAAAGCTATAGAGGCCGTTTAGAGGAAATGCTTTTCTTAGGTTTGAATGACGATTTTGGAAGTTTGCCTCGTTGACACGAGTCACTAAAGCTTTTATTTTGAAAGGCAAGCTTAGGAAATCCTTTTATAGAGTTTAACTTGGATAGCTTAAAAAGTGTTCCAAAGTTCACATGACCAAAACATCGATGCCATAAGTGTTGTTCACTTGTGTTGGCAATGAGACATTGTTCATGTGATTTTGGAAGATCTAGGATATATATATCCTTATGGCATGTGCCAGAAAATAAAAAATTATTATTATCTTTACTCAAAATATGACACATTCCTTTCGCAAAGCTAACTTTGTAACCTTTGTCACAAAGTTGGCTTATTGAAATAAGATTATGATTTAAGCCTTTAACAAGGTAAACATCACTTATAAGAGGTTTAGATGGGTTACCAACTTTACCAACACCAATGATGGCTCCGCTCTCGTTGCCTCCAAAGACTACTCGGTTCCCATTCTCAATGGGCACCACTCTGGAGAGCAATTGAGCTTCACCCGTCATGTGTTTTGAACACCCGCTATCGAGTATCCACCCATCCTTGGAGCTAAATTTGGATTTGTTGCTCCGTTTCTTTTTCTTGAGTACCTAAAGATAAAAATATCATTCCATGGTACCCAAGGGCATTGGGTCCTAATAGATTAGACCTTTGGAAGCCAAGTCCAATTGGACTTAGACTTCCCAACATAATCATCATTGTGCACTACATTCATGAAATAAGAATTTATGTAAGCTTGTTTTTCATGCATGCTAGTGTCCTTCGGGCCCCAAATTGTGAATGTCTTGGGAGCCCTATTCCTATTGGGAGCATACATACGTTGTTGATGTCTACGCGATGCATGTGGCCTACGAGGAGGTGGCCTAGGAAATGCATGTCGTGGATAAGCATATGGCACATGATGAAATGGTGGTGGCGACATATGATATGGTGCATGATGGTAATCATTCATATAGTAGTGATGTGGTTGAACATATGCATGTGGAGGAACACGTGCGTGAGTGTGTCTTACTTGGTGTGCACGTGCTCGTGGACGTGGTGCATAGAAATCATCATACGTGTGAACATGTGGAGTAGGAGATGTGTTCCTACGTGGCATGGTATTGGTGTACATAAATGCATGACCCTTCTTTGGAGGTCCACCCAAGTGGGTTTCTTTCCAAATGGAGGTGTGTACCTAGTGGAAGCACCATTGGTAGATGAACTACCCATGGGGTGTTTACTCCCACTAGTTGAGGCATCGGAAGTTGGCCTTACAAAGGTGGTGGAAGATTTGGATAAATTTCCCATTTTATACCCCAAGCCAATACGATGATTGGCCGGAAGTAAATCAATTAGGATATTATCCAAATGGTCCTTGCCTTTGTTGAATTTGTTAATTCGGCCTAATGTGGACTCATACTTCTCGGTGAGAAAAGTATTGAAGTATCCAAAGTGGACACTTGTGTAGTGAGTTCACAAACACGAGACTTAAGATTCTCATTCTCAATACTCAAAGTTGAGTTTCGAGAAATCCAATCCGCTATCTCGTGTTCCTCCGAATCCTCAATATGAACATGCTCAAGTTGAGATTTGATATTTACAATCTCATTTCTCAAACCTTCAACAACGGTGTTGTTGTTGATGATGATAGGCTTAGGTGAGGTTTGGAGACTAGTTAGCTCATCTTTAATCTTAGTATATCTATTTACTAGTTTAGAATACTTAGACCAAATTTGCTCGTTAGCTAATCTAAGGTCATCCATCGTTACCTCATCGCCTTCATCCTCGCTTTCATCGGAGGAGGACTCTTGAACATGTTCCTCTCTAGCCATGAAGCACATGTGTGCTTGCTCCACTTGTTCATCATCTGACTCTCCACTTGAGGAGTCCTCGTCGGAGTCGGTGAATGTGTTGACAAGTCCTTTCTTGTACACTTTCTTGTGCTTTCGAGACTTGTCAAACTTTGGCGCCTTCCATTTCTCTTTTTGTTTGTTTTGAGGACAATCCGCTTTGATGTGTCCTTGCTTGTTGCATTTAAAACACAAAGGAGCAGAGGCGTTAGTAGAACTAAATTTAGATTTGTTCTTGAAATTACCTTTCCAGAAGAATTGGTTGAACTTCTTTGCCATGAGGGCAAGGGATTTTATGTCCAACTCGTCTTCCGATTCTTCATCATAGGTAGATGTAGATGGAGCGGCCTTGAACGCAATCACCTTTTTCTTTGGCTCGTCTTGCTTCAAGTACGACTTCATCTTGTCCTGCATCTTTATTTTACTGTCCTTGTGTACCTCATAGGACATCAAGATACCCATTAGTTGTACGACAGTATACTTATTCATATCGTTACCTTTCTCGATGGTGAAGGTACGCTTTTCCCAACAAGAAGGAAGTCCGTCAATAATCTTTGAGACTTTCTCCTTTTGGGTGTAAGTCTTTCCAAGAGCCTCCAATTCATTGGTAATGTCAACGAAGCGAGCATACTCCTTCATCTTCTCACCCTGTTGCATGTGAAATAATTCGAATTCTTTATTTACAACAGTGAGTTTGGAGTCTCTTACCCTACTCGTTCCTTCATGCAAGATGAGGAGTGAGTTCTAGATTTGATATGCACTCTTACATGTGCATATCTTGTTGAAGTCTTCGGGCTCCAACGCACATTGCAAGGCATTCATTGCATTGGCATTGTTTACCTCCGCGACGACCTCCGCGGTAGTCAACTTTGCGAAGTCTTGTTCGGCAGGCTCGACATACTCCGTCAATGTAGCTCTCCATAATGAAGTGCTCTGGAGGAACGTTTTCATCAGACATTTCCAGTACCCATAATTGGCACCATTGAAGTAAGGAGGCCTAGTTGAGGAGTGTCCTTCCATCACCGAAGAAGCTCCTTCACGGTTCTTGAAGGTGCTATAGTCTGAAGGTGGACGAACGTTCTTCTTGTCGTTGGTAGACATAGCTATGAACTTGGCTTTGATACCAAATGTAATGCCCTGATAGCTACTGCACAAGTACTAGAGGGGGGGGGGGAATAGTACTTTAAAATAATCAAGATAATTATTCCTAATTATTGAGCAAACTCAACCAACAATGCGAAATGAAAATATTGACAACAATAAAAGACAAATGCAAACAAGCGATGTAACGGGTTCGGATCCACCCAAGTCTCCCCGACTTGTTCCCGGTGATCCTACGTCCCAAACACCCAGATCCACTCTGGCTACTTGAGTTAGAATCCTCTAACCCAAGTTTTGCACTATGAAATTCTTGTAGAAAACCTCTACAAGATCAAATCATACACAAATCGAAATATGACTCCCACAAACCGGGATCACAAACTTCTCTCACAACCGAGAGATAAACTTAATATCAATGTAAATGAAACAATAAACACTTACCAACAAAATCCTATGCCTTGAGTAAACTTACAGATTTTAGGGCAAGGAAGATTTTGAAGGAGAGAATGGCACCAAACCCTCGCTCCACCAAGATGAACAGCAATCGAAGGCTAGGATGGAGTTGGTGACTTTGAATCAAGCTCTTGGCTTGAGTGGCTCACAATGAAGAGAATCTCTCTTGAGGAAATTAGGGCTCAAGGAGTTTGGAGAGATTCTTTGTGAGAAGAGATAGCTTGGAAATGAGAATTGAATGCTCTCTCTTTGATTCTCTAAAACTCAATAATGGCAGCCTTGAATGCTAGGTTAGAAGCACTTCAAGTATATATAGGATAGAGAGAAGAGAGAAGCAAATTCGTGGCATTAAATGCCCCAACGGCTCTATTCTGAAGCAGTCTAATCGGTCTAAGAAGGATCACTGACCGATTAGTTTTGCAACTAGTCGGTCAGTGATTCTTCTTGGACCGACTAGATGGTTCACAGCCAAGAAGGAGAATTTCAGGAGATAGAACTAGTCGGTCTAAGAAGACTTGCCAACCGACTAGTTTGACAACTAGTCGGTCTGTGAGTGTTCTTTGACCGACTAAGAGTTGAAAATCAATAGGCTGAACACAAGGAGAACTAGTCGGTCTAAGAAGAAATTCCAACCGACTAGTTTCATAACTAGTTGATCGATGGATGTTCTTGGACCGACTACCTAGTCAATAGTAGCTAGGCTGAGAAATGAAGGCATAACTAGTCGGTCTAAGAAGGATTCCCAACCGACTAGTTTGACAACTAGTCGGTCAGTGAACCTTCTTGGACCGACTAATTGGTCAACAGTGCCTAGGATGAATTGAGAAAGAAAATCTAGTCGGTTCAAGAAGGATTCTTAACCGACTAGATGACAATCTAGTCAGTTGGTTCTTCTTCTTGAATCAACTAAGATGCACTGGAAGCCGCGAAATGAAGCGTAAAGCTTCGGGAAAGTTTCTATGGGCTTCTAAGATAATCCTAGCTCTAAGATATGAGCGTTATGAAGATTAAAATGTAAGTCCTACTCAAGGCTTAACATTCTACGAAAAGAAGCTAGAAGACTATAAAATAAACTAGACGAACCATCTTCAAAGCTTCAATCCGAATCTCTTAACTTCAATAATGCTCCTAGAGCTTCAACGAAGCTTTAGGCATACGATCACGTGCTTTGAGAAGTCTTGAGACGTCGCTTTTGATGTACGTAGAATTTTGGCGACGATCTCCATAACTGTGCTTACAAAGAGTTAGTTCACGATATTTATGTTTGTTCATCATCAAAACCAAATCCGGGGAATCAATACTCAACACTTATTCCATCGCCATGATCCATGAGCTATCTATGCATGCTTCGTCAATGTTCTTGGGTTCTAATGTTGAGACTGTTGGATCACGTGGATGGCAAACAACACTAGAAGGGGGGTTGAATAGTGTTGTATGAATAAAACTTTTTCAATGATTAATAATACAAAACTAACTTCCCTTCTAATGTTGCCTAATGAACCAAATAAAGTGATCTATGCTTGGTCTTTAATCAACACGATGATCTCCAAATAAAAATAAGATAAGATTTAAATAATAAAGATCAAATGAGTAACGACAACAAAATAGATCTCACAACAGAATATAAACTTGCAATAACGAATTTTATTAGCAAGAGTAAATTAACAAGTGATTGCAAATGACATATTCTTAAATAATGAACGAGTTATCACAAAATAAACGACAAGAGACAATCATAGAAAAATCATACAGAGAGACAAGAAATTTTATCCTGGTTCCCCATAATCTGGGTACGTCCAATCCCCGACCATCACAGATCGAAATTTAATCCACCATTGCCTTAGCAATACATTACTTATCTTGAAATGCTAGGATTTCTAACGACCTAGGTCCACCACTAGGATGTCCAACCACCTGGTCTCAACTAGGATTTACACCACCTAGCCTTAGATAGGATTTCCTGTTGAGTATTGGACTCCCCGGATTTGGTTTGGATGATGAGCAAACATAAGTAAATCTTGAACTAACACTTTGTGAGCGCAGTTATGGAGATCGTCGCCAAATTCATGTGAACATCCAAAGCGACGTCTCAAGACTTCTCAAAGCACGTATTCATATGCCTAAAGCTTCGTTGAAGCTTTTGGACCATTTTAGAAGTCATGAAGATTCGATTGAAGCTATTGAAGACGGCATCGTCAAGTTTAATTTATAGTCTTTAAGCTTCTATCGTAGAATGTTAAGCCTTGAGTAGGTCTTACGATTTATATCTTCATATCGCTCCTATCTTAGCTCTAGGATCTTAGTAGAAGTCCATTCTAACTTTCCTGAAGCATCGCGCTTCGATTCGGACTTCTTGTGCATATTAGTTGGTTCAATAAGAAGAACTGACCGACTAGATGGTGATCTAGTCGGTCGGCAAAGCTTCTTGGACCGACTAGTTTCAGTCAGTCTTTTCTTGCTCAGTACTTTTTACAGTTAGTCGGTCTACGTTGACTCACCGACCGACTAGTTTGTGAACTAGTCGGTCAGTGATGCTTCTTTGACCGACTAGTTGAGCTTTACTGTACATGCCAATTTTCTCCTGAGCTACTGTTTATCGTTAGTCGGTCTAAGAACGTTTGGTGACCGACTAGTTGATAATCTAGTCGGTTAACATTTGTTCTTGGACCGACTAAATCAATTTGTATTCAGACTAATAGTTTTTGACTCTTAGTCGGTCTCAGTTAACTGACCGACCGACTAGTTGAGAAACTAGTCAGTCAGAAAGTCTTCTTGGACCGACTAGTTCTTTAGGTCTGAAACTTCATCTGTTCACTGTTCATCACTTAGTCGGTTCATGTTGTGTCACCGACCGACTAGTTTATGAACTAGTCGGTCAGTGGTTATTCTTTGACCGACTAATTGCTTCAGATTTCTACCCGTTGGGATTTGACCTAGCTCGTTTTTATGGGACCTTATAAATACGAAGCTTGGTCATTTCTCTCAAGGTTAGAGCTGCCATTAAGAGACTTATTCAGATTGAAAGAGTTAGAGATTAAAACTCATTTCCAAAGCTCTCTTCCTCACAAGAAATCATTCTCTCCCTCATTTGAGATCTAGAATCCATCTTGAGAGAACTTTGTTCTTGTTGAGCCATCCAAGCTATTGCTTGAATCAAGTCTCCTACTCATTCCTAGGCACCCATTGCTGCTCATATTCGTGGTGCTAGGTCTTGGTGACTTCTCCTTCCTCAAATCCCTCCTTGCCCTAATTCGGTAAGAATACTCAAGGTATAGGGTTTGTGGTAAGTTGTTGTTTATTTCATATAAACTCTTTTATTGCTATTGATTCTCTCGGTTGTGAGAGAAGGTTGTGATCCCGGGTTGTGGGATTCACTATTGCTATTGATTGTATGATTTGATCTTGTGAAGGTTTTTCACAAGATATTCATAGTGAAAATCTTGGGTTAGGGTTTCTAACCTAAGTATCCGGAGGGGATCCGGGTGGTTGGGACGTAGGATCACCGGGAACAAGTCAGGGAGACTTGGGTGGATCCGAACCCAGTAATATCAATTGTTTGCATTGATTATTTTTTGTTGTCTATTTTAGCTTCCGTATTTGTTGGTAGTAGTTTGCACGATAATTAGGAATTATACTCCTTGTTATTTTAAAGTACTATTCACCCCCCTCTAGTACTTGTGCAGTAGCTTTCAGGGCATTAAATTTGGTATCAGAGCCAAGTCTACGCTATGTCTGCCAACGACAACAAGACCGTGCGTCCACCTTCCGACTATAGCACCTTCAGGAACCGTGAAAGAGCATCTTCGGTGATGGAAGGACATTCCTCAACGAGGCCTCCATACTTCAACGGTACCAACTACGGGTACTGGAAATGCCGGATAGAAACGTTCCTCCGGAGTTCTTCACTATGGAGGGCCACGATGAAGGAATACGTCGAGCCCGCCGAAGAGGATTTCGAGAAGTGGACTCCCGCGGAGGTCGCCGCGGAGGTGAGCAATGCCAAGGCAATGAACGCCTTGCAATGCGCCTTGGAACCCGAGGATTTCAATAAGATATGCACATGTAAGAGTGCATATCAAATATGGAATTCCCTCCTCATATTACATGAAGGGACTAGTAGGGTAAGAGACTCTAACCTCGTGGTAGTTAATAGAGATTACGAGTTGTTTCATATGATACAGGGTGAGAAGATGAAGGAGTACTACGCTCGCTTCGTCGACATCACACACGAGTTGGAGGCTCTCGGCAAAACCTACACCCAAAAGGAGAAAGTCTCGAAGATCATCGATGGACTTCCTTCTAGTTGGGAGAAACGGACCTTCGCCATCGAGGAAGGTAATGACATAAAAACCTATACCGTTGTTCAACTAATGGGTACTTTAATGTCATACGAGGTTCGCAAGGATAGCAAGCTTAAGTTACAGGACAAGATGAAGTCCTATCTAAAGCAAGACGAGCCAAAGAAGAAGGCTATTGCTTTCAAGGCCGCTCCATCAACTTCCACATCAACCGACGATGAAGACTCGGAAAACGAGTTGGACTTGGAGTCTATGGCACTCATGGCCAAGAAGTTCAACCGTTTCTTCCGAAAAGGTAACTATAAGAACAAAGCTAAATTTGGTTCTTCTAACGCCTCCTCCTCTCCTTTGTGTTTCAAGTGCAACAAGCCATGACACATGAAAGCGGAATGTCCTCTAAACAAGCAAAAGGAGAAGTGGAAGGCGCCGAAGTACGATAAGTCCAAGAAGTACAAAAAGGGGTACAAAAAGGGACTTGTCGGAGCAACATTCACCGACTCCGAGGATTCCTCAAGCGGAGAGTCGGACGATGAGCAAGTGGAGCAAGCGCACATGTGCTTCATGGCAAGAGAGGAGCATGATCAAGGATCTTCCTCTTCCGATGATAGCGACAACGAAGGCGATGAGGTAACAATGGATGACCTTAGGAATGCTAATTCTCAATTGTGGTCTAAGTATACTAAATTAGTAAATAGGTATACTAAAGTAAAAGATGATTTAGCTAGCATTCAAACCTCGCCTAAAACTATCATCACCAACAACGACACCGTTGTTGAAGAGTTGAAGAATGAGATTGTTAATCTCAAGACTCAACTTGAACATGTTAGCATTGAGGATCCGGAAGAACATAAGATAGCGGATTTGACTTCTCAAAACTTGACGTTGAGTATTGAGAATGAAAATCTTAAATCTCGTGTTTATGTGCTCACATCGTAAGTATCCACTTTGGATACTTCTTTGCGTTCTCTCACCGAGAAATATGAGAATACATTAGGCCGAATCAATGAATTCAATAAGGGTAAGGGCCATTTGGATAATATCCTAAGTGTCTTACCTCCGGCCAATCACCATGTTGGCTTGGGGTATACGATGGGAAATTCATCCAAGTTGGCCACTACTTTTGTTAGGCCAACTTCCGGTGCTTCGACGAGTGGTAGTGTAACGACTGCTTTTCATGTATCTGGATTTTATATATTATAATATATGTTTTGGTGGATTTTCTCCTCTTGTGTGGTTTTCGTCTCCGTAGATTTTATTTTCGATCGATTCGTCGTATTTTCTCGCTTCTTCCTTAGGATTGTCGATTTCGAAGTATGTCATTCGTGACGGACTTCATAACGGTCGTATCTAACTGTTAGATCAAGCCTAGGGGTCATAGGAATCGATCCCGGGGCCCCGCGCTCCGTATCGGTACTTTCTGTGCTCATTAGCCGGTGTAAGAAGGGCCACCGACCGACTAGATGACGATCCAGTCGGTCGGCAATCCTTCTTGGACCGACTAGTTAGCTTTCTAAATTTCTCAGGAGTTACTGTTTATCGTTAGTCGGTCTAAGAACGTTGGTTGACCGACTAGGTTGCAAACTAGTCGGTCAGCATTGCTTCTTGAACCGACTAACTCATCAAATTATTTTTGTATCAGTTACTGTTCACTCTTAGTCGGTCTAAGAACGTTCATCGACCGACTAGATGCCAAACTAGTCGGTCAGTATTTGTTCATGGACCGACTAACTCTAGAATCCTATTTTCGTTCAGGAGTTACTGTTTGCACTTAGTCGGTCTGCGTTGGTCGACCGACCGACTAGTTGCCAAACTAGTCGGTCAGTGGTTGCTCTTTGACCGACTAACCAGTGTTAAAACCCTAATTTCTGGGCAGCCGCCAGCCTAGCCTATTTAAACCCAACCCATTCAACTTCTTCTTCTCCAACACGACCCAAAACCCTAAAAACTTCCCCCTTCAGCCCCCATCTTCCTCCAAGCTTCATTTCTCCATTCCAAGCCTCAAATCCATCATCCAATCCATCCATTCACTCATTCCACCTCTCATCTTCCCCAAAATCTCACCAAAATCCATCAAATCCCCAAATCCCCCTAAACCCTAGTTTCCCCAATTTCTCCAATCTTCTCCAGATTTGATTCTAGGGTTCCCCGGAGTGTTTCTTCCGTCTCCTCTCGGTAAGAAATCGATCTACCGTTGTTTTCATAACTTATTTATATTTTTATGAAACCCTAATAAAAATTCATGTTGTTTGTTGATTGTTCCCCCAAAACAGCGATTTCCTCGTAGATTGGCGTCCGTGTGACGAAGTAGTCGTCATCCCCGGTGCTAGGCAAGTGAAACTTGCCACTTAGGGTTTAGGCCATGTTTTAGGCCATTTGCATGTTGTAGGCGTAAAAGAGGCTAGGCGACGAAATGATACTCGCCTAGGCGTAAATTGGGGAACTAGCTTGACAACGAAGCTAGTTCCGACATTTAGCATGTTGCACAATTACCATGTCATGTTTACTTTCAATTAACAGTACGCGAATATGTTCATGTCATTGCATTTCGCCTGTCACGTTTAATTCAAGTAACTGTACGCAAATAAATTGTCATGACCTCGCATTCTTTAGATATTGCTGTGATTGCGTAGCTTCGCTACAATGTTGTGTTCCTGGCTCGTGTTCCAGAAGCGGGCCATGTGTTGGTTGATAGCCAATGCCCGAATTGCGTGTTCCGGCTAGGTGTTCCCTACGCCATACTAGTGTTCCTGGCTCGTGACCAGAAGCGAGCATAATGAGTTGCTAACCCCAACGCTCGATACATTGAATTGTGAACTAAGAATGCGAGCTCAATGTGCGGGGCAACCCTAGGCTCACTAGATGAGCTCAATGTGCAGGGACCCCAGGCTCCATGTCGTGTGAATATTGGGTAGTGTTTAGTGCCGATCGGTCTGAAATGCTATGCCATTCAGCGAATGGCGTAAACACCTACAAAATGTGAATGTATTGAATTGATAGTAGCTTGGCTACTCTTGTCTTGTCCCGATGATCGTTCTCTTGTACAAATTGTCCCGCCATGTTTTAATTGTGCACTCATGTTATAACTGCCATGTCATGCATACTAAACTGCTAGGTTGCTAGATGCCTCACTTTCAGTTTCCTTGCCCAAGTCTTTTTAGACTTGCTGACATGTGCCCCTTTACTCTTTTGGGTGACACATGTTAGATCCTGAGCCCGAGTACCTCGTTGAGGACGAGGTGTTTGCCGACGCCGAGCCCGAGCTTGTGTTTGACGGGGAGTACGTGGACACTGGGGACCAGTCCTAGTGTCTTCGTTGTGTTTTACTTTTATTAGACAGTTGTTTTGTTATCGGTGCGTAGCACCTATACTTTGCTATGTTATGTCGTTTCTTTTGTTGGCCTTGTTCTGGGCCTTAGACTCTTTTCTTTTAGCCTGGTGGCTTTTCTGGATGTTGGACTCTTTGTTGATGTTGGACAATTTGTGAGATGTGGAATTTTATTTCAGTCTCTCCTTGTGTTATTATTGTTATTCTGTTGTGGTTACAGGGACCTGTTTATGTATTTGTGGACGCTTATCGGGTTTGGGGCTTCACAGCTCCACTCTCGTGCGGACCTTTTCACGTCTCGCCTCCATTTTAGGGAAGCGGGTCGTGACAGGTTTTAGTGGTGGCCCATGCAGGTCCTCTTCTGTAACTGCGATTTTTGGAATAGCGATAATAATATTAGAATGTCCAATAGACTAAGTTTGACGTCCGATGTCATAGGCTATGAGTCTAATCTGATTTGTTCTCCGTGTCATTAGATGGCAGGAAGACGTTTCACCCGCGGTGGTGGTAGTGGTGCGCCCCCTCATGATGAGGAGCCTGAGCGGGAACCCACCAGCGGTGAGATGATGCGGATGATGATCCAGATGATGCAAGTGCATCAGGGCGTGCTTTTGCAAGTCCAGAATGCTCCACCTGCTCGAGCTGCCCGGGCTCTTCCGGATGTTCCTCGCTCTGAGCCAGGAGCGAAGCAATTTCGGGAGCTGGGTCCCGCATATTTTGATGGTTCCGAGGGTCCTCTGGCGGCCGATGAGTGGATTCGGAACGTCGAGGACAATCTGAAGATGGCCAAGATCACCCCGGCTGGATGGGTTGATTTGGCGAAGAGGCAGCTCAAGGATAACGCCAGGAATTGGTGGGATGCAGAAGAGAAGTTGTTGGTGGAGCTGATAGCTTGGGCTACCTTCAAAGCCAGATTTGAGGGTGAGTTCTTTCCGAAGGCTGCCAAGGAGGAGATGCTGTAGCGTTTTATCGATTTGAAGCAAGGGAACTCGTCGGTGGACTTGTACCACCAAGAGTTCATGAGGCTTAGTCGGTTTACGCCGAAGATGGTGCAGGACGCTGAGGAGAGAGCTCAGAGGTTTCTGCAGGGGCTTGCTTCGGAGCTTCAGAGTTTTGTGACCTCCTCTGATCGGGAATCTTATCAGAAGGTTCTGGTCGCTGCCAAGAGGCAGGAGCTGCTCGTGAACCAGAGGAAGGGATCTGTTGTTGGTGCTGGGAAGAGGCCTGTGGAACAGGCGAGAGCTGTGGTTAGACCTGGATTCAGGCCTAATCAGTCCGCTCAGTTTAAGAGGCCAGGAGGGCCGATTCCGAAGATCTGCCATTTCTGTGGCAAGCCTGGCCACGTCAAGGATCAGTGTCGGAAGTTTCTGGGCCAGTGTTTGGTTTGCGGTGATGCTTCTCATGTCGCGAAGGATTGTCGGCATGCGGATCCGCTGCGGAGGGCTCCTGTTGCAGCTCAGCCATTGCAGCAGCGAGCGCCTGTTCCTGCTGATCGTGGAGCAGCTCTTGTTCCGCAGAGGCAGGCTTTTCGGCAGGCTGCTCCGCCGAGGAGGCAGGCTTTTCTGATGACCGCTGCGGAGAGCGCGTGTCACGGCCACTTTCCGACCGTACAGATTTTAGCGTGTAGCCGTGTTTCGTGTGCGTTTGGTGTATTTGATTTTTGATATTGTTTCCCGTAGTTCGAACACGTGACCGGATCACATATTCACGATCCTCTCAAAGGCGCGATCACCCCGATACCTTGTTTGTAATTTTTGGATGACCAGGAATGAATTTGTGAGAACCACTTTTTACTATTATTATTATTATTTTCTAACCAAAATTTAAATTTTAAACTTTAAGTTTTTTTATTACGTTTGCATATTTTTGTTACAATTGGGTTTTAAACTTAAAACTAATTTTTTATTCATTTCCTATTAACTCTAAAGAGCAGCACAGCCCCACTCTCTTATTAAAAAAAAACTAATTTTTTAACCTACGCCACGTTCTTAAGCCCCACACCCCTATTTAATGTGAACCTAGGTCATTGTTTTCTCACAGATAACATCACGCCGCCGCCCAATTTTTATTTCACGCAACTTCATTTCACAGCGCCATTTTTTTGTACACAACTCAAACCCTGAAGCTCTTCGACCCCCTGGCACCGTAACCCTAGTCTCCTCCGACCTGATCCATCGTGCGGTGGCCTACTCACAACCGGACGGACCTTCGCCGGCGTTTCCAGGTGCCGCGGCCGTCCACGCAGCAGCTAGCGGCCTCTGTTCTTCGCCGCAGTGTGCAGCAGCGCCGCACGGTGGTGCCGCCCGCTCAGCCTCCACCGACGTGTCGCAGCGCCCAGCAGCTTCCATCCGGTAACAGCGACGCTCCGGTACCTCTCTCTTCCTCGCTGCACCTTGGATCTGAAGCTTTTATGGTTAGTTGTTGTTTTTGTTAATTAATGGGTTACATATTATAATTGATTGGGTAGTTGCCATTGTATAATGTTTTAGGAGTTAGCTTGGTGTCAGTTTTATAATACTGTCCTTGTCCTTGCTTGATACCATGCAACTTTTGTTGAATGATATTATCATATAAGTTAGTGTTTTGGAATACTCAGTTATCATTCTAAAGACTAGTTGTTAGTGTAAGTTAACCCCACAGCATGTTTTGCTAAGGTTAGATGGTTGTTGGAATATTATTAATAGCATTTTAGTTAGGGTTGATTGCCGTGATCATCACATTAGTCAGGGTTTTGGTAATGCCATTGGGTATGGGTTTATTAGTGATTTGTTGTTATAAAAACTATTTTTTTATATAGATTCATACCATGTTAGTTATGTAATAAGTTAGCTTAATATTTATTGGTTTTATAAAATGATCTGTGCATTATTTTGGGTTGGTTTTGGACTATATTGGTTTCTGCCCGAAAAGATTTAGATCTAGTAATTTTAGTCCCATGTTATTCTGATGGAGTTCATGACATGCACTAGGTTATGTCAGCTTCTTTGTGAAGTAGATTCTTAGCAAAACATACCCAATTAAGATGGAGCTTATCTAAAGAATGGGAGACCTTGAAATCCTTAAAATGATTTAGTTCAGTTGGCTTGAACTTTACTAAAAATTCCTGGATATTAATAAGTTGTGAGTTGATTGGTCTTTCATCCTTTATGGTAAATCTGAGTAAGGTGCAAACATTGAACCATTCAATGCAAGTACCTTCTATAAACCATGTTCATCATCTGAGGTTTCGTATAGTTCTCTAACACTCCATATTTCCAAATAAACATTATAAACTTTGTATGCTAGAGCACTAAATATGCTATCCTTACAGTAGTAGTTCAATTCCTTGGATGTTTTATATAATGGATGTCTCAGTTTAGTATTACTAACCTACCCAGTTTTATTCCAGTAAACAAGTTAGTTGCTAATAATTCATAGAGGAAATTAGGAGTATTAGTAATAAAACAGCTTTGTTAATTAATTGGCTGAGATAAGTTAGTTGGGTTACGATCTTTTTCTTTTAATCTGATATCGAAATCCGATAACGCAGAAAACGTCCGCGCTTTCTGTACGGACTCGTCGACACCAAGAAATCCGGAATCAGGCAAGTGATACTTGCCAGTTTTCTGTTTAGGCCATGTCTTAGGCCATTTTGTACAGTAGTATAAAAGAGACTAGGCAGTGAAATGATAGCTGCCTAGACGCCAATTTTAGATCTAGCTTGACAACGAAGCTAGATCCGTCACCTTTATCATGCTTGCATCCATACTACCATGCCATGTTTAATTTCAATTAACGGTACGCAAATTATCTGCTCATTACCATGTCATTGCATGCATGTAATGTTACATCGTGATTGCGTAGCACATGTTACAACTATTGTAATGATTGAGGCTAGGCACCTGCTTTTGTGGGCACAACCCTATGCCAAATACACTTCCTGGCTCGTGATCCAGAAGGTGGGCGTCAGTCCATAATGAAAAACACTTCCTGGACTCGTGATCCAGAAGCGAGCTCACGTACTTGGGAAACCAAGGCTCGACACTGGGGAGGGGTAGGGTTAAGCTATCACGCAGCGTAGAAGGATGCCTGATCCGCTCCTTCAGCTGTAAGGAGTAAACCCTGTGCACATCGTAAAATGATAATGTTCGTGAAGTGATAATGTTCGTGACTCGTGAAAACAGTGTTTTTCGTAGTTTCTGCTACGACGTGCATGCATGTCATGCCATCTCAAATTCTTGCATTCCTTAAATGTCATTTCAACTTATTGCATTATTTTAGAACTGCTAGTCGTCTTTTGTTTAGTTGTATCATTGCACAAAAGCTCTCCGCTTTCTTTTGGGAGACTTTTGCTGACATGTGCCCTTTTCTCTTTGGGTGTCACATGTCAGGTTCTGAGTTAGAGTTACCAGCTGAGGACGAGCAGTTCGTGGACGTTGAGTTTGAGGCACCTGCAGAGACCGAGTTTGAGGACACTGGTGACCAGTCCTAGACTCACATGGAGTCTTCTTAGTTGTCTTACTTTTAGTAGCCGCAGTTAGTTTTCGGTGCGTAGCACCAGACTTTCCTTTCTTTTGTTTCGGCCATGTTTTAGGCCTATTGTTCAGACTTATACTTTTATGACTGTCTGCGATGTTGGATAAATTGTTGGATGTTATTGAGCTGGTGGATGTTTCCTTATATCTGCTTTACTTTTATCATTGTTGTTGTTTCTCGCAATGCAAAGGACCTGCAATCATTTGAAATTTTATAGACGCTTATCAGACCGCAGCTTCACAGCTCCACGTCTGAGCGGACCTCCTCACGTCTCGCCTTCCATTTTAGGGAAGCGGGGCGTGACAGGTTTTGTTGGTGGCCCATGCAGGTCCACTTTGCATTCGCAAATTTTCGGAACAACAATAATGATAAATAACATCCAATTGATTATATCTAACATACAGGTCATGATAAAGTCTAATCTGAACGATTTTTGGTTTTAGATGGCGGGTAGACGCATCACTCGAGCTGGTAGCGTATCTGGAGCTGGCGGTGGAGATGGAAATACTGAGGATGCTGATAGGGAGCCCACCGCCGCTGAGATGATGAGGATGATGCATCAGATGATGCATGTGCAGCAGGGTATGCTCCAGAATACCCAGAATGTTCAGAATGCCCCTCGCTCCGAGCCAGGAGCGAAGCAGTTTCGGGAGCTGGGCCCGGCTTATTTTGATGGGTCTGAAGGACCGCTGGCTGCCGATGAGTGGATTCGGAACATGGAGGACAATCTGAAGATGTCGAAGAACAACCCGGCTGGATGGGTTGATTTGGCGAAGAGACAGCTCAGGGATAATGCTCGCAACTGGTGGGATGCAGAAGAGGAGCTGTTGGTGAAACCGATACCTTGGGCTACTTTCAAGTCCAGGTTCGATGAGGAGTACTTTCCGAAGGCTGCCAGGAGGGAGATGTTGCAGCGCTTCATTGATCTGAAACAGGGGAATCTGACGGTGGACCAGTACCACCAGGAGTTTACCAGGCTGAGTCGCTTTGCACCGAAGATGGTGCAGGATGCTGAGGAGAAGGCCCAGAGGTTCCTGCAGGGTCTTTCTTTAGATTTGCAGAGCCTGATGTCTTCGTCTGATTTGGAGTCTTATCAGAAGTTGCTGGTAGCTGCTAGGAGGCAGGAGCGAATTACGAGCCAGAAGAGAGAGCAGAATTTTGGAGCTGTGAAGAGGCCTATGGAGCAGGTCAGAGCAGTGGTTAGGTCAGGGTTCAAGCCTAACCAACAGGTGCAGTTCAAGAGGCCAGGTGGGCCTACTCAGAAGACTTGCCATTTCTGCGGCAAGACTGGGCATGTCAAGGACCAGTGCAGGAGGTTCCTGGGCCAGTGCTTACTTTGTGGCGGCTCCAACCATGCAGTGAAGGATTGCCCGCTTGCTAGACACCCACAAAAAGCACCGGTAGCCGCTGTTCGTGGAGCGCCTCTCATTCCCCAGAAGCAGGCATTTCAGCAGGCTGTTCAGCCTAGGAGGCAGGCTTTCATGATGACCGCGGTAGAGAGCGAGGCTGAGGATAGCGTTATTGCAGGTAACCCTCAAACTTGTCCTTACTTTTTTAGTCGGTCTTGCATGCTAGAGTAGATCTTGGTTGCTAGAATAGGTTTTGGATCGCTAGTTGCTTGTTGGGTGTTATTTTGGTTGGTGCTTGTCCCGCCCGAGTCCTTTTCGATTCTGGTGCACCCATGTGCATTATATCCCGGAATTTCGTGGACAAGAATTCTCTGACGACTTCCCCTCTTTCCAAGAGTTGGGATATCGCTACGGGAATGGTGTGATCTCAGTATCCCTTGGATGTCAATCTTGTCCCTTGGTAGTTTGTGGACTCGAGCTTTACACCGACTTTATTGTCCACGACATTACCAACTATGATGCAGTTCTTGGGATGGATTGGCTTAGTTGTTTTTTTTCGCTACGATCGATTGTCGACGGAAGAAGGTGGTGTTCGAGATCATGGATACCCGACTTTCGAGTTCAGTAGTGGTATCAGTTCGCTTGGGCCTGTCAGATATCGGGCCGAGCCAGTAGTGGAGTTTGTAGCTCTACAGATGGAGGTGAATAGACCAGCGGTGGTAAGAGATTTCGATGATGTCTTCCCCGAGGAGATTTCAGGACTGCCGCCCGACCGAACTCTTGAATTTTCGATTGATCTTATTCCGGGAGCGCATCCTATTTTGAAAGCACCATATCGCATGGCTCCGGCAGAGTTGGAAGATCTACGCAAGCAGTTGGATGAGCTTCTGCAGAAAGGTTACATCAATCCGAGTGTGTCTCCGTGGGGAGCACCTGTTCTATTGGTGAAAAAGAAGGACGGTTCGCGTCGGATGTGCGTGGGCTACGGAGAGTTGAATGCTGTCACCATCAAGAACAAGTACCCATTACCGCGGATCGACGACATTTTTTTGATCAGCTTGGAGGATCGAGTGTATTCTCTAAACTAGATCTCATGAGCGGATATCACCAGCTGAGGGTGAAGAAGGAAGACGTGCTGAAGACAGCGTTCAGAACGAAGTATGGACACTACGAGTTTGTGGTTATGCCTTTCTGTGTGACCAACGCACCCGTGGTTTTCATGAACTTGAGGAATCTGATATTTTATGACTTCCTAGATAAATTTGTCGTTATCTCCATTGACGACATTCTGATCTATTCGAAGTCGAAGGAGGAGCATGCAGAGCACTTGAGGACAATATTGGAGATTCTGAGGAAGCATCGGTTATATGCGAAGTGTTCCAAGTGCGAGTTCTGGCTGGATAGAGTGGCTTATCTTGGGCACTTGGTTTCAGGAGATGGTATAGCTGTGGATCCAGAGAAGATCAAGGCCATCAGAAAGTGGCAGGTTTCACAGTCAGCGTCTGGGATCAGGAGATTTCTTGGGCTTGCAGGATATTAACGGCGCTTCATTAAGGACTTCTCTTGTATTGCAGAGCCGATGACCAGACTAACGAAGAATGATATATCATTTGTTTGGTCCGATGCTTGTGAGGGGGCCTTTTCTATTCTGAAGGAGAGGCAAGCTGAGTCCAAGGTACATTGGGCCTTTGACGTCCTAGAGAGAGTTGGAGCGGTGGCTTATCGCTTGGCGTTGCCACCGTCACTGGAGGGAGTTCATGACGTTTTTCACGTATCCCAGTTGCGTCGATACGTCAGTGAATTGTCGCATATTGTGGATTTCTCGGAGATCACGGTTCGTCCGGTTCTGACCTATGATCAGCAACCAGTGGAGATTCTGGATCGACGGCAGAAGCAACTGAGGAATAAGACCGTTGACTTGGTTAGAGTGCAGTGGCATCATGGTTCTCCTTGGGAGTCCACCTGGGAGCGCGAGGATGATATGAGAGAGCGCTTTCCGCACTTATTTCAGGGCAGAGATTGATGTTGATTCCGAGGGCGGAATCGTTCTTAAGGTGGGTAGGATGTCACGGCCACTTTCCGACCGTACAGATTTTAGCGTGTAGCCGTGTTTCGTGTGCGTTTGGTGTATTTGATTTTTGATATTGTTTCCCGTAGTTCGAACACGTGACCGGATCACATATTCACGATCCTCTCAAAGGCGCGATCACCCCGATACCTTGTTTGTAATTTTTGGATGACCAGGAATGAATTTGTGAGAACCACTTTTTACTATTATTATTATTATTTTCTAACCAAAATTTAAATTTTAAACTTTAAGTTTTTTTTATTACGTTTGCATATTTTTGTTACAATTGGGTTTTAAACTTAAAACTAATTTTTTATTCATTTCCTATTAACTCTAAAGAGCAGCACAGCCCCACTCTCTTATTAAAAAAAAACTAATTTTTTAACCTACGCCACGTTCTTAAGCCCCACACCCCTATTTAATGTGAACCTAGGTCATTGTTTTCTCACAGATAACATCACGCCGCCGCCCAATTTTTATTTCACGCAACTTCATTTCACAGCGCCATTTTTTTGTACACAACTCAAACCCTGAAGCTCTTCGACCCCCTGGCACCGTAACCCTAGTCTCCTCCGACCTGATCCATCGTGCGGTGGCCTACTCACAACCGGACGGACCTTCGCCGGCGTTTCCAGGTGCCGCGGCCGTCCACGCAGCAGCTAGCGGCCTCTGTTCTTCGCCGCAGTGTGCAGCAGCGCCGCACGGTGGTGCCGCCCGCTCAGCCTCCACCGACGTGTCGCAGCGCCCAGCAGCTTCCATCCGGTAACAGCGACGCTCCGGTACCTCTCTCTTCCTCGCTGCACCTTGGATCTGAAGCTTTTATGGTTAGTTGTTGTTTTTGTTAATTAATGGGTTACATATTATAATTGATTGGGTAGTTGCCATTGTATAATGTTTTAGGAGTTAGCTTGGTGTCAGTTTTATAATACTGTCCTTGTCCTTGCTTGATACCATGCAACTTTTGTTGAATGATATTATCATATAAGTTAGTGTTTTGGAATACTCAGTTATCATTCTAAAGACTAGTTGTTAGTGTAAGTTAACCCCACAGCATGTTTTGCTAAGGTTAGATGGTTGTTGGAATATTATTAATAGCATTTTAGTTAGGGTTGATTGCCGTGATCATCACATTAGTCAGGGTTTTGGTAATGCCATTGGGTATGGGTTTATTAGTGATTTGTTGTTATAAAAACTATTTTTTTATATAGATTCATACCATGTTAGTTATGTAATAAGTTAGCTTAATATTTATTGGTTTTATAAAATGATCTGTGCATTATTTTGGGTTGGTTTTGGACTATATTGGTTTCTGCCCGAAAAGATTTAGATCTAGTAATTTTAGTCCCATGTTATTCTGATGGAGTTCATGACATGCACTAGGTTATGTCAGCTTCTTTGTGAAGTAGATTCTTAGCAAAACATACCCAATTAAGATGGAGCTTATCTAAAGAATGGGAGACCTTGAAATCCTTAAAATGATTTAGTTCAGTTGGCTTGAACTTTACTAAAAATTCCTGGATATTAATAAGTTGTGAGTTGATTGGTCTTTCATCCTTTATGGTAAATCTGAGTAAGGTGCAAACATTGAACCATTCAATGCAAGTACCTTCTATAAACCATGTTCATCATCTGAGGTTTCGTATAGTTCTCTAACACTCCATATTTCCAAATAAACATTATAAACTTTGTATGCTAGAGCACTAAATATGCTATCCTTACAGTAGTAGTTCAATTCCTTGGATGTTTTATATAATGGATGTCTCAGTTTAGTATTACTAACCTACCCAGTTTTATTCCAGTAAACAAGTTAGTTGCTAATAATTCATAGAGGAAATTAGGAGTATTAGTAATAAAACAGCTTTGTTAATTAATTGGCTGAGATAAGTTAGTTGGGTTACGATCTTTTTCTTTTAATCTGATATCGAAATCCGATAACGCAGAAAACGTCCGCGCTTTCTGTACGGACTCGTCGACACCAAGAAATCCGGAATCAGGCAAGTGATACTTGCCAGTTTTCTGTTTAGGCCATGTCTTAGGCCATTTTGTACAGTAGTATAAAAGAGACTAGGCAGTGAAATGATAGCTGCCTAGACGCCAATTTTAGATCTAGCTTGACAACGAAGCTAGATCCGTCACCTTTATCATGCTTGCATCCATACTACCATGCCATGTTTAATTTCAATTAACGGTACGCAAATTATCTGCTCATTACCATGTCATTGCATGCATGTAATGTTACATCGTGATTGCGTAGCACATGTTACAACTATTGTAATGATTGAGGCTAGGCACCTGCTTTTGTGGGCACAACCCTATGCCAAATACACTTCCTGGCTCGTGATCCAGAAGGTGGGCGTCAGTCCATAATGAAAAACACTTCCTGGACTCGTGATCCAGAAGCGAGCTCACGTACTTGGGAAACCAAGGCTCGACACTGGGGAGGGGTAGGGTTAAGCTATCACGCAGCGTAGAAGGATGCCTGATCCGCTCCTTCAGCTGTAAGGAGTAAACCCTGTGCACATCGTAAAATGATAATGTTCGTGAAGTGATAATGTTCGTGACTCGTGAAAACAGTGTTTTTCGTAGTTTCTGCTACGACGTGCATGCATGTCATGCCATCTCAAATTCTTGCATTCCTTAAATGTCATTTCAACTTATTGCATTATTTTAGAACTGCTAGTCGTCTTTTGTTTAGTTGTATCATTGCACAAAAGCTCTCCGCTTTCTTTTGGGAGACTTTTGCTGACATGTGCCCTTTTCTCTTTGGGTGTCACATGTCAGGTTCTGAGTTAGAGTTACCAGCTGAGGACGAGCAGTTCGTGGACGTTGAGTTTGAGGCACCTGCAGAGACCGAGTTTGAGGACACTGGTGACCAGTCCTAGACTCACATGGAGTCTTCTTAGTTGTCTTACTTTTAGTAGCCGCAGTTAGTTTTCGGTGCGTAGCACCAGACTTTCCTTTCTTTTGTTTCGGCCATGTTTTAGGCCTATTGTTCAGACTTATACTTTTATGACTGTCTGCGATGTTGGATAAATTGTTGGATGTTATTGAGCTGGTGGATGTTTCCTTATATCTGCTTTACTTTTATCATTGTTGTTGTTTCTCGCAATGCAAAGGACCTGCAATCATTTGAAATTTTATAGACGCTTATCAGACCGCAGCTTCACAGCTCCACGTCTGAGCGGACCTCCTCACGTCTCGCCTTCCATTTTAGGGAAGCGGGGCGTGACAGCGCGGCTGTGGATGAGGTTATCGCAGGTAATCCTCACTCAAGCTGTTACTTTCCTAGCCGGTTTTGATTGTTAGATTGTGTTGTTTGCTTGAACATGGTTGTTTGCTAGATTAGGGTTTGATTGTTAATTGCTTGATTAGGTGTGATTTTGGTTTGCACACTTCCTGCACGAGTCCTCTTTGACTCTGGTGCATCGATGTGTATTATTTCTCGGAGCTTCGTGGAGAGGCATTCCTTGTCGACGTCCCCTCTCCCCAAGAGTTGGAATATCGTTACAGGGAATGGCGTGGTCTCGATGCATCGTGGTTGCAATTCTTGCTCGTTGGTGGTCTGTGGACATGAGCTTTTCGCTGATTTCATTGTCCACGACATCATCAACTATGATGCAGTTCTTGGGATGGATTGGCTTGCGAGCTTCTATGCTACGATTGACTGCAGGAGGAAGAAGGTGGTGTTCGAGATTCCCGGACATCCAGTATTTGAGTTCAGTCGTGGTAGCAGTTCGCTTGGTCCTGTCAGATTTCGGGCCAGGCCGGTGGAGGCTGTGGCTATGCAGATGGAGCTGGAGTGGCCAGCTGTGGTGCGTGATTTTGGCGATGTCTTCCCCGAGGAGATGTCTGGTTTGCCGCCTGATCGAGCTCTGGAATTTTCTATCGACCTTGTTCCAGGTGCGCAGCCGATTTCGAAGGCGCCGTATCGTATGGCACCTGCAGAGTTGGAAGAGTTGCGGAAGCAGTTGGATGAGCTTTTGCAGAAGGGTTATATTAATCCTAGTGTGTCTCCGTGGGGAGCACCGGTGTTGTTGGTTAAGAAGAAGGATGGTTCGCGTCGCATGTGCGTGGACTATCGGGAGTTGAATGCGGTAACCATTAAGAATAAATACCCGTTGCCTCGCATCGATGATATTTTTGATCAGCTTGGAGGTTCGAGGGTGTTTTCAAAATTGGATTTGAGGAGTGGTTACCATCAGTTGAAGGTGAAGAAGGGAGATGTTCCGAAGACAGCGTTCAGGACGAAGTAGGGACACTATGAGTTTGTGGTTATGCCTTTTGGCGTAACTAACGCGCCCGCAGTTTTCATGAATATGATGAACCTGATTTTCTATGACTTTTTGGATAAGTTTGTCGTTATCTTTATTGACGACATTCTGATCTATTCGAAGTCGGAGGAAGAGCATGCCTCGCACTTAAGGACGGTGTTGGAGATTTTGAGGAAGCATCGGTTGTATGCTAAGTTTTCGAAGTGCGAGTTTTGGCTGGATCGAGTTGCTTTTCTCGGGCATGTGGTGACTGGAGATGGTATTTCAGTGGATCCCGAGAAGATTAGGGCCATCAGGGAGTGGCCTGTTCCGACGTCAGCGTCTGAGATTCGGAGCTTCCTTGGACTTGCTGGTTATTATCGGCGATTCATTAAGGACTTTTCTCGTATTGCTGAGCCAATGACCAGGTTGACGCGGAAGGATGTTGCTTTTGTTTGGTCAGATGATTGTGAGGGTGCTTTTGGTATTCTGAAGGAGAGGTTGACGAGTGCCCCTATTCTGGTTGTGCCTGATCGCAGCGGTGGATTTGAGATCTTTTGCGATGCTTCTGGCAAGGGTCTCGGTTGTGTGTTGCATCAGCACGGGCATGTTGTGGCGTATGCGTCTCGTCAGCTTAAGGTTCATGAGAAGAATTATCCGACGCATGATTTGGAGTTGGCGGCCGTTGTGTTTGCTCTTAAGATTTGGAGGCACTTCCTGCTGAGTGAGAAAGTGAAGATTTTCACCGATCACAAAAGCTTGAAGTATATTTTCACTCAGAAGGAGCTCAACATGCGACAGCGTCGATGGTTGGAGCTTATGGCGGATTATGATATTGATTTGCAGTTTCACCCTGGCAAGGTGAATGTGGTTCCTGATGCGTTGAGTAGGCTGCCAGCGGTGATGATTTTGACCTCGCAGTGGAGATTGCAGCAGGATTTTTGCGAGTCTGGTGTGGAGATTGTTCTTCCTGGGGTGGCTTCTTCGTTGATGTACATGCATGTGCAGTCGACGATCGTGGATCGGATTAAGGCTGGCCAGGCCGAGGATCCGAAGCTGGCGAGGATTCGGGAGCAGGTGGAAGCCGGTCTGCGGACTGACTTTTTGATCCATGAGGATGGCTCGTTGAGGTTTGGAGCCAGGTTGTGTGTGCCCGCTGGGGATATCAGAGAGGAGCTGATGGTGGAGGCACACAGTTCGCCGTATTCTGTGCATCCTGGTGGCACCAAGATGTACCAAGATCTTCGTCTGAATTATTGGTGGCATGGTATGAAGAGAAGCGTGGCTCGGAGTGTAGCCAAGTGCTTGGTTTGCCAGCAAGTGAAGGCGGAGCATCAGCGTTCGGCCGGGTTGCTACAACCGCTTCCGATTCCGGAGTGGAAGTGGCAGCACATCACTATGGACTTCGTGACTGGACTACCTCGGAGTCCGAAGCAGAATGACGCGATTTGGGTGATCGTAGATCGATTGACCAAATCTGCGCATTTTATTCCGTTCCGAGTGGGACAGTCCACTGAGGCGCTAGCAAGGAGATATATGGAGGTAAAATTCTTTTACTCTCCGTTTTTATTTCCTTTTTCCTAGTTTGGATAGTGATGTAACGTGAATCGTGCAGGAGGTTGTGCGACTTCATGGAGTCCCCGTGAGTATCGTGTCTGACAGAGACACGAGGTTCACATCTCAGTTTTGGCAGAGTTTGCAGAAGAGTTTGGGTATGCGTCTGAGTTTCAGCACGACGTACCATCCGCAGACGGATGGCCAGTCCGAGAGGACGATTCAGATTTTGGAAGACATACTGAGGGCGTGCATGTTGGATTTCAAGGGTTCGTGGGAGGACCATCTACATCTGGTAGAGTTTTCCTACAACAACAGCTTCCAGGCGAGTATTGGCATGGCGCCTTTCGCCGCTCTTTATGGGAGGAAATGTCGATCGCCATTGAGTTGGGATGACGTTGGTGATCAGGAGTTGTTGGGTCCCGAGATGATCGTGGAGGCCGTGGAGATCGTCAGGAATATTCGGGAGAGGTTGAGAATTGCTCAGGACCGTTTTAAGCATTGGGCGGATGCTAAACGTCGTCCTTTGGAGTTTCAGCCGGGCGACCATGTGTTCTTGAAGATTTCCCCGAATCGTGGTGTGATTCGTTTCGGGAAGCGTGGAAAGTTGAGCCCGCGATACATTGGACCATTTGACGTTCTGGAGAGGGTTGGTGAGGTAGCTTATCGCTTGGCCTTGCCGCCATCTTTGGAAGGACTTCACAATATATTCCATGTGTCGCAGCTTCGTCGATACATTAGCGATCCATCTCATGCGGTGGATTTTTCAGAGATTACCGTTCGCCCCGATATGACGTATGACCAGTATCCAGTGCAGATTCTGGACAGGCGTCAGAAATCGCTTCGGAACAAGATTGTCAATCTTGTGAGGGTGATGTGGCGACACGGTTCACCTGGAGAGTCTACTTGGGAGAATGAGGATGAGATGCGAGAGCGTTTCCCACTTTTGTTTCCGGACTCGTGAGTTTTTGGAAATTCCGAGGACGGAATTTTTCTTAAGTTGGGGAGGATGTAACGACTGCTTTTCATGTATCTGGATTTTATATATTATAATATATGTTTTGGTGGATTTTCTCCTCTTGTGTGGTTTTCGTCTCCGTAGATTTCATTTTCGATCGATTCGTCGTATTTTCTCGCTTCTTCCTTAGGATTGTCGATTTCGAAGTATGTCATTCGTGACGGACTTCATAACGGTCGTATCTAACTGTTAGATCAAGCCTAGGGGTCATAGGAATCGATCCCGGGGCCCCGCGCTCCGTATCGGTACTTTCTGTGCTCATTAGCCGGTGTAAGAAGGGCCACCGACCGACTAGATGACGATCCAGTCGGTCGGCAATCCTTCTTGGACCGACTAGTTAGCTTTCTAAATTTCTCAGGAGTTACTGTTTATCGTTAGTCGGTCTAAGAACGTTGGTTGACCGACTAGGTTGCAAACTAGTCGGTCAGCATTGCTTCTTGAACCGACTAACTCATCAAATTATTTTTGTATCAGTTACTGTTCACTCTTAGTCGGTCTAAGAACGTTCATCGACCGACTAGATGCCAAACTAGTCGGTCAGTATTTGTTCATGGACCGACTAACTCTAGAATCCTATTTTCGTTCAGGAGTTACTGTTTGCACTTAGTCGGTCTGCGTTGGTCGACCGACCGACTAGTTGCCAAACTAGTCGGTCAGTGGTTGCTCTTTGACCGACTAACCAGTGTTAAAACCCTAATTTCTGGGCAGCCGCCAGCCTAGCCTATTTAAACCCAACCCATTCGACTTCTTCTTCTCCAACACGACCCAAAACCCTAAAACTTCCCCCTTCAGCCCCCATCTTCCTCCAAGCTTCATTTCTCCATTCCAAGCCTCAAATCCATCATCCAATCCATCCATTCACTCATTCCACCTCTCATCTTCCCCAAAATCTCACCAAAATCCATCAAATCCCCAAATCCCCCTAAACCCTAGTTTCTCCAATTTCTCCAATCTTCTCCAGATTTGATTCTAGGGTTCCCCGGAGTGTTTCTTCCGTCTCCTCTCGGTAAGAAATCGATCTACCGTTGTTTTCATAACTTATTTATATTTTTATGAAACCCTAATAAAAATTCATGTTGTTTGTTGATTGTTCCCCCAAAACAGCGATTTCCTCGTAGATTGGCGTCCGTGTGACGAAGTAGTCGTCATCCCCGGTGCTAGGCAAGTGAAACTTGCCACTTAGGGTTTAGGCCATGTTTTAGGCCATTTGCATGTTGTAGGCGTAAAAGAGGCTAGGCGACGAAATGATACTCGCCTAGGCGCAAATTGGGGAACTAGCTTGACAACGAAGCTAGTTCCGACATTTAGCATGTTGCACAATTACCATGTCATGTTTACTTTCAATTAACGGTATGCGAATATGTTCATGTCATTGCATTTCGCCTGTCACGTTTAATTCAAGTAACTGTACGCAAATAAATTTTCATGACCTCGCATTCTTTAGATATTGCTGTGATTGCGTAGCTTCGCTACAATGTTGTGTTCCTGGCTCGTGTTCCAGAAGCGGGCCATGTGTTGGTTGATAGCCAATGCCCGAATTGCGTGTTCCGGCTAGGTGTTCCCTACGCCATACTAGTGTTCCTGGCTCGTGACCAGAAGCGAGCATAATGAGTTGCTAACCCCAACGCTCGATACATTGAATTGTGAACTAAGAATGCGAGCTCAATGTGCGGGGCAACCCTAGGCTCACTAGATGAGCTCAATGTGCAGGGACCCCAGGCTCCATGTCGTGTGAATATTGGGTAGTGTTTAGTGCCGATCGGTCTGAAATGCTATGCCATTCAGCGAATGGCGTAAACACCTACAAAATGTGAATGTATTGAATTGATAGTAGCTTGGCTACTCTTGTCTTGTCCCGATGATCGTTCTCTTGTACAAATTGTCCCGCCATGTTTTAATTGTGCACTCATGTTATAACTGCCATGTCATGCATACTAAACTGCTAGGTTGCTAGATGCCTCACTTTCAGTTTCCTTGCCCAAGCCTTTTTAGACTTGCTGACATGTGCCCCTTTACTCTTTTGGGTGACACATGTTAGATCCTGAGCCCGAGTACCTCGTTGAGGACGAGGTGTTTGCCGACGCCGAGCCTGAGCTTGTGTTTGACGGGGAGTACGTGGACACTGGGGACCAGTCCTAGTGTCTTTGTTGTGTTTTACTTTTATTAGACAGTTGTTTTGTTATCGGTGCGTAGCACCTATACTTTGCTATGTTATGTCGTTTCTTTTGTTGGCCTTGTTCTGGGCCTTAGACTCTTTTCTTTTAGCCTGGTGGCTTTTCTGGATGTTGGACTCTTTGTTGATGTTGGACAATTTGTGAGATGTGGAATTTTATTTCAGTCTCTCCTTGTGTTATTATTGTTATTCTGTTGTGGTTACAGGGAACTGTTTATGTATTTGTGGACGCTTATCGGGTTTGGGGCTTCACAGCTCCACTCTCGTGCGGACCTTTTCACGTCTCGCCTCCATTTTAGGGAAGCGGGTCGTGACAGGTAGCAAACACTCTATTGGTAGTTTATCTACCAATGGTGCTTCCACCTCGTCCACACCCTCTTTCGGAAAGAAACCCACTTTGGGTGGACCTCCAAAGAAGGGGCATGCCTACATGTACACCAATACCATGCCACGTAGGAACACACGTCCTACTCCACCGGCTCACACATATGATGATTTCTATGCTACACGTTCACGGGCACGTGCACACCATGTGAGACACCCTCACGCACATGTTCCTCCATATGCATATGTTCACCCACATCATCGTATGAATAATTATCGTCGTGCACCATTCCATCATGTTCCTTATGTCTATCCACAACATGCATCACGTAGAAATCAACGTCGCATGCATGCACCCAATAGGATGAGGGCTCCCAAAATTTCACAATTTGGAGCCCAAAGGACACAAGCATGGATGAAAACAAGTTTACATGAATGCTTATTTTTCGGATGTTATGCATAGTAGAAATTATGTAGGGAAGTCTAAGTCCAATTGGACTTGGCTTCCAAAGGTCTAATCTTTTGGACCCAATGACCTTGGGTACCATGATACGACATTTCATATCTATAGGTACTCAAGAAAAAGGAACGGAGCAACAAATTTAAATTTAGCTCCAAGAGAAATTGATACTCGATAGCGGGTGTTCAAAACACATGACGGGTGACGCTCAATTGCTCTCCGGAGTGGTGCCCATCGCAAATGGGAACCGGATAGTCGTTGGAGGCAACGAGAGCGGAACCATCATATGTGTTGGAAAAGTGGGTAATCCTTCAAAACCTCTTATATGTGACGTTTACCTTGTTAAAGGATTAAACCACAATCTTATTTCAATAAGTCAACTTTGTGACAAAGGTTACAAAGTTAACTTTGCGAAAGGAATGTGCCATATTTTAAGAAAAGATAATAATGAATTATTGTTTTCTGGCACACGCCATAAGGATATATATATCCTAGATCTTCCAAGATGACATGAACAATGTCTTATTGCCAACACAAGTGAACAACACTTATGACATCGACGTTTTGGTCATGTGAACTTTGGAACACTTTTTAAGCTTTCCAAGTTAAACTCTATTAGAGGCTTCCCTAAGCTAGTCTTTCAAAAGAAAAGCTTTTGTGACTCGTGTCAACGAGGCAAGCTTCCAAAATCTTCATTTAAACCTAAGAAAAGCATTTCTTCTAAGCGGCCTCTAGAGCTATTACATCTAGATTTATTTGGGCCAACTAGAGTTGCTTCATTAGGTAATGCTAGATATGGGCTTGTCATCGTTGATGACTTTTCTAGGTTTACTTGGGTATTTTCATTATGTAATAAAAATGAAGCTTTTGAAAACTTCACAATTTTTGTTAAGAAAGTACAAAATCACATTGGAACCACCATTGTCACTATTCGTAGTGATCATGGAGGGGAATTTGAGAATGAGTCTTTTGAGACATTTTGTGATGAAGTTGGTATTACACACACCTTCTCTTTCCCTCGTGCACCTCCTCAAAATGGTGTAGTTGAGAGAAAGAATAGGACGCTAGTGGAGTGTGCTCGCACTATGCTTGATGATAGCCAACTTGGCCATCAATTTTGGGCGGAAGCGGTACATACCGCTTGCTATGTGTTTATTAGAATACTTTTGAGGCCCGGAACTAAACAAACTTGTTATGAATTGTTGTTTGGTAGGTTGCCTCAAGTTAAACATTTTCGTGTTTTTGGTTCAAAATGTTTTATTAAGAACACGTATGGTAGCTTGGACAAATTCGATCCAAGATCCGATGAGGGGATTTTTGTTGGATATTCTTCGCGTAGCAAAGCCTACCGGATATACAACAAACGAACCTCAACGATCGAGGAATCACTTCATGTTTCATTTAATGAAGGATTTGTTCCAACTAGAATTACTAATGATGATGACTCTATGGATGTCCTATGTGATTCAATTGGTAATTCTAATTCTAATAATTCTATTGATTCTATTGAGACTAACCTAACTAATGAAGTTGTTGAGAATGTTCCTAGTGATCAAGGTATTCCCAAACGGCTTCATACCGTTCGTGACCATCCTCATGAGCAAGTCATTGGCAATATCCATGATAGTGTCAAGACGAGATCGCAAGTGAACTACTTCGCTCATTGTGCCTTTACCTCCTCGATTGAGCCAAAGAATGTTAATGAAGCGTGCGAAGATGGTGCTTGGATCTTAGCCATGGAGGAGGAACTCATTCAATTCGAGAGGAATGAGGTTTGGGAGCTTGTTCCATTGCCATCGAAGAACCACACCAACAAAACCGACGAAAACCAAATCGTCGTCCGGAACAAAGCTCGGTTGGTTGCTCAAGGCTACCGTCAAGAGGAAGGTATCGATTTCAAAGAATCCTTCGCTCCGGTAGCTAGATTAGAATCAATTAGATTATTATTGTCTTTTGCATGCCATAAAAATTTCAAACTATTTCAAATGGATGTAAAAAGTGCATTTTTAAACGGAGATGTCGTTGAGGAAGTTTATGTTTCTCAACATCCGGGCTTTATTAATGAAAAATTTCCAAATCATGTTTTTAAACTAAAGAAAGCACTTTACGGTTTGAGACAAGCTCCTCGAGCTTGGTATGATCGCCTAAAGAATTTTCTTTTGGATTTGAATTTTAAAATGGGAGAAGCCGATTCTACACTTTTTGTTAAGCATTCGAATAATGATATAATTTTAGTTCAAATATATGTTGATGATATCATTTTCGGTGCTACTAACTTTGCTCTTTGCGAAGAGTTTTCTAATGTGATGAAGGAACAATTTGAGATGAGCCACATGGGTGAGCTCAAATATTTCTTAGGTCTCCAAATTCGCCAAATGGACGATGCAATCTTCATCCACCAAACGAAGTATACGGTGGAGTTGCTAAAGCGATTTGGAATGGAGAGTGCCTCCGGGAAAAAGACTCCAATGAGCACGACTACGCATCTTGATAAGGATACGGGCGGTAAAGATGTAGACATTCGTCTATATCGAGGTATGATTGGTAGTTTACTTTATCTTACCGCAAGTAGGCCTGATATTATGTTTTCCGTATGCGTATGTGCTCGTTATCAGTCTCAACCTAAGGAGTCTCACTTAGTAGCGATAAAACGTATTTTCCGTTATCTAAGTTATACACTTGATTTTGGATTACTTTATCCAAAATCTAGCACGTATGAGTTAATCTCATATAATGATGCCGATTATGCGGGATGCAAATCCGACAGGAAAAGTACTAGTGGCACTTGCCATTTTATAGGAAATTCTCTTGTCTCTTGGTTTTCCAAGAAGCAAAATTCCGTATCACTTTCAACCACCGAGGTGGAATATATTGCCGCCGGTGCCGTGTGTGCTCAAGTTCTTTGGATGAGACACACACTTAAAGACTTTGGTATAAACTGTGATACTTGCCCTATCATGGTTGACAACCAAAGTGCAATATGTCTTTCCAAGAACCCGGTACACCATTCCCGTTCGAAACACATAGATGTCCGACATCATTTCTTAGATGATCATGTTGCTAAAAAGGACATCATATTAGTGTACGTTAAAACCCAGAAGCAAATCACCGATATTTTCACGAAACCCCTAAAGGAGGATTCCTTTGTGCGGTTGCGTCGAGAATTGGGGATTATGGGTGAATCCGAGATATAGGATTCATTTTTATTCAATAATCTTGCATGCTATTCTATTTCGCTATATTTGTTCATGCTAGACTTATTGGATTTTTCCGGGATTTTTGTGAATTTTTGGAATTTATGCTCAAATTTACTCTTGACCGTCGTATTTAAGTTTTTCGATATTTATTGGGGTAGTATGATGATTTTTGAGAGTTGAACGATGTTTCGTCCAAGTGCGATTAGTAGAGAACTCATAATTTCGTATTCTAAAATTTTTGGACTCATCTAGTCGGTTTCAGTTCATCAGCCAACCGACTAGATGCACATCTAGTCGGTCAGCTAATGAACTCAGACCGACTAGTTCAAGCTTTTAACTTTCCTTTGTCATTGACTTCATTTAGTCAGTCCACGTTCACTTACCGACCGACTAGAATGAGAACTAGTCGGTCAGTACTTGAACTATGACCGACTAACTCTAGCCCTAAAAACTTTCTCTGGCCGCTGTTTCGACTTAGTCGGTTCAAGCTCATTGACCGACCGACTAGATCGTAATCTAATCGGTCAGTGCTTGAACTGTGACCGACTAAGTGCTCAGGGACAGCCGTGTCTTTTCGCATTCCGATCGACTTAAACTCGCATCTAATCGATTATTTCTCTTTCTAATCGATCGACGCTCGCTCTCTCAGCCTAAACCCCCAAGACCGTTCCTCTCCCTCCGTCGAATCCAATCATTTTCCGGCCATATCTCCGGCCATCCGTCCGTCGACCTCCTCCTAGGTGATCTCTCTCTCTCTCTCTCCTAGTTCTAGGGTTAGTTTTTCAGTGTTTAGGGTTAGGGTTCATTCGATTTTGGCCTAGGGTTCCTATTTCTAGGTTGTTTTCTTACTTAGGGTTGTTTGATCTTATTCTTGCGTTGTTTGCTCTTGTTTTGTCACGACTTATGGCAAAAACGAGAATCCCGATCACTCCCTCCGGTGCTTCCCCTATGTCTATAGAGCCGCACCCTAGGAATCCTTCGAAACCCAAACGCCGAGCTAAATCAACCCAACCTTCATCGTCTTCGCCTCCTCTGAAAAAGCAGAGGACGGCGACCGTCAAACCCGGTAAACATTCTAAGTCTAGGAAGCCTATACTCCATACCCCCACTACACCTCTTGATTCCGATACTGAGTTTAGACCCGAGGATGAGTCTGGCTATAGGGAACCCACTCCTCCACTTCGTCCTAGGACTCGACAGCCTAAGGGAAAGGCCCCAATGCCAGCAGGTGGTGTAGACATATCATTGTGTCGCGACGACCCTATGTGTCTAGCGGCTTACAACCGTATTGAGCACTGCCCGCTGCTATTGGAGCACTTTGTTCAGTTTTCCGACTTCCTTGGCTTAGCAGATCTCCTATCCTATAGTGGGCTCCTAGACTACCTTCGCTTCGACCCTAAGGCGAACACTCGACCCTATCCTCCCCTGGTCAAACTTTTCTATGCAAATCGTACCCGAGGCCAGTACGATGAAACCCACACCATCGAGACTACTGTCTTGGGGACTCCTATAGTCCTCACGGCAGAAATCTTGGGGGAGTTGCTGGGTTGTTCGTCGTGTGGTCTCCTCCCGTCAGACATTTCTGTTGATGATATCTCCTCTTTGGATCAGTCTGTTCTCGCTGATATCTTCCATGTGATCCCTCCTGCTTTCATTGGTGTTCCATCGAAGTCATTTAAGCCAAATGCATGGGTGCTCAATCTCATTCTGAAGTCGTGCTTACTTCCCAAGTACGGCTCATCTTCTCTGCCATCCCAGCCCTTCCTAAAGTTGATTTACGCTCTTTTCTTGGGTTGCGAGATTAATTGGGCTCGCGTTATACTCGATAAGATGGACTCTTTCGAGTGTATTCGCAAGACCACTAAATCTGCGCATATCCCTTATCCTTGTCTTTTGACTTTGGTGTTTCGTCATTTCCACGTGCCTTTGCCTCCTGACGATGAGCGTCCTCTTGGTCCTCCCCTGAACGCGACGGCCGTAAAGAAATCTCTTGCGGCACTTCGTCACGTGCAGAGGACGACTCCTTCAGCTTCTCAGGGCACTTCTTCTGCAGCTGCTGCTTCCAGACCTCCCATCACACTTGAGAGTCTCGCTCGTGACGTTCGTCATCTCGAGTCTCGGTATGCTCGTTCCGAGGAGATTCTGTGCCGTATTGCTCGTACTATTGGTGTTGAGGTTCCTCCTCCTGTTTCTGAGGATGAGGAGATGGATGATGAGGAGCTCGATGAGCTTGTTGATTCTATTGCTCGTGGCGCTGAGGCCACTCCTGCTGCTATTACCACATCCGTCGCTGGTGCTGCTACTTCTTCAAGTCCTCCAGAGTCTTCTGCTCCAGTGAATGACTCTACTGTTGCTCCAGAGACGTATGCTCCTGTTGACGTTCCAGTTGATACCTCTGCTGCTGAGCCTGCTGTTGATGTTTCCACTCCTGCCCCGACGATTGCGTCTGTTGACACACCACTCCTCCCAGCAGAGCCTGAGTCCACTCCTTCGACTGGACCTACGGAGACTGCTGATCCTACCATTCCTTCTTGAGAGTCTGTTTGGAGGACTCTCCGATGCTCCTTGGATGATTCATTTTTTAGAGAGAGTTTTGGGTTAGGACAGGGTTGGTGGTGTTTTGATATATTTTGGATGTTTTGATGCTTGATGTCGCTGTTGTATCATTTTTGGATGTATGTTGATGATGTTCATGTCGATGATGGATTGTGAGTTCTTGATGTTGATATACTATGTGACATTTTGATGTAGTCGATGTACTTTGTGCCTTTGATGTTATGGAGTCGATGTATCTTTTGGTTGTACTCATGATGCTTCATATATATATATATATACATCGTTGTTCTCTTTTACTTCGTTGTGCACATTTTATATTCGTTTTAATGTCTATGATGTTCGACTTTGTCGCTCGCCGATAATACCTTGGTTAAAAAATTTATTTCTATGAAAACATAGAATTGTTTTCCATGCTCTAATTTAACCAAAATGTTGAGATTGGAGAGCACGTTCCTTTGCTCAATAAGTGAATTATATTTGGTATTTTGATGATTTCATTTTTCGCTTTTGGATAATGGTCAATTTGGCACACCTTGATTTTCTTCATGTATTTTACCCTTGGTGTCTTTTGGACCATCGTCGTATTCTTCGACTCCCGATGTTGGATTTTCTTTAGCCTTGTTGTTGTCGTTGTATACCTCCCACTCTTTTTGGATTATGCCAAAGGGGGAGAGATAGTAATAATGACAAGGGGCAAAATGAAAATTTAGCTCTATTGTCCATGAATCTAATTCATTATGTTAGATTCAGGGGGAGTGAAGATATATAAAAATGGATTACGATCCTAAATTTCAATAATTGGATCATGTTTAATATCTCTCACTTCTGCTTGATGCGTATTATATTTATTCAATTTGGAATTAACGTGTCATCAATGCAGGGGGAGTAAGTATTTTACATTTGAATCATTATTTTTGATTATTATTTATGTTGATTTGTCATCACCAAAAAGGGGGAGAATGTTGAGTATTGGACTCCCCGGAGTTGGTTTTGGATGATGAGCAAACATAAATAAATCGTGAACTAACACTTTGTGAGCGCAGTTATGGAGATCGTCGCCAAATTCACGTGAACATCCAAAGAGACGTCTCAAGACTTCTCAAAGCACGTATTCATATGCCTAAAGCTTCGTTGAAGCTTTTGGACCATTTTAGAAGTCATGAAGATTTGATTGAAGCTATTGAAGACGGTATCGTCAAGTTTAATTTATAGTCTTTAAGCTTCTATCGTAGAATGTTAAGCCTTGAGTAGGTCTTACGATTTATATCTTCATATCGCTCCTATCTTAGCTCTAGGATCTTAGTAGAAGTCCATTCTAACTTTCCCGAAGCATCGCGCTTCGATTCGGACTTCTTGTGCATGTTAGTTGGTTCAAGAAGAAGAACTGACCGACTAGATGGTGATCTAGTCGGTCGGCAAAGCTTCTTGGACCAACTAGTTTCAGTCAGTCTTTTCTTGCTCAGTACTTTTTACAGTTAGTCGGTCTATGTTGACTCACCGACCGACTAGTTTGTGAACTAGTCGGTCAGTGATGCTTCTTTGACCGACTAGTTGAGCTTTACTGTACATGCCAATTTTCTCCTGAGCTACTGTTTATCGTTAGTCGGTCTAAGAACGTTTGGTGACCGACTAGTTGATAATCTAGTCGGTTAACATTTGTTCTTGGACCGACTAAATCAATTTGTATCCAGACTAATAGTTTTTGACTCTTAGTCGGTCTCAGTTAACTGACCGACCGACTAGTTGAGAAACTAGTCGGTCAGAAAGTCTTCTTGGACCGACTAGTTCTTTAGGTCTGAAACTTCATCTGTTCACTGTTCATCACTTAGTCGGTTCATGTTGTGTCACCGACCGACTAGTTTATGAACTAGTCGGTCAGTGGTTGTTCTTTGACCGACTAATTGCTTCAGATTTCTATCCGTTGGGATTTGACCTAGCTCGTTTTTATGGGACCCTATAAATACGAAGCTTGGTCATTTCTCTCAAGGTTAGAGCTGCCATTAAGAGACTTATTCAGATTGAAAGAGTTAGAGATTAAAACTCATTTCCAAAGCTCTCTTCCTCACAAGAAATCATTCTCTCTCTCATTTGAGATCTAGAATCCATCTTGAGAGAACTTTGTTCTTGTTGAGCCATCCAAGCTATTGCTTGAATCAAATCTCCTACTCATTCCTAGGCACCCATTGCTGCTCATATTCGTGGTGCTAGGTCTTGGTGACTTCTCCTTCCTCAAATCCCTCCTTGCCCTAATTCGGTAAGAATACTCAAGGTATAGGGTTTGTGGTAAGTTGTTGTTTATTTCATATAAACTCTTTTATTGCTATTGATTCTCTCGGTTGTGAGAGAAGGTTGTGATCCCGGGTTGTGGGATTCACTATTGCTATTGATTGTATGATTTGATCTTGTGAAGGTTTTTCACAAGATATTCATAGTGGAAATCTTGGGTTAGGGTTTCTAACCTAAGTATCCGGAGGGGATCCGGGTGGTTGGGACGTAGGATCACCGGGAACAAGTCGGGGAGACTTGGGTGGATCCGAACCCAGTAATATCAATTGTTTGCATTGATTATTTGTTGTTGTCTATTTTAGCTTCCGCATTTGTTGGTAGTAGTTTGCACGATAATTAGGAATTATACTCCTTGTTATTTTAAAGTACTATTCACCCCCCTCTAGTACTTGTGCAGTAGCTTTCAGGGCATTACATTTCCAACACCCTTATTTCCAAGGGACTCAAAGTAAGATCAAAATCCAATTCACCACAATAAATTAGTGGAGATTGGTTTTACACCCAATAATTCTATAGCCAAGATGAATTTGCAATTGTGCTCTAAGTGGCTAAAGAATAAATCGTTCTTTGATCACACAAAGAATGTTAGATGATTCAATGTGATTAAGAAATCTTGTTGTTTCAAATATCCTTTAAGGATATTTAAAAATAAAGTAGAAGGATTTGAAAAATGATTTACAATAGCCAAATGTAAATGATCTTAAAGAATATAAAATACGCACAATGATAAGATCAGAAAATTAAAAACAATTTGGCTATGAAGAACTTGAGAGTGATGATAATTTTGAGAACTTGAATTTGCTTGAGAGAATTATAACTTTGTTTAAGAATAATTGATTAAAATAATGATCTCAAAGCTTCTCTATTTATAGAGATAAGAATGGATTTGAAATAATTCAAATGAGGTTTGAGTTCAGCCCAAAAAATCAGCTTAGAATGAATGAGAGAGTGGATCAAGGAATTCTGGTCGCACATCTGGTAGTCGACTCCCAATGTGGCAGTCATCTCCCAGAGAATTTCCAATGGAAAACTCTCCCACAGCTGGTAGTCGACTCCCACCATTGGTAGTCGATTCCCAGAGAATATTTACGAAATCAGAGTAGTTGACTACTGGGTGTTTGTAGTTGACTACAAGTTGAAACTTAGCTTCTATGGAAAGTATGCTCTCAAATGAGTTTAAAACAAGGTTAGAAAACATTTTAGAAAATCAGTGTGTGTGTGTGTGTGCGTGTGTGTGTGTGCGCGCGCATATTCTTCTTGGCTTTGACATAATCCTAAGAAAATGAAAAACAACTCACACATTAGACACTATGAAGAATTTGAAGCCATGGTTGAACTTGAGCTTGATGCATATGCTTCACTTGAATTTGAGCTCCTCTTTAGCTTGGGCTTGAGCACATTCTTTTAGCATCATCTTTGAGCTTCTCTTGTGCTTAAGTTACAGCTTCAGGATGTAGACGTGGAATGTGAGCTCAATCATTCTTCATCTTCTATGCATGTAGTCATAGTTCGTCTTCTTGGAATATGCTTCGAGCTTCAATTAGCTTATTGCAAAACCTACACACTCAAGTAGTATGATTAGTACATAACAACATTTGCTGTGATCATCATCAATACCACTTGGGGGTGGGAATAGATTTTCCAACACACTCCCCCCTTTTGATGATGACACCCAAATGAAAAACATATGAATAAAATGACATGAAAACTTAGGAGTAAGTGTACTTACTCCCACTGCTTAGATGAGGTATGAAATCATATCATACTCCCTCTGCTTCAAAGCTGGTTAGCAACATATTATTCATTCACATTTTTTTCTTTACTATTTTTCTCCCCTTGTCATCATACAAAAAAATATAATAGTGTACATACCAAGTGTTATCAAGTGACAAATGGAGTTTAAATGTTTTTTATCATGAGTGAAAAGCGTCAATCTTGTATCAATTCCTTTTCCCCCAGGATTCCTAAATCTCGACGAAGTTTTGAAAATATATCTTTTTGTAAGGGTTTCGTGAGAATATCTGCAACTTGATGTTCAGAGGGTACATACTTAAGTTCTACATCCTTTTTAACACAGTGATAATCTATGAATCTGTTTCTAATATCTATGTGTTTTGTTCTAGGATGAAGAACAAAATTCTTAGTTAAATTAATAGCACTTTTATTGTCACAATAAATTACACAAGTAGATGTATTAATACCATAATCTACTTAGATTTGTTTCATCCAAAGTACCTGTGCACAAGCAAGTTTGACAACAATATACTCTGCCTCAGTAGTTAATAGTGAGACTGAGCTTTTCTTTTTGCTAAACCACGAGACATGGGAGTGTCCAAGGAAATGACATGGTCCACTTGTGCTTTTTCTAGTGGCTTTACAACCAGCATAGTCTGAGTCACTATATGAAATTAAATCAAAAGTGCTACCTTTGGGATAAAACAATTTAAAGTCAGAAGTGGTCTTATGATATCTAAATATGTATTTTATTGTTTTAAGGTGTGATTCCTTTGGGTCACAATGGAATCGTGCACACGCGCATACACTAAACATTATATCAGGTCTGCGTGCCATTAAATAAAGCAAAGAACCGATCATACCTCGATATGACATGCTTCATATTTATCTAAAGAGGTGGATGTGGCCATATGTATATTCTTTCCCGATGCATTCTCTATCCCAAAATTTTTGAGTAGATCTTTAGCATATTTCGTTTGGTGAATGAAGGTTCCCTCTTTTGACTGCTTGGTTTGCAATCCTAGGAAGTATGTAAGCTCGCCCGTGTGGCTCATCTCGAATTCTTCCTGCATTAACTTAGCAAACTCTAGACATAGATCTTAATTAGTGAATCCAAAAATAATATCATCTACATAGATTTGAATAAGAATAAGGTCATCATGAATTTTCTTAACAAATAATGTAGTGTCAATTTTTCCAATATTATATCCCGAGTTGATTAAGAATTTTCTTAATCTTTCGTACCAAGCTCTTGGATCTTGTTTCAGACTATATAAGGCTTTATTTAGTTTTTAAACATGACCTACTTTCTTATCATGTTCAAAGCCATGAGGTTGTTCAACTTAGACCTCCTCCTTTATATAGCCATTTAAGACTGCGCCCTTCACATCCATTTAGTACAACTTAAAATTTTTAAATGATGCAAATACAAGTAGCATTCTACTGGATTCTAGTCTAGCAACATGTGCAAAAGTTTCGTCGAAATCAATACCTTCTTTTTGTGAATATCCTTGTGCGACTAACCTTGCTTTTTTTCTTACCACATTTCCATCCTCGTCTAGTTTGTTCTGCTACACCCATTTTGTGCCGATGACTAGACAATCTTCTGGCCTGGGGACTAGCTCACATACATGGTTTCTCTTAAATTGGAGAAGTTCTTCTTGGATGGCTTTAATTCATGCTTCATCTGCAAAAGCTTCATCTGCAAAAGCTTTATCTACCTTTTTCGGCTCAATGTTGGAAACAAATGCAACATATGTCATGTGTTTTATTTGAGATCTAGTTCTAACACTTGCATCAATAGAACCAATAACTTGTGTGTGTGATGTGTAATTTTATGAAAAGATTAAGGTAAAAGAGTGGAAGTGTTAACATCAGAAATAGGTGCAATATCATCATTAAAATTATTGCGAGTATTGTTAGTAAAGGATTCATCAAATGTTACATGCATAGTTTCAACAACATCTTTGGTTCTTTTATTGTAGATTCTACATGCTTTTCTACGAAAAGATAACTGATAAATATGCCTTCATCCGCTTTGGAGTCAAATTTATCTAAGTTAGCTTTTGTGTTAAGAATAAAGCATTTACAGCCAAAAACTCTAAAATAAGATACTTTGGAATTTGTTGGAGCAACAAATCATAAGATGTCTTTTCAAAAGGTTTTCTAATTAAAACTCTGTTTTGAATATAGCACGCGGTTGCCACAGCTTCAGCCCAAAAATATTTTGGAAGGTTGCTTTCGCACAACATTGTTCGTGCACACTCTTGAAGTGTTCTGTTTTTCCTGTTAACTACCCCATTTTGAGGAGCAGCTCTAGGAAAAGCAAAAGTATGAGAAACACCTCGTTTTTCACAAAATTTTTGAAAAAGTTCGTTTTCAAATTCACCACCGTGATCACTTCTTATAGAGATAATTTTCAAAGAGTATAATCTTTCAATTCTTTTGAAAAATATTTTAAATTCACGGAAGGCATGATTCTTATTGACTAAGAATAATACCCATGTGTATCGTGTGAAATCATCAATTATAACAAATACGTAATTGCTATTATAAAGAGATGAAGTTCTAGCCGGGCCAAACAAATCTATATGAAGGAGTTCAAGTGGCCTTTTTAGCTGAGAGCTCCAATACTCTTAAATGTGCTTTTATGCATTTTGCCAAGTTGACATGAGTCACACATTTTGTCCAATTTAAAATTCAATTTTGGAAGACCATGCACCAACTCTTTTCTAGATATCTTACTCATGTTTTTGATGTTTACATGACCAAAACGTCTGTACCATAGCAACGGGTCATCTGTTGAAATAATTAAGCACAAATTTGAATCATAATCATTTAAGCTAAGCACATAGATATTTTCTACTCGCTTACCTTTAGCAAGAATGTTTTTCATATCATTATCATAGACTAAGCAAGCATCTAATGTGAAAATAACTTTCAAACCTTTATCACACAATTAGCTTATGCTTATTAGGTTATGTTTTAGCCCGCTTACCAAACTAACATTTTTGATAAGAGGTTTTGAAGAGTTCTTCAATATTGTCGATGCCAATTATTTTTCCTTTCTTGTTGTCACAGAAAGTTACGGTTCCTCCATCAATCATCTTTAAATCGCTCAGTAATTTTTCATTCCAGGTCATATGTGCGGAGCATTCGCTATCCATTATCCATATATCCTGAAAGAAGGTAACTAAATATTTTTTGGTACCCACTAATGATTGGGTCCAAGTTGTTAGACATAATTTCTTTATTTCAACCCTAAGCATTGGGTATCAAAATGATGTTCATGAAGCACATGGATACCCTAAAGATGTATATATATATGAGGATTACTTATTAGGAACCCAAATTCGATTTGAATTAGATTTTCTATGCATATGCAAATAATCACGAATTTTATACATATCATGTATAACATTTTCAATAAAGACATTTTTATCACTATCATTCAAATTCTTTTGCACCCAAATCATATTGCCATGCATTGTAACATTGTTTTTTAGTATGATGCACATTAGGTGGTGTTTGTGAAGTGTTGTGTGCAACATTGTGATGTGCAACATATGGTTTGTGTAATGCATTATGTGTAACATATGAAGCATGGGGTTCATGGTGTGCACTATGAATATTGTGTCTAGCATTTCTTCCATACATAAATGTATACTTTTTAACATTGGCATGCACAACATTTACATTTCTACTCATATCTTTAGATGTAGAGACTTGAGCATGAGTAGATCAATCTACAACATTTCTAGAGCCTAAGAACAAGAAGAAATAGAACTATTCTTGATACAATCAAATTTTGCAACTAATTCTTCATGCTTTATACGGCTAGAAATAATAACATTTGCAAGTGAATCTATCTTATCATTTAAACAAGAAACATACAAGGTGTGTTCATTTTTCAATAAATCATGATCACAAGCTAATTTATCATATTTAATTCTCAAATCTTCACAATCATTGTTAATATTACAATGATGTTTTATTGAATCATACTCACTAGCAATAAAATTAAATTTGTTCTTAAGATTGTCATGTTCATCATGCAAAGCATTGTACTTGTTATCTAAACTTTTGTATTTCTTTTTCAATCTTTTGAACTTTCTTAAACAAAATAATAAAATTTTCAAGAGCCTCATTTTTTATATTCAAAAACTTTATCCAAGTATATCTAGGTAGTCATCAACACTACAAGTCCACAAAATGCTTTTTCTATGGATGCAACCCTAGTAGGCCCAAATAAATCTTGATGTAAGAGCTTCAGATGCCTAAACATAGAAGTTACACTCTTAAGCTTAAATGACAAATTATGAAGCTTGCCTCGTTATCATGAATCACAAATAATTTTCTTATTGAATGAAAGTTTCAGAAATCCTCTAACTAGGTTATGCTTGGACAATTTGTGAAGGTGCTTGAAGTGTACATGACCAAAGCGTCAATGCCACAAAAGTTATTCATTAGTGTGAGCAACCAAGCATTGGTCTTGTGTGTGTGGCATATCCAAAATATAAATGTCTTTTTGGTGTGTGCCACTAAACAAAACACTATTATTAGCACTATCAAAAATACTACACAATTCATCACCAAAGTTAACTTTGTAACCCTTGTCACAAAGTTGGCTTATAGAGATAAGATTGTGATCTATACCATCTACAAGATAAACATTATTTATAAGAGGTTTTTAAGGATTACCAACATTACCAATTCCTATGATAGAGCCCTTCTCATTGCCTCCGAAAGTGACCATTCCGCCATTTTTGATACGGATAATCTCGGAGAGCAAACTTGGGTCTCCCATTATATGTTTGGAACACCCGCTATCGAGTATCCAACCATTGATCTTGCACCTAGAGCAATCTTTTCCGTATTGCCCTTTTTCCTCTTCTTGGGTACATATAGAATACACCATAAGCACATGGTACCCAAGCTTATTGGGTCCAAGGGGATTAGCCCTTTGGAAACCAAATCCAAGTAGACTTTGGCTTTCCAACATAGTTCACATTATTTACTACATCCTTAAAATATGATTGCATATACATGCCTTTGTCATACATGATATTGTTCTTAGGACCCCAAATCAAATGAAATTTGGAGTCCTATGCCTTATGGGTGCATGCCTAGGAAGTGAATGTCTAATAGGAGCATGCGGCATATGAGCATGTGAATGTGCAAAGGCATTTGGGTGAACATACACATGAGTGTAAGTATGTGATGAATGTCTTTGTGCATACCTATAATGTGATACATGTGGGTAATAGATATGAGGGTGTGCATGGTACATAGCATGTGATCTTGCACAATGTGTGCGTGCATTGTGAGCATTCATATGTGTTTTCACATTTGGTGTGTTTGCATTTGATGCATAAGAATGTGAAGCAAGATGGGCATGATAAATATGTGGGTAAACATGTGCATGCAGTGATTGTGCATAACCATGCGCATGAGTGAGTGAGTGTGACGGCCCGTATCCGTGAGTATACATATTTTCGTATTATTATAATTATAATAATTTCCAATGATTTTAAATACGTTTAAAGGATTTATGCGTATATGATTTTTAGTTATATATTATTTAAAAATAGTTTCACAAAAATTATATAATATATTTTAGTAATTTAAAGTGTAATCAAAATAGTTATAACTTAATTTCATAATTTTACTAATCATAAAATATTTATAAATAATATTTATAATATTTTTAAATAAGTTTATTTCTTAAAGTGGTTTATCAGGTGTATAATATCAAAAATAGTTTCAAATCAATTACAAAAAAATATTTTGTATCATTAAAATAGTTATAGCATCTTTTAGTAATTTTGAGTATCATCAAATATTTTTAAATAGTTTTTATGCTATTTTTTATTTAAATGTCACTAGAATAGCATTGATATTTTTTATTTAAATATCACTAGATTAGCATTATTAATTATTTTCTATTTAAATTTTATCGAAATTATTTCAAACTTTTACAATATGATTCTATGGTCATTTAGGACTCCCTATAAATTTTACGTATTTTTACGTAGTCAAATCGACCTAGAACATGCAAACCCACAACCCAAACGTTTTGGTCAAAACTTGTGTTTTCATAACTCAAACTCTGAAATGGACTTCATTTTTATGATCCTCGCATCGATACGAACCCGTGTCATTTTTTCTGAAATTGTTCGGAGTCAAAGATGATAAATGGTATTTTTATATTATTATAATAATATAATAATACTATTTACTAATTACCCCTAGTAATTAACTAATTACCTAACTAAAATTACTAATTACCTACCCAAACCAAGCAGCCCCCTTGTTAAACGTGGTTCATGAACCATCTTAAGTCAAAATCCCCAACCATCCCTTTAAGGACCCTATTAATTGTATTTAATTTTAAATTATTTTCATATTATCTATTTAAACCCTCCCCCTTAACCTCCTCCTTCATGCAAACAGGAGAAACCAAGGCCAAAATTAAGGCCATCTCATCCTCCTGCTCATCCTCCACTTCCTCCACTACAAGCTCCTTCTACAACACCTATCCACCACCACCATCAACACCATCATCTTCCTCTTCACCTTCAACCTCAAACCGCACAAACAAACCCACTCCACCACCTCCTTCTCCAACTCCGGCGAAGCCACCACCGACCTCTGACGCGCCACCACCTCACCAAAGACCTTCTCAAAGGCCGACGACCTTGCTCCACCGTTGGAGCTCCTATCCATCGTCGACGAAACAAAACAACAAGCAAAATGAACACAAGAAAGTTCGCTGGAGCTCCACCGCTGGCCGGACCGTCTTCGGCTGCTCCCCCGTTGGCCTCCGTCGTCCTCTCGCTGTTGCAGGCCGCCACCCGCCGGTCGTCGCCGGAAAACCCGTCGGCCATGTGTTTTGAGTAAGAGAGAAGGAGAGAGTGTAGAGAGAGAGAGAGAGAGAGAGAGAGAGAGAGAGATGATATTTAATTAAAATAAAATAAAATAAAATAAAATATAGGACTTAGAAAATTATCAAAAAATACCAGAAAATCCAGTGCGACGCAACGAACGCATTGACATCAGTTTCATTGTGATCATGCAAGTACATCTACTGTAATAATTTTTAAGTTAAATTCTAATTATGCTATTTTCACTTAAAATTTAGTCCCATTGATTTTTCACGTACACTGATATATGCAAAAATTATATGGTGTAGTACTAGATTAGATGCTCATTTTGACACCTTGTTTTAAGAATTCCGACCTATAATTTGATCCAAATAAATCGTTGAATATATTGATAAAGTCATTTTCTTAAAAGATAGATCCAGTGACGGCTACCATGGGGCCTAATAATGTGCATATATGCAAGCACGTCTATCATCAGAGTGGTAGGCCCGGTCGCCGCCATAAGATTGGCAGGAAGATTTAGTCCTAACACGAGGGCTAAGAGGGTGAAGAAACAACAACAACAAATATCCTTTGAGGAGGAGGCCATGGAAAGCAGGCGGTCACACAACCAATGGGGTTGTGTCAGACATGAGGTGTGGGTGGATGGTACCGTCATCATGACGTTTGATAGATCTGGTCATCCCACTAAGATGGAGCAACTTGGAAGTGGAGATGGTGCCAAGCTCAGGCCTACAGAATATGGTCGTGGCTAAGTAGAACTGAGCAAAGCGAAGACACAGATGGATGATAGAAGAAGATTTGGCATGGCTGGGGCTAAAAGGGGGCAAGCTAGCTATACGTCTCCAAACGCGATTAGGCTCAAATGAAGATGTGTCCGTGTCTGGTGCGAAGGCCAAATCGGGGTCGGGGATAGGAGGCCAGCTAAAGAAGGATCGGAGCATGTCATAGGTAACCTCAATGTCATGGTCTAGAATCCGAAACATGATGCCCTGGTTAGTCCTAAAGATGGAACTCAACGCCTCGTAGGTGAGGCGAACATAGGTTCTCGCCGTTACTGATAGAAAATCCCCCCCAACCTATGGATTCGTATAGCCTACACACCCCCTGCAATAACCCTAAGCTCTCTAGGGCTGGAATACTAGCAAACTTGGTGTGGATGATAGGGCTCCTTGAAATGGTCTTAAATGTCTGACGGTGAACGTCATCTTTAAACAGAATACCATATGTGTTCAAGGTGCCCTGGGATGGCTTGGGTGGGAGTGTGGGTACAGGGTCACTCGTGGGAGGGGGTTCTAGTACAATTGTGGTTGGAAATGGGGTGGGTGGGGATAGAGTGGGTGTGCGAATGCGTGCACGTATCCGACGGGAAGAGGAAGCACCGACATCACTGGTTTTCTGCTTCTTCTTTGGGGGTTTCCTTCCCCGTGTCCTAAGAGGCATGTTGTAATGTGTGCGAACGGCACCAAATCTCAAAATAGGGTACGATAAAGTAATGCTCAAGTAACGGAACGAGTGTACCAAATATTCCGTGAAGCGATGAGTCGTACGAAAGCAATACTCGTGCGATGCCTAGAAGGTGGATCCTCCCCCTAGCTTGCTCCAAAGTAATCCAAAGTAATCCAATCCCAAAAGCAGTCTCACTGGCTCCAATTAACCTGCAAAAGAAATTTTTAAATTAGATTAGTTGCAAATTAATTGGGGTTTAGGGTATAGGGATTAGGGTTTAAAAATTAGAAAATAGAGAGAGAGAGAGAGATGGAGATATGGAAGAGGAAGGGGATGGAGGTGGGGATGAAGGGGGAGATGGAGACTGAGTGGTGGAGACGTCTCGGTTGCTGTCAGCGGCGAAGGGGTGTCGAGAGGGGGTGGTCGAGTCGAGCGGATTTGAGAAAGAGGGGGATGCTCGGTCGAAAATGTTGTTGATTTGAGAAAATTAGGGAAAAATGTGAGGCATTAGGGTTTTTATAAGGGCTCGAGTCAAGTAGAGATATTCGACCAAGTCGCTTAAAAGTTAAGTGTAGGCACCTACTCGTTAGTCGGTTGTTCGGCCGAGTGACCTAGGTCACTCGGCTGAGTCAAAATTAAAACAGAGTGCCATTTTCCCCTTGTCTGCAGGTGTATTCACTCGACCGATTGGCTTACTCCACTCGGTCGAGAAGAAATGATAACAGTGCGATTTCCCTTTAATCTGCAAACTGACTGACTCGATCGCGTGGCTTAGCCCACTTGGCCGAGTATAAATATAAACAGAGTGCTGAATTTGGTCTTTCTGTAGGCTCCTTTTCTCGAACCGAGTGAGTATGTCGAGTAGCCTAATATTCCTCTCCAAAGCTAAGTATGGCTATTCTCCTCTTCTCCATTTGATTCCTTCTTCGTTCCTTCATCGTTTTGCGCGCTCCTTTCATTGATTACCTGCAAATGAACGTAAGCATCAGAAATTTTTATATAATATATATATTTTAAATATTTTTAAATGAATATAAAATGTTTTTGTTGGGTTTTTGAATAAAAATGAAATAAAAGAAAGAAATAAAAACTAAAATGTAAAAAATTCAGTTTGCCTCCTGATAAGTGATGTGTCCATATTTTCTATGTTTTTATCGTGCATGTCCATTGCATTTCGATAGCCCGAAGTTCACATTTTTATATTCTATCGTGTTTTTCACGATATATTTGATTCTTGCGATGTTTTGTGGATTTGCAGGAACTTCGGTGCGATTCTGAGCGATAACGGGTGATGGACATGGATATTGGAAGCCGAAGCTCATGTCGCCACGCTCAACAACTTATAAGAGCTAAGGAAGAATCTAAGAAGAGAAGGAAAGAAGAAGGAGAGAAGAGAAGGAAAGAAGAATGGGAAAGAGAGAAGAAAGAAGGAGAAGTATGATGGTTTCCAGATCGCTCGGTCGAGCAGCTACCCCGATCGACCAAGCTGTCACCCCAAAGGATTAGTGGAAATTTTCAAAAGGCCACTCGGCTGAGCGACCCACCTCGCTCGACCGAGCGCCCCTCTGTAGACGACCCCCATTTTGCCTTGGAACTCCCTGCCTACTACGCTCGGTCGAGCGACTTCTCTGCTCGACCAAGCGGCCTCCCTCTCTGATGAGCCAAAAAAGGAGGCCATTCTCTGCCCACTACGCTCGGTCGAGCGGCCTACCCCGCTCGATCGAGCGACATCCTTTCCCTATTCTTGAAGCTGAAGCCCAAGATGCCGCTTGGCTGAGCGACTCACATCGCTCAACCGAGTGGCCCCTTCTCCAAGAGCCCGACAGGAAGTAGTAAGGGATGCGCTCGACCGAGCGGCTACCCTGCTCGACCGAGTGCGTCGTCGACAGCTTACATTAAAGGCGTTTTAATAGGTTTTAAGGCAGATTTTTTGGGAAACCTGCAAATTACTGGGTTTTGTATATAAGTAAACGATTTTATTAGATTAGGTTAGGCTTTTAATTACCGGAGAACTATTGAGCCACCATTGTGGGGAGAGAGAGAGCTTTTGTGTGGGGTTTCTTCATTCTATTTCTTGTTGAACGGTTAGAAGTTCTCAATTTTTTATATTCTATTTTTGCATTTCATTATCTTCGTATTGATATTAGTTTTGTTATACTTGCTCAGTTTTTAATGAACTTCTCCATTGCCCCCATTATTATGGCTATTGCAATGCTAGAGTAGCGTGATTTTAGGGCTTAGGGATGAACCCAAGGACCCTATGGATTGGATGTTAGGTCAATCTCAGTTGGACTAATCTAGGATCGCTCTATGGTAGTTTGAACAAGGGGTTTTGGGGATTAGCCCCAGAATTGGAGAATTGCGAGAGTAGCTCCACTTTCTAGGGAGAATCCCCACGAATCCGATTAAGTCTTAGTTGCCAGCTTCAGGGCTCGTGATTACAAGAATAACTCGAGCACTGGGGGCGATCACTAATCCCCAATCCGCTAGTTGGTGACTATGAAAATAGCCCGATTGCTAGAACCAACCGTAGCATAGAGTCCCAATCCGTAGATCACACGAGTGGATACAGATTGTGATGTGGGAACCAGTGTCAAGCATAATGCACGCATTCCCGTGTGAAGCTGATTGCAAAAGCAGAGATGTGCATGGGAATGCATTAGATGAGTAAGACAACGAAAGTTAGTACTCGTTCCCATCCTCGAATGTGACGCTCCTACCCTCATCTATCATCCAACGAAAGGACCCTTGACCTGACATCCATGACCGAAGGACCTAGCGGGGACTCCCGAATGCCGTAGAATTTTATTATTTCGTTAACACACTTTCATGAAAACCAAATTTTATGTGACAACCCCCGACCACGCATTCTCACCCTTCCAAAAAGCTAAACACTAAACCACCATCTCCCTAGAGAACGACAATCTTTATATACTACAACCACCGTGCACTTGTGGTGATTCGTGCCCCTGGGTGTAACGACTGCTTTTCATGTATCTGGATTTTATATATTATAATATATGTTTTGGTGGATTTTCTCCTCTTGTGTGGTTTTCGTCTCCGTAGTTTTCATTTTCGATCGATTCGTCGTATTTTCTCGCTTCTTTCTTAGGATTGTCGATTTCAAAGTTTGTCACTCGTGACGGGCTTCATAACGGTCGTATCTAACTATTAGATCAAGCCTAGGAGTCTTAGGAATCGATCCCGGGGCCCCGCGCTCCGTATCGGTACTTTCTGTGCTCATTAGCCGGTGTAAGAAGGGCCACCGACCGACTAGATGACGATCCAGTCGGTCGGCAATCCTTCTTGGACCGACTAGTTAGCTTTCTAAATTTCTCAGGAGTTACTGTTTATCGTTAGTCGGTCTAAGAACGTTGGTTGACCGACTAGGTTGCAAACTAGTCGGTCAGCAATGCTTCTTGAACCGACTAACTCATCAAATTATTTTTTTGTATCAGTTACTGTTTACTCTTAGTCGGTCTAAGAACGTTCATCGACCGACTAGTTGCCAAACTAGTCGGTCAATATTTGTTCATGGACCGACTAACTCTAGAATCCTAATTTCACCTGTAGCTACTGTTTACACTTAGTCGGTCTGCGTTGGTCCACCGACCGACTAGTTGTCAAACTAGTCGGTCAGTGGTTGTTCTTTGACCGACTAACTAGTGCTGTAAACCCTAGTTTTGCCCTAGCCGCCAGCCTAGCCTATAAATACCCAACCCAAACGTTTTCTTCCCCTCCAACTCGACCCTAAACCCTAAAATCGCCCCCATTGATCCCCCACCTTCCTCCAAGCTCCATTGCTTCATTCCAAGCCCTAAATCCATCATCCAAACCATCCATCTACCCTATCTACCTCTCATCTTCCCCAAAATCTCACCAAAACCCATCAAATCCCCAAATCCCCCAAAACCCTAGTTTCCCCAATCTTCTCCAATCTTCTCCAGATTTGATCCTAGGGTTCCCCGGAGTGTTCCTTCCGTCTCCTCTCGGTAATAAATCGATCTACCGTTGTTTTTATAACTTATTTATAATTTTGGTGAAACCCTAATTAATTTCATGTGTTTGGTGTTTGTTTCCCCCTAAACAGCGATTTCCTCGTAGATAGCATCCGTGTGACGAGGTTGATCGTCATCCCCGGTGCTAGGAAAGTGAAACTTGCCACTTAGGGTTTAGGCCATGTTTTAGGCCATTTTCTTGTTGTAGGCGTAAAAGAGACTAGGCGACGAAATGATACTCGCCTAGGCGCAAATTGGGGAATTAGCTTGACAACGAAGCTAATTCCGACATTTAGCATGTTGCACAACTATCATGTCACGTTTACTTTCCATTATCGGTACGCAAGTTAATTGTCATGTCATTGCATCCTTCATGCATTTCAGTGATTGCGTAGCTTTGCTACATTGCTTGTGTTCCTGGCTCGTGTTCCAGAAGCGGGCCATGTGTTGGTTGATAGCCAATGCCCGAATTGTGTGTTTCCTGGCTCGTGACCAGAAGCAAGCATAATGAGTTGGAAACCCCAACGCTCGATATTGAATTGTGAACTAAGAAACAAGCTCCCGTGCGGGGCTACCCTGGCTCACTTGCTGGGCTCATGTTCAGGGACCCTGGCTTGTTTAGTGCGGGATGGGGTGAGGGTTAAGCGGCCATTCAACTGGGAGTCTGTTTGATCAACAACTGCAGTTGTAAGGCGTAAACTCTTTGGGGTGGGGTAGTGTTTGGGGCCGATCGGACTGACATGCTAGCCATTCAGCGAAGGGCGCAAACATCTACAAAACAACCGTGAAATGTGAATCGTGTTTAGTGCCGATCGGTCTGAATGTTTACCATTCAGCGAAGGGCGTAAACACCAACAATGTGAATTGATTGAGATTGATAGTAGCGTGGCTACTCTTGTCTTGTCTTGTCTTGTCCCGATGATTGTTCTCTTGTACAAATTGTCTAGCCATGTTTTAATTGTGCACTCATGTTATAACTGCCATGTCATGCATACTAAACTGCTAGGTTGCTAGATGCCTCACTTTCAGTTTCCTTGCCCAAGTCTTTTAGACTTGCTGACATGTGCCCCTTTACTCTTTTGGGTGACACATGTTAGATCCTGAGCCCGAGTACCTCGTTGAGGACGAGGTGTTTGCTGACGCCGAGCCCGAGCTTGTGTTTGACGGGGAGTACGTGGACACTGGGGACCAGTCCTAGTGTCTTCGTTGTGTTTTACTTTTATTAGACAGTTGTTTTGTTATCGGTGCGTGGCACCTATACTATATTTTGTTATGTCGTTTCTTTTGTTGGCCTTGTTCTGGGCCTTTAGACTCTTTTCTTTTAGCCTGGTGGCTTTTCTGGATGTTGAACTTATTTGTGATGTTGGACAATATTTGTGAGATGTGAATTTTATTTCAGTCTCTCCTTGTGTTATTATTGCTATTCTGTTGTGGTTACAGGGACCTGTTTTTGTATTGTGGACGCTTATCGGGTTTGGGGCTTCACAGCTCCACTCTCGTGCGGACCTTTTCACGTACTCGTCTCCATTTTAGGGAAGCGGGTCGTGACACTGGGTGTGAGCCCGGAGGACGGAACAAGTTTTTCCTTCAGTTGCTTCCTAATAAGCGCTTGTTTAAAGTCGTAAACTCGTCTCCCTTTGGTCTTCACATCATAGAGCAACATGCATCGAGGCTATGAGTTTCTCTGCCCTCAATTGTCTCACCAGCTATGTATGGCTTTAGTCGTTGCACATTTACTTTGAGTTTTCCATTCTTCCCCTCAATATCGATCGCTCCGCCTAGAGATACGTTTGTTTTCTTATAAGTGCCAGACCATCTTGATTTCAATTTCTCGGGGAAGAGTCTTAGCCTTGAGTTGTAAAGAAGTATAAGGTCACCAACATCGAATCACCTCACTGTGATTTGCTTGTCGTGATAAACCTTGGTTCTTTCCTTATAGATCTTTGCGTTCTCATAAGCATGTTGCCATATCTCTTCAAGCTCATTGATGTCCAAGAAACATTGTGTGGCCGTGCTTTTGTAGTCGTAGTTTAGATTTTTGATCAGCCAATAGGATCTATTCTCCAACTCAACCGGCAAATGACAGGCTTTTTCGCAGACTAGCCTGTAAGGGGTGGTGCCGATAGGGGTCTTGAAATCCGTATGGTATGCCCAAAGTGCGTCACTTAGTTTTTGGGACCAATCTTTCCTTGATCCACTCATCGCCTTCTCTAGGATACTCTTGATCTCATTGTTGGAGATTTCAACTTGGCTGCTAGTTTGTGGATCATATGCGACACCAATTAGGCAATGGACTCTATATTTCTTGAGCAATGCTTTGAATTTCCTCCCGATAAAGTGACTCCCTCCGTCATTTATAACTGTTCTTGGAACTTCGAAATGGGGGAAAATTGTATGCTTGAAAGACTTGGCTACACCTTCGCGGCATTTGTCGGGGTGGCTATGGCTTCCACCCACTTTGAGACGTAATCAACTGCCACTAAAATGTATTTTTTAACATGGCTCGATGGGAAGGGACCCATGAAATCAATCCCCCAGTGGTCCAATAACTTGATCTCCAGGATGCTATTCAGAGGCATCTCATTCTTCCTTGTAATGTTGCCCGTTCTCTGACACCTGTTAAATGCTCTTATGAGATCGTTTGTGTCCGTGAAGATGGCGGGCCAATAAAAACCACATTGAAGAATCTTTGTCAAAGTTTTGGTGACTTCTGCATGCCCACCACAAGGTTGGTCATGACAATGAGAGATGATATATCTAGTCTTCTCCTTCGGGACACAACGTCTTATAATCCCATCGGTGCATGTCTTATATAAATATGGATCATCCCAGAAGCAATGTTTGGCATCATGGAGGAATTTCCTTCTTTGGTAATTCACTATATCAGCATACCAAGGTGTTTCAGAAGAAGCCACCACAAACAATTGCTCTCCGATAAATGAGTCATCAATTGGCAAGCTATCGTTACCATGCTTATGGATTAACCTCGATAGATGATCTGCCCTTACATTTTCTTCCCCCTTCTTGTCCTTGATCTCTATATCAAACTCCTAAAGGAGGAGAATCCATCGTATCAGCTGTGGCTTTGCATACTTCTTACACAACAGATACTTCAAGGCCGAATGATAGGTATAGATGATTACTATGGATCCCAAGAGATAAGATCGGAATTTCTAGCTGGAATACACCACTGCTAATAACTCTTTCTCCGTCGTGGTGTAATTCTTTTGCGCATCATCCAATGTCTTGCTAGCATAATATATAGCATGAAGCTTTCCCTCTTTTCTTTGGCCTAGTACAACCCCAATTGCTTGATCACTAGCATCACACATCAACTCAAATGGTAAACTCCAATCCGGAGAATGAATGATCGGAGCTGAAATGAGAGCCTCTTTTAACCTGTTGAAGGCTTGCAGACAAGCATCAGAAAACACAAAAGGTGTAAGGGGGCGTGCAATACTAGAAACGTCCTTGATAAAGCGACGGTAAAACCCAGCATGACCAAGGAAACAACGAATGCCCTTAAGTTTAGTTGGAGGTGGTAGATCTTTAATGACTTCTACTTTGGCTTTATCAACCTCAATACCCTAAGAAGATATGAGACCAAGAAAGACTCCCTCTGTCACCATAAAATGGCACTTTTCCCAATTTAATGTCAAGTTATTGTCATGGCATCGCTCTAGAACTTTGGTCAAGTTTGCTAAGCAAGCGTCGAAATCGATGTCATAAACGGGAAAGTCATCCATGAAAACTTCCATTATATTTTCAGTATAGTCTAATAAAATAGACATCATGCACCTTTGAAATGTCGCAGGTGCATTACATAATCCAAATGGCATTCTTTGGAATGTGAATGTGCCATAAGGACATGTAAACGTTGTCTTTTCTTGATCTTTGCGATGTAAAGGGATATGGAAGAATCCGAAATACATGTCTATGTAACAAAAATATGTGTGCTTGACGAGTCGCTCAAGCATCTGATCAATGAATTGAAGGGGGGAGTGATCCTTTCTGGTGGCTTAGTTTAGTTTCATATAGTCAATGCACTTCCGCCAACCAGTGATAGTCATAGTGGATATCAACTCATTCTTATCGTTCCTTACAACGGTCATACCCCCCTTCTTGGGGACGACCTGAACATGACTAAACCATCTACTGTCGGAAATGGGATATATGATGTTGGCTTCAAGAAATTTCAGGACCTCCTTTTTACTACCTCTTTCATGTTAGGGTTTAAACGCCTTTGAGGCTCAATAGAGGTAAATTTGTTTTCCTTGAGGTGGATCCTATGGGTACATTGAGTTTCATTAATTCCTTTCAGATCGACAATGCTATACCATATCACATTTTTGTATGCTTTAAGGGTTTTCAGAAGACTCTCTAGTTGTGGTTCAGTGAGAGTGGCACTAACGATAACATGATATGTGGAGTTGTCCCCAAGAAAGCATATTTCAAATTTGTAGGAAGGGGGTTTAGATCTACCTGGGGGCAATGTACCCCAGTCATCCCTTGCCTATGATAAAGATGCTTCTTCGATTGTTGGTTCAGCTTCGGTAAATTCCTCGTCGGTAGATTCGTAGGATGCGCTTTGTGAGGAACACGTATCATAGTAGGTGTCTGCGGAGCCCACTTCCATGGGGCTAGATTCAGCGATGCACATTTCAGCATGATAAAAATTTTCATTAATGCATGACCCATCAGGTGTGGAGTCAAGAGGACTTCCCTAAATAATATCGCTGTGGATCTGTCCAAGTTCTGTGCACTCTTCATGGATGAAGTCATCACATGTCTCGGCCTGGAAGATAGTATCATCGTAGAAGTGTAGAGTATCTCCCTCATACTATACATAGACTCCATCAGAAATGAAAATGCCATCCAAGAGTTCAACATCCTTGAAGTGACTTGCAATGAAGATCGAGAGCTCTTGTACAATAGGATTCTCCGTGGGAAAGCGAACCGAACTGGTGGTCCAAACATCGGTCACAACGTTCTTTAGAATATTTAAGAATTAAGAATTATCCGGTGTTTCGCATGTCTCGGCTTGCAGAATGTCAATAGCGTAGAGGTGCAACACGTCTCCTTCAAGACTAATGTTGATGTCGTCCTCGATAGTGATGTATTTTCTGGGTCCTTAGGGCCATAAAATCGACGTTCGACCTGTCGGACAGACGACGAAAACATATAAGCAGCAAAAAAACAACTTAAAACTATTTTAATTCTAGCCCTAAAGAACAAACCCTCGCCAGAATCTCTACTATCCCGGGGTTGGGTCCGACTAACCCATAAAGATAAATCTATCAACCAATTGCAATTATAACCGCTCGTTAATAAACTACATACATTTCACTTCGTTTCTGCAGAATACGAAGCGTTGTTTTCAGCAACATTTCTTGGACTCCGAAGCGTTGCCCCACGTCGCTTCTCCCAAGCCGCACCTCGTCCCGAGCCGCACCTCGTCCCGAGCCAAATCGCTTTTCGAACCGCACCTCATCTCAAGGCGAGCAACACTCTTATCACCGAGCCAACCACACGTTGAAGAAAGTTTCACCTTAAGTGGATCCTTCGTCAAGACTTCGGATCAGGAGCAAGGAAGAATTAGTGAGAAAGAGTGAATATTTTCTTAAGCTCAGATCCGAGCTTGCTCAGGTTTAATGGAGCTAATAAAATCTGGAGCTTGGTGCTAGTTTCAAGGAGGGATGTAGGCCCCTATTTATATAGGCGGCTAACCCCTCCTCTTTCTCAATTACCAATATGGGACTAAACTATTTGGAGAAGAAATATCAATTTAGTTTGCCTTATTCGAAGGCCAAACGTTGACGAATTTTCTCTACCTCACCGTTGAGCTCCAAGAACGACGTCATACATCGTTGTAAAGAGAGTTGAATGGTGAACGCGTAGGAAAAAATGGCACGTCATTCAAGTTCGACCCCTCAAACGAGGTCTCAAAAATCGCCCAAAACCATGCTTTTCGCAAAACTACAGCCTTCAACATTTAGGGTTTAGAACCCAACGTGTGGGACCCACCACGTGAGCCCCACCATCAATCCGCATGCGCAGCCCAGGCCGACTCGTGCTCAGCAGGTGCTTGTGGCAGGTCGGGTGGGCTCTGCCCATTGCTAGCGGGCCCAGGCGCTTGCGGGTGCGCCCGCCCGCCCGCCCGCCCGCCCGCCTGCCTACCGCCCGCCCGCCTGGCGGGCACAGGTGCCTGCGGGTGCAGCCACCGCCCGCATGGCGGGTGCAGGTGCCTACCTGCTCAGGTGGGCATGTGCGTAGCAGGTGCCCTCCTGAGCGGGCGTGTGTTGCACCTGCGAGTCGGGCGCGCGCCCAACCCGCAATGCTCCTTTTGGCCTTTTTCATTGTTTTGGCTCTATTCAGCCGATTTGGAGTCAGTTTTGGACGTTGTTCGAACTTGGATTTTGATCGGGATGATCCCATCATCCATGTAACCTTTTCCTCGTGTTTATTATATTAAGTATGCTCGTAAATATTTTACGACATATTTAATTCTCTTTTGCATCATATGCAAAATTTCCACTTCCTTAAAGTTCTAAAACATATATCACAAACTCTTTGCGACTTAATTAATTCACTTTTAATATAAAATTCCATTTGCATCAAATACAAATGAACTAGGGGCATACATCTCTGAACATCTGCCATTTGCACTCAGGATCATTTATCCCGAATCCAGAAGCTAATTGCAACCTCTTTGCAGTCATGCATCAAATGCATTTTCTTCCTTATCTTACCAATTACTTGATGAAGGTCTCACTCTGTGTGAGACCCTATAGCCTGACCCTACTACAGGTGGGGCTCGAAACCCCAGACGCCAGTGACCACGAGCAGCAGGTGTCGTCCCTATTTCGGCGTCATAATTATGTGCTTAACTCATCGACATGAGTATCGTTGGGACCACCCTGACTATGTCCGTGATGAATACCGCAGTTTTAGTCCCTTTGCCAAAACTATGCCGCTTAGTGAAGCCAAGGGTATGCTCAACTGTAAACCCCAATAGCTCGAAGCCAATTAGTCTCCATCGATCTTTAGTCAAATAATATTGGACAACTTCCAACATACTCTGGCCAGAGTTTTTACTAAAGATCGAACTAACCCGTGTGTCACCCAACCAAATACCTTTCAACGGGGCTTGCCCCGAGGCTAGATCAGAGATCTAAGTGACACCATTCACGTACAGGTTCGTACAGTGACCTCAAGTTTAAGGACCAACTTGCCTATCATCAACGAGAGTTATTACTGATAGATTAGTCAATGTTAACCATATAATAACTCTCGATGGGTCGTTCAGTGAATTCATTATCCAATGAGCACTTGTGTCTCGTCTTCAACTTCGCCAAGTTAAACGACCATGAGATCATTGTCACCACTCCATGTTGAAGACTAAGACACAATGATCTATCCGATGTGTCGATATCCCTTTTTCAAAACATCTACGACCACGAACATTTTTAGACCTATGCTACAATTGGTCATGCACTTCTCCATGATGGAGATGTCCATCTTGATACATGTTTGACCTTGCATTAATTCTCAGGACTATACCTAAATTCTAATGAAGACTACACTATTATTAACTTAGGTAAATTATTACCAAACGGCTTACTGTTATTTCGAACAAGATGTTTGTAAACATCTCCCACTTGCACTCAGGCCCATTTATCCTGGTATCTCATACGACATTTACACATAAGTCTATCTAGACTTCAGGTGGTAGAGCCTTCGTGAGTGGATCTGCTAAACCGTCTACTGCATAGACTTAAGGGGTTCTATGTTTCTATTAAATCACAGATTTGAATCTCATCCAAATTTCCTTGGTCTCTTGGAATCCATAAAATTTGTCTTGCATGGATCTCATCCAGCTTACCGACTTTTACTAGAATAATCCAAAATAGTAACTAGTCATCTGCACGGTTCATAATTATTTCTGATAAAATGTCAAACTATTTGACCACTTTGTCAAAACATATGTTCCAGCTCCTTGATGCGTTACATGCCTTTTATTCGCTCCCACTGACCTTGAAAACTCTATAAGTTTGTTCTTCTAAATCATATTTAGAAAACAAATATATTAAATTATTCATGGTCATCATGAGCATTGACATCAAGTCTGATCCAGATCTGTACACATCTGCTGACGAGAAAGTTTCATCATAATCCGTTTATAGGAGTTCTGATGATAACCGTTATCAACCAGCATAAGTTGTACTTCACTATTTTCCTTCTGCACCAATGTTGTGTCTTGAAAATTCACTTGCAACCAAAAGGAACACTTCCTTTGGGCACGTCTTCAAAGGTCCATACTTATTTACGTGCAAGGATCTTTTTCGGATCGCATCAAACTATTTATTAGAGTCCATACTCTGAATGGATTCTTGGAAGTTGACTAGGCCATCATCAACTATGATGTTTTACTCGACTCCTTCGTCTCACGAGGCTCGAGTAACCCTATGACTTACTAACGATTAATTTGAGGAATATTATATTTATAAGGTTCTAACATAACCTTATCAAGAACCTATGTATTATTATCTGGGGTTTAACCCAAAACGAGGATGGTAACTCAGAGTCATTAGCCATGTGTCGCACCAAATTTAACAGAGTGTGATTCATGCTTTCCAACACACCGATGTATTGTGAGACTTAACCTGAGAGAAAATCTCATTCTCTTTTGATTACGCAAGAATTACATAGCAAATTATTCGCCTCTTCGATCCGATTGAAGTGATTCAAATACTTCTATCATTTTGTTCTCTATTTCATCAGACTTGTGTTTCATCAAGAACACGTGTCTTAATAAAATAAGAACACCATATCCTGGCTGATTTAGACTTGGGTCCGGATACATCCGTATGTATACGACCACTAGTTCTTCAACTCATTCTCCCACTGTCATACAAAAAGAATTTCGACTATCATACCTTTGAGACAAGATTTACAAGTGTATTTTGACTCATAATACGAGAGGTCGAGAGACCCCTCTTTATGTGTCTTGTCAAGTCTAGTCTCTTTGGTACAGCCTAGTCTATTTTGCCATAGATAAGTTTTGTTACTAACTTGCGCATTCATGTATTAACTCTTAATACAACATTGTTAAACAAAATAATCACATCAAAACATTTCTTCTAAAGTAATGTGACGACATTTGCCAAGTGTGATATACGTCCCATATGGCCTAAAAATAACTTTTGTTCTTTAGCCAATATAGGAGACAATCTATTCGTTTGTATAACAATTAATCTGAAACTTTTTGACATCAAGCATATCCCATTTTTAGTTCCTCCTACTATGCCCTTTCTCATGATACACCAAACATTCTTTCTCAATGAATTATCCTTAGTTCCTTCTCCTTTCTAAATCACATTTAGACATTTCATGTCCTAACAAAAATATTTGATGTGCAAGCAACTCATGCATCCAAACACTTGAGCTTTACAACCTTGAGGAGACTCAACAAGTTGTTCATCTTAAGATCTGATTTGGATACTGATCGTCGCCCAAACGAAAATGCAAATAAAACCACAGCGCACGGGTCGTGTGTAGTCGCTAACGGGTCGAACACGAGGAGGCGGTCAGTGAGTATCGGTTTATGAGTCTTTGAGTGAAAGCTACACAATAATATCGGTGATTGGTCGATGAAAATAGAAAAAGTGTGAATCAAGGGATAAAATCTCTAGGGCGTGGGGAATCCCCACCGTTGGACTATGGTTAGGGTTAGACTAGTAATCAACCAGTTACCGGGTTCATTGGGACTCGGGAGAGGTCGTGTGACCTAAGGGCATTCACCTATCCCCTACTGTCGTGATGCATGATAGGTTATTCTCTTATGTCATGTGCTACCCCCTGCTATCGTGGTGCAATGATATGCCAACCTAACCTACACCGATGTTAGTGGTCTCCGATGCATCTGTGTACGTTGGGCGTATTACGCTCGACAAATATCCACGATCTTCCTCCCGCCCACAGTGGCATTTAGGGATTAGACCTACATTGGGAGAGCTCTTAATCGGTGCCTGTTGGTGGTTAGTCACATCGATAGTATGGATCATTATAGGGATCAGATCCCCAGATTGGTCCCGACTTTTGGTTGGCGGCCAATCCGATCGCCCCGAAGGGAATGGGTCGAATCTACGACGATAATAATCATCCCAATGTAACCCTAATCTAAATTAGCCCAGCGATTAAGTTAATTACTTATTCCAACTGATGAGTGTTCATTGTATATAGGTTTCCACTCTTTTTCGTGCATGTTTTACGCCCTTTCATTCTCTATTCATCCCTGTTTTCCCTGTTTCTCTCTCTTCTTTTGCTTTGTGGTCCCTCACATGCTTTGCAGGAGATATATATCAATTTGGGATCATATAGCGAGATCTAAGCACAAAATGGCGAAAGGAGTGAAGCTAGGGAGTCGATTGTGCAAGGGGCATCATTTTGTGAAGAATAAGGCGGCCGCGTCATTATGTCCATGCGACCGCATCAATATGTCAAAGAAGGAACTTCAACCCGGCCGCGTTAATTCCAACCAAACGGTTACATCAGATAATTTTTGGAGCAAAGAAGAAGAGCGAACACTAGAGAGATTCGCGGGCCACGTGATCTTGGACGATGTGGCCGCAAAATTACAACCTCCAGAGTAGAATGACACGGCCGCTTCAACATATGATGCGACCGTGTGACCATTTTCCACGCGGCTGCGTCTCCTTTGATGCGACCATGTGGCCAAGCCCCCTAAGCCCCCACTGTTTTTGGGAATGTCGCGACCGCGTCGTTTCTTGACGCGGTTGTGTCAAACCCCTTTTCTATGAATTTTAGGGCGAATGTGGGGGTATTTTTCTTTTTTTGGATGCGCGTATATAAGCAACCCTTCATCTTCTTACGAGTGGAATCTCATTTTCAGCAGTTTTTCTAGCTTTTCTAAGTTTTGGGGCTGTTTTGTAAGACCTCTAACTCTTTTATTCAGTAGTTTTCATTGTTCTAAACATTGATTAGCTAATATTCTTTAGTTCTTTAATAGAATTTTTCCCTCTTTGTTATTGCTGTGATTGTTTCATCATCTATTACTGTTGTTGATTGAATATATGGCTTTGGATGCCAACCCATTGTTAGAATCCCCCTTTATTCTAATGGGTAGTGAGTAGTTTTCATCTAGGGCAATGGGATGAACCCTATTGGATTGGGGCCATAGGTTGAACCAAATATCTGATTGGGTTGCTGGGGTAGTTGAGATTAGGGGTACATTGGGGTGATTATTATCGCCGTAGATTCGACTCCCTCCCTTCGGGATGATCAGATCGACCACCGATCAAAAGTCCAGACCGACCCAAGGATCCAATCCCTATGACGATCCATACTATTGGTGTGACTGATACGCCAACTAGCACCAATTAGAGCTCTCCCAATGTAGGTCTAATCCCTGAATGCCACTGTGGGCGGGAGGAAGATTGGGGATATTCGTCGAGCGTAATGCACCAGACGTACACCGATGCATCGGAGAACCACCGACATCGGTGCAGGTTGGGTTGGCCTATCATTGCATCGCAACATTGGGGGGTAGGACATGGCATAAGGGAATAACCTATCATGCATCACGATGGTGTGGGATAGGTGAATGCCCTTAGGTCACACGACCTCTCCCAAGTCCCAATGAACCTGACAACCTAACTATTATTAATCCGACCCTAACCCTAGTCAAATGGCAGGGATTCCCCATGCCCTAGAGCTTTTACCCCCTTGTTTACGACTTTCTACCATTCACCGATAATTCACCGTGACTATCGTGTGGCTCTCTTCCGAAGACCCATAGGAACCAATACTCATTGACCGCCTCCTCGTGTTCGACCCTTAAGCAACTACACACGATCTATGCACTGTGGTTTTTATTAGCATCGTTCGATCCCCACTCGGGGATAGCGATCAGCTTTTTGGCGCTGTTGACTGGGATGCACGATTTGATATTGGTTTTTAGTCTTTATAGGGAGACTACGCTTTTGTTTTCTTTTGTTTTATTTTTGTTTTATTTTTCTCTTTCATTGCCCATTAGTGCTTTTGACATTTCCTTTTGGTATAGACTTTGCATGCATATGAGATCTCAAGGCATAAGGGACTTGTGTCTACTAGACCCAAAGATTAAAGCTACCGTGAGAAGGCTTAACACCGAGAGGATGAGGAGAGAAGCCCCTGAGACAATGGATGAGATACTCAACCCCGAGAATGGTCCATCACTGCCGCCGCCGCCACTGCTGCCGCATGCTAGGTCGCTCCTTGATTACTCAATGCCTCACAATAGGTCGACCTCTAGCGTTCTAAAGCCGGCGATGGAGCCGAATAATTTCGAACTTAAACCATCTTTGGTTAATTTTGTGCAAATGAGCCAATTCTCAGGGGCCCCTATGGAGAACCATAATGACCATCTGAACACTTTCCTGAAAAAGATGGTTACATTGAAGATCAATGGAGTCACCAATGACGCCATCAGGCTAAGACTTTTCCCTTTCTCACTTAGGGATAAGGCCCAGGATTGGCTCAAGAGTCGGTCCCAATACATTCACTGCATGGGACAGTTTATCTCTTTCTTTTCTGACAAAGTACTTTCCTCCAGGTAAGACTGCCAAGCTACGCAATTAGATCACCAACTTCAAGCAGTCGGAGCGAGAGTCCTTGTATGAAGCGTATGAGAGATTTAAGGATCTCCAAAGAGTTTGCCCCCACCACAGCGTGTCGGATTGGCTACTTATTCAGGCTTTCTACAAAGGGCTAATGCCGCCGGTGAGGATGTCTATGTATGATATCTCTAATGGAGAGATAATGAGCAAGACTCTAGCCGAAGCAAAGAGATTGCTTGAAGCAATGGCCGAGAACAACGACTCCTGGAGCAACGAGAGGAGTGCCTCCACTAGGGGAGATAATAAGACATTGACGAGGTATCATTACTTTTCGCTAAATTTGTTGACTTAACTAAACAACTTTCTATTATTGGACTTGGTGTTGCTAAACCGCCTACGGCAGCAGTTTGCAAGGTTTGTGGTATGCAGGGACATCAAGGCACTGAATGTTCATCACTTATAGCAGTGCCCCCAGATATGACGATAAAACAAGGGAATGCTTTATTTGGGAACAATCCGAGGCTACCAAGCAACCCATACTCCGACACATACAATCAAGGGTGAAGGAACCACCCCAACTTTTCATACCGGACTCCGGGATTACAAGCTCACTCACCATACCCTCAGCAACCTCAGGAACTCCAAGCTCCAGCTCCCCAAGCCCACTTTCAAAACTTCAATCAGAGACCTCCGGTGAACGCACCCCCATCCAAAAGTCAAACTTGGAATTACTGATTGAGAGTCATATCCGGACTCAAGGCCAGATGAATTACTACTTCCAAACCTTTATCCAGCAGCTAATGATGACGACGCAACAGCTTGCGTCCACCTCACAACAGCTGGCAACTGGCCAAAAGTCCATGGAGACCACAATGGCACAGATGGAGCATCAACTCTCCCAGTGTTCCGAGGTACAAGGGAAATTGCCAGGGCAAGTTGAAGAAAATCCCCGAGGGCATGTGAACACAATCACATTGAGGAGTGGGAAGATGTTTGAAGGTCCCACCACGCCTGTTACGGAGAACGAAACTGAAAAAGAAGAAGAAGCTCGTGTTGAGCTCAAAGCTGAGGATGACCAAGAAGTTGTAATGTCCATAGCTATGAGGAAAACACTAGAAAGGGGGTTGAATAGTGTTTATGCAATTTAAAAAGATAGTTACACCAAATTAAATTCCTAACCAACAAGTAATGCGAAATAAAAGTAAACCCTAAAATGAAACATTGCAAACGCAAGGATGTTTCAAGGGTTTGGATTACCCAAGTCACTTCCCGACTTGTTCCTGGTAATCCTACGTCCCTTCCACCCGGTAACAACCAGATCTCAAGTTAGAACCCTAACTTGAGGTTTCCTTAGAAACCCACTTGTAGAAATCCTACAAGTGAAATCAAAATACACTCGATGTCCTTGACTCCCACAACTTGGGAGCAAGCAAAACACTCTCACAACCCGAGAGTAAATCAAATAACGAAAGTTATAAAATATGAAATTAAACAACACTTACAATCACATATGCCTTGAAGTAGAACTTGAAGTAGAACTTGAAGAAGAAGTGTGTTGTGTGTTGAATGACTCTTTTGGAAGAGAGGAAAGCCCTTTCTCTTGACTGCACCAAATGTCTAGAAGATTTCTCTTTTGTTCTAGGTTGGAGAGCAAGAGATGAAAGATAGGAATTTTAGGGCTTTTGGATTTTAAGAGCTTTACTCTTGAAGAATGAAAGCTTGGATGTTTGAGAGAGATGATAACAAAATGAGTCAACCTTTCAATGGAATAGTAAAGGCTTCTTTTATAGTTTTCTCAAACCCTTCAATCAGAATACCCAAAACCCCTTTGAAATACGTGAAGAAAAGCTCAACGGATAGAATATGCGCACGCGATAGTCGACGGTTGAACAAAGCACAGTCCACTGCTGCACTGTGACAGAGGGTAGGTGAGAATTCATAACATTAACTTACCACGTGGACAGTCGACTGGTAAGGAGTAGACAGTCGACTGTTAAACCAACAGGCGACTATAAATCCTTCTACATGCGACATGCCGTAATATGGGTAAGTCAAGAAGGTCCTAGAAAAGTCTGGGAATACATGACATGCGACTGATGAAGAGAAGACAGGCGACTGTAAATCCAACAGGCGACTGTAATTCCTTCTACAGATGACTGTCACAAACCCTGACATTTTCCAGAGAGTTGAGTCTTTAGATAGGCTCAAAGACAGATGACTGTTGAAGCATCGATAGTCGACTGTGAAATTGGACAGTCGACTGTAAATACAACATCAGTCAGCTGGCCTGATCAACCTGAGAATTGGTTTAGGCTGAAGATAGACATGCGACTAAGTAACAAATCACAGCCGACTGTCACTTGGACAGGTGCCTGTGAAATGTACAGCAGTCACCTGATAGAGTTAAAGCTTAGAAGCCTAAGAAATAACCAATTGAGTATGTGCATAACAGACGACTGTAGAACAAAACACAGTCGATTGTTTTAAAACATGCAACTGTAAAATGTTTAGCAGTCGACCGTGGAGATCATGACATGCACATTCTTGATAGAAATAAATTGGAGTCAAAGGAAAGTTAATCTAATGATTTCCTAAGACTGAAATGAAGATGTGTGTGCGCTCCAGCATAGTTCTACTTCTAAGCTACATATTAAAAGAGAAAAAGAAGATTACACTTGTAGAACTCTCTCTTCTTTTCAACGTATGAGCTTGAAGTTTTCTAGGAGCTTCAATCACCATCTTTGATCATCCAATCCACCTTCTTTGCTTTCATTGATCTTTGAGTGACATCCATTGCTAATTGATCTTCATGATATGCTTAGCCAATGGATTAACTGCAAATCGGGATTAGTCACAAGGATTTATATTTGCTCATCATTAACACCAAGTAGGGAGAAGTCCAATACTCAACATTCTCCCCCTTTTGATGATGACAAACAAACATAAACAAAAAGATAAATAATTGTGCTTAAAGAAAACTTGCTCCCCCTACATAGATGCCAATCAAGTTAGTCAAAAAATATTAGGGCATCTATAGATCAAATGAAATAAATGAGTAAGATATGCATGAATTTATGAAATGTAGGATTTTATAATCCATTTTTATTATATCTTACTCCGCCTGAATCTAAGGCAACTTCGATCTTAGATTCAAGTTAGTTTTGAATTTAGAATTTACTTAGCACATAATGTTTATTTCTCTCCCCCTATGGCGTTATCCAAAAGGTGGGAGTGGAATAACAACAACAATAGTGTTAAATAAGTACTAAAAACAATCACAAGAGTCTAAAGGTATACAAATCAAAAAATCATAAACTACATTATAAACTTATCTGATTAGAGGAATGAGAGTCTAATATCAACATTATGAGTCACATGAAAAAAAATCGTGTTAAATCACAGCATATAGAAGATATCGCATACAAGGAGACAGATTCACAGAATTCACACATATAAGATAAGCAATGAGACAATGTGTGAAACAGAAAATGAAGAAACTGCATTTTCATATATATATATATATATATATATATATATATATATATATATATATATATATATATATATATATATATATATATATATATATATATATATATATATATATATATATATATATATATATATATATATATATATATATAAGTGTGAATGTTACAAGGGCACAAAATATATCCACAACACCACCATCCAAGTGAACAAAATACATATATCATCCAGACAACGCATACATAATAACATCATCCAGAACTACATCCCACAATAAAATAGAGATGCAAAATGACACTCCAACCAAAATAACAAAAAAATCTATGGTGAGTGTCTTATCCAGCAACAGACAGCATCAGTCAATCTGGATGACTGAGGGGTCTGAGGGGCGACCAGACTGACGGAACATCAGTCTGGCAGAGCGACGAGGAGGGTAAGCACGAGCCTTCCTCTTGGATGACGACGCACCCGCAGCTGAAGATTCCACATGAGCATGCACGGGGGTCAGGATCTTAGAAGGCAAAGGCACAAGGCCTGTAGGAGTGGGGACAACATCATGGGCAGTATCCTCAGACAGAGGAAACATAGCATGTAGATAGGCTGGAATGGGGAAACCGTGAAGCACGAACGACTTGTACTGAAGATCTAGGAGAAGAGAGAGCTTTTGATCCATGGAGGAAGAAAGCTTTTCAATGGAAGTGACACAGTCACACAGTTGAGCAAGAAGAAAGTCTTATAGCGAAACAGATGGAGGAGTATGGGGAGGTTGTTCAGCTGGCGGAGAGGATGGTTCAATGACATTTACTGAGGGAATAGTGTCACCAACCGAGATATCCAAGTACTCCCCAGAAGATGGTGGTGAAGAGGGTTGTTGGTTAGCAGGTGGAGGAGAGGGTTCATCAAGAAAGATATTCAAAGTCTCTCCTGACGACGAAGGACCAACAGGTTCCATGAAGTATGAATTATAGAAGCTACGGTAAGTAAGAGTCGATAAACGAAAGAGGATGATACCTAAGACCTGCCGATCAAAGGACGAGAGTCACTCGAGCAAACAATCGAAGGAGAGAGGCTTCGACTCGGCTCGAAATTGACGGAGGAGTGATCGACCGTGAAGTTCGAAACCGGAAGACGAGGGAGATTTTCAGTCGGATGAGAGCGAAAACATAAGGACGAATCGACGGCTCTCGAAGATATAATGAGAAGTCTAAAGAATCTGGGCTATTGGATCGAAAAATCGACGACTCAGATCAAATTAACAAACCGCCACAACAGTTGACAGTCGACGGATGCACAATCGTCAGTCGACTGGTTGAAAGGATAAAAAATGGCTTAGGTTGATAGAAAGTCAACTGTGGGGTAAATCACAGTTGCATTTCGGAGAGACAGTCGACTGTAGATTACTCATCAGTCGACTGACTGAGAATCAAAGATTTGATGACATAAAACAGAGACCACAGAAGATTTGGGCATACGCCTGATGACCAAGCTGCAGTCGCCTGTTGATCAGACAGTCGACTGTAAAGTCGTCATCAGTTTCCTGTGAAAAGATACAGTCTGCTATATGAGGAAATAGAGTAGGGCAGTCGACTGTCGAAGGAATGCCAGTCGTCTGTCCTTGTCCAAAAATGCACAGTGAGGTTAGAGTCCAAAGAATAGAGACAACTCACCCTAGGACCTATACTCTAACATAAATCTGATTATGAAATCAATATCAAAGATAATTATTGATTAACACACAAATCTTATAAAGCAATCCGAAAACTAACGAAATCATCAAAATCTCAATAACCTCTCTTAAAACAAATATATGTGAAACATATAAACTATCAAAAGAAGAGAAGTACCATGATGATATAAGTCCAAATATGATATAACATGAAGGTTGAACTCCTAAATTTCAGATTCACATATAATCCCTAATTCCCCATGCCACCTCACAAAAGAATCTTCTTTAAGAGGTTTAGTGAAGATGTCGGCGATTTGTTTTTGGGTTTCAATGTACTCTAAGATGATGTCCTTCTTAGCTACATGATCATTGATAAAATGGTGTCTCACATATATGTGCTTGGTACGGGAGTGATGTACCGGATTCTTGGAAAGACATATAGCACTTTGGTTATCAACCATGATAGGGCAAGTATCACAATTGACACCAGTCCTCAAGAGTGTGTCTCATCCAAAGAACTTGTGCACATGCAAGACCCGCGGCAATATATTCCGCTTCAGTCGTGGACAATGATACTGAGTTCTGTTTCTTGGAGAACCAAGAAACTAGGGAATTTCCTAGAAAATGGCAAGTGCCACTAGTACTCTTCCTATCGGATTTGCATCCGGTAAAGTCGGCATCACTATATGAGATTAACTCATATGTGCTAGATTTAGGGTAAAGTAACCCATAATCTAGTGATTGATTGAGGTAACGAAAAATTCATTTAACCACAATCATGTGTGACTCCTTAGGTTTAGCTTGATATCTAGAACACATGCATACGGAAAACATGATATCGGGCCTACCAGCAGTAAAATAGAGTAAGCTACCGATCATACCTCGATATAGACAAATGTCTACATCTTTTCCGTTCTCATCCTTGTGTAGATGGGTTGTCGTACTCATGGGAGTCCTTTTGCTTGAAGATGATTCCATCATGAATCGCTTGATAAGCTCCCCTGTGTACTTGGTTTGATGTATGAAAGTCACATCCTTTATTTGTCGAATTTGCAGTCCAAGGAAATAGTTAAGCTCACCCATATGGCTCATCTCGAATTCATCCTTCATAGACTTAGAAAATTCTTGACAAAGATTAAAGTTAGTAAAACCAAATATAATATCTTCTACATAAACTTGAATCAATATGATGTCAATTTCATAATCCTTAATAAAAAGTGTTGAATCAACTTCATCCATTTTAAAACCTAAATCCAAAAGAAAGGTTTTGAGTCGATCATACCAAGCTCTTGGAGCTTGTCTCAACCCATATAACACTTTCTTAAGTTTGAAAACATGGTTTGGAAATTTTTCATGTATGAAACCAGATGGTTGAGAAACATAAACTTCTTCATTAACAATACCATTTAAAAATGCACTTTTAACATCCATTTGAAACAATTTGAAATTTTTATGAGATGCGAAAGATAAAAGCAATCTAATAGCTTCCAATCTAGCTACGGGGGCAAAGGATTCTACGAAATCGATACCTTCTTCTTGCCGGTAGCCTTGAGCTGCTGGTAGCCTTGAGCTACTAACATTGGTTTGTTCCTTGTGATGACCTCGTTCTCATCGGTCTTGTTATTGAAGATCCACTTGGTCCCAATAACTTGGTGACTACTTGGAATAGGAACGAGCTCCCAAACGTCATTTCTCTTGAATTGCATGAGCTCTTCTTCCATTGCCACTATCCAAGATCTATCCTCACATGCTTCTTGGATGTTCTTTAGCTCAATGGTAGAGACGAATGCGCAATGAGAGAATTCTTCAATTCTAGACCTCGTTCGAACACCCACACCAATATCTCCAATAATTTGGTCATGAGGGTGGTTGAGAACAGTTGGGTAAGCTTTGGGAATCCCTACATCACTTGGAACATCTTCAACAATCTCATTAGTAGTGTTAGTCTCAATAATAGAATTATTAATCTTGGCATTACTAAGAGAATCACATATAGCATCTACACTATCATCAATAACTTGAGGAAAATCAAAATCTTCATAAAATGATACGTGTAGTGATTCCTCGATCATTGAAGAGGTTTTGTTGTATATCCAGTAGGCTTTGCTATGTGTCGAATATCCAACAAAAATTCCTTCATCGGATCTTGGCTCAAATTTATCTAAGTTATCAAATGTGTTCTTGATAAAACATTTTGAACCAAAAACTTGAAAATATTTAACTTGTGGCTTTTTATCATAAATGGCTCAAAGCAAGTTTTGTTCATTCGGGGTCTCACTAGGATCCTATTGAGCATATAACATGCTGTGTGCACTGCTTCTGCCCAAAATTGTAGTCCAAGATGACTATCATGGAGCATGGTATGAGCACACTCAATAAGAGTTCTATTCTTTCTTTCTACAAAACCATTTTGTGGTAGTGCATGCAGAAAAGAAAAATTGTGAGTTATCCCAGTGTCATCACAAAACTTTGTAAAAGACTCATTCTCAAATTCTCCTCCATGATCACTATGAATAGTGATAATGTTGGATCCTAAGAAGTTTTGAATCTTCTTTGCAAATATGGTAAACTCTTCTAAGGCTTCATTCTTATTAGTTAAAAATAAAACCCAAGTAAATCTAGAGAATTCGTCAACAACAACTAATCCATAATGAGCATTGCCTAAAGAAGCGATTCTAGTCGGCCCAAACAAATCTAGATGCAGTAATTCTCGGGGCCTCTTAGAAGTTATGCCTTATTTAAGTTTGAAAGATGATTTACTAAGTTTGCCTCTTTGACATGAATCACAAAAGTATTTCTTACTAAAAGAAATTTTTGAAAAACCTTTGACAAGATCATGCTTAGTTAAGTTATATAAGTGCTTAAAATGAACATGACCAAAGCGACGATGCCATAATAGTTGTTCATTTGTATTAGCAACTAAGCAATGTTCTACGGTTTTAGGCAAGCTTAAATAATATATATTCTTACGCCTAATACCAGTAAATAAAACATGAGAATCAAAATCAATAATTTCACACATACCCTCTCCAAAGTTAACCTTTTAACCTTTGTCACAAAGTTGACTAATGGAGATAAGATTATGACATAAACCACTAACTAAATATACATTAGTAATGAGTGGTTTGGAAGGATTACCGACTTTACCTACTCCAATGATGGTTCCCTTTTGATTACCTCCAAAAGTGACCGCTGCACCATTATTGATGCTAATCACTTCGGAGAGTAGTGAGGGATCTCCCGTCATGTGTTTGGAGCAACCACTGTCGAGTATCCATCCTTTCCTTTTAGAGCTATTTTGACCTTTATTGCTCTCTTTCTTTTTCTTGGGTACCTACATAGTATACCATAAGCTCATGGTACCCAATTTTTGTTGGGTCCAAGGGGATTAGCCCTTTGGAAGACAAGTCCAAGTGGACTTCTGCTTTCCAACATAATTATCATTATTAATAATTGACGTGCCCGTGCCACGCGGCCGGCGGCACGGGGGGGGGGGGGGGGGGTTTAGATATTTGTAACCGCAAGCGCACGGTGTTGTAGTGTGGCTTGGGGGTCGAACACAGGGAGGCTAGGATGTGCTTGTGTCAAGGAGGACCAAAATCACCCCGTGGGTGAGCTAGCCCGAATCGGTTGATGGTTTGTCACGGAAAGGAATGCAAGGTATGAACAATAAGAAAATAAACCCAGGACTTTGGTTTCCACTCCAACGAGCGACTCTTGCCGATACGGCCTACGGGTAGGATAACGATCGGAATTAGGGTCTAATGGTGAGACGTTGCCTCTGAAAGTGGTACCGGCATCCCATGGGCCCGATATTCCGGTCGGTGCCCAGGATGATACACCGGACTTCCCGGATTCGATCAGTGGGCACTCCCGTGTCCATTAACACTGATCGATTTCGGGAGCACTAAGCTCGCAACGATAACTCCCAACATCTCATCCTGCCGCTCCCGCGCGCTAGGATTCGGCGTCTACGCTAAGGGCGTGAGCTATGGCTAGGGAGTCAACCGCCAAGTTTATTCCCCCTTGGCCCAACGGTCAAAGGCGGTCTTTTTCCCGCCGATGACAATGAAACACCCCGCGTAACCGTTAGATTCCTAATCCCTATCGATTTCCTAACCCTATGGATGCATCGGGAAGAGCCCCCGAAGGGGTTTCCGCCAAAATCCCAGATTTGGGAACTACTCACAAAAATTCATTAAAAAGCGATCTAAATGAAAATGAACCGTTGGAATCATAATCAGACGATTGGAATGCGGAAGTAATAGAGCAATTAAGACAATACTAAAGTTTGAGAAAGATCCAAAAACTTACAAAAGAACAGTAATTACAGCCGTCACAATAGGAGAAAACAGTAAAAACTAGCAGCTCCCCCGTTTCTGGAACCCTAGGGGTTCTATTTATAGACTCTCGTATCACCCGATCGGTTGACAAGTCAACCAATCGGGTGATCCGCTACAGATAATAACAGAAAACGGCGAACTTTCACCCGGTCATATGAACCGGTCGGTTGAGTTCTTGGAGTGATCGGTTGGATCTTGGCGCCATCGGGTGAAGTGATCGGTTGGGTGCCCGTGTCTTCGGCTCTTCAGCATCAGCTACAGATGAACCGATCGGGTGAGAGTCACCCGATCGGTTGGAATTTGGCTCGAGAAGATAGAGAGTTGGCCCCAGTTGAACCGGCCTGTGAACCGGTCGGGTGACTTTCACTTGAGCTCCGGCTGAGACCGGGTGGTGCACGCGTGCATCACCCGATCGGTTGGAGATGACCAACCGACCGGGTGAGGGGCTGAAAGATTTATTCTTCGTCGTTTGACCCCCTGGATCACGCGTGACTCCTCCCGTTGCTCCGGGGACACCTGATATCATCGTTAAACATCCCCTACACGGGCAATCTCCTGCAAACATGGAGAAACAAAGAAAAGTGAAAGAAAACGAGAAAATACGAGAAAACGAATAAAAGACGGCGAAAAACACGGAGAAACACAAAAGAAAACGTGCGTGAATATATAAAATATAAACGCACGTCAAAATCCCCCAAGCTGAACTCTTCCTCGTCCTCGAGGAAGACGAGTGAGAGTAGGAGCTCGGAGGGGAAAAATAGAGAGAAAGAGAGAAAAAGAAAACTCTATATCCTAGATCGTCCGTCAGAGCCAACAAAATTAAAAACGACACACCAAGCAAGCAAACGTCAAAGCACATCACTAAACCTAGGAAAACGAGTCCCAATAAGTGTCGTGGGCCCACGCGGTGAAGCGCGTGTGAGTGCGGTCGTGTGCTAGCAAATGGTGTTGCTTTCTACAATGTGCTATGAGCTCATATACGCAAATCCAGGAAATGACCCAAATATCGATTCGAATTTGAAATTGCGGTGAATATTAGTTCAAGCATGCATGAGAAGAGTATAAGAAGTGAAACGTATCATGCATCGGGGACTCCACAACTAGGGTCAAGGAAATCACGCCACTATAGCCTAGATACTAGCTAAAAAGTTCCTAAGCCAAGTGTTTTCGAAAACGATGGGGGTTGAGATGATGTGGAGTAGAACACTCGGTGCAAATTCTCGCCTTCCCTTTATTCTCGGTAGGTAGGAAAAATATTCACACTACAAATTTTTTTGGGTTTTGGGTATTTGTATTTTTTTTGGCTTTTTGGCTATACAAAATTTTTCTTTTCTTTTCTTTTTGGGTTTTTCTTTTCTTTTCCCATTTTTTTTTGAATTTTGGGTTTTTGGCTATACACATGTGTACTCTCCCAAGTGGGAGAACGGTACACGACGAGGGGATTTGCACCAAGTAAAACAAAAAAGAAGTCGAAATCTAAACACTTGGGCAAAGAAAACTATTCTCGCTAAATAGAGCATAGGCTAAATGGGTTATCCTAGTCCTTAATTGTGGAATCCGGACGCATGCGAATTGAAATATACGATATAAATATAGCATGCATATAGTAGAAGCAAATACCGCATATTCAAATCGAAGCATGATAATCTAGGGGTCATTCCTGGACAGGTATATAAAGTAAAATCACAAAGTAGAAGCACACCAAATAGCTAGGCACGACGCACGACTCACAAAAAGCTAAGTGGACCCACGATGCGTGAAATGCGAGAGAACTCGAAATCCTAGGGTTAGCGAATATGATTATCGATGCCATGTTAGGTGTGTGTGATTTTGTGGCGATTCATCATAGGGTTCATCTCTAGGAGAAAGAGATAAAAAGAAGAAAAGGGAAAAAAGAAAAATAACAAACACGATGAAAACGACACAAAAACGAAAAAGAAGGACTCAAATGACGCACACAGTGCGACTCCCCCAAGCTGAAGTTTGCATTGCCCTCAATGCAATATGAGTGAGTACGGGAGGGCAATGAAGATGGGGGGGAATACGCACCGACACAAAAAGAAATGAAAACGAGGAAAACACAGAGATGAAACTGAAAATAAAGAAAGATCAAAATCAAAATCAAACGACAAAAAATAGAAATAAAACCACACGACACGACACTCAAAAGGGGAAAAATAAGCACACACAAAAAAAATGAGAAAAACAACAAAACACGACAACACACCAAAATAGACGTCCCCAAGCTAGACATGACAGTGCTAGCAAATAAAATGTGATCGTGAAATGCAGAAATATGCAAGGGGGAGTCAAAAACAAACAAGGTGAAATCAGAAAGCATGAGAAGGTGAGTCCTCGTCCTCCTCGGAAGAGGGTGTGGCTGGGTGGTCGGGGGAAGCTGGGGGTGTGCGGAGAAGTGGGGAATTGAGGGCTGCTCACCCGGTCACCTCAACCGATCGCGCTCGAACTCAATCGATCGGTTGATATTCCCCAAAAATTTCCCGAGAATTCTCCCCAGATCACCCGGTCTGTCACCTGGTCTCTCCATTCTTCAACCGATCGGTTCATTTGGGGACAGATTTCGGCTTGTATCTGATACATCCCAACCGATCGGGTGAGTTATCAACCGATCGGTTGGGGCTTTGTTTCCTGCAAAAACCAACAGATTGTCTAAGTCCCTGAACGGATGTTCTCGCGGCTGATTTTATTTATAAAAATAGATAAAATAAAGTCAAAAATAACACTAAAAAGTGGGGCAAAATTTTAGAGCATGGGTTGCCTCCCATGAAGCGCACTTGTTTAACGTCGTTGGCTCGACGCCCGCAAGTGATGTTCACGGTGGTTGATACGGGTGATGCCCGAAGTTCGGCATCTCTTCTTCATCGGAGCTTAAGGCCTTTGGAGTAGTCAGTGGCTGGAGAAAGATTTGCTCGACTACCCTCTCCTTGTTTTTGGGATCTGGTGGCTTCTCCCTCAAATTGGCGTCCACCGCCATCTTTTTCAGGATCCGGACCTCATCGTCGGTGAGGTCCATGGGTTCTTTTCCTTTTCTCCTCGTGGGAGGAGACTTAGGGAATCCGGGAGGGGTCGTTCTTGCTGCGTTCGCTCTCCCAGCAGCGTCATTGATCTTGGGGTCGTCTTGGTCTTCTGAATCCCCAAGTCATCAGGGGGGTTTCTTAAGAGAATCTCCCAGGAGCTCTCTTCAGCAGCTTTATCTTCTTCCACCTCCAGTAAATTACACCGAGGGTCATCTGGGGGATCGGGGTATTTCATGGACAACCCCAGATCAAACTCAACCTTTTCTCCGCTGACGTTTAGCGAAAGTTTTCCATTCTTCACATCAATCAAAACGCCAGCAGTGGCCATGAAATGCCGTCCCAGGATGATGGGGGTGTGTGCGTCTTCAGGCATGTCCATGACAACAAAGTCCACTGGCACATGCACCCCTTTTACATTGACGGGGAGGTCATCCACAATCCCCACCGGATATTTGACCGACCGGTCAGCTAGTTGTAGGGTCATACCGGTGGGCTCCAGATCACCCATTCCTATCCTTTTATACATCGACAAGGGCATCAAACTTACACTCGCTCCGAGATCGACGAGCGCGCGATGAATCTTTACTGCCCCGATCGTGCAAGGAATTGAGAAGCTCCCCGGGTCTTTAAGTTTCGGCGGATTTGCCCTCTGGATGAGAGCGCTACACTCCGCCGTCAACACTACTTTCTCCTTTCTAGACCCTCTCGTCACCAAATCCTTCAGGAATTTTGCATAGGAGGGGATTGTTTCGATTGCTTCCAGGAAGGGGATTTGCAAGCTCAGGTCCTTGACCATGGTGAAGAACTTGCCATATTTCTCATCAATTTTGGCCTGAGCTAACCGTTGTGGAAAAGGCACAACGGGTTTGAACACTTTCGGGCTCCCTTCCTCGTTCTTCTTCTTCTCTTCTTCAGAGACTCCCTCCGGAGTCGTAGGCTTTGATGACGAAGCACCGGCGTCGTTTGATTTTTCGATCGGTCGCTCGACGACCAACGGTGCTTCCGGTCTATTAGGGGGCACTCTAGTAGGGATTTGTGTCCCGCTTCTCAGAACGATATCGGACACATTTGCGTGCTCGTGCACGAGTGCCGACGTTTGGGTTGCTCCCCTCGGGTTCACCTCAGGTTGTGGCGGCAATTGGTTTTGTGACCTTGAAAGGTTCGCCACTTGTAACCCCAGCTGGGTTACTTGGTCCGTGAGGGCCCGCTGACCTATTTCCAGCTTTTGATTGATCTTCTCCTGGTTGGTTATATATTGAGTCAAGAGAGACTCAACCGGAGAGACGGCCCTCTGTTGGCCATACTGCTGCTGCTGCTGGATTGGTTGCTGATTCTTGGGGGCGTAAAATTGTTGCTGAGGCTGCTGCTGATATTGTTGCTGCTGAAACTGACTCTGCTGTGGCCTAGCCGGCTGATATGTTTGTTGCTGTGGCTGCTGAGGCGGCGAGGGCTGGAATGGTGGCCGGCAACCAAAGTTAGGGTGGTTCCGGTTGTTTGGAGAGTAGGCCGGGTTGGAATTGGTTCTTGGTGGATACGGCGCATTTCCCGTGGGGTTGTAAAATAGTGTGCTCGCCTGATCCAACGGTGGTGAGACGTCACCACCGTCGAATTCCCCAAAGAATTCGGATTCTACCGCTGAAATCTGCTGTGTACCGGTCCCACCGACTCCTACCATTAGTGCGGAGATCTGGGTCGAAAGCAAGTCGAACTTGCTTGAAAGTTTGTCGACGTCCTCGACTCTGTGTATACCCCCAGACCTGGGTGTGGCTCTCTCGTCACACCACCGCTCATTGTTGGATGCCATATTTTCCAGAATATGTCCAGCATCTTCCTCGCTCCTTGACATGAAGGAACCCCCAGCCGCGGCGTCCATAGAAGATTTTAGGTCATCCCTCAGCCCATTGTAGAACAGATTAATAATCTGCCACTTCAGAAGCTCATGGTGAGGGCATCTTCTCTGCATCTCCTTGTACCTCGTCCAAGCTTCATGCAAGGACTCGTGGCTGGCCAGGGAGAAGGAGGAGATCTCACTCCTCAACTTCATGGTCTTCCCCGGAGGAAAGAACTTCGTCAGAAAAGCGTTGGAGAGCTTCTCCCAGGTATTGAAGGTGTTGGGGTCCTTCCCCCTAAGCCATTGCTTGGCTTTGTCTCGCAGCGAGAAGGGGAACAGCTTCAGACGGATCGCCTCAGTCGTGACACCATTAATCCGGAAGGTGTCACATTTCTCCAAGAAGGAGTCTAGATGCTCGATCGGGCTCTCCATGGGTGCACCCGAAAACTGATCCTGCTGGATCCATGTCACCAAAGACGGCTTTAGCTCAAAGTTTTGGGCCGTAATAGCTGGAGGACGGATGGAGGAAGTGGACTCGATAGATGGCATCGAGTACTCCAGCAGGGATTTGCGAGGCGGGGTGTTCTCCTCCATGGATTCGGGATCCTCTCTTCTTCGCTTCTCAGCGGCCAAGCGCCTAAGGGTGGCGTTAATCTCTGGATTAACTGGGATCAAGTCGTCGAGACTTCTTGAACTCCTGCGCATGAAAAACAACAAACACCCGTGAAGCGACAAGTGGGAAAGAAACAGATAAGATAAGAAATAGAAAAAATAATTAAAAAATGAAAATAAAAAGGAAAAAGGAGAATGCGAAAATTATCGCGAGGTAGGGATGAGAGCTAGACACTAGGGTTCAAGAGATCCTAAAATAACAAGCACGTTGCCTCCCCGGCAACGGCGCCATAAACTTGACGTGCCCGTGCCACGCGTCCGGCGGCACGGGGGGGGGGGGGGGGGGGGTTTGATATTTGTAACCGCAAGCGCACTGTGTTGTAGTGTGGCTTGGGGGTCGAACACAGGGAGGCTAGGATGTGCTTGTGTCAAGGAGGACCAAAATCACCCCGTGGGCGAGCTAGCCCGAATCGGTTGATGGTTTGTCACGGAAAGGAATGCAAGGTATGAACAATAAGAAAATAAACCCGGGACTTTGGTTTCCACTCCAACGAGCGACTCTTGCCGATACGGCCTACGGGTAGGATAGCGATCGGAATTAGGGTCTAATGGTGAGATGTTGCCTCTGAAAGTGGTACCGGCATCCCATGGGCCTGATATTCCGGTCGGTGCCCAGGATGATACACCGGACTTCCCGGATTCGATCAGTGGGCACTCCCGTGTCCATTAACACTGATCGATTCCGGGAGCACTAAGCTCGCAACGATAACTCCCAATGTCTCATCCTGCCGCTCCCGCGCGCTAAGATTCGGCGTCTACGCTAAGGGCGTGAGCTATGGCTAGGGAGTCAACCGCCAAGTTTATTCCCCCTTGGCCCAATGGTCAAAGGCGGTCTTTTTCCCGCCGATGACAATGAAACACCCCGCGTAACCGTTAGATTCCTAATCCCTATCGATTTCCTAACCCTATGGATGCATCGGGAAGAGCCCCCGAAGGGGTTTCCGCCAAAATCCCAGATTTGGGAACTACTCACAAAAATTCATTAAAAAGCGATCTAAATGAAAATGAACCGTTGGAATCATAATCAGACGATTGGAATGCGGAAGTAATAGAGCAATTAAGACAATACTAAAGTTTGAGAAAGATCCAAAAACTTACAAAAGAACAGTAATTACTGCCGTCACAATAGGAGAAAACAGTAAAAACTAGCAGCTCCCCCGTTTCTGGAACCCTAGGGGTTCTATTTATAGACTCTCGTATCACCCGATCGGTTGACAAGTCAACCGATCGAGTGATCCGCTACAGATAATAACAGAAAACGGCGAACTTTCACCCGGTCATATGAACCGGTCGGTTGAGTTCTTGGAGTGACTGGTTGGATCTTGGAGCCATCGGGTGAAGTGATCGGTTGGGTGCCCGTGTCTTCGGCTCTTCAGCATCAGCTACAGATGAACCGATCAGGTGAGAGTCACCCGATCGGTTGGAATTTGGCTCGAGAAGACAGAGAGTTGGCCCCAGTTGAACCGGCCTGTGAACCGGTCGGGTGACTTCCACTTGAGCTCCGGCTGAGACCGGGTGGTGCACGCGTGCATCACCCGATCGGTTGGAGATGACCAACCGACCGGGTGAGGGGCTGAAAGATGTATTCTTCGTCGTTTGACCCCCTGGATCACACGTGACTCCTCCCGTTGCTCCGGGGACACCTGATATCATCGTTAAATGTCCCCTACGCGGGCAATCTCCTGCAAACATGGAGAAACAAAGAAAAGTGAAAGAAAACGAGAAAATACGAGAAAACGAATAAAAGACGGCGAAAAACACGGAGAAACACAAAAGAAAACGTGTGTGAATATATGAAATATAAACGCACGTCAATAATATCCTGAAAATAGGAATCAACATAGGCATTCCTATCATTTAAGTTTGTGTTCTTGGGACCCCAAATTGTGTATGTTTTGGGAGTCTTTTTCCTAGTTGCATGCACAATAGATTGATTTCTATGAGGTGTGTGCATCCTAGGAACATGAGTTCTAGCATAAAAATGAGGAGGAGGATATGCATTAGACATAAGTGGGTTGTATGCATGCTTAGGAACATGCAAGTTGTATGAACCATATGGAGCATGCATGACATGTGGAGGATGAGCATACATGTAGGAATGATGCGCATGAGCATATGAGTGTGTAGGAGCACGTACATGATTATTTCTCATGTGTGGATTTGAACGTGTCCATGGGTGTGGAGCATAGAAAGTGTCATGAGTATCCACTTGTGAAGTAGGAGATTTCCTACGTGGATGAAGGTTGGTGTACATGTAAGCATGACCTCTCTTTTGGTTTCCACCCGTAATGGGTTTCTTACCAAAACGGAGTGAAGGTGAAGTGGTGGCTTTCTTGATAGTTTTGCTACCTATAGTGTCTTTGACACCACTTGTGGATGCACCGGAGGATGGCCTCACAAAGTCTATAGTAACATCACTATAGGAGGTGCGAGCATTGGATGCATTCGCTTCCACAAAACCAAGAACAACACGATGTGTGGCCGGAAATTGGTTTGCTAGAAAATCATTCAATTTTCCTTTTTCCTTATTAAATCTCATAATACGGGAGGACATGAGCTCATATTTCTCCTTAAGAGAAGAAATATTGGTATCCAAGGTGGACCCCCGAGCTTTGAGCTCGTGCACTTGGGTTTTAAGAGAATCAGCCTCTAAACCCGATTGTGTGTTTTGTGAAGCTAGATCACTATTATCCTTAGGATATGTTTGATCTAGTTGAGATTTGAGGGTATTCACCTCATTTCTCAAGGTGACATTTTAAGAAGCCAAGTTTGCTTTCTCAATAGTTAGTGAATCAACAATGGTGTTATTATTGATAATGCATGGAATGGATGACTTGCTAACATTCACTTTCTTTAAACTAATATATCTAAGCATTAAAGATTGATACTTAGCCAGTAGTTCTTCATTAACAATACACAATTCATCCATAGTTACCTCGGGTTCATGATGTCGGAATCACTTTCCTCAGAGAGTGAATCTTCCCGGGCCATGAAACACATATGGGCACTTTCACCCTTCTCATCATCAGATTCGCTTGATGAGTCTCCACTTGAGTCATCGAATGTACCGACTAGTCCTTTCTTCTTACCTTTCTTATTCTAGCCGGACTTGTGTTACTTCAGAGCCTTCCACTTCTCTTTGTTTTGGAGCATTGGGCAACCCTTCTTGATGTGCCCTGAATTAGTACACTTAAAACAAAGAGAGGAAGTGTTATTAGTAGACTCAAATCTATTCTTAGAGGAAAATTTACCTTTGCAAAAGAAGTGTTGGAACTTCTTTGCCATTTGAGCCATCTCCTCCAAGTCCATCTTATTTTCTGATTCTTCACTATTGGAGGATGAAGAATTAGCCTTGAATGCTAAAGCTTTCTTCTTGGCCTCCAAAGGGTTCATCATAGCTCGAATCTTCAACCGGTTCTCCTGTCTTACTTCGTAAGACATGAGAGTGCCGATGAGATTCACGACAATGTAATTCTTCATGTCGTTGACCTCCTCAATGGAGATAGCTCTTCGTTCCCATTTGGAGGTCATTCCCATTATGATATTTCTTACCTTCTTTGGTTGGGTGTAGGTTTTCCCAAGCGCTTCCAGTTCATTGGTGATGTCGATAAAATGTCTGTACATCGTTGCTATGCTTTCATTTTCTTGCATGTGAAACATATCGAAATTTTGCACTGCAACATATAGTTTAGAAAGTTTTACCTTGTTCGTTCCCTCATGGATAACGACGAGATGGTTTCAAATTTGAAATGCAGTCTTACATGTGCATATCTTGTTGAACTCATCCAGGTCCTACGAAGAATGAAGAGCGTTCATTGCCTTTGCGTTGTTGATTCGGCGGACTTCTCGGAGGGCCTCCGTTTGTCGAAATCCTCTTCGGTGGGCTCGACGTATTCCTTGTGGAGGGTTCTTCAAAGGGAAGCACTCCTTAGGAACGTCTCCATCCGACATTTCCAATAGCCGAAGTTTGTGCCATTGAAACACAGAGGATGCACCGTTGATTGTCCTTCGAATACTGTGGACGCTCCATCACGATCATGATTATTGTACGAAGTCGGTGGAGGAACGTTGGTGGTGGTGGATGCCATAGCTTTAAACCAGTGCTCTGATACCAATTGTAATGCCCCTGGCTAAGAGGAAAACACTAGAAGGGGGGTTGAATAGTGTTTATGCAATTTAAAAAGATATTTACACCAAATTAAATTCTTAACCAACAAATAATGCGAAATAAAAGTAAACCCTAAAATGAAACACTTCAAACGCAAGGATGTTTCAAGGGTTCGGATTACCCAAGTCACTTCCCAACTTGTGTCCAGTAATCCTACGTTCCTTCCACCCGGTAACAACCAGATACTCAAGTTAGACCCCTAACTTGAGGTTTCCTTAAAAACCCACTTGTAGCAACCCTACAAGTGAAATCGAAATACACTCGATGTCCTTGAATCCTACAACTTGGGAGCAAGTAAAACACTCTCACAACCCGAGAGTAAATCAAATAACGAAAGTTATGAAATATGAAATTAAACAACACTTACAATCATCTATATCTTGAAGTAGAACTTGAAGGAGAAGTGTGTTGTGTGTTGAATGACTCTCTTGGAAGAGAGGACGGCCCTTTCTCTTGACTGCACCAAATGCCTAGAAGATTTCTCTTTGGTTAGGTTGGAGAGCAAGAGATGAAAGATAGGAATTCTAGGGATTTTGGATTTTGAGAACTTTGATCTTGAAGAATGAAAGCTTCAATGTTTGAGAGAGATGCTAACAAAATGAGTCAACCTCTCAATGGAATAATAGTGGCTTCTTTTATAGTTTTCTCAAACCCTTCAAGAAGAATCCCCAAAACCCCTTTGAAATCCGTGAAGAAAAGCTCAATGGATAGAATCTGCGCACGCGACAGTCGACTGTTGAAAAAAGCACAGTCGCCTGCTGCACTGTGACAGAGGGTAGGTGAGAATTCATAACATTAACTTACCACGTGGATAGTCGACTGGTAAGGAGTAGACAGTCAACTGCTAAACCAACAGGCGACTGTAAATCCTTCTACAGGCGACTGGTCGTAATGTGGGTAAGTCAAGAAGGTCCTAGAAAAGTCTGGGAATACAGGACATGCAACTGATGAAGAGAAGACAGTCGACTGTAAATCCAACAGGCGATTGTAATTCCTTCTACAGATGACTGTCACAAACCCTGACATTTTCCAGAGAGCTGAGTCTTTAGAGAGGCTCAAAGACAGACGACTGTTGAAGCATTGACAGTCGACTGTGCCATTGGACAGTCGACTGTAAATACAACATCAGTCGACTGGCCTGATCAAACTGAGAATTGGTTTGGGCTGAAGATAGACATGCGACTGAGTAACAAACCACAGTCGACTGTCACTTGGACAGGCGCCTGTGAAATGTACAACAGTCGCCTGATAGAGTTAAAGCTTAGAAGCCCAAGAAATAACCAATTAAGTATGTGCATAACATGCGACTGTAGAACAAAACACAGTCGACTGTTTTAAGACAGGTGACTGTAAAACGTATAACAGTCGACTGTTGAGGTCATGACATGCACATTCTTGATAGAAATGAATTGGAGTCAAAGGAAAGTTGATCTAATGATTTCCTAAGACTGAAATGAAGATGTGTGTGTGCTCCAATATAGTTCTACTTTTAAGGTACATACTAGAAGAGAAAAAGAAGATTACACTTGTAGAACTCTCTCTTCTTTTCAACATATGAGCTTGAAGTCTGTTAAGAGCTTCAATCACCATCTTTGATCATCCAATCCACCTTATTTGCTTTCATTGATCTTTGAGTGACATCTATTGCTAATTGATCTTCATGATATGCTTAGGCAATGGATTAACTGCAAATGGGGGATTAGTCACAAGGATTTATGTCTGCCCATCGTTAACACCAAGTAGGGAGAAGTCCAATACTCAACAGAAGTTGTTCGTGAGGTAGAGCCTCCGCAGCCTGGATCCAACAAGGTTAAGAAAGTGGAGAAACATCTAGGGAAGCCCACTGACGAGCTTCCCAAGCCATATCAGCTGAGAGTCCCATTTCCGTCGAGATTGGCGCGGGCCAAGTTGGATGAAAAGTACGGAAAGTTCTTCAATATTTTGAAGCAACTCAACATTTCCATCCCCTTTCTCAACACGATCTCTGAAATCCCTGCCTACGCCAAGTTCCTTAAGGAAATAATCACCAAGTGCAGTAGGAGGGAGAAGGTGTTGCTCTCCACGGAGTGTAGTGCCATCATTCAGAGAAAAATAGTGGAAAAACTAGAGGATCCCGGGAGCTTCTCCATCTCGTGCAATATTGGAGATTTGGATGTCAAGAGCGCCCTTTGCGACTTAGCAGCTACCGTTAGTTTAATGCCCATTGACATTTGTGAGAAGCTGAATCTCGGGGAGCTATAACCCACGAACATGTCACTCTAGCTAACAGACCGTGACGTGCGTTTATATTTCATATATTTACGCGTGTTTTCTTCCGTGTTTTTTCGTATTTACCGCCGTCTTTTATTTGTTTTCTCGTGTTTTCTTGTATTTTCTTGTTTTCTTTCACTTTTCCGTATTTTCCATGTTTTGCAGGAGTTTGCTGGCATTTGGGATGTAAAACGATGATATCATGTGTCCCCGGAGCAACGGGAGGAGTCACACGTGATTCAGGGGGTCAAACGACGAAGATTGCATCTTTCAACCCCTCACCCGGTCGGTTGGTCATCTCCAACCGATCGGGTGAGGCACGCGTGTATCACCCGGACGTAGCTTGGAGCTCACGAGTAGTCGCCCGGTCGGTTCAGTGACCGGGTCAAAAGCTCAAAGTCTCTAGAAATTCGAAGCTGATTTCCAACCGATCGGGTGACCTTCACCCGATCGGTTCACCTGTAGCTGAATTTCAACAGCCAAGACTCGGAGCTCCAACCGATCTCCTCACCCAGTCCGCTCCAAGATCCAACCGACCGCACCAAGTTCTAACCGACCGGTTCATACTGACCGGGTGAAACCCCCGCATTACGCTGTGATTTTGTGAAGCGGCTCACCCGACCGGTTGACTTATCAACCGATCGGGTGATGTCGTTTTCTATAAATAGAACCCTAGGTTTCCCAGATTCGGGAGTTAGTTATTTTTTACTGTTTTCTTCATTTTGTGACGGCTGTAATTTCCCATTTTTTGTAAGTTTTTGGATCTTTGTAAAACTTTAGTATTATCTTAATTGCTTTACTACCTTCGCATTCCTATTGTCTGATTATGATTTTAACGGTTCATTTTCGTTTAGATCGCTTTTTAATGAATATTTGTGAGTAGTTCCCAAATCTGGGATTTAGGCGGAAACCCCTTCAAGGGCTCTTCCCGATGCATCCATAGGGTTAGGAAATCGATAGGGATTAGGAATCTAACGGTTACGCGGGGTGTTTTATTGTCATCGGCGGGAAAAAGACCGCCTTTGACCGTTGGGCCAAGGGGGAATAAACTTGGCGGTTGACTCCCTAGCCATAGCTCACGCCCTTAGCGTAGACGCCGAATCCTAGCGCGCGGGAGCGACAGGATGAGATGTTGGGAGTTATCGTTGCGAGCTTAGTGCTCCCGGAGTCGATCAGTGTTAATGGACACGGGAGTGCCCACTGATCGAACCCGGGAAGTCCGGCGTATCATCATGGGCACCGACCGGAATATCGGGCCCATGGGATACCGGTACCACTTTTAGAGGCAACGTCTCACCATTAGACCCTAATTCCGATCGCCATCCTACCCGTAGGATGTATCAGCGAGAGTCGCTCGTTGGGGTGGAAACCAAAGTCCCGGGTTTTATTTTCCTATTGTCTTTACCCTGCATTCCTTTACCGTGACAACCCATCATTCGATCTGGGCTAGCTCACCCACGGGGTGATTTCGGTCCTCTTTGACACAAGCACATCCTAGCCTACCTGTGTTCGACCCCCAAGCCACACTACAACACCGTACGCTTGCGGTTACAAATATCTAAACCCTCACGCGGGTTCCCCGGCCATTTGCGGCTCGCAAATCGGGGGCACGTCAAGTTTATGGCGCCGTTGCCGGGGAGGCAATGTGTTTGTTATTTTAGGATCTCATGAACCCTAGTGTCTAGCTCTTATCCCTACCTCGCGATAATTTTCACATTCTTCTTTTTTCTTTTTATTTTCTCATTTTAATTTTTATTTCTTATCTTATCTGTTTCTTTCCCACTTGTCGCTTCACGGGTGTTTGTTGTTTTTCATGCGCAGGAGTTCAAGAAGTCTCGACGACTTGATCCCCGTTGACCCAGAGATAAACGCCACCCTTAGGCGTTTGGCCTCCGAGAAGCGAAGAAGAGAGGATCCTGAAGCCATGGGGGAGAACACCCCGCCTCACAAGTCCCTGCTGGAGTACTCGATGCCTTCCATCGAGTCCATGTCCGCCATTCGTCCTCCAGCTATTACGGCCCAAATCTTCAAGCTTAAGCCATCTTTGGTGACGTGGATCCAGCAGGATCAGTTTTCGGGTGCACCCATGGAGAGCCCGATCGAGCATCTAGACTCCTTTTTGGAGAAATGTGACACCTTCCGGATTAACGGTGTCACAACTGAGGCGATCCGACTGAAGCTGTTCCCCTTCTCCTTGCAAGATAAGGCCAAGCTGTGGCTTAGGGAGAAGGACCCCAACACATTCAACACCTGGGAGAAGCTCTCTAATGCTTTTCTGACGAAGTTCTTTCCTCCGGGGAAGAACATGAAGCTGAGGAGTGAGATCTCCTCCTTCTCCCAGACCAGCCACGAGTCCTTGCATGAGGCTTGGACAAGATACAAGGAGATGCAGAGAAGATGTCCCCACCATGAGCTCCCCAAGTGGCAGATTATAAATCTGTTTTATAATGGGCTGAGGGACGATTTAAAGTCTTCCATGGACGCCACGGCTGGAGGGTCCTTCATGTCAAGAAGCGAAGAAGATGCCGGGCAAATTTTGGAAAATATGGCATCCAACAATGAACGGTGGTGTGACGAGAGAGCCACACCAAGGTCTGGGGGCATCCATAGAGTGGAAGACGTCGACAAATTGTCAAGCAAGTTCGACTTGCTGTCAACCCAGATCTCCGCATTGATGGTAGGTGCTGGTGGCACCGGTTCACAACAGATTGATGCGGTAGAATCCGAAGTTTTTGGAGAGTTCGACGGTGGTGACATCTCACCACCGTTGGATCAGGCGAGCGCATTGTTTTACAATCCTACGGGGAATGCGCCATTTCCACCACGAACCAACTCAAACCCAGCCTACTCTCCCAACAACCGGAATCATCCGAACCTCAGCTACAGGGCACCTTACCAACAGCCGGCTCAGCAACAACAGCAGACTTATCAGTCGACTAGGCCCCAGCAGCAGTTCCAGCAGCAGCAGTTTCAGCAGCAACAACCACCACCACAGTATCAACAATACGCCCCTAGGAATCAGCAGCCCGCCCAGCAGCAATACGGCCAACAGAGGGCCATTTCTCCGGTTGAGTCCCTCTTGACTCAATACATAGCCAACCAGGAGAAAATTAATCTGAAGCTGGAGATGGGACAAAGAGTGCTCACTGATCAGGTGACCCAGCTGGGGTTGCAAGTGGCGAACCTTCAGAGACTGCAGAATTTATTACCGCCACAGCCTGAGGTGAATCCTAGGGGGTAAATCGGACCTTGGCACTCACACATGAGCATGAGAACGTGTCCGCCATCGTCTTGAGGAGCGGGACACGAATTCCTACTAGAGCGCCGCCTAAAGAACCAGAAGCACCACTGGCCGTTGAGCGGCCAATTGAAAAGGTTAATGACGACGGTGCCCCGTCGCCAAATTTTGTGGCTCCGGAGGGAACCCCCGAAGAAGAGAAGAAGAAAGAAGACGGGAATTTGAAGGTATTCAAGCCCGTTGTGCCTTTCCCACAACGGCTTGCCAAGGCAAAAATCGATGAGAAGTATGGCAAATTCTTTGCCATGGTGAAAGATATGAGTTTACAAATCCCCTTCCTCGAGGCCATAGAGACGATCCCCTCCTATGCTAAATTCTTGAAAGACTTGGTGACACGGGGATCTAGAAAAGAAAAGGTCATGTTAACGGCGGAGTGCAGCACTCTCATTTAGTGTGCAAATCCGCCCAAGCTCAAGGACCCCGGAAGTTTCTCCATCCCTTGCTCTATTGGGGAAGTGCAAATCCAGAGGGCACTCGTCGATCTTGGTGCGAGCGTCAGCTTAATGCCCCTATCATTGTACAAGAGAATAGGGATGGGAGATTTAGAGCCCACCGGCATGACATTGCAACTTGCTGACCGTTCGGTCAAGTATCCGGTGGGAGTAGTGGACGACCTCCCCGTCGATGTGAAAGGGGTGCATGTACCAGTTGATTTTGTGGTGATGGACATGCCGGAAGACAAGCATACACCAATTATTCTTGGACGACCCTTTATGGCAACCGCCGGAGTGTTGATAGACGTAAAGAATGGGAAGCTTTCCCTGAATGTGGGCCAAGAAAGAGTCGAATTTGACTTAGGCTTGTCAATGAAGCATCCAAACCCCCCGGACGATCCTAGTATCAATGTGCTGGATAATGAAGAAGATAGGGCTGTTGAAACGAGTGCCTGGGAAGTGCTCTCGAGGAATCCCACCAATAGCTTGGGGGACCTTGGAGAGCAAGTTGGCTCCCCTAAGAATGAAGTGGCTAATGAGGCGGTCGCGCGACATGTGATCCCTCCCGGGTTTCCTAAGTCTCCTCCCACGAGGAGAAAAGGAAAAGAACCCATGGACCTCACCGGCGATGAGGTCCGGATCCTGAAAAAGATGGCGGTGGACGCCAATTTGAGGGAGAAGCCACCGGATCCTGTCAACAAAGGGAGTGTAGTCGAGCAAATATTTTTACAACCGCCGACTACACCGATAGCCACAACTTTTTCTTCGCTTTTTAGGATTTTTTTTCTACTTTATTTTTCTCTATTTTTATAAATAAATCCAGCCGAAACAACTTCCGTGAAGAAACTTAGGCGATTTTTGGGTTTTTGCAGAAAACAAGGCCTCAACCGATCGGGTGAGTTCCCACCCGATCGGTTGGGATGTATCAGCTTACGGCCGTGTCTGTCGCCAAATGAACCGACCGAGTGGAGAATGATGAGACCGGGTGATATAACCGGGTGACCTGGGGCAGACTCTCGGGAAAATTTCAGTATTAACGAACCGACCGGGTGATAATATGCCAGACCGGTTGAGGGACTGGGTGAAAAACTCTGAGTTTTCGGGAAAATCTGTGGAGCGACGAACCGATCGGTTGAGTTCTCAACCGATCGGGTCGCCTGTAGCGTTTCTTCAGCATCAAATTTTCGACCTAAGGTCAACCGATCGGGTGAAAACTCACCCGATCGGTTCGACTTAAAACCTATAAATACCCCCGACCCACCCGCTCACAAACCCTCGCCCGATCTCGCCGTTTCTCCGTCGTTTCGCCTTCCTCCAAGCACCCGACTACCAAAATCCCTCTCCCACAACCTCAAATCCTCTATTAGTCTCTCTCTCCACCTCCCCCTCGCATTTCTCCATCTCTTCCTCTCTCTCCCTCTCCTATACCCACATCCACCATCGAATTTTTTGCTGAAGAAGAGTGCCGCGGCTCCACACTTCTCCAATTGCACGGCATTGGGTCATCTACAAGCGGGGAGATCTAATTGCTACGGGGTAACTTCGTTCCACTTCTCGAATTTCAATTTTTACCCTAATATTCGATTTGCTTGGTTTTCGTGTGTGTGCATTTTAATAGTATTTTGCACCCATTTGCATCATCCACACACACATGGCCCGGGAGAGAGATAAAGGAAAAGGTATCTTGCATGAGGAGGAACCGTCTCGTAAGAGACGTAAACAAACACGTCCTCCTCACCGCACACGTGAGCTTACACTTGCCCCTCCCACACCTATCATTCCCCCTGTGGACCCCATGTTGGGCCCGCATGGATACATATTTAGGAACCAAGAGCAGAAAGACTTCTACCACAGACTTGACACTCGGGGGTATTTATCAACCAAGTTTGCCCACACCCAATCACTCGTCGACCTCGGTGTATTCACCAAAGTCGAGACTCTTTTTGCTAATCTAGGTTGGTTGGCCTTCCTTAATGCCTCTGCGGTATCTTACCCGTCACTCACCCTAGAATTCCTTTCCTCCCTCGTTTGTGAGTTGGGGTCGACTGTCACTTTTCGGGTGCGTAACCAAACCATCCGCAAAACCTAGACACCATCTGCGATATATTTGGTTTCCCTATTCTAGGGAATGACGCTATCCGTCACTACGGATATCCCCCGAAATTTGACGTCGATAATTTCTGGTTCCGCCTCACCATACTCCGCCGCTATCCCCGGGGTAAGGCCAAGGCCTCCTCCATCATCCATCCCATATTTCGTCTGGCCCATAGGATCATATCATCTGCATTTTTCCCGTGGGATGAGTCAGGCACCGTGATTATCCCCGATCTTTTTATTCTCTGGGCCATGACTTTACCCTTTGTTCGTGATGATGATGGAGTTAGTTTCAGGGCCCCGGTTGTCCCTGTCCATGCTGGCGATTGGCTTGTTTACAAGCTTCTCAAGATTAGCAGGGCCGGGAAGGGCAAAATCTGCTGTGGGGGCATTATCACTATCATTGTTTCTTACCCCCCGTTTAATATCCATATCCCCCGTGGTCTTCCCATCGCCGCAGGACCCTCACTTCTAGATCTTGACGTCCTGCGGCATATTCACATGATTAAGCCCCGCCCCGACGGTCGTTTCGAATTCAATTATGGCCACCCCCTCGCCCCTACACTATTCTCCCCAACCCCGCTCGCATGACTGTGGCTATCGTGGCGGATTGGACTTTTCCGCCCGACCCTGAGTTCTTTGAGGGGTTGCACCTTCCTTTCCTTCCCCCTGACGCACGTAGACCTCCTTCCCCTACCGCCCACTTAGGCGAGCAGGATATTCCTGCGTCCCGGGGAGATATGGGGGCTGGCCCGAGTCGCCCTATTTCTGTTCCTGGTCCCATCACTTCTGAGCACCTCTTAGTGGCCATTTCTGGCCTTGTCTCCTGTGCCGGCATGACCACCGCCACCGCCACCACTTCCACCTTACCTGCCGGCACCACTTCTGCCTCACGTCAGTCCACATCCTTTGGTCGTCGCCAGGTCTCTGCCCGTCTTGGTCTTGAAAGGGAGGTCGCTGCCCTCCGTGATCTCGCCGCCCTCTGTGATCTCGCCATGTCCTCTGCCTCCTCGGACCCATCACCGTCCTCCTTTCTCACTCACCCATGTTTCCTCGCACTTGAGAGGAACGTGGCCGTCATTCTTCGCCTTCTCACTCACATCCACGGACCACCTCCACCTTCACCACCTCGACGATCTTCTCCTCCACCCTCCCACACATCCCCACATCCATCACCTCCCCCACCACATTCTTCTCCTCACTCATCTATTCCCATCCCGGTATCCACTTCCCCCCTCCCGACCACTTCCATCGCACCTATACTACCTCCTCCCTCCTCCTCCATCACTTCATATGTGCGTCGGAGGAAATTGTCGGTGCGCTCCAAATCTCTCCCACCACCACCCACTACCGTCACCACCACATCTTCTCCCCCCATTTCTATTCCTTTCACCACCGCCTTGATCGATGTCCTACCACCACCACCCACCTCCACCGACACTCCTCCCATCGTTCACACCACCGCTGCACCTATTCCTCCACCTCTTTCCCCACTTCTCCGCACACCCCCTGCCTCCCCCGACCACCCAGCCACACCCTCTTCCGAGTAGGGCGAGGATTCGCCTTCTCCTGATTTTTGATTTCACTTTGTTTTTTTTGACCCCCCTCGCATATTTCTGCACTTTCACGCTCATATTTCATTGCTAGCATTGTCATGTCTAGCTTGGGGGACGTCTATTTTGGTGTGTTGTCGTGTTTTATTTTTTTTCTTCTTTTTGTGTGGGTGCTTTTTTTTCCCCTTTTGAGTGTCGTGTCGTGTGCTTTTTGTCGTGCTGTGTGGTTTTATTTCGTTTTTTGCGTCGTGTGGTTTGATTTTGATTTTTCTTTATTTTTCAATTTCGTATCTGTGTTTTCCTCGTTTTTCATTTCTTTTTGTGTCGGTGTATATTCCCCCCCATTTTCATTGCCCTCCCGTACTCACTCTTATTGCATTGAGGGCAATGCAAGATTCAGCTTGGGGGAGTCGCACTTTGTGCGTCATTTGAGTCTTTTCTTTTTCGTTTTTGTGTCGTTTTCATCGTGTTTTTCTTTTTCTTTTCTTCTTTTTATCTCTTTCTCCTAGAGATGAACCCTATGACGAATCGCCAAAAAAATCACACACACCTAGCACCTAGCATCACATTCACTAACCCTAGGATTTCGAGTCCTCTTGCATTTCACGCATCATGGGTCCACTTAGCTTTTTTTTTGTGAGTCGTGTGTCGTGCCTAACCGTGTGGTGTGCTTCTACTTTATGATTTTACTTTATATACCTGTCCAGGAATGACCCCTAGATTATCATGCTTCGATTTGAATATGCGGTATTTGTTTCCCATTTCTGCTTCTGCATGATATATATATATATATCGTGTACTTCATTTCGCATGTGTCGGGATTCCACAATTAAGGACTAGGATAACCCATTTAGCCCATGCTCTATTTAGCGAGAATAGTTTCCTTTGCCCAAGTGTTTAGATTCCGACTTCTTTTTTGTTTTACTTGGTGCAAATCCCCTCGTCGTGTACCGTTCTCCCACTTGGGAGAGTACACATGTGTATAGCCAAAAACCCAAAAATCCAAAAAAAAGAGAAAAGAAAAGAAAAACCCAAAAAGAAAAGAAAAGAAAATTTTTGTATAGCCCAAAATCCAAAAAAAAATACAAATACCCAAAATCCAAAAATTTCAAGTGTGAATATTTTTCCTATCTACCGAGAATAAAGGGAAGGCGAGAATTTGCACCGAGTGTCCTACTCCACATCATCTCAACCCCCATCGTTTTCGAAAACACTTGGCTTAGGAACTATTTAGCTATTATCTAGGCTTTAGTGTGGTGATTTCCTTAATCATAGTTGTGGAGTCCCCGACGCATGATATGTTTCGATTCTCTCTCTATTCTCATGCATGCTTGAACTACATATATTCACCGCCTTATTCAATTCTAATTGATATTTAGATCATTTCCTGGGTTTACGTATATCGAGCTTTATTGCACGTCGTAGATAGCGACACCGACTACTAGCGCACAGGCACACTCACTCGCGCTTCACCGCGTGGGCCCACGGCACTTATTTGGACTCGTATTCCTTGGTTTAGTGATGTGATTTGGCGTTTGCTTGCTTGGTGTGTCGTTTTTGATTTTGTTGGCCCTGACGGGCGATCTAGGATAAAGAGTTTTCTTTTTCTCTCTTTCTCTCTATTTTTCCCTCCGAGCTCCTACTCTCACTCGTCTTCCTCGAGGACGAGGAAGAGTTCAGCTTGGGGGATTTTGACGTGCGTTTATATTTCATATATTTACGCGCGTTTTCTTCCGTGTTTTTCCGTATTTACCGCCGTCTTTTATTTGTTTTCTCGTGTTTTCTTGTATTTTCTTGTTTTCTTTCACTTTTCCGTATTTTCCATGTTTTGCAGGAGTTTGCTGGCATTTGGGACGTAAAACGATGATATCATGTGTCCCCGGAGCAACGGGAGGAGTCACGCGTGATTCAGGGGGTCAAACGACGAAGATTGCATCTTTCAGCCCCTCACCCGGTCGGTTGGTCATCTCCAACCGATCGGGTGATGCACGCGTGTATCACCCGGACGCAGCTTGGAACTCACGAGAAGTCGCCCGGTCGGTTCAGTGACCGGGTCAAAAGCTCAAAGTCTCTGGAAATTCGAAGCTGATTTCCAACCGATCGAGTGACCTTCACCCGATCGGTTCACCTGTAGCTGAATTTCACTCCCTAGCCATAGCTCACGCCCTTAGCGTAGACGCCGAATCCTAGCGCGCGGGAGCGGCAGGATGAGACGTTGGGAGTTATCGTTGCGAGCTTAGTGCTCCCGGAGTCGATCAGTGTTAATGGACACGGGAGTGCCCACTGATCGAACCCGGGAAGTCCGGCGTATCATCCTGGGCACCGACCGGAATATCGGGCCCATGGGATGCCGGTACCACTTTTAGAGGCAACGTCTCACCATTAGACCCTAATTCCGATCGCCATCCTACCCATAGGATGTATCAGCGAGAGTCACTCGTTGGGGTGGAAACCAAAGTCCCGGGTTTTATTTTCCTATTGTCTATACCCTGCATTCCTTTACCGTGACAACCCATCATTCGATCTGGGCTAGCTCACCCACGGGGTGATTTTGGTCCTCTTTGACACAAGCATATCCTAGCCTCCCTGTGTTCGATCCCCAAGCCACACTACAACACCGTGCGCTTGCGATTACAAATATCTAAACCCTCACGCGGGTCCCCCGGCCATTTGCGGCTCGCAAACCAGGGGCACGTCAGACCGCTCTGTGAAATACCCCCTTGGGATAGTAGAGGACGTGCCGGTGAAAATCGGAAAAATTTTAGTTCCATGTGACTTTGTCGTCATGGACATGCCAGAGGATGCACGTATCCCAATCATCCTAGGTAGGCCCTTTCTAGCTACAGCAGGAGTCCTCATTGATGTAAAGGGAGGGAGACTCTCCCTCAACGTTGAAAAGGAGAAGGTCAAATTCGACCTTAAGAAATCGATGAGGAATTTCGCGGAAGCTAGCCATCGGGGCCAAGTAGATCTCCTCGAAGAAGCAATCGAGGAGACAAGTTTGGAGGAACTATTTCTGAGTGACAACAACAATGAACCCCCCATTGGGCGTGAAGCCAAGCTTAAGGAACTAGTGATGATGGAGGATCACGAAGAGACCGTTGAGATAAATCTGAAGGAGAAACCACTGCGATCGCATCCACTAGATCCCGAAGACAAAAAGAAGCATGAGGAAGGCCACAAGGAGCCGAGCAACAAGGCGAATCATGTAGATGGCCACATTCGGGATCTCTCCACCCTAAAACCACCATGACGAATTCAAATAGGGAGTCAAGCTCTGACTTAAAAGGAGCGCTTCTTGGGAGGTAACCCAAGCGTTTTCTTCTTAGATTTTCCATTTGATTTTCATCTTTATTTTAGATTAGATTAATTTAGATTTTTGTTCTCGAATAAATCCCCAAAACCCTAAGAAATTGACTAGGTCTTTTATTGCAGGAGGAAGAAGAAGGAGAAGTAGTGGAGGAAGGGACCCCGCACGGCCGCGCCATTCTGATTCACGCGGCCGCGTGAATGACTTGGGAAGAGACATTTGAAGCGCCCGCGTCGTACCCATCAATACGACCCACGAATGTATCTGGAATTTGGGAGTCAAAACAAAAATTTTCTCAGAGCTTACACGACCGCGTCAATTTAGGAGACGCGACTGCGTCGATTTCTCAATTTTGACGAAATGACGCGGCCGCGTTACTTTAAATAACACGGGACACGAAACTCTCTTTATTTTCAATAGAACATCTTTCAAATGGCCAGAGCTTACGTGGCCCGCGATTTTCAGACGACGCGGTCGCGTCAACCTTAACCTTCACTATATTTTATGCGGCCGTGTTAACCTTCAACGCGGCCCGCGTAAAATGTTTATATAAGCTATAATAACCCTAAACGGCCCGTTCATTTAATTTTTGCCCGAAATGTTTCGACTTCCCCTCTCTCCCAAACGACGTGATCCTCTCCCAATCCCTCCCAAATTCCTCAAATCCCTTCTAATCATCTCGCAAACCCTCACTCACCCTCATCCGAACTTCCCTCCACCCTCTTCATCCCATTTCCATTTCACCAACCTTAGGGCATTCGGATTTTTGGGGGTTTTGAAACCCCAATCTATGCGGGTTGCGATCAAGGGAATTCTTGGCTTGGAATAGCTACGACCATTGCGAGCATCTACTTTAGCGAGGAACATCATTTTGGGTAACTTCGCTCCTCATCTCTTTAATTTTAGAATTTTTGTCGCTGAATTCGGTCAATCTTTGTGTGAGTTGCACACACTCATATTGCATTCATTTCGCATCACTTACGCCTTTGCACAATGCCTCACCATGAGCGCAGAAAGAAGAGTATGGTCACTGGCCCCTCCCAAGGCAAGAAAAAGCATCAAAAGACGACGGCTCTCGAAGCTGATATTGTCGGATCCACTCCATTAGGGAGAGGGGAAGTGAACCACTCCCGACCCTCGATTAGACATACTAGGCATCAACTTCCTTATTGAGGACGAACGCAAACTCTCGGGCGGTCGTCCCCATGAAATTTCCTAGTGTCCCGACTCTATCTGCACTAGGCCTCTTAGATGTCGTCAGCACCCTCCTCTGAAATCTCGGATGGGAGGAATTTTTACAGTGTGAGGCTAGGACGTATAGGAGACTCACTCTAGAGTTCTTAACCACCTTTAGAGTTTACCCCAAAGGTTTCTCTTTTAGGATCATGAACAAGGAGTATGGTCTTTCCAAAGACTCCTTGAGCCTGCTCTTTAGGTGGCCCAGAGCACTCGAATCCATAGTTATCCACAACAATCACCCCTACCCCTGAGAGTTTGATGTGAACCATTTTTGGTTCCAGATCACCCAGCTCGATGTCTTCCCGAGGACTCGAGCTAAGGCATCTAGCTTCATACACCCTGGCCTCCGTATCATGCATCGCATTATCGCAAAAACACTTTTCTGTCGATACGAGACTGACCAGGTCTCTTAGGATGAGCTTGTTTTCCTGTGGCATGCTATACAGAGCCATGTCATCTGTGAGGGCAACGTCACAGTCCCCCAGTTTCTTCTGCACGTTGGATCTTGGCTTATGCAGCGATTTCACCACACTATAACCGACACCAGATCACCTATCTACTGCGGGCGACTCATCACCATCATTTCCACCCTCGCCCTTGTCTCTCTTGGGATCCATGATACATTGGTTCCTATCCCCGGTCCCACCTCCCTAGACCTCTCGGTGGTCACGAACATGCGTATGATCAGAGCACTTGACCGAGAGCGTTATGTCTGGCTGTATGGCCTTGCCTCCACCATATATACTAGGCTGCCCAACACTAGGCTATTTGGACCTGGCACCACTTTGAGGTGGTTCATCTGACCCGACACTGACATAGCTTCAGGTGTCCAGGCCCCGGCCCATATGATTGACCCACGCCAGCACCAACACTGAGATCACGTTGACACCCCCGGTTCCTCCTCTTCTATCCCTGAGCCTGTTTTCGTCGTAGATCTGCGACAGTATAGGAGATCTCGATCTCACGTCGAGGGTTCCAGCAATGCTCCTCCTCCTCCTCTCCCACCACGACCCCATTCCTAGCAGCTAGCTCGCTTGGAGGAGGAGTTTAGATCCTTTAGAGACTCCACTGTTAGTACCCTGACCGAGGTCAGAGACACACACTCTGACTTTCGCACTTCCTTTGACAGCCTGGCCCTCGCTCTCGTGACACTCCAGTCCCAGTTCGACTAGGTCTTTCAGTACCACTACAGTCAGGGTCACTACCCCGCTGCTGCACCTCACCTCCTTTCTGTCCACCTTCCACCCCACCCACACCCCCCCCACTCAGAATGCTCAGACAGCCGTAACCACGTCCACTCACAGAGATATTCCCTCCACATCACTGCAGGTCCACATCCCACCCCACTCACCTCTGTGTACGAGGACCCACCTAATGTCACATCACGTCTCACAACACCATCACCCTCTCTACAGCCTGACCTAGAGCTTGAGCACATTCCCACCCCCCACCATCCACTCACCCCAACCCCGTGATCTCACACACCACCCCTACACCTATCACGGAGTCTGTTCCTATTCCTTCCCCAACACAATCACCATGATCTCATCCAACTTCCACACGTCATGATGACACCGTTATACTCCTCTCGTCATCGTCCGACGACGATTGGACCACCTCATCCCCACCTCCACCCCATCCCCACCTCCACCCTACCCATCAAGTCTGAGCCTATCCATAACACTCCACTCCCACTACAGACTGGCACTACAACTGAGCACTAGGCTGACTCCGTTGTCCCCTCCACTCCACCCATCACACCCACCAGCCACCACTCGACTGTGGCTCAGCCTGATTGGAGCACCAAACATTTTTGGCCCACATCTTCATCTGGCCCATTGCATCAACCACTTCCATCATTTTAGGGCACTATTTTACATAGCTTGGGGGGATGCTCCTGGGTCTCCTTTCCCAAATCTTATTTGTCCTCATGACTATTTTTTGTGTTTTATTCGCGTTGAGAACAACGCTTGGTTTAGCTTTGGGGAGGAGCTCTTTCGTGCTTATTTTCTCTTTCCCTCTTATTTCCTCACTTTTATTGTTGTTTTCATTTTATTTTCAGTTTTTCATTCTTATTTTCCATCTTTCTCTCTTTTTCATATGCATCACGTTTAAATTTATTATATGCATCCAAAAAGCCAAAAATTGAAAAAAAAAATCAAAAATTCCAAAAACATTTGCATTCGCATCATACTTCCTGCATCTTCATGCATGCATTTGTTTATACTTGCATTCGCCTCAGGAATTTTTCGAAAACGAGTTTTTATATGCACTGAATCTTGATTTGAAATTCATTTTCCGAACTTTAATGCTCGACTTTCATGATGTCGATTTGAATATGTGAATAGTTCATACACTAAAATCAATTTTTTTGCAATACCCTAGCTTTGGCTGTCTTCGCAACCCTTGAGATAGGATTACTTGAAACCGACCTAGATTGACACTTAGGAACCCCTTCTATGCGTGTACCCTAGAGCCGATAGTTGATTCGGGTTCAATATTACATATTTAACCCCCCATTTAGCCCTATTTTGTGCTCATGTGATGCTACATTGTTCTCTAACTCATACGTATTTTCTACACATTTATTTATTAGAGAAAACACACTATTTGAGCACAAAACAGCATTTAACGACGCATTTCTGCATTTTTTATATTTTTCCTAGCACCGTCTCGATCTCACGATTCCAACGAATATTTATTTGTATTTTTCTGAGATCTGTGCTAATTTCTATGAATTTTTGAATGCAAAATCCCATTTATTGGAAATAAAATAAAGTTGGCACGAATCTTGATGAACACGTGGCGGCCATCCAGCGATTCCCGCCCGCATCAGACAGCTCACAGAGGCGGGCGACGCGGCTTTTTGTACGCCGTTGGATCTTAATCCAACGGCCATCAGCGGCCCGAATCGAATAAGCGGAGCGCACATCTTGAGCACCACGTGGCTTCATCGGGACCACAGATCGATGATCCGACGGTCGACTTTCAGCCCGCATCGAACGATTACGAAGCGATCTCCACCGTTCGATGTTGCGATCCGACGGTCAGCAGCAAATCGGAAGCGGGCGCGGAGCTTAACGGGCGGAGCGCGAATTTCAGCGGACACGTGGCAGCGCGAGGGTTAATCCCGCTTTGATCAACGGCCACGAATTGATCCGCTCCAGATCTACGGCTGAGATGTGTTCGGGCGCGTTTTTGAAGCGGATTTATACCCGTTAAGCAACCCAAACCCGCAATCTTATTATATAAGCGTATTTAGGGGTTTTTGGGCGTATTCAAGCAGATTGGGGCGTATTTTGGGCGTATTGGAGGCTCTAGGAGCCGTATTCTCCCCCTGAAAAATTCTGTAAAATTCCAGAGGCTATTTTCTTATTTCCAGAGAGTTTTGATGTCTTTTCAAGGATATTTGGTGATGAATTCTTAACTTAAACTCCTTAATTAGTGCTTTTTCTACCGTATTTGGCTATATTTTTGATGTATTTGGCTATGGAACTTGTTTATTCTGAAATTATGAGTAGCTAAAACTTAATTGTGCTTGGTATGGAGTAGTTAGGTGATATAATTTGTGTTTATTTGGTTGTATTCCTCGTGCTAAACCGTAAAATGTCGCTAAAATTGTAATCTTTGTTCGTAAATCGACTTTTTTAGATTCCAAAAGAATTAATTAAGTAGATGATCGCCCCAAAAGGGTGAGTTTTGATCTCCCCAAAAGGGAGTGTCATACCGTAGTTTTGATCTCTCCAAAAGAGAGTTTCATATCGTATTATAACTTTAGCGACGATCGTTTTGAATATTGTGTTTGAACCCCCAAAAGGGCATCTTCCGATGAGTTGCTCCCAAAAGGAGAATTCATTGAGTTATCTTGGGTATTTTCCGGTGAATTGCTCCCAAAAAGAGAATTCATTGCGTTATACCTATCAACCAAATTAATACGAATCGTTGATCCTAACGAACTCATACCATGCGCATACTCTTTATAGATATTTTCTTACACGATTTTCTATGTTTATATTGTTCACGTGATCACATCACCATCACCGTCACCATTGTTGGAGTGGTTAGTTTCTTTTCGTAGGATTTCTATTTGATTTGAATTGTGGTTGCAACATATTTCTTCCCGTGGATTCGACATCTGGACTCCCAGATTTTACTACTTGTACGGACTCTTGCGCTTGAGAGAGAGCACCTTTCCGGAGCCCACCAATAGTCATGTGTAATGCTTCATAGTCCTTCGAGACTTGGATAACCACACTTCCCCTAGTACCGAGGATTGAATCCGCCAAGTTCACCCCATGATTTTAACACACAAAAAGAGAACCAAAAAGGAAAAAGAATTGTTGTGAAAATAATAATAATAACAACAACAATAATAATAATACGCACTGTTCTCCCAGCGAAGCTGAGTAACCGATCCCCACGATAGTAACCGTTGGGGCCTCGTGTAAAAAGGCTTAGCTTGGGGGAGTGCTTCTGAATAAGGATTTCATTTGGGTTGAGTTAGTAGGTCCGAGGGGTCCTTCTTGGCCCGGTGCCCTGAGGTCGTCTGATTTGGAAGTCACTGACCCAACACTCCCTACACAACCCAAGTAAAATTCCCAAAAAAAGAAAAAAAAATAGTATAGTGTATAGAATTCCTTTTTGTATATATGTTGTATATATAAAATCATGGATAGACTTGACGAATTCTCGAATCAAGGAACCATGTAATGTCGTGAGCGCCACTTTCTCGATCGACCAATATTCCATTACCCCGTACTTATCCCCTCTTCGACCATTGTATAGCTTAGGTTCCTACACATTTAATCTATTGTCGTGAGCGTCACTTTCTCGGTCGGGTTAGAGGAAATGTCTTGGAATGCGGGTATGACCGTCGCCTAGTGTATTGCTTAGTGGTTTGAGTAGGAATAACGTCCTAGGAACATATTATCATCGACGGAAAGATTTCCGAGCATTTTGGTTTCCCGAATTCGAACTTTCATTTCGCTCGCGTATATATCCTCGGGTTTTGAAAATTCTCGAAGCTCCATCACATCATTTTCATTTTGACTGCATTCCTCTGATTTACGCTCTCTCTTGTCTTCCTTGAGGACAAGGAAGAGTTTAGCTTGGGGGATTTTGATGATTTTTTATTGTATATAGTTTTCCACTCTTTTTCGTGCACGTTTTACGCCCTTTCATTCTCTATTCATCCCTATTTTCCCCTGTTTCTCTCTCTTCTTTTGCTTTGTGGTCGCTCACATGCTTTGCAGGAGATATATATCAATTTGGGATCATATAGCGAGATCTAAGTGCAAAGAGGTGAAAAGAGCGAAGCCGGGGAGTCAATTGCGCAAGGGGCAACATTTTGTGAAGAATAAGGCTCCACGCGGCCGCGTCATCATGTCCACGCGACCGCGTCAATCTGTCAAAGAAGGAACTTCAACGCGGCTGTGTTAATTGCAACCAAACGGCCACATCGGATAATTTTTGGAGCAAAGGAGAAGAGTGAAGACCAGAGAGATTCACGGGCCGCGTGATCTTGGACGACGCGATCGTGAAATTACAACCTCCAGAGCAGAATGACACGGCCGTGTCAACATACGAAACAGCCGCATGATCATTTTCCACGCGGCCACGTCTCCTTTGACGCGACCGCATGGCCAAGCCCCCCAGTCCCCCCAATCCCCAACTGTTTTTGGGAATGACGCGACCGCGTCGTTTCTTGACGCGGTTGCATCAAACCCCTTTTCTATGACTTTTAGGGCGAATTTGGGGGTATTTTTGTCTTTTGGTCGCGTGTTATAAGAGACCCTTCGTCTTCCTGCTAGAGGAATCTCTTTTTCAGCAGTTTTTCTTGTTTTTCTAGGTTTTGGGGCTGTTTTGTAAGGCTTCTAACTCTTTTATTCAGTAGTTTTTATTGTTCTAAACATTGATTAGCGTAATACTCTTTAGTTCTTTAATAGAATTTTTCCCTCGTTGTTATTGATGTGATTGTTTCATCATCTATTGCTGTTGTTGATTGAATCTATGGCTTTGGACGCCAACCCGTTGCTAGAATCCCCCTCTATTCTAATGGGTAGTGAGTAGTTTTCATCTAGGGCAATTGGATGAACCCCATTGGATTGGGGCCATGGGTTGAACCAAATATCTAATTCAGTTGATGGGGTAGTTGAGATTAGGGGTACATTGGGACGATTATTATCGCCGTAGATTCGACCCCTACCCTTCGAGGCGATCGGGTCGGCCACCGATCAAAAGTCTGGACCGACCCGGGGATCCAATCCCTACGAAGATCCATACTATCGATGTGACTGATATGCCAACGGGCACCGATTAGAGCTCTCCTAATGTAGGTCTAATCCCCGAATGTCACTGTGGGTGGGAGGAAGAATAGGGATATTCATCATGCATAATGCACCCGACGTACACCGATGCGTCGGAGAACCACCGACATCAGTGTAGGTTGGGTTGCCCTATCATTACATCGCGACAGCAGGGGGTAGGACATGACATTAGGGAATAACCTATCATGCATCAAGACAGTGGGGGATAGGTGAATTCCCTCAGGGCACACGACCTCTCCCGAGTCCCAATGAACCTGGTAACCTAACAATTATTAATTTGACCCTAACTCTAGTCAAATGGCGGGGATTCCCCATGCCCTAGAGCTTTTACCCCCTTGTTTACACCTTTCTACCATTCACCGACAATTCACCGTGACTATCGTGTAGCTCTCTTCCGAAGACCCATAGGAACCAATACTTATTGACTGCCTCCTCGTGTTTGACCCGTAAGAGACTACTCATGATCCATGCACTGCAGTTTTTATTAGCATCGTTCGGTCCCCACTCGGGGATCGCGATCACCAACCCATAGCCATAATCTATTGGGGTCATTCCATTGCCTTAGAAGGGAACTACTCACTACCCATTACAATAGAACGGATTTCTAGCAATGGGTAAGCATCTAAAACCATAGATTTTGATTTAGGGCTTGGTAAGCAAGCAACCTGTTATGTAGGCGCCAACTCCCAGTTCTTTCTCTTCTTTCTTTTTTAGTTTAGTGACAGTTCATCAAAACGCTACATTATTTTAAGCCTACGATTTCTCTTATCTTCAATTCTCTCTTCTCGGCTTTCTGTCTTTTTCGGTCTCAGTTACCTTTTCTTTTGTCTTAGAAAGCTGTGGATTCCCCTCCCGAGTATAGTACAAATAGAGTTTAGACGAATCCGACGCCCAAGCCTATTGAATAGCCGTCCAACGAATGAAACAAATCCCTGTGACGGTTCGAGCTACATCAGACTAAATGGATGGAATAGCATCAAATAGCATCTTTCTATCCTGCATATTCGTTGAACTCAATCTCATTGGGATAGAATATTATTTTTATCTATCTTCTTTGCAAGGGAACGAGAAGTTGTGTAGGACAGGATGTGCTCGCCCGGCAACCAAGTAAAAAAAGAAAAGAAAGAAAGAAAGAAAGGCGTGATGAACTTTGACCGGAAACCATAGATAGTCGTGCAGTCCTACCCAAAGGTGTCATGACTTCCTCTATGGAAACGGTTCCTCTCCGTCGAAAAGACCAAAGCCGTTGCTTGCTCTTTCTTTCTGAACCTTGTGCACTCAAGACGGTGTTCTTTATGTATTGGAGCAGAGGTGGAAGTTCAGACAGCAGCAGGAGCAGGACCAGCAACTAGGGTTGTTCACAGAGCAGCCGTTCTAAAATAGGCAGCAAATCTCTATTCAAGAAGCAAATTTCCATTCAATGTTTTCATTAGTTTGAATTAGAGACTTAGTCCACGGAAGACTTTTTAGGAAGCTAGACATCAAGGTTGTGGGATCATCGCCATTCTTAACTGAGACTTAGGTTAAGCTCCGTCTCGGAACCGTCGTGGGGTTAGGAGTAAAGCATCCCGAGGTTGGCGCATCTCGTTGGGCGTGGAGAAGCATTAGGAACCACAATATCTTTCTTCGGAGCAGTTTCTTTTCACGTCCCCTCGCCCTGGCATAGCGCTTCGCTTCCGGTTCTTCGGAAGAATCAACTGACTTCTCCCTTCTTCATTGATCTGGGGGAAAAGGAACCGCTGGATCCGTCATCTTGGCAGGAATTCCTTTAAATTTGGGAACCTACGGGGTTTTAAGATTTTCAAACAAGGTACTATTAACAAAGAGAGAGAGAGTTTCTATTGAGAGAAGTTAAACTATTACACTAATAAGAAATAAGAACAATACAAACAACAAATAAGTAGAGTTTAGAATCCTTACAAAACTTCCCAAAACCTATAAAATAACAGGAAAGTGGCTGAAAAGAAGGTTCCTCTCGCAAGAGGAAGAAGTAGTGCTTATATACGCTCACCCAAACGACCAAAATAGCCCCTAGATTTTGCCCTAGCCCCTAGATTTTACCCTTGAGCAAAATGGGAAGAAGGGGGCTTCAACGACAAGGTCGCGTCATTAAAGACGCGGTCACGTCGAAAACGGCACGCGGACGCGTTTTATTTTTCCGCGGCCGCGTCGATCTGCTTTAGTCTTCGAAAAATCGTGGTCGCATCGTCTTTGTCTGCGCGGGCCGCATGGGCTTCAGATCTTCAATCTTTATCTTCTCTGACACAGCCGTGTAGATGTCATCTCCAATGCAGTTTGATGCGGCCGTTTGGTACATGACGACGCGGCCGCTGGGTTGATTTCATTCACAAAATCCTCTTCCCTTGCACCAATTGACCCCCCTGGCTTCGCTCTTTTCACCTCTTTGCGCTAGATTCTTTCCATATGATCCCTAATCAGCACATATTGCCTGCAAAGCACATAGGGACCACAAAAGCAAAAGAGGGGACAAAACGGAGAAAACAGGGTGGAATGGAGAATAAATCGACGTAAAACATGCATGAAAAATAGGAAAAAACTATATACAATAAACACTCATCAAAATCCCCCAAGCTAAACTCTTCCTTGTCCTCAAAGAAGACAAGAGAGAGCGTAGATTGGAGGAATACAGTCGACATGCAAATGATGCGATGAAACTTCGAGAATTTTCAAAAATTGAGAATATTTACGTGAGTGAAATGAAAACTCGAATTTGAGAAACTTAAATGCTCGGAAATCTTTTCGTCGATGAGAATATGTTCCTAGAACGTCATCCCTACTCAAATCGCTAGGCAATACACTAGACGATGGATATATTCACATTCTAAGACATTTCTTCTAACCCGACCTTAGATTGAGAGTGTAGCAACCTAAGATATACAATGGTCGAAGATGGCATAAGTATGTGATAATGGGATATTAGTCGATCAAGAAAGTGTCGCTCACGACATGACACGGTTCCTTGATTCAAGAAATTTCCAAGTTTATTCATGATTTCATGTATACACATGTATATACAAAAAAATTTTATACACATTTTTTTCTTTTTTCTTCTTTTTTTGGGTTTGCAATTGGGTTATGTAAGGAGCGTTGGGTCGGTGACTCCCAGATCAGACGACCTTAGGGCACCAGACCAAGAAGGACCCCTCGGACCTACTAACGCAACCCAGGTAGAATCCTTATTCTTACGCACTCCCACCAAGCTAGGCCTTTTTACGCGAGGCCCCGACGGTTACTATCGTGGAGATCCGGTTACGCAGCTTCGCTGGGGGAATGGTGCATTTTTTTTTCTATTCACAAATTTGGTTCTTTTTGACTTTTTGATTTTTTTATTTTGGAAAGAATGAAGTAAACTAGGCAGATTCAATCCTTGGTACTAGGTGAAGTGTGGTTATCTAAGTCTCGAGAGGCTATAAACTATTATACACAACTATCGGCTCTACGGTCCATGCTTAGAGTGGGTTCCTAGGTGTCAATCTAGGTCGGTTTAAAGTATTCCTATCGTAGGAATTGAGAGGACGACCAAAGCTAGGGTATTACAAGGGATTTAAGCTAAGGTTACGAACCATTCACATATTCAAGTCGTCATCATGGAAATCAAGCATAAAAGTTCGGAAAAGAATTTCAATTCAGGATTTAGCGCAAATAAAAACTCATTTTCGAAAAATTCTCAAGGTGAATGCAATACAAATGTACGCATGAAGGCGCAGGATGCATGATGTGAATGCGAATATTTTGGATTTTTTGGAGTGTTTCATTTTTTTGGCTTTTGAATGCATTTATTGAATTTAAACATGATGCACATGAAAAAGAAAGATGGAAAAATAAGAAAGAAAAAGTGAAATGAAAACGAAAATAACGATAAAAATAGGAAAATAAGAGGGGGAAAATAGAAACTTAGCGCGAAAGAGCTCCTCCCCCAAGCTAAACGAAGCATTGTCCTCAACGCAAGAAAACACAGAAAATCGACGTGAGGACAAATAAAATAAGGGGAAGGAGACCCAAGTGCATACGCCCCAGGCTATACAGAAACGTGACCGAAAATAATGCAAGTGTGTGATGCATGGGCTAAATGATGAGGGAGTGCCAAAAAATGTGATGCTCCAATCAAGCTGAGCTACCGTCAGGTGGTGGCTGGGTGGGTGGAGTGGGTGGGACAACGGCATCAGCTGAATGCTCAGCGGTCGTGCCAACATGAGGTGGGGATGGAGTGGTATGGATAAGCTCAGATTTTATTGGTGGAGGTGGAGGTGGAGATGGGGTGGTCTAGTCGTCCTCTGAGGATGACGGGAGAAGGATGATAGTGCCGTCATGTGGTGGTAATATGGGAGGAGGTGAGGGGGTATGTGAGGGGATGGAATGGGAACAAACTCCGTGATGTATGGTGGAGAAGTGTGTGGAATCACGGGGTCGGAGTGGGGTGATGGTGGAGGGGTAGAAATGTGTCCAATCTCAGGATCATACTGTGGGGAAGGTGGTGGTGTAGTGATGATGCAGGGTGTGATGACGGTGGTGTCCTCGGGCACCTGAGAATGCTGGGATGGGATGGAAACATGTAGTTAGGTGGTGGGGATATCTACAAGAGGGGTGGAAATGGAAGTGGAAGCCGGGGTCTGAGCAGTCTAAGGGGGCTGGGATGGATGGGGTGTGATACAGACGGGTAGGAGATGCGGTGCTTTAGCAGGATAATAGCCATGACTATGATGATACTGGTAAACCTGGTCAAACTGGGACTGGAGAGTCACGACATCAAGAGTGAGGCCATCAAATGAAGTCTTGAAATCAGAGAGAGTATCTCTGACCTCAGTCAGGTTGCTAACAGTGGAGTCTCTAAAAGTCCTAAACTCCTCCTCCAAGTGAGATAAATGTTCGGTATGGGAATGTGGTAGGGAGGAGCGCTGCTGGTACCCTCGACCTGGTGTCGAGATCTCCTATACTGACAGTGGGCAGGAGTGACTATAGGGCCAGTTGATGTGGAAGCACCAGAAGGATCAACATGGTCCTGGGGCTGGGGCTGGGGCTGGCGTGGGTTAAGCTACTGGACTGGTGCTTGGACACCTGAAGCTAGGTCAGTCTTAGAGAGAAAAACCACCTCAAAGTGGTGACAGGTCCTAAAAGTCCGGGGTTTGACAGCCTGGTGTAGGGAGTGGAGGCATGGCCATATAGCCAGAAATATCTCTCTCGGTCAATGGCTCGAATCATGCGTATATTGGTGAGCACAGAGAGATCGAGAGAAGTAGGGCAATAAACTGGGGTCATGGAGTCCGGGATCTTGAAGGAGACATGAGGGAAGGAGGTGATGACAGTGATGAGTCCCCCACAGCAAATAGTGGAAGGGTATGATATGAAGGAATCTCTGTATAAGCCATGACCCGGCGTGGAGGATATAGTGGGGGACAGTGTTGTTGCCCTCATGAAGGACATGACTCTGTGAAGTTTACCACAAAAAGAATAGCTCATCCTGAGAGACCTGGCATGTCTCATATCGGCAGAATAAAGTGTTAGCAATGATGCGATGGACAATGCAAAGGCCAGGGTGAATGATGCTAGATGCCTTCACTCGAGTCTTTGGGAAAACATCGAGCTTGGTGATCTGGTACCAAAAATTATTTGCATCAAACTCAGGGGAGTAAGGATGGTTGTTATGGATTACTATAGGCTCAAGAGCTCTGGGCCACTTGAAGCACGAGTTCAAGGAGTCCTTAGATAAGTCGTACTTCTTGTTTATGATACGGAATGAAAACCCTGCAGGATAAACTCTAAAAGTGAAGAGAAACTCCAGAGTGAGCCTCTTGTATGTCCCAGCCTCATACTCTAAGAACTTCTTCCATTCGAGGTTTTGGAGGAGGGTACTGACAATGTCGAAGAGGCCTGTGCCGAAAGAGTGGTGATGCTCGGGAATTTGGTAGGCACTATCGCACAGGAGTTGAGTGATATGAACTTTGAGCGCTCATCCTTGCCATGAAATTGATTCCTAGTGTGTCTAACAAAGGGGCAGGGAGTGGTTCACCACCCCTCTCACTAATGGCATGGGCGCGGGCAAGTTCAGATTGAAAAGCCTTCGTCTTTCGACGTTTGCCCATGCCTTGGGAGGGGGCCAGTGGTGGTAGCGTTCTTCTTGCACTCCCTAGGAGACATCGTATAAAAAAGAGAGTAATGCAAGGTGTATGAAATGACGTGTGTGCAGACTCACACAAAGCTTAGAGATTTCAGAGATAATTGGTTGAAAATTAACGAGAAAAGGAGCGAAGTTACCAAAGTTGGCGCTCCTAGTTGAGATCGATGTCCCCGATGCTTGTAGACAACTCCCCCAAGCTGATCTCAAGCCATTAAATGATTCCTTGCTAGCCGTGTCGTTTGGGATGCCCAAAACCCTAAAGTTGGGTCGCTAGGGTTTGAATGAAACGGCTTAAAATAAGTGGAGGAGGGTGATGGAGAGGGGGATTAATGGAGAGGGAAGCCTTGGATGGTGATTGGAAGGGTTGGAGGGGGTTTGGAAAGAGTAGAGAGAGAGAGAGAGAGAGAGAGAGAGAGAGAGAGAGATGGAGTTGGAGGGAAAACCCTTGAATGCGAACCGTTTCGAGCGAAATGAGTTAGGTCAGGCCGTTTGGAGTGTTGGGGGGGGCATTATATAGGTATGTGGCGTGGGCCACATGGATAAATGAAACGGACGCATGGAATGGTTCTGAAAGTGGGGTTGACATGGTCACGTCGACTTAATGACGCGGCCGCGAAAACTCCTTTGTGTTTTGAAAAATTTTGGTCTTAAAATACAGAAAGTTTTGCGGTCGTGTGGAATAAGTTAACACGGCCTCGTCGATTCGTCCAAAAAGGGAGATCGACATGGCCGTGTCATGTAATGCGACGCGGTCGAGAAAATCCTTTGAGAATTTGGAAGTTGGGCTCAAATTTTCAGTAAGTTGCGCGGCCCGTTTATGAATGGTTTAAACGGCTGCGTCGTTTCGGTTAAAAGGAAGAAGTTTCATAGTCGCATCGTGTAAAATGAAACGATCGCAAAAACCTTCTGAGAAAGTGTATTGTGGGCTTGATTTACAGTAAGTTACGTGGCCGCATCGACTTAACGACGCGGCCGTGTGGAATGGAAAATTTAGGCTTAAGGTTTACCCTGCTTGACATGGACGTTCGTGTCATTGTTGCACATGCATGTTGTTTGCTCAATCTCATATCTTCCCCACGGCCGTGTGATTTGTATGGCACGGCCATATGGATGCTTCTCCTCCATACTTCTTCTTCTTCATCCTACAATCAAACACGTGGTTAAATTCTTGGGTTTTGGGGGTTTATTCAAAGATGAAAGTGTAGAATAACCAAGAATAAAAATAAAGATGAAAATTTAAATGAAAAATCTGCCTCCCAAGAAGCGCTCGTTTTATGTTGTGAGCTCAACTCCCTCTATTGGTGTCGTCATGGGGGTTTGAGGGTGAAGAAGTCTCGGATGCCGTCATCTCCATGTTCCTTCTTCTCGTTCAGTTCATGGTGGTTATCTCATCGCTTCTTCTTCTCCTCTGGGTCAAGTGGGTGTGATCGTGGCGGCTTTTCCTTAAGATTTGCCTTGGAGGCTTCCTCGTGCTCCTCCTTCGTCGCAATCTCCTTGAGCTTGGCCTCTTGCCCAATGGGGGCTCCATATTGTCACTAAGGAAGAGCTCCTCCAAGTTAGTCTCCTTGATGGATTCCTCAAGAAGATCCACTTGATCCATTCGATCGACTTCCACGAAGCTCCTCATCGAATTTTTGAGGTTGAACTTATCAAGCCCCGCTTTCCAAAACGGGTGCGAGAAAGCATGAGACGGAGCTATGAGGCTCGGGCCCAATAAGTGTCTGTACAGATTCTTTTATATAAAAGTTCATAATAATAAGATAAGAGTATTCGAAAGGAAACTACATTCATTGATAAAAGAGATAATATCCAGCAACACATCAAGTCTAATAAAAGACGCCCCAAGCATAGCTAAAACTGCGGAAAGGGAAACTAACGGTGCGACGCACTCAACCTAGACAAGAAGTAAAATAGTGCTACACACCCAAACTAGAAAGAAGTAAACCTCCGTAAGATAGCAACGGTGAGGGACCTCTAGTCTGGTCCTCGTCTGAAACGTACTCCGGGTCAACGTTCTCTGGCTCCAAGTCCTCAAGTAAGGCCGGCTCGTCTGTGTACTCCGTCTCGGTATCTGACATACAACACCCAAGAGAAAAGGAGCTGTATGTCAGGTAAAGTCTACAAGGGAAAGGTGAGAAGACTACTGCAAATGTAAAGGAAATTAAAGACCACATTTTATGGTTGATTATATTAGATATGCAACATCATGGCATTTATACATATATGCAAAGTAAAGACTATGCAGAAAGTAAACCTGGTGGCCGCTCAACCCAACCCCACCCCAAGTGCTCAAGGTAAGACTGTACGACGACCACTTACTCTGCTAGGTGAGTGCCTCTAATCTCCACAGGTTGCAGGGGCCACTCACTCTGCTAGGTGAGTGCCGAGCTTATCGTAGGTTGTTCTGTACAAAGGATCACCGACTCTGCTCGGTGGGTGTCTCATTCCCTACAGGTTGCCAAGGGTCACTCACTCCGCTCGATGAGTGACGGGCTTTTCGCAGGTTATTCAACACTATTTATGCATGAAATGACATGACATGACATGGCGAGAGTGAAGTAAGTTCCTTTCGTTCTTAAGGGGTCCACACGCATACACACACACACACACAAATAATGATTTACTTGGCAGTTGTTGTAGTTTGTGCCTAGACTTCGTCGTCAAGTCTAAGCTACGTGAGGGGGTCCTGGACGCATCATTTCACGTCCGGTTCTCTTGTTCATACTTTTACAATTTAAAGAGAGAGATGGCCAAAATGTGGCCGTAACTATGCAAGTGGGTACACTTGCCTGAAATGGCGAGAAGAACGTCCGTCGAAAGCGTCTCGTCCCTGACAGCGTGTCGGTCAATGTCTGCTGTCACAAGTCAACGGGCGGTGTCAGGACCAGTTTAGAAAATCCTATTAAGTTGTCTCTAAGTTGACTGTGGCTATCTGATCAGTTTCAAATCAAGTTTGAATGTTCAGCCTATTCGACGATTCTACCCTATATGCATAGTTAAAAAAATCCAATCGTCAATTCTGGATTAGCATAACATTTTAAAGGAGCTAGAAAGTAAATTTAGTGCGTTAAGTTATCAATTCTTAATTAGGTTTTGATGTCTTATAGTGTGTGTTTTTCTACGGTAAGGGGACCAACCTAGAATGACGCTCGAGCGAGATCTGACGTCGGATCTGGAACGGTGGTGGTACTCGGTGTCCTCGACTATGGGTAGCACAGTAAGGATCGTCGGGAACGCCTCAGCTGCAGGTAGTGCAACGAGACAGAGAGCGGCAACATCACGTGCTCGTCGGGGCACGTCGAGAACGTCGCAGCACGGCGCGGGAAGGCACGACGACGTCTAGATTTGGAAGACGACGACAATGGCAACGGGTCGCCGTGGCAGCGAGGAGATGCATGGGACAGTGGCGGTTTCGGCCTGGGAGAGGTGAGGGGTAGCCGACGGGTGTGCGTGGATAGCAGAGGGTAGGGGCGGTTTCACGGGGGGAAAGGAGGCCGGCAAATAGACTGGGCGGCACAGTGAGCGCGTGCAGAGGAGTTGGCGGTGGGTAAGGGCGGCCTGAGGCCTGGCTGAGGGGAAGGACAGGCCGGCGGCAGGACTGTCGGGCCTAAGGGGCCGACGGATGTGTGCTGTCAAGGGGAGAGGGAAGAGGAAGGTTGTGTTGCAGGGTATAAAGTGCCGTGCGATTTTAAGAGGAGGCCGGCAGTTCGACGGAAGAGGAGGCCGGCGTCTGGGTTCTGCGTGGGCTGGCCGGAGCAAAGGGGGAAGTCGACGGTTGCTAAGGGGGAGAGGGAAGATTCGGTGGTTGATGGTTGGAGAAAACCCTATGGAGGTCGCTGCGTTTTAATGAGGGAAGTTTGCTAAAGAGGGAGGAAAAAGAGTGGATTTAAGGGATAGGTGGGAGAGGGGGGGAGGGTATGATTAGTGTTGCAAATAGACTAGGAATATATGGTAGGATACGTAGGATCCATTAGGGATTTGATTTATTAGTTAGGATTTGAAATTAACTTAGGGGAGAATAATTATATATAAAATAATAGGGATGGCGGGTTAGTCTAACGATGTCCGAAAAATACAAGAAAAATATCGGGACGACCGTGGAGATGAGAGGATCGAGAATGCGGTGTTCGGTCACGTGCTAGGTTTACGAAAAACGATAATAAAAATAAATAATCAATCGTTGAAGTCTAAAGGTTAAGACACCACTTCATTCAAAGTTGATTTGTGGAAGAATGACCCGTGAAATGACGTTCATAAAAATTTCCACAAAATTATACTCTCCTTGAGGGTCACAAAGATATACAACTTCGCATGTTTAGGATTCAAAAGTAGGTCACAATAAATACGGGTACGAAAAAGGAAATACACGCTGAAAAACACTCGGTCGAAAAGCGAGCGGTACATCGTACCCACCTTAAGGAATGATTCTGTCCTTGGAATCTACATCAACTACTGATCAGGAAATAGATGCGGGTAGTGCTCTCTCATCTCTTCTTCGTGCTCCCAAGTGGACTCTCCAGGTGATCCGTGACGCCACATCACTCTCACCAAGTCGACTACCTTGTTCCTCAACTGCTTCTGTCGACAGTCCAAAATCTGCACTGATTACTGATCATAAGTCAGGTCCGGTCGAACCGTGATCTCTGAAAAATCCACAGTGTGCGATGGGTCACTGATGTATCGATGTAGCTGAGATACGTGAAAAACGTCGTGAACTCCCTCCAAAGATGGTGGCAGAGCAAGGCAATAAGCCACTGCTCCCACACCCTCTAGCATGTCAAACACTCCAATATACCTCGGACTCAGCTTTCCCTTCTTTCCAAAACGAATGACTCTGCTGTTCGGAGAAATCTTCAGGAAGACATGATCTCCTGGCTGAAACTCCAAAGGTCGTCTCTTGGTGTCTGCCCAATGCTTGTAACGATCTTGCGCAATCCAGAGCGTATCCCTGATGTCTCTTACGACATCCATAGCCTCTACAATCATCTCTGGACCCAACAGCTCTAGGTCTCTGATGTCATCCCAGCTCAGTAGCGATCGACATTTCCTTCCATATAGGACAGCAAACGGCTCCATGCTAATGCTCGCCTGGTAACTTTTATTGTATGAGAATTCCACTAAATGCAGATGATCTTTCCATGAACCCTTCAGATCGAGCGTACAAGCTCTCAGCATATCCTCCAGAATCTGAATAGTCCTCTCTACTGGCCATCGGTCTGTGGGTAGTATGCTGTGCTGAAACTCGGACTCGTACCAAGATTCTCCTGCAGAATCTTCCAGAACTGAGATGTAAATCTCGAGTCTCTGTCAGATACGATGCTCACCGAAACTCCATGTAAGCGCATAATCTCCTGCACGCACATGGTCTACATCACAAACTAAACCTTAAGATGAAACTAATAATAGAGAAGTAAAATAATATTTACCTCTAGATACTTCCTCGCCAAGACTTCTGTGGACTGTCCCACTCAGAATGGGATGAAGTGCGCAGACTTGGTCAATCGATTAACGATCACCCAGACTGCGTCGTTCTGCTTCGGGCTCCGAGGTAGGCATGTCACGAAATCCATCGTGATGTGTTGCCACTTTCACTCCGGAATAGGAAGCGGTAGTAACAATCCAGCCGTCCGATGGTGTTCTACCTTTACCTGCTGGCATACGAGACACTTGGCAATGATCTGTGCCACACTCCCCTTCATACCAATCCACCAATAGTTCAGACGAAGATCCTTGTACATCTTCGTGCCTTTAGAATGTATGGAATAAGGCGAGCTATGTGCCTCATTCAACAGCTCATCTCTAATGTCTCATGTAGGTACGCAGAGACTACTGTCGTATCTCAGGGATCCATCCTTATGAATAATGAACTCCGTCTGAAGTCCCACTTCCACCTGTCGTCTGATCCTCTGCAGCTTCGGATCACCTGCCTGAGCTGCCTTAATACGATCCACGATCATTGACTGAATCTGCAAGTTCATCAACGAAACGATCACTTCTGGTAGATAACCTCAATGTCCATCCTTCTCAACTCCTGTTGTACGCTCCAGTCGGCAGTATGCATCATCACTGCGAGGAGTCTACTCAAAGTATTTGGCACTACATTCACCTTCCCCAGGTGATACTACAGATCTATCTCATAATCTGCCATCAGCTCCAACCATCGTCTCTGACGCATGTTGAGCTCCTTCTGAGTAAAAATATACTTCAAGCTTTTGTGATCGGTGAAATTTTTCATGCTCTCACTCAGCAGGAAGTGTCTCCAGATCTTCAACGCAAATATCACTGCTGCTAACTCCAGGTCATGTGTTAGGTAGTTCTTCTCATGATTCCTCAACTGTTGTGAAGCGTACGTGACCACGTGACCATGCTGATGCAGGACGCATCTGAGACCCTTGCCAGATGCATCACAGTAAATCTCGAAGCCTCTGCTCTGATCCGGTACCGCCAAAACTGGTGCTGTGGTTAATCTCTCCTTCAAAATACTGAAGGCCTTCTCACAATCCTTCGACCAACAGAACTTCATATCCTTCCTCATCAACTTCATCATCGGCTCTGCAATCCTCGAAAAATCCTTGATGAACCGACAGTAGTAGCCAGCTAATCCAAGAAAGCTCCTGATATCTGATGCTGACTGCAGGGCCAGCCACTCGCTGACTACTCTGACTTTCTCCGGATCTACAGATATGCCATCCCCAGACACTACGTGTCCCAGGAATGCGACTCTGTCCAACTAGAACTCGCACTTACTATACTTGGCATACAGTTTATGACGTCTCAGTGTCTCCAACACTGTCCTCAGATGACGGTTGTGCTCCTCTTCAGACTTCGAGTAAATAAGTATGTCGTCGATGAAGATGACGACGAACTTATCCAGGAAGTCGTAGAAAATCAAATTCATCAAGTTCATAAACACTGCTGGAGCGTTGGTCACACCAAACGACATGACTACGAACTCATAGTGTCTGTACTTTGTCCTGAAGGTCATCTTCGGAATATCGTCCTTCTTCACTTTCAACTGATGGTACCCGCTCCTCAAACCCAATTTCGAGAAAACCCTCGAACCTCTAAGCTGGTCTAAAATGTCATCAATCCGGGGCAGCGGATACTTATTCTTCACGGTCACTGCATTCAGCCCTCTGTAGTCCACACACATCCTGCAGGACCCATCCTTCTTCTTCACCAAAAGAACTGGTGCACCCCAAGGTGACACACTAGGGTGTATGAATCCCTTCTGCAACAGTTCGTCCAACTATTTTTGCAACTCCTCAAGTTCTGCATGAGCCATTCGATACGGCGCCTTCGAAATAGGTTGCGCTCCCGGCATAAAATCTATGCTGAACTCCAAAGCTCTGTCGGGTGGCAACCCTGAAATATCATCCAGAAAGACGTCGTCAAAGTCTCTGACGACGGCTGGTCTACTGATCTCCATCTGCATGGCGACAACGATCGACTCCTTCGGTTTGGCCCGGAATATAACTGGCCCAAGCGATCGCTCTCTACTAAGGAACTCGAACTCTGGGTGGCCTGGAATCCTGAACACCACCTTCTTACTGCGGCAATCGATCGAAGCATGGAAATCTCCCAACCAATCGATGCCAAGAACAACATCGAAATGCAGTAGATCATGGACAAAGAAGTCAGCATAAAGCTCGTGTCCACTGATCACCAACGGAATCGATCGACATCCCAAATTAACCGTCACCACTTCGTTCCCTGTAGTGATATCCCAACACTTTGGAAGTGTATGGGTGGGAATGGAGTGCTCTGTTACGAATCTCCAGGTTATGATGCACATAGATGCACCGGAGTCGAACAAGGTTAAGGCCAGGTAAGACGACACTAAAATGGTACCTAAGATACAAAAATATAAAGCTAAGGTTAAACAAGGCTACTAATCTAACTAGCAAGGCTCAAACAACCATATGCAACCAATATGATCTATGCTATAAAATGAAAAGACTAGGTCTAAAGAATTACCTGCAATGACGCCATTCACGTCTTCAGCCTCCACGGCTGTCATGGTATAAGCTGGCCTTCAAGGTGGCACTACCTGATGGTAAATCTGCTCCTGAGGTGCCAAAGGGGGTCAACGAACAACAGCTCCTTTCTGAGTAGGGGCTGGCGCTCTACTCTGTAGTGGGGGCTGGTGCTCCGCCCACAGTACGAAAAGGTTCGGGCAATCTCTAGCAACGTGAGTGGCAGCTCCACACGCCATACACAGACCTAACATCTTCCTGCAATTGTTCTTATGATGCCCCGGCTTGCCGCAGAAATGGCATGGACCCTTGGTCTGGTTCTGTGCAGGTGCTCCTAGTCTTTTGAAAGGCACCGTCTGATTGGATCTCATAGCAGGCCTAGCAGGTGGCCTATACTGCTGCATCGGTCTCTTTTCTCCACCAGTAGGAGGATCAGGAAGTCTTGCTACAGCCTCATGGTGCCTGGCTGCATTCAGTACAGCCCCCATAATAGTCAAGTCTACTGAAGTCATAGAGGACTAGATCTTGGGGTTCAGCCCCTGACGAAACCGATCAGCTCGGTTCTCTTCCTTCTTCACAATGTGCGGGGCGAAGCGGCTCAACATATCAAACTCCGCTTCGTACTCTTCGACCGACATGCTCCCCTGAGTCAGATTCACGAACCACTACAAGAGCTCTCTCTTCGCAGCCTTGGGGAAGTACTTCTCCTTGAACATTGACTTGAATGTGCTCCATTCAACTGGCTTCTGCAGACGCCTCTCCTCAATGCGCCACCAGTTCCTCGCATTTTCAATCAGCTGCATCTTCGCTATCTCCACTCTGGTCTCATAGGTATCTTGGCAGCTATCAGTTTAAACTCATTGCTCTGGATCCATACGTCGACATCCAGTGGTCCATTCTTCCCAGAAAATGTCCTCGGCTGCAGCTCATTGAACTACTTCACTCCAAGTGTAGCTCGAGGTGCAGGCGGTGGTAGTGGTGGTGGTGCAGCCGGAGCAGCCTAGGCAGCACGGCAGCCCGATGTGTTTACTCAACCAACTGATGTTGTACATACAACATCTCTCTAATGACGCCCAGAAATTGGCGGAACTCACCACCTTGGCCTTCCATGGCCCCATCAGCTGAGGTCCCGGCTCGAGTATTGCGTCCTCCTGCCATCCTATTGACAAGAAAACCCCAATTTAGACTTGTACATGATAAACTGGATATTTGAATGAATGCGAGTATTTTTATTGTTACGAATTTTCATATTCACAGACCTGCATGGGCCACCACTAAAACCTGTCACGCCCCACTTCCCAAAACAGGTGCGAGAACGAGACGAAGGTCCGCATGGGCTGGAGCTGTGAGGTTCGGGCCCAATAAGCGTCTGTAGGGATACCATTTAATTACATATTCTTGCATATAAAAGTTCATAACAATAAGATAAGAGTACTCGAAAGGAAACTACATTCATTGATAAAAGAGATAATATCCAGCAATACTTCAAGTCTAATAAAAGAAGTCCCAAGCATGGCTACAACTGCGGAAAGGGAAATTAATGGTGCGACTGATGTGTCCATATTTTCCATCTTTTCATAGCATCATCCCATTGCATTTCGTATCATTTTCGCATCCAAATCCCGTATTTACCTACGATATTGCAATTCTAACGCCATATTCGAGTTTCGTAGAGTTTTGTGGATTTTCAAGGATTTTTGAGCGATTCGGGACCCATTTTGGATATGGACACATCCAGCATACCCTGGAGCCCGTTGGCGTAGTTCTACAGGAGTTCGCCGAGTTTTGGAGGCCTATGAGAGGAGTAGAGGAGATTGCTAGGAGTGGAGGAGAAGCTGCAAGAAGAAACTCAGAATTTCCCAGGCGACACGACCGAGCAGAGCACATGCTCGGTCGAGCAGATGCACGAACAAGAATGAGAGCTGATATGCAAGCTGCTCGGACCGATCAGTATAATGACTCGATCGAGCAGCTCCTATTTCCGAAGTTCAATCAACCTCCTACTCGAGCTGTGCAGATCTCATGGCCACCGAGTCAGTTGGCTGCTCGACCGAGCAAGGCTGACTCGGGCCAAACAGACAGAGCAGCATTTTTGGAGAAGCCCGACTCACTGACGTACTCGACCGAGTAGTTAGGCTGCTCGACCGAGCAGCCCGATCGAGCAAGCCTCTGCTCGATTGAGTCACTGACTGGGTCGACAACAATGAAGGCTATTTTCAGAAACTCTCGTGGCCGTCTGATGCGCGGAATGGAGTGAAGTGTGGATCTGGGTATTGCAGAAAAGGAGAGTTCATTTCTTTTGTAATTTTGAATTACTTTTAGAGAGATAAGAGATTAGAAACGTTTGTTAGATCTAAACCTATTTCTTGGAGATTATTGAATTGCTTTTGGAGATCTATTGTTCTTTGTGCTCTGGAATCCTTGGGATCTTTTTGGATTACTCTTGGTTATTGTTTTTCTTTGCCTCCGATACGTAAATCATTCAATTCTTTTTCGATTAATTTGCTGCAATGTTCTCCTCGATAAAAATCGTATTTTTATTCGTCAATATCACCATGTGTGAGTAGTTTCTTCTAGGGTTGATGGGTTAGCCCTAGGATTCTAGGACGGAGATGTAGATCTGGATCTCTAGATTGAATTGGGAATAAAGGGGAGTATTTCGGTCGATCCTTCCGTTTCCCTAGGATAACTCGTACTGAGATCATACCCATAGTCTGTGGAATTGATGAGCTTAAGGAGTACCCTTCCGATTTGAATAGGGAAATCGATGAATCCAACCAAGGCTCGTGACCATGCCTGGCTTGTGCCTTAAGGGGATCCATCGACAAACTATATTTCTATATTGACGGCTACATCCATTGCGTCAAGGAGAGCCACCGAAATACCTCGAAATTCTAACCCACGAGAGTGGTATGAATTGAGAGATTAATCCCCTAAACCTAATGCAACGTAAAGATCCTATTCCAACATCGATCTCTGACGGTCTTAGCGATGATCCCTAAAACCCTAGTCTCTTTATTATCAAGTCCACAACAACATCAAAACCAAACTTTCCCAACCCACGGCTATCTCACTTTGAGATTTAAAAATAACCTTAGACCTCAAATACACCGTCACCGTCCCTGTGGGATCTGACATCTTTTATACTATAATTTGACACCGTCCTCTTGCGGATAGACCCCGGAATTTACAACTAGGGGCCATACTATGCCTAGCAACTGTGACATCGCTAGGTGGAATCTAGGTGTAGGTTATGGGTGCGTAAGCGACGCACCCAACCTAGACAAGAAGTAAAATGGTGCTACGCACCCAAACTAGAAAGCAGTAAACCTCCGTAACACAGCAACGGTGAGGGACCTCTAGATCTGGTCCTCGTCTGAAACGTACTCCGGGTCAACGTCCTCCGGCTCCAAGTCCTCAAGTAAGGCCGGCTCGTCTGTGTACTCCGTCTCGGTACTTGACGTACAACACCCAAGAGAAAAAGAGCTGTGCGTCAAGTAAAGTCTACAAGGGAAATGTGAGAAGACTATACTGCAAGTGTAAAGGAAATTAAAGACGACATTTTATGGTTGATTACATTAGAGATGCAACAGTATGGCATATATATATATATATATATATATATATATAGAGGAGGGATCAAATGACCCCCAAAAATGACCCCCTAAAATGACCCTCTATCAAAAATCCTATGCCCCCCATTTTTTCGGAAGATCCGAACCGTTCATCTTGATCTCCACCCTCTAAATACCTTACCCACCAATTTTCAACCCGATCCCATGTGTTTTGCCCCTTCATCCATCCGACCCAAATGTAACGGTTTCGCATGAATAGAACTTTTGCGAATGGTTGATGAACGTGCAAAACACATGGGATCGGGTTGAAAATTGGTGGGTAAGGTATTTAGAGGGTGGAGATCAAGATGAACGGTTCGGATCTTCCGAAAAAATGGGGGGCATAGGATTTTTGATAGGGGGTCATTTTAGGGGGTTATTTTTGGGGGTCATTTGATCCCTCCTCATATATATATATATGAGGAGGGATCAAATGACCCCCAAAAATAACCCCCTAAAATGACCCCCTATCAAAAATCCTATGCCCCCCATTTTTTCGGAAGATCCGAACCGTTCATCTTGATCTCCACCCTCTAAATACCTTACCCACCAATTTTCAACCCGATCCCATGTGTTTTGCCCGTTCATCCATCCGACCCAAATTTAACGGTTTCGCATGAACAGAACTTTTACGAATGGTTGATGAACGGGCAAAACACATGGGATCGGGTTGAAAATTGGTGGGTAAGGTATTTAGAGGGTGGAGATCAAGATAAACGGTTCGGATCTTCCGAAAAAATGGGGGGCATAGGATTTTTGATAGGGGGTCATTTTAGGGGGTTATTTTTGGGGGTCATTTGATATATATATATATATATATATATATATATATATATATATATATATATATATATATATATATATATATATATATGCAAGGAAAGTAAAGACTGTGCAGAAAGTAAACGTGGCAGGCAATAGCCATAGCGTATGCTATCGGCTACAAGACATGACAATACTAGACAAGACTGTGTGACACCAAGAGGGTTCACGCCTGCAACTTAGAAAGTGGCCAAACTCTCAAACCTGGTGGCCGATCAACCCAACCCCACCCCCAAGTGCTCAAGACAAGACTGTACGAGGACCACTCACTCTGCTAAGTGAGTGCCTCTAATCCCCACAGGTTGCAGGGGCCACTCACTCTGCTAGGTTAGTGCCGAGCTTTCCGTAGGCTGTTCTGTACAAAGGATCACCCACTCTGCTCGGTGGGTGTCTCGTTCCATGTAGGTTGCCAAGGGTCACTCACTCCGCTTGATGAGTGCCAGGCTTCCCGCAGGTTATTCAACACTATTTATGCATGAAATGACATAACATGACATGGCAAGAGTGAAGTAAGTGTTGGGGGATGTATACCCTCAGATCATTTGTATCTGATGCAAATGATATTTTAAGCTTGGATATGGGACTATTTTACATGTGATGCAAAAGGAGTTAAATGTGTCTTAAATTGTTTAAGACCATATTTAATATAATAAACGCATTGAAAAGATTACTTGGATGACAGGATCGTCCCGCTCTAACTGCAGGTTCAAACCGCGTCAAAAACGGAGTCCAAATACAGAAGTTAGAGCCAAAATAAGTCAGCCCAAACTGTTGGGCTTAACCCAGTGAAAATGGAGGCCCACCAAGCCCGAATTTTCTGGTTAGGGTTTTTAAAACCCGGGATTTTTTTTACGGCTGGATTTTCCATCTTTGAATGGTTTTTGGCTAACTTTGAGATGACGTTTGAGGGGTCAAACGACGTCGAATTGACTCGTCGTTTCTTCCTATGTGTTCACAGTTCGACCCTCTTCGATTTGATAAGTTGTATCAAGATTGAAGCTCAACATTGAGTGAGTTAAAATTCATGGATGTTTGGCCTTTATGAAAGAAAAACTAACTTGAATTATTAAACTCTAAAAACATAGTCCCACATCGGAAGTCGAGTAAAGGGGAGGGGTCAGCCACCTATATAAATAGGGGCATGCCCCCCTCCCATAAACTCGTCCCAAGCTCTAGATCCGAGTGGCTCCCAAAAATGTTGGAGCATGCTCGGATCTAGGCTTAAATTAAATATTCTCTTCTCCCTATAATTTCTGCCTTACTACTGAAGGGCTCTAGCAAAGCCACGAAGGGGTTCGGATCCGATCCGAAATCTTGGCGAAGGTTCACACTCGGGTGAAACTTTCTTCGGCGCGTGGTTGTCTCGGTGACAAGAGGATTGCTCGCCTCAGGACGCGGAGCGGTTCGAGGAGCGGTTCGACACGGGATATGGAGCAGCTCGGAAGACGGTGTGGTACACCTTGCCTATACCAAGGCAAGGTTCCAGGTATGTGAGTTTAATTAGCTTTCCTTTAATTTAATCGCAGTAGTTTAGATCCTTCTTAGGGTGGTCAGATCCATCCCAAGTCGACAAAGATCCTGGCTAAGGGTCTTGAACCTTAGGGCTTCGTTAAAATAGTTTAACGAATCAAATTTTTCCGCTGCATTCTTCTCTCTATAGTCTGTCCGACTTAGGATGGGCATAGATTTGTGCCCTGAGAGTCTATAAAACCCAACATTGGTATCAGAGCCATGTTTGCATGATGATCTAGGACTGCGATATAATTAATTGAAATGCTTTTTTAAATGCCTTTTAAAATGTTTTAAATTTATGTGTGTTATGAATCAACTACTGGGGAAGGAGCCCCCAGCTCTTTATTTATAGGCAAGTGGGGAGAATAAAAATATGGACTACATTGATATGGGCTTATCTCTAAGATAGCCAAGAATCTTAACCAACTATGGTATTTAACCGTTCACAACACTCCCCCTTATCCAGCCATAGGAGTGGACCATGCTCGTGAATACTTCGGGATTCTGAGCATAAAAGAATCTCATATGGGGTGGATACTTCAGGATCCTGAGTTGGTGAGATTTGCCTCGTTAAAACCTTTAGCTATGGAAAACCATGTGGGAAAAACCATAGTTAAGGGAAAAGAGTACAAACTCTCCCAAACTCTCCTTGATCTGTACAAGCTCTTAAGCTTTCAGATCTCTTAGGCGTCTTATTCCAATCTTCTGTACAAGCTTCCTAAAAGTGGCAGTAGGAATGACTTTAGTGAACAAGTCTGCCAAATTGTCACATAATTGCACTTGTCTGATGTCGATCTTACCATCTCTCTGTAGCTCGTGCGTCCAGAAGAACTTTGGTGAAATGTGCTTTGTTTTGTCTCCTTTGATGAAGCCACCTCGTATCTGAGCTATACAAGCAGCATTGTCCTTGAACATTTTAGTAGGTTCGATGTCTCCAGTCTTCAGTCCGGTGGTTGACAAAATGTGTTGGACAACTGAGCGTAGCCATACGCATTCTCTGTTTGCTTCATGGATGGAAATTATCTCTGAGTGATTGGATGAGGTCGCCGTCAAGGTTTGCTTGATGGATCTCTAGGAAATGGCTGTCCCTCCATAGGTAAACACGTACCCAGTCAGTGACTTCAAGTTGTGGGGATCAGACAAGTAACCTGCATCAGCATAACCAGCAAGTGTAGAGGATATTCGATTTTTGTAGAAGAGTCCCAAATCTGTAGACCCTTGGAGGTAGCGCAGAAGGTGCTTAACTCCGTTCCAGTGGCGCTGTGTTGGCGTTGCGCTGTATCTGGCTAGCAAATTTACTGCGAACGCTATGTCAAGACGCGTGCAGTTTGCCAAATATAAGAGTGCTTCGATGGCACTTAGATAAGGGACTTCTAGACTAAGTATATCCTCCCCCTCTTCCAGCGGCCGGAAGGGGTCTTTATGTGCATCCAGAGATCGTACCACCAAAGGTGTACTTAGTGGATGACATTGGTCCAAATGAAATCTTTACAACATTTTCTTTGTGTATGTGGTTTGATGTAATAGGATTCCATCTTTTAGATGTTCAATCTGTAAGCCAAGGCAGAATTTCGTTTTGCCTAGGTCTTGTTGGATATGGACGACATATATACACCCATGAGGGGATGTATGAGGGCATATGGACCTCAGATGTCGCGTGCACGAAAGCGTACACGAAGGGAACCTTTTCTCGTGTGAAAGGACTACTCGATAAGTGGAAAAAGTCACTTTATAAGTGCATAAAGTCACTTGATAAGTGAATGAAGAAGAGGATAAGTAAATGTGCTAATATAGGTTAATAAGCTTATATTTAGTTATTTCCTACAATAACTACCCCTAAAGACTATAAACAGGACCCAAGGGTAAGGCATTTACACTAATCTAACCATGCCATAAGTTTGCATAAGGCAACTTGTGTTCTTCTTCTCCCTTCCATTAAAATCCTCTTCTAAATAGAGATTTAGGCGGTGAAACGCTGCTTCGATCCTCCGTGATGAAGTACTGACCGTTATGGCGAATCCGAGGGCGAAGTTCAGAGATTACGGTGCCGCGTACGCAAGCGTAAGCCTCTCCTCTTCATTCGATCCTAACATTGTTGTTTTGACAGGATCCTACATTGGTATCAGATCCATACGGGTTTGCCCCGGTCTAACCGTCGCTCCGGTCTCACCGATGAATGAGGTGTTGTCTTTTTCACGAATGAGTTTCCTACCATTATGGATATGGTAGGAGCGCATCGTGACGGAGAGAATCGCAGCAGTTGTTCTTTTCACGTTAGGGTCATCTGTCATTACGGATATGGTAGGAACTCTCCGTGACGGGAAGAACTGACCGTTCATCTCGCCAAACTCGCACTCTTCATGGATGCTGAGTCTCCATTCAATAGGGAATGTGAACTCTCTTCATGTGGAGCGTGAAGTTTGCGGCCTTGAAAGTGTGTTATTTTTTCATTTTTGCACACAGCCATTAAAGAATAACTACTTTCTCGATGAACGGGTGCCTCATCGGAGAAGAAGATGGCGGTTGGAACAATTCTCATCGGAGAAGAAGACCTCTTTGGTGCATGATCGCCATGGCCATATGGGCCATGGAGGCTATACATCCCCCCTCCCCATGCGGAGGGGGTTGGCTACGGCCAATAACGACCACCAAGGCCACCACCCCTCCGGGAGGGGGATGTGCAAACCGGACTCCAAAGGAAGGGGAGGCCGGCCCTGGCCAAAGGGCCATGGCCGGCATGCACAAAGGGCAATGGCCGGCCCTAGCAGAGGCCAGGGCCGACGCCCTGGCCTCAGGCCAGGGCCTGGCCGACCCTAGCAGAGGCCAGGGCCTGGCCCCTGGCCGGCCCTGGCCAAAGCCAAGGCAGGCGCCTGGCCTCTGGCCAGGGCCATGGTCGGCCCTGGCCCCAGGCCAGGGCCTGGGCGGCCCTGGCAGAGGCTAGGGCCGGTGCCCTGGCCTCAGGCCAGGGCCCTGGCCGAGGCCAGGGCCGGTGCCCTGGCCTTGGGCCAGGGCCTGGGCAGCCCTGGCAGAGGCCAGGGCATGGCCCCTGGCCAAAGCCAGGGCCTGGCCGACTCTGGCAGCAGCCAGGGCCGGCGCCCTGGCCTCTGGCTAGGGCCTGGGCGGCCCTGGCAGAGGCCAGGGCCTGGCCCCTGGCCGGCCCGGGCAAAGGCCAGGGCCGGCGCCCTGGCATCTGGCCAGGGCCATGGCCGGCCCTGGCAGAGGCCAGGACCTACCCCCTGGCCGGCCCTGGCCGGCCTCGGCCAAGGCAGAGGCCCTGGCCGGGGGGGCCAGGGCCCCTGGCCGGCCAGGGTAGAGGCCCTGGCCGACCAGTCTGGAACCCTTGGCCAGCATTGGCCGGCCTCGGCCAGGCCGAGGGAACATGGCCATGCCGAGAAGCCCTACGGTGCCGGCGGTTTCGGCCCCGGCCACCTGCATGGCCGGCCCATACAGGACCGATGGCAGTTGCATACGGCAAAACCCCCTACTTGGGGGAATCCGGCCTCGGCACGGCCACGGCTCGACTCCGGCAATGGCCGGGGCAAGCCACTACCTCCCACTACAAAATACATTTGCAAAATACGTTTGAAAAATACGTTTTCAAAATACGTTTTTCAAAAACGCTTTTTCCGCTGCAAGTACTATAAGAGTACTATCGTTTGATAAGTGAGGGGGAAATATTGAAAGTTGTTCTAGATGGTGATTGGAATCGTAGAGACCTTTCCGATTCTAGAGCAACATCTTCAATATTTTTCGAAAGTAACTTATCAAATGTAAAAATATCATTCCAAGTGGGATATTCCAAGTGGGAGTGATATCTATGTATAAGAATTTTATGCAATGATTTTTGATCAAACCTTCGGTTTTTGTGTCTTTTGTAGCATTTTAAAGTTAAAATGTCTTCTGCCGCTAAGAACATCGTCGCTGAGTTGAACAAAGGTGAAAAACTCAACGGCGATAATTACAAACTATGGTCCATAAAGATACAATATGTTCTAGAGGAGCAAGATGTGCTCGAAACTCTAAAGAACAAAATGATTGAACCAGAGTTTGGCACTAAGGCCCAACACAGAAGAGACAAGGAAGCTTTTGATGCTTGGTCTCGGAAGAATAAGATTTCTCGCATTACGTTGCTGTCAAGTATGGCAGACGACATAATGCGAATCTTCCGAGAGCATGACCTAGCAATGGACATATGGTCCAAGCTTGAGGAGAAGTTTGGTGGCACTTCGGTGTCTAAACTTCGTTCTTTAACTATAAGATTTGATTCATACAAGAAACGTCCAGATCATTCCATGGGGAAACATCTGTGACATATGGCAAATCTCATCTCAGAGTTAAAGGATGCAGGTCATGTGCTCACTGACGAGCAACAAATCCAAGCAGTCATACGTTCCCTATCAAATGGGTGGGACCAAATGAAGATGCATCTCACTCATAATGAGAGCATCAAGAACTTCAGCGATGTTTCTAAGCACCTCGAGTTAGAGGAAAAGCGGCTTGCGACCGCCAAGCCAAATGCAGAAGTGCATATGGTTGCTAGTTCCTCACACGGGGGAAAGAAACGGAAAGATCTTTCGAAGTTTACTAATGAACGTAATAAGCAACCAGAGTCTACCAAGAAACCCAAACATAAGGGTGGGAACAAGAAATGGCACAAGAAGAAAGACTTGAAGATGATCAAGTGCTTCAAGTGCAACAACTTAGGTCACTATGCCCGTTCTTGTACGGATGGAGGTGACAAGGTAACTTGTAATGCTAGTTACAAATGTGTTTCTAGTTCAATATTTCTTGTAGAATCTAATCCATTTTGGATAATTGATTCAGGTGCCATCGACCACATAGCAAGGGACAGACGGTCCTTCGTGGAGTATCACCGGATACCCCAAGGAACGAAGTGGATCTATGTAGGAAACAACACACGTGTTGAAGTGGAAGGCGTTGGGACTTGCAAGCTAGTCTTGGACAACGGCCGCACTATCCTACTTCATGATGTTATCTTCGCTCCGGATATTCGAAGGAATATTATTTCTGTGGTCATTTTAATGGGTCTTGGTTATAGTTGCTTTTTTCATGATTGTAAAGTGGACTTGTTTTGTAATAATTCTTTAGTTGGTACTGGGTATGTTATTCAAAGGATTTATTGTATTAAATACAATGTATGGCTCCTCATTTTGTAATGAAAATTTCCTTGTTGCAAATTCTTCGACTTATGAGTCAGATATAATTTGTTGGCACGCAAGGCTTGGTCACATTGGACCAACACGTATGGATAGACTTGCCAAACGTGGCCTTCTGTCCAATGTTTCAAAGGTCGATATGTCGACCTGCGAACATTGCCTTGTAGGGAAATCTTGTCGCAAGCCGTTTGGAACCGGTACAAGGGCCGAGGTTCCATTACAGCTCATCCATTCGGACATATGTGGTCCGATGAATGTCAAGACAAGACGCGGGAAGTCCTATTTCATCACTTTTATTGATGACTTCACCCGATTCGGACATATCTATTTGATATCCAACAAAAGTGAAGCATTAACCTGCTTTAAAAACTATATGAGTTTAGTGGAAAATCAATTAGATCGCAAGATTAAGGTCTTGTGATCCGATAGGGGCGGTAAATATCAATCAACAAGTTTTAAAGAAATTTGTGATGAAAAGGGTATAGTTCATCAGGTAACTATGCCTTATACTCCGCAACAAAATGGTGTTGCAGAAAGGAGGAATAGGAATTTAATGGAAATGGTCCGTTCAATGATGGTGCAAGCTAACTTGCCAATCACCTTTTGGGGTGAAGCATTATTGACGGTCGCTTTCATCTTGAACCGCGTACCCTCGAAATCAGTTAGCTCCACTCCTTACGAGTTGTGGAACCAAAGGTCTCCTGACTTAAACATTTTGAAACCTTGGGGGTGTGCATCCTATGCACATATTTCCTCCCATAAGTATGGCAAACTTGGACCACGGGGAAGGAAATGTATCTTTATACGATACGCAGAAAACTCCAAAGGTTATGTTTTCATTGGTCAGGAAGACAATGGAGGTCTAATTGAATTTAAGTCGAGTGATGTCACTTTCTTGGAAAACGAGTTTCCAAGACAGGGCGAGATAAGTCAGGATTTATCTTTATTTTGAGATTAATGATCAAGAATGATTACCTCATTCGAGTGGGAGAATTCTTGGTGAAGACGAAAATACGTTTCTACCTTCACCAATGGATGATACGAATGATGCTGATCCTATTCCATACAGGAATAATGATCCAAGTGGGAGAAATTCTAACGACATTCCAAGTGGAAGTGATATTAGAATTGATCTAAATTCGAGTCAACAAGGACTTGAAGGATCTCAAATACGACGTAGTAGTCGTACAAGGTTAGCTCCTCTAAGATTTGAGGATGAATTCCTGCAAACCTTTATGACTTTACTACAAGAAGATGACGAGCCTGCTAATTTCAAACAGGCTGTATCATGCCCTGTAAAAGACAAATGGATAGAAGCGATGAAGGAGGAATTAGAATCCATGAAAGTTAATCAAGTCTGGGACTTGGTTGACTTACCCAGAGGACGTAGAGCTATTGGGAACAAATGGGTTCTCAAGATCAAGCATAAGGCTGATGGCTCTATAGATAGATATAAAGCTCGCCTTGTCGCGAAAGGTTTTACGCAACAGGAAGGGATAGACTACGAAGAGACCTTCTCACCTGTTGTTCGTTTTACCTCGGCTTTTGTAGCTTGCTTAGACCTCGAATTACATCAAATGGATGTAAAGACTGCCTTTCTCAATGGAGAATTGGACGAGGAGATCTATATGGAACAACCAACAGGGTTTGTAAAAGAAGGAAACGAACATAAGGTTTGTAAACTTCGTAAGTCCATATATGGTCTTAAACAATCTTCGAGGCAATGGTATATACGATTTCAAGAAGTTGTCTTATCAAATGGTTTTTACCATGCTTGATGAAGATAACTGTGTATATATCAAGAGGATCAAAAGCAAGTATGTTATTATGTCTCTATATGTAGATGACATTTTAATAGCCGGAAATGACAAGGGCTTTATGATGGATATCAAGGCTTGGCTTTCATCAATATTTGAGATGAAAGATATGGAAGAAGCCGCATATATCCTTAGAGTTAAGATTTCAAGGAATAGTTCGAAGAAACTTCTTTCTCTTTCACAAGGGACTTATATAAAGAAAGTTCTAGAACGTTTTAATATGCAGGACTGTAAGTCCATTGATATTCCAATAAGCATATGCGATAATTTATGTCTGAAGATGTGTCCTAATAACCAAAGGGAAAAGGAAATTATGGAAAAAGTTCCATATTCCAGTGCAGTTGGTAGTCTTCTGTACGCTATGATGTGTACAAGACCGGACATCTGTTTTGCCGTTGGAATGGTAAGTCGTTACCAATCCAATCCAGGGCAAACACACTGGAAAGCGGTTAAGAGGATGATTTTTCAAAAGACTATGATAAGACCAAGAAGGTAGACATAAGGTACATATCTATGCATGAGATGATAGCGGATCCGCTTACGAAGGCGATCCCCAGAGATGTGTTTTACAAACACTTATCATCTCAAGGATTGCGTAAGAGCTGAGTTGTACCAATGTAAATTCCCATGTCTGTAAAAGATCAAATTTAATAAAAGAATAAGTTCTTTTCAACATTGCATATGAGTTTCTAGAAAATGTTTGTGTACATTTTAAAATCTCAGCTATATTTTCTAGTATGTCGGACAGATTGAGGTTGGCTCTCTCACATGAGCAACCGCCTTTATTATATCAGACGGATAAAATAAAGATGAGACCTGTTTAAAGTCAAAATCGTCATACGGATGATTTAGAGTCATGACTTAAACAAAATGGTCGTATGAAAGATCTGCATCATATGGATGCTTACAAAAGATCTAAGAGGATTCTTAAATCCTATCTGTCTTATGCGGGATGTGGATCCAGAAGATTATTTGAGTAGTAAAAGGGACTCAAAATCAGACATTGTGGTGTCTGATCATCATCCTTACAACATCATTAAGACAAACGCTCCCTGGGAAAGGAGTGATGTTGTAATACGTATTCATACTACGTATGCATTTGACCATTGGGTTAGAATAGTAATTGTGTTTACTATTATGTGAGACCCAAAGACCACATGGGTCTTAACTCGTTACCCTTATGGACTCTAATTGGTTCCTTTAGATTTGACTGGGTGATTGCTATCTTAGCATGTTGCTTATGGACTATGGTCAATTCGGTCCGGCGGGGCATGTTAGAAAAGCAAGTCAAGTCAAGATCGAAAGGATCGCAAGAAGAGGAAGATTAATTTCATATTCACATTTGGACTTTAGAGATTCAAAGCTGGCCAGCCAATTGTAATCCAGATGGGATTCAATTGTTGAATATAAAGTATAAGAAATGTGAAGAAATAATCTAGGGTAAAGCATGCGTTGATCTACTCAACTTTGCACCTCGAGGAGTGTTGTGTATCTCTAACAAGTGCACAACAGCGGACTCTATGCGCATGACGGTCACACGGCCTATTTCTCGGTATGATAAACAGAAGAGCTAAAGGAAAATATGTTTCCTTACAATCCCCTCAAGTGTGAGTGGGAGATGTTGGATATGGACGACATATATACACCCATGAGAGGATGTATGAGGGCCTATGGACCTCAGATGTCGCGTGCACGAAAGCGTGCGCGAAGGAAACCTTTTCTCGTGTGAAAAGGACCACTCGATAAGTGGAAAAAGTCAATTTATAAGTGCATAAAGGCACTTGATAAGTGAATGAAGAAGAGGATAAGTAAATGTGCTAATATAGGCTAATAAGCTTATATTTAGTTATTTCCTACAATAACTACCCCTAAAGCCTATAAATAGGACCCCAAGGGTAAGGCATTTACACTAATCTAACCATGACATAAGTTTGCATAAGGCAACTTGTGTTCTTCTTCTCCCTTCCATTAAAATCCTCTTCTAAATAGAGATTTAGGCGGTGAAACGCTGCTTCGATCCTCCGTGACGAAGTACTGACCGTTGTGGCGAATCTGAGGGCGAAGTTCAGAGATTACGGTGCCGCGTATGCAAGCGTAAGCCTCTCCTCTTCATTCGATCCTAACATCGTTGTTTTGACAGGATCCTACAGGTATTTCATTTCAAATTCTTTTGTTAGGCTTACAGATATCTCAGCGATCTCTTCGTGAGATACAATGAGATTCAGATCGTCTACGTAGACAGCGATTATCACGAATCCTTTTCCCTTTGTTCTTATGAAGATACAAGGGAAGACTTCATTGTTATTGAATCCTTATTTAACAAGGAATTCGCTGAGTCTGTTATACCACATCCTTCCTGATTGTTTGAGACCATACAATGATCTTTGCACCTTAACAGAGTAGACATCCCGAGGTCTATCTTTTATTTCAGCAGGCATTGAGAAGCCATCAGGAAGTATCATGTATATCTCCTTGTCGAGATTACCGTATAGATATGCAGTCACAACATTCATTAGATGCATATCTAGGCCTTCCTTTGCTGTTAAGCTTATCAGGAATCTGAAGGTGATCGCATCCATGACCGTAGAGTATGTTTCGTCATAGTCAATACCCGGTCTTTGGGAAAATCCTTGTGCTACAAGTCTAGCTTTGTAGCGTGCGATCTCATTATTTTCATTTCTTTGTCTTACGAATACCCATTTATATTCCACAGGTTTGACACCAGTAGGTGTCTGGACTATTTGCTCAAAGACTTTGCGTTTCTGAAGCGATTCCAGCTCGGCTTCTATTGCCTGATTCCACTTTGGCCAGTCATTTCTAAGTTTGTATTCAGCAATAGAATGTGGATCATGATCATCGTCGCTTCCGGTGACGTGAATAGCAATGTGAAATGCGAAGTCATCGTCGACAACTGTACTCTTTCTGTCCAATTCCTCACATGTACGTACATAATTTAATGATATTTCTATTTCTCCCAGCAGTTCCTCTACAGTGGATTCCGAGAGGAGAGAGGGTATGTACACGAGCTCGTTTCTTTGTGGGGATATCGTCCCAAGGTCTTCGGATATTTTTCTTTTTCTTGGATTGTTATCCTTGAAGCCTGGTGGTCTGCCTCTTTTCTATTGAGGTGCAGCCACTTCTGTTGCTGGTGGATTGCATCCATCCTTTGGGATGTCAATCCTAGCTGAAGTATTTGCAGCAGGGATATGTGATTTGACAATCTTCTGGTTGTCAGTAAATGAGTCCGGTAATCTATGAACTGTGTTTTGGATGTGTAAGATCTTCACGATCTCATCATCACATTGTTTTGTTACCGTGTCATAGTGGGTCAAGCTTTTTGTATCCCACGTTAACATTTCCTTCGCGCCAGACATTTCAATGTCTAGGCCCATTTTGGGGAAATATGTCTCATAAAAGTCACAGTCTTCAAGACGTGCCTTAAAAGCGTCCCCCATTTGGGGTTCTAGGTATCTTATAATAGAGGGTGAGTCAAACCCTACATAAATACCTAGGCGACGTTGAGGGCCCATCTTGGTCCTCTGGGGTGGTGCGATGGGGATATAAATTACGCAGCCGAAGATTCTCAAGTGAGAAATATTCGGCGGCGTTCCATATGCAAGTTGCGTTGCAGAGAGACTCTGACCTCCTGAGGGTCTTATTCTTATTAATGACGCAGCATGTAGAATTGCATGTACCCATGCATCCACCGGCAACTGGGATTTCATTAGCAATGGATGTGCAATCCATTGGAGTCTTTTAATTAGCGACTCAGCTAACCCGTTCTGGGTGTGAACATGCAGCACCGGATGTTCAATTTCTATTCTCATTGCCTGGCAGTATTCTTGAAATGACTGGGAGGTGAATTCCCCCGCATTATCCAGACGTATTTTCTTTATTTGGTTGTCTGGAAAATGCGCCCGCAACTTTATAATTTGTGCCAGGAGCTTTGGAAAAGCTAAGTTGCGGGTCGAAAGTAGACACACATACGAATATTTCGAAGATGCATCAATCAGTACCATGAAGTACCGGAAAGGCCCACTAGGAGGGTGGATGGATCCTCATATGTCTCCGTGTATTCTTTCGAGGAAGCTTGGAGACTTGATATCCACTTTAAGTGTTGATAGCCTTGTTATTAATTTTCCCTTGAAGCAAGGTACACAAGGGAATTCTCCCTTCTGAAGAATCTTCTGGTTCTTCAGGTATGCCCATAAGATTGTGATAAAATGCGGTGCATCATCACAGATCCAGGGTGGCCAAGTCTATCATGTCAAAGTAAAAATTTGGCTGATGTTGGGCACTTCAGGTGCTCTGTCAGGTTTGCTTCATCTCTCTGAATCTTTGTATGGTAGAGGCCCGAAGAAAGTCTCTCAAAACGTTCAAGTATGGTTTTTACTCCATTTTCTTGGGACGTTACATACAGTAATTCATTTTCTTTTACATTTGCTGTTTCCAAGTGGAATCTGTTCAGACGGATATCTTTGAAACTTGGTAAGTTTCATTTGGAATTCGGAGAGTATAATGCATCTTTAATTTTAAGTTCTGTTCCTTTGGGGAGCAACAAGGTTGCATTCCCAGAACCTTCAATTATATTCGATGGCCCAGAAATTGTATTTACAGGGCTCTTATACAGTATAATGCTATGAAAATAGCATTTATGCTGAGGGATCGTATGTGTCGAAGCACTGTCTACCAAGCAGTCATGAGAGCATTCCATCTAAAAAGATGAGTAAAACATTTGCATTCAGAAACTACATTTTATTCAAAGGAAATCAAATTACATAAAAAGCTCTCATAAGATAGATTGTTCTGAAAATAAAATGCTAAGATAAATGTAGTAGGCTAATCAAGCATGTCCTCTGATTCGAAGTATTTAGCTGTGAACTTGACTGCATTATTTGTAGCCACCAGGTTTGTTTCAGCATTCTTTTTCTTGCTTTGTTTATACAACTCCTAGAGATGAAGTAGGGTCCGACACACTCTGGACTAGTGGCCTTTCATGCCATAGCTGTGACACAGGTCTTCCCAATCCCTCTTGGGTGGGGGTGCATCATTTTTCTTGTTGTCATGTTTGCGCCAAGTGAACTTGCGCTTCCCTTCATTCTTTCACTGCTGTACTTGGCCCTTGGCTCTTTTGTGTTGTCCCCCCTCTCTGTGGTCTTTCTTTTCTTTTATTATCTCTCTTCTTTTTGAAGGAAGAGGTATGGTGAGCTTCTGGTAGAGGGGCAGTGCCAGGAGGGCGCATATTGTGAGTGGCGAGAAGAAGCTCTCTGTTTTGTTCGGCGATGAGCAAACATGACAGCAGCTCAGAATACTTGGTGAACTTGCGTTCACGGTATTGCTGCATAAGTATCGCATCTTTTTCATGGAAAGACGTATACATCTTTCCCAGCATGCGATCTTCTGAGACTTTCTCACCATACAACTTCAGGCGTGAGGTGATGCTAAAAAGTGCTGAGTTGTACTCAGCAATGGACTTAAAGTCCGGCAGTCTCAGGTTCTCCCACTCATATCGTGCCCTTAGGAGTATAACATCTTTCTGATGTTTATACCTATCCTCAAGGGCAGTCCATATCTCAAGTGGATTTTCGATTGTAAGGTACTCAGCCTTTAAGGTCTTGTCCACATGGTGGCGAATATAAATAATGGCTTGCGCCTTTTCTATATCGCTAACATTTTCTTTTTCTGTTACAGCAGCAATGAGGGACTTTGCCCACAGGTGAAACTTCACATCTAGCTGCCAGCTTAGATAGTTTCTACCTGATGCATCCAGCACTTCGAAATCGACGCTTGCAATTTTAGCCTTTTATCTAGCAGAGCACAAATATGCATGAATTAATATTTTAATCAGAGAAACATTTTCATGCGGAGGCAATATTTAATGAAAAGCTAAATGCGTGGATCGGCCAGTCCCACATAAAAAGAGTCCAAAGTCCATACAGTCCATATTACACAATTTGCAGCTTTAAAAGGAAAATACAACTTTGGAAACCCCGTAGGTCCCATATAATATCTCCAGCTTCAATTGTGGCATCCGTCTCCATGGAAAGTGGGCTTCTGTCTTTGACATTTACATAAGTTCCTCACTACAATATCTCTCAAAGATAAAAGAAAAGTGCGGGAAATAAAATGTGGGACTTAAACAGCCAATCCAAAAAATGCATTTAGCCATGCATGCAGAAATATTGTGCTCATCAACATTTTCATTCACAGACATCGCAGGCAGTTATATATATGCATGAGGATAAATAATTAATTACTTAATAATTATTGGACCATTGGGCAACGTCATACACCGTTAGGCTAGGTAACTAACGGCAGAGCGTGTTAGTTCTTGGTTTCAAGACTAACGTTGTTTTGATGATGATCAATACATTATGTTAGTGTGCTAATCATTCTTATGTTTTAGTCTCAGTTTATCTTAATGATTATATGTTGATGAGACAAAGCATAATGCTTGGAGGTTATTACAAGGAATATCTTAAAGACCTCCAAGAGTGATGGTGTGCTCAAGCTTGGATGAAGTCATGAAGATCATCTAATGAAGCCAAAGCTTGGAGCATGATGATGGATGGACATCTAGAGGAGCAATGACAAAGCTTGGAGCTTGATGAAGGGAAGCTCATCAAGGAGTGCCAAAGCTTGGAGATGATGGAGAGCATCAAGGTATGGTGAGCTTGAAGACTTAGACTCTATGAGATGCAATTTGTAATCCATGTAATTTCTATTACTTGCTTTTCTCTTTTTGAGTCTAGGATTATTGTAATGCCTTGATAGACGGTCATACTCTCATGCATATGCTTTTAACCATCTTAGTGAGCCTTAGGATTATCATAGAATCCAACCCAATAGGTTCATCTTGTCCAAAGACTCATTTGGAGTCTCTGGCTCTCCTGCAGTCGCCTGCTGAAGGTTTAACAGTCGACTGGGTGATTTCCAGTCGCCTGTCGAGCCTTCTACAGTCGACTGTGATGCACAGCTCAAGTCAAATTTTCTATTAACTCTTCTTGAGCTTTTCACATCAGTCGACTGATGTTCAATTTACAGTCGCATGTACTCTTACAGTCGCATGTGAATTGGTCGACAGTCGCATGTGCGCTTCTTGCATTTTCTGGGCTTTTTCCCATGTTGCAAGACAGTCGCCTATTGCTGTTTTTACAGTCGCCTGTATATTTACAGTCGCCTGTGAAATGGCCTTCAGTCGTCTGAAAGGCGTAAGTGCGAAATATGCATCTCTCTCTGTCTTTTCTCCATCTTATACAACAGTCGACTGATGAAGGTATTACAGTCGCCTGACTATAAGACAGTCGACTGTATTATTGACATCAGTCACATGTATGCTTATCTGGAGAAAGAGTGCATCTCTCTGTTTCTTGACCATCCCTGCTGCAGTCGCCTGATGAAGGATATACAGTCTACTGTCTGCTTTTCAGTCGCCTGTGTAATCTTCTACAGTCGACTGTCCTGGTTCAGATTATAGCCGTTGGGATATTTTCTAGACGTTGATCAATCGACTGTCTAATGATCATCAGTCGACTGTTCTTACCGTAAACTGCCAAAATCTAGCCATTGCAGATTTCTTCCCTTTGGGTTTTTGGCTGGTTTTATGGGTTCCTTTGGGCTTCCTATATATAGGAGTTGGCTTAGTTCTTGTAGAACTCTTGGTTGATATTGAAAATCTTTGAGAATCATTAGCCACTCCTATTCTCTCTCATTTCCCTCTCATGAGCACATTTCTCTTCATGCATTGAAGCTAGCTCATGGGGAAATTCTCCAAGGGATCTAATTCTCATTTCTTTCTTGGAGAGCATCTTTCTTCTCTTCATTTCATACACTCAAGTGAGAAGTGTTAGGATTCATTCCTAGAAGAGAGAAAGATCATCAAGTGCAATCAAAGCTATCTCAAGCACATGGTCATTCACTTGCATGCCTTCTTCTTCATATTGGTAAGATCATATCAAGACATATGTAAGTGTTGTTTCGTTTTGTTTTTGTTCGAAACCCTATTTCTCTTTGTGGGATTAGGATTCTCTCTTTGTGAGAGGTTGTCTCTTTGTGGGACTTAGGATACTCTCTTTGTGGGAGTAACTCTCTTAGTGGGAGTTTAGTGTCCTAGTGTAGGGCTAACCCTAATTCTCTGAGTGGGAGTTAGTAATTTTCTGAGTGGGAGTTTGACCCCTGTGTAGGGTTGGTTGGGTCCTTGTGTAGGGCAAAATCCTCTTGGTGAGGTCTCTCTCTTTGTGGGAGTGTATCCCTTTGTGGGATTTGTATTCACTTCTCTTTGTGGGATTATAGTGAATATTGGTGTGGCTAGATGTACCCAAGTTTTGGGGAACCAGGGTAAAATCTCTGTGTTTGTGATTGTTGTTGTTGAGCACTCTGTTTAATTTCCGCTTCTTATTGTGCTTTAATTTTAGTAACTTTTAATTAAGCACTTTGCTTGCTATTACACTATTCACCCCCCTCTAGTGTATGTGTAGCCACGCAGGGTCCCCTACAGAGCGGTCGCAGGATCTTCCTAATTATTAAGCTTAAATATAACGCACAACCACACATAAAATATCCACGGAATAAGCCAGTGATGCAACATATGAAATAATGATTTTCAGACGAAATCATTTAATAGAGGGTTGTGCAAGTTGAGTTTATCCAAAAAAATTGGAAAATCGCTCAAACAGTTAAACAGGTTCTACGACAAGGAAAAAGTTTTCCTTATTAATTTATCCCCCAAAAGAGTCCCAAAATCCCCTTTTTACATTAACTTTTAGGTCGCCAAAAACGCCTATTTTTCTCAAATTTTTAGCCCAAAAAGCCTTTTTCGTAGCTTTTATCTTTGTTCCCCCGAATTTTTTTTGATTTGCCTGCGGGCCTGAGGCCCGCAGTCTGCCTGTGGGCTTCAGGCCCAAATGGCTATTTTCCATTTTTTTGTGTTTGGGTTCCGGCTCAAGTAGGGGTGGCTGCTAGGGTTAGCCGCCGCCGCCCTTAGGTTAGCCGCCAGGCGGCGGCTGACAGGGGGGAACGGGCGGGGCCGCCCCCTTTGAGGGGACGGCGGCGTGTGGCGGCGCGAGGGCCGTAGCCCCCCTTCAGGGTGGCGTCTGTGTGGCGGCGCGAGAGCCGCAGCCCCCCTTCGGGGGGGCGTCTGCGCGGTCGGAGCGAGAGCCGCAGCCCCCCTTCGGGGGGGCGTCTGCGCGACGGAGGAGGCCGTCGGACCCCCTATCGAGGGGGGTTTGCCTCGCAGCGGCGGAGCCACCGTACCCGCCTTTGAAGGGGAATAGCATTGCAACGGCGGAGCCGCCGTACCCCCACTTCCGGGGGGTTTCGCCTCGCGGCGGCGGAACCGCCGTAAGCCCCTTCGGGGGGAATCGCCTCGCGGCGGTGGAGCCGCCGTAACCCCCTTCGGGGGGGTTTCGCCTCGTGGCGGCGGAGGCCATCGCACCCCCCTTCGGGGGGTTTCTTTCCCGGCGGCAAGGCGAGCCGTGTCCCCCCTTCGGCGGGGGGTTCGCGGTGGCGGGGCAAGCCGCCCCCCCCCCCCCCCCACGGCGGGGGGGGTTCGCGGCGGCGGGGGTGGGTTTGGGAGGGGTAAAAGACAAGTTTTTACGTGAAAAAATTTGTCGTTTTCAGGCGACAAACAATCCCCATATCGATCTTACGAGATCTAAGGGCAGATCAATCATACGTATGATAAAAACATCGTTTTTAGCGATTTTTACCTCTATATCCGTCCTTCGGATATAGCGACGGTTGAACGAAGCCCTACGCGATGACAACGCTCGATTGAGGAAGCCTTGCATTGCGCGTGTGGATCTCCCGTCTCCCTTCGCCTTCGCAACGATCGAAAAAAGTTTTTGTGGAAAAAATTTTAGAGGCACGTGCTGATAACGTGTTATGAATCAACTACTGTGGGAGGAGCCCCGGCTTTTTATGTATAGGCAAGTGGGGAGAGTACAAATATGGGCTACATTGATATGGGCCTATCTCTAAGATAGCCCAAAATCTTAACCAACTCCGGTATTTAACCATTCACAATAATTTGATAATTTTAAAATGATTTTAAATACTTTAAAATTTTATGTGATAAAAATTTTAGTAGCTTGCAAATTTTGTTATGATTTTAAAACAAGTTTTTTTTATATTTTTATGAGATAAAAATAAAATGTTTTAAAATCATAATTTTAAATTTAAGTGTTAAATTTAAGAATGCATTTTAAAATGATTTTAAATGCTTTAAAATTTTATGCGATAAAAATTTTAGTAGCATGCAAATTTGTGATGATTTTAAAACAAGTTTTTTTATATTTTTATGAGATAAAAATAAAATGTTTTAAAATCATAATTTTAAATTTAAGTGTTAAATTTAAGAATGCATGTTTATTGTTTATTAGATAAACCTTTTTCTATTTAATTGTTAAATAGTTGGACACTCATTTTATGCGTTAAAATTAGTATAGTTTATGCTTAATGGCTATGTTTTTTCTTGTCCCTTATTTGATAACACAAGACAACCCTTTTAGGTTAGCCATTAAGAACTCGATAAAACTTCTGAAATGAATTTTAATGACATGCTATGTTTTAATAAATCATTAATAACCTTTTGAGACCTAATTCCTGATTATGGTAATCCTTTTAACGACGATTATTATTTTAATCGTTATAATAATAATTCTCATTAAAAGACTACTCTTAAAGCATTGTAAATGAATTTATTAAAATCCTAATAACGATTAGGATATCACGTGAATCTTATAGTTGATAAGGATTTAAGAAAAGTTATTAACAAATCCTAAAATTTTGAATTTTAAGGATTCAACTAGTTGATAGGATTAATTAGTTGTTAATAAAAGCCTTTTAGTTTACGGCACGCGTATATAAATGATAAGTGGCATTCAATGGATCATGATATTGGTCAATGTGCTTGGCTAAGTTTGTTGGGTCACCCTAGCTAGACTGGGGATAAGTGACCCTGGCTTAGTCAATTCCCTGGGTGTGTCCGCTGGACCGCAATGACACAAATCATGATTATATGACACTCTGAACTATATCTAAGTCAATTACGTTAAAAATCTTTTTCAAGATTAGTCGTAGCCCTCCTTACTTTTGGAATTTGGAAACCAGGGATTTCATGTTATGGTTGTTGAGTCAACTCAAGCTGTAACATGAATATCTTTTGGGAACCAATTCCATTAAACATGGGATGTAGTTCGACTTAACCCAAACCGTCGCGTCGTGAATCAACCGAGTGTCAGTGTTAGTTAGGGTTGGACACGAAAGTAAGGGTCCGACTAGACTAGTCTTTATGATTTGTTGGGTCAACTCAAGGTCATAAGTGACTAGGGGTAAAACCGATAAGGGAATCACATTCGATGTGATTGATGAAGAGTCGTCTACCGATCGCAGAGTTAAGCAACTTGTTGAGTCAACTCAAGGTTGTGAGACTCAGGGTGGTCGGGTCCCTTTCCCATTATATTTAATTTTAATTAAATCATTCATTAATTGGCTTAAAACGATCGCAAAAATAGTGGGAGGATATAGATTGATAAAAGCCACTCTATCTATATTTAATATTGAACATATGCTAAACTAGGTTAAAGTTCTATGTTTACCAAGGGAATCAAAATGTAATATTCTAACAGAATAAGTTAAATGGTCAAATAGGTTGGTTAATGGAATATCAAGTTAAACTCTAATTGATAGAATAAACTATAATCTCGTTGACATTAAAATGACCTTATTAAGGACAGACTTAAGGAATATGATTTCATTAAGTTCTGAGTCCAACAAAATAAATGTACGTTATATGTCACTCGCCTCTATATGGGGCAGCTGGAACATATTGATGTTCAAAAGCAAGTTTCTCCGTACAATTTGTTGAGTCAACTCAAGGTTGTATGGAAAACGGTTTCGATCCGTAAGGTTTGAAACTTCGATCAAACTGTTTGATTCGAAGATGAGTGCATGAGCAGTACAAGACAATGTATCCAAATTAGATCTTGAGTCAAGCAACTTGTTGAGTCAACTCAAGGTTGTGAAGCTCAAGTGTTTGGACACGTTAGGTGTTTGTACAGCTAGTAATTTTGTTGTGACATGTAATATCTAAATGAGATTTAGAAAAAGAAGAAGGCACTCAGGAAAGTCAATTGAGAAAGATAGTTTTATTTATCATTAGTAAAGGCATAAGTATGAGGAACTAAAAATGTGACATATTTGATGTCACGATTTCATAATAATTGTTATACAAAAGACGACTAACACATTTTTGACGAATGTCGTCACCTTGCTTCTGAAGCAATGTTTTGTGTTAGTAATTTGTAATAACTATAATATATTAAATGTTAATATATGAATACGCAAGATAGTAATAAACTTATATGGCAAAATAGACTAGGTCGTATCATAGAGACTAAGCTTCACAAGTTACATAAAGAGGGGTCTGACCTCTCGTATTATGAGGTCTATGGACACTTGTGAATCTTATTCTCAAAGTTATGATGGCCGAAACTCCTTCTGTAAGACAGTGGGAGAGCGAGTTGTTGAACTCACAGTCTTGTACATACTAATGTACCCGGACCCAAGTCTAAGTTAGCCAGGATAAGTTGTTCTTATTCTATTGCGACACGTGTTCTTGATGAAACACAAGTCTGATAAAATAGAGAACAAAATGACAGAAGTATTTGAAATGATTCGATTAGATCGAAAAGTCAAAATACTTAGATGTATAAATCTTGTAAAATTAAAAGAAAATGTGATTTTCTCTCAAGTCAAGTCTCTTAACATATTGGATGTGTTGGAGAGCATAAACCGCACTTTGTTAGACATAGTGCGGCTCATGGCAAAGTGACTGGGTTATGATCCTCCCTCTGGGTTAAGTCCCAGATAGTAATGCCTAGGATTTGATAAGGTTCTATGAGGACCTTATCAATAAGATATTCATTAAATCAATCATTAGGAAGTTAAAGGATTACTCGAATCTTGTGAGATGAAGAGTCGAGTTAGACATCATAGTCAATGATGGCTTAGTCAACTTCCGGGATGTAATTTAGAGTATAGACTCTGATTAAAAACTTGATACAATAGGTCCGTGCACGTAAATAAAGTATGGACTTTAGTTTACGTGCCCAAAAGAAATTGTTTCTTACTGTCTGCAAGTAAATTTTCGAGTTTAGAAGATTGGTGCAGAAAGAAAGTAGTGAAGTACAATTATGTTGGTTGAGAACAGTTTTCATCCTAACTCCTATAAACGGATTATGATGAAACTGTCTCGCCAATAGATGCGTACAGATCTACTCGGACCGAACTTGATGTAAACGCTCATGATAACCATGAAAACTGGAGCATTCATTTATAGTTCGTTTTCTAAATATGATTTAGAAGAACGAGCATATATGAATCAGCCAAAGAGTTTTCAAGGTCAGTGGGAGCGAATAAACACATGCGAGGCATCAAGGGGATGGAACATAGTTTGATAAAGTGGTCAAAAGAGTTTGACGCCTTTAAAAACGATCCATCTAAAATGACCAAAAACTTATTAAATTATTATCGTAAGGTACGATGAGATGGATAAGATCCAAGAAAATGAAATGGATTCTGGACGACCAAAGGAATTATTTGAATGAGATGGTTGGTCTAAAATAAACATAGAAAAACCCCTTAAGTCTATAAAGTAGACGGTTTAGCAGATCCACTCACAAAGACTCTACCACATGAAGTCTTAAAAGACTTATGTGTAAAAACGGTATGAGATACCGAGATAAATGGGCCTGACTGCAAGTGGGAGATGTTTGGAGATGTATGCCCTCGAGGCATACATCTCTGTAGTACTTGTATAAACATCTTGTTCAAAATAACAGTAAGCTGTTTGGTATAATTTATCTAAGTTAAATCATAATGTAGTTATCATTAGATATTAACTTAGGTAAAGTCCTTAGACTTAATGCAAGGTCAAACATGTATCGAGATGAGTATCTCGATCATGTAGAAATGCTTGACCGTCTGTAGCATAAGTCTAAAAGGGTTTGTGGTCATAGATGTTTCGAGAAAAGGATATCGAAATATGGGATAGACCATTATGTCTTAGTCTTCACCGTATAAGCGGTGACGATGATCTCATAATCGTTTGACTTGGCGAAGTCGAAGACGAGACACAGGTGCTCATTGGAGAATGAGTTCACCGAACGACCCATAAGAGTTACAATATGGTTATGATAGACAAATCTGTCAATGATAACTCTTAGTGATGATAGGCAAGTTGGTCTTTGACTTGAGGCCATTGTACGAACCTGTATGTGAACGATGTCACTTAGATCTCCGACCTAGCTTCGAGTCAAGGCCTGTCGAAAGGTCTTTGGTTGGGTGACACTTAAAGCATATGAGGAGAGTACTGACCAAGAGAGGACTCGTCTCTCCCAGTCAATGGGGAGTTAGTGTCGTAGAGTTAGTTCGTTCTTTCGTGAAAACTCTGGCCAGAGTATGTTGGAAGTTGTCCAATATTATTTGACTAAAGATCGATGGAAATTAAACGACTTCCAGCTATTGGGGTTGATAGTTTGACCGTACCCTAGGCTTGAATTAAATGACATAATTTAGACGAAGAGCCTAAAACTGCGGAATTCATCAGAGACATAGTCAGGGTGGTCCAGACAATACTCATGTCGATGAGTTAACCACATAGTTATGATACTGAAACATGGACGGCAACTACTGCTCATGGTCACTACCATAAGGGGCTTCGAGCCCAACCTGTAGTAGGGTCAGGCTGTAGGGTCTCACACAGAGTGCGACCTTCGTCTAGTAATAGGTAGAAAAATTAGGGAGAATATGCATTTGATGCAAGGGATAGAACACTGCAACGAGTTTGTAGTTATCTTCTGCATTCGGGATAAATGATCCTGAGTGCAAGTGGGAGATGTTGAGGGATGTATGCCCTCAGATCATTTGTATCTGATGCAAATGATATTTTAAGCTTAGATATGAGACTATTTAGCATGTGATGCAAAAGGAGTTAAATATGTCTTAAATTTTTTAAGACCATATTTAATATAATAAACGCATTGAAAAGGTTATCTGGATGATGGGATCGTCCTGCTCTAAACGTATGTTCAAACCGCGTCAAAAACGGAGTCCAAATGCACAAGTTAGAGCCAAAACAAGTCAGCCCAAACTGTTGGGCTGAACCTAGCGAAAATGGAGGCCCACCAGGCCCGACTTTTCTGGTTAGGGTTTTTAAAACCCGTGATTTTTTACGGCTGGATTTTCCATCTTTGAATGGTTTTTGGCTAACTTTGAGACGACATTTGAGGGGTCAAACGACGTCAGATTGACTCGCGGTTTTTCCTACGCATTCACCGTTCAACCCTCTTCGATTTGATAAGTTGTATCAAGATTGAAGCTCAACGGTGAGGGAGTTAAAATTCATGGAAGTTTGGCCTTTATGAAAGGAAAACTAACTTGAATTATTAAACTCTAAAAACATACTCATACATCGGAAGTGGAGTAAAGGGGAGGGGTCAGCCGCCTATATAAATAGGGGCCTGCCCCCTCCCATAAACTCATCCCAAGCTCTAGATCTGAGCGGCTCCCAAAAATGTTGGAGCACGCTTGGGTTTAGGCTTAAATTAAATATTCTCTTCTCCATATAATTTCTACCTTACTCATGAAGAGCTCTAGCAAAGCCACGAAGGGGTACGGATCCGATCCGAAATATTGGTGAAGGTTCACACTCGGGTGAAACTTTCTTCGGCGCGTGGTTGGCTCAGCGACAAGAGGATTGCTCGCCACAGGATGCAGAGCGGTTCGGCATGGGATGGGGAGCGGCTCGAAAGACGGTGCGGTACACCTGGCATGTACCAAGGCAAGGTTCCGGGTATGTGAATCTTTCCTTTAATTTAATCGCAGTATTTTAGATCCTTCTTGGGGTTGTCAGATCCACCCCAAGTTGGCAAAGATCCTGGCTAAGGGTCTTGAACCTTAGGGCTTCGTTAAAATAGTTTAACGAATCAAATTTTTCTGCTGCATTCTTTTCTCTCTATAGTCTGTCCGACTTAGGACGGGCATAGATTTGTGCCTATGGGTCTATAAAACCCAACAGTAAGTTCATTTCATTCTTAAGGGGTCCACACGCACACACACACCGATAATGATTTATTTGGTAATTGTTGTAGTTTATGCCTAGACTTCGTCGTCAAGTCTAAGCTATCGTGAGGGGGTCATGTACGCTATCACAGGGGGGAAGGAGAGTGGCAACGGCATGTGCTCGCCGGGGCACGTCGGGAACGGCGCGGCACGGCGCGGCGACGTCTAGATTTGGAAGACGGTGACAACGGTAACAGGTCGTCGCGAAAGCGAGGAGACGCGTAGGACAGTGGCGGTTTTGGCTTGGGAGAGGCAAGGGGCAGTCGGCGGGTGTGCGTGGATAGCAGGGGGCAGCAGGCTGTTTCACGGGGGAAAGGAGGCCGGCAGTCGAACTGGGCGGTGTAGCGAGCACGCGTGAAGGAGCTGGCGGTGGGTGAGGGCGGCTTGAGGCGTGGCTGAGGGAAGGACATGCCGGCGGTAGGTCTGTCGGGACTAGGGGCCGGCGGCTGTGTGCTGTCAAGGGGAGAGGGAAGAGGAAGGTTGCGCTACAGGGTATAGGGTGTCGTGCAGTTTTGAGAGGAGTCCGACAGTTCGACAAAAGAGGAGGCCGACGGCTGGGTTCTGTGTGGGCTGGCCGGAGCAAAGGGGGAAGTCGGCGGTTGCTAAGTGGGAGAGGGAAGATTCGGCGGCTGATGCGTTGGAGAAAACCCTATGGAGGTGGCTACGTTTTAATGAGGGAAGTTTGCTAAAGAGGGAGGGAAAAGAGTGGATTTAAGGGATATGTGGGAGAGAGTGGGGGGAGGGTATGATTAGTTTTGCAAATAGACTAGGAATAAATGGTAGGATACGTAGGATCCATTAGAGATTTAATTTATTAGTTAGGATTTGAAAATAACTTAGGGGAGAATAATTATATATAAAATAATAGGGATGGCGGGATGGTCTAACGATGTCTGAAAAATACAAGAAAAATATTGGGACGACCGTGGCGATGAGAGGATCGAGAATCCGATGTTCGGTCACGTGCTAGGTTTATGAAAAATAATAATAAAAATAAATAATCAATCGTTGAAGTCTAAAGGTTAAGACACATCTTCATATAAAGCTGATTTGTGGAAGAATGACCCGTAAAATGACGTTCATAAAAATTTCCACAAAAATATACTCTCCTTGAGGGTCACAACGATATATAACTTCGCGTGTTTGGGATTCAAAAGGAGGTCACAATAAATACGCGTACAAAATAGGAGATACGCGCTGAATGACACTCAGTCGAAAAGCGAGCAATATATAACTTGACCTTATCTTTTCCGACATTGAGGGAGTGTCTTCCTCCCTTTACATCGATGAGGACTCCCGACGTGGATAGGAATGGTCGCTCGAGGATGATCGGGATGCGTACGTCTTCGGGTATATCCATGATGACGATGTCACATGGAACTATTATCTTTCCAATTTGCACTGGCACATCTTCGACCACTCCGAGCGGATACTTCACCGAGCGATCTGCCAGTTGAAACAACATGTTCGTAGGCTGGAGATCCCCTAGATTGAGCTTCTCACAAATCTCTATATGCATCAAGCTGATGCTTGCCCCTAAGTTGCATAGTGCGCTTGTGATCTTCAAATCTCCTATGACGCACGGGATTGAGAAGCTCCCCGGTTCCTCCAACGTTTCAACAGCCTTCCATTGAATAATGGTGCTGCACTCTGCCGATAGCACCACTTTCTTCCGCCTACTACTGTCACGCCCCGCTTCCCAAAACGACGGAGGCGAAGCGTGACTAAGGCCCGCTTAGGCCGGAGCTGTGAAGCTCGGACCCAATAAGCGTCTGTAGGGGTACCATTTTTTAAAATTTACAGGTTCTTGCATTTGATAAGGTTCGAAACAATAGGAAGTACAGAAAGAAAGTGGCATTCATTAAAATAGAGAGATAATATCCAGCGAGTACAAAATCTAAAAGGAGAAGCCTAAGCATGGCAACAAACTAACGAAGAGCAAACAAAAAGCAGTAACCGCTGAAAAGCGACGACGGAAAGGTCCTCAAGGTCTGGTCCTCGTCAGGCACATACTCTGGGTCGACGTCCTCGGCTCCACATACTCCAGTAAGTCTGCCTCGTCCACGAACTCTGGCTGAACACCTAACGTACAGTACCCAAGAGAAAAGAAACTGTACGTCAGGTAAAGTCTACAAGAAGGGTTAGACTCTACTGCAAGTGCACCACCTATTAAACAATGGTTTACTGGTTGATTAGCATGCTGGGGTTATAACAGACGGTTTACTGGTTGTTTAGCATGCTGAGGTTATAACAGGATGACAACAGAAAGTAAATGCAGCAGGGAAGTAAAACACGACAAGTAGTAGTCAAAGCGTGTGCTACCAACTACGGGACTAACCTACAGGTGTCAAGACAAGTCGGGACGTGACGAGACAAGACAAGACAAGTGAGACACGAAAGGGTTCACGCCTTACGGTTCGAGGGGGATCAGACCCTCTTGCCGTGCGCACGCTCAACCCAACCTCAAACCCCAAGTATGACAAGACAAGACAAACACGACAAGGGATCACTCGCTCTAGCTTGGCGAGTGCCCTATTGCCCTCTGGGCTGTGTATCACGACAAGGGATCACCCACTCACTGGTGAGTGCCCTATTTCCCTCTGGGCTGTGTATCAGTACAAGGGATCACCCACTCACTGGTGAGTGCCCTATTGCCCTCTGGGCTGTGTAACAAGACAAGGGATCACTCGGAGAGTGCCCTATTACCCTCTGGGCTGTGTAACAAGACAAGGGATCACTCGCTCTAGCTTGGCAGGTGCACTATTGCCCTCTGGGCTGTGTAACAAGACAAGGGATCACTCGGAGAGTGCCCTATTGCCCTCTGGGCTGTGTAACAAGACAAGGGATCACTCACTCTAGCTTGCCGAGTGCCCTATTACCCGCAGGCTGTGCAAGACGGGACGGGACGTGACAAGACAGGAAGGGTTATTCTAGGGTGTCCACACACACGCACACACATGATAGCCCTATGATGTCAAAAGTTATTATTGTTAGGCTCAGACTTCGTCGTCAAGTCTGAGCCGTCAAGGGTCGTCCCGGACGCTATCATTTCACGTCCGGTTCTCTTTGTTCACAGTTAACAATTCTAACCAAGGCCTAAGCACGACCAAAAGTGCAAGTGGATACACTTGCCTGCGGTGGAGAGTGTGTCGTCTGTCCGGGGCGTCTCGTCCAGTCGTCACGTCCGTGGTAGTCCGTCTGAAAAGGGATCACGGTGACGATGTCAAGTCGCGATTTCCATCAAGCCTATTAGGGTTCATGTCTAGGTTATCGGGACTATCCTATTCGTCAGAAATCACATTTTTTGATGTTCAGCCCTATTCGACGCTTTATCCTATGTGCACAGTCAAAAAAGTCCATTCGTCGATTTTTCTATGTTTGCACAACGTTTTAAAACAGAGAAAAAGTAAATTTAATTAAAGTTGTCGGTTTTTAGTTAGGGTTCAGTTTTCGCTACAGGTGGGTTGCTACGAATTCGGGGAACCAACCTGGTGTGAGGAACGCGCACTAATCTGACATCGGGTCTGGAAATGGTGGCGGTGCTCGTGTCCCCGACTGTGGGTAGCGCAGTGAAGGTCGTCTCGGGATCGCCTCAGGATTGTGACGGCTGCGGGTAGCACAGCCGAGATGTCACGGCTACGGGTACGGTGTCGAGATTGCTTCGGTTGTGGGTAGCACAACGAAACGTCTCAGGCAACGGTAATGGTAACGGATCACGATGCCGGAAGATCGTGAGCCCTACGGCATCTATGTTGTCTCGACTACGGGTAGCGTAGTGAGACCTGTCCGGGCAGCGGATGAAGTGTAGGTAGCGAGCACGATCAGTCTGACGGCAAAACAGGGCGTAACGGCGACGATAACCCGTTGGAATGCCAGTCCAAGGGCCGATCGGTCTAGTATTCGTTGCGGGGTCTCGTGCAACGGCTGCAGGCGGCACAGCAGCGGTGGGGATCAGCAGCGGCGGTGCGCTGCGCGGGAGCCGTGGAGCAAGGGCACGGCTCACGCCGACAAGAGGGACCGTGAGTCGAGGTGGCGGTGGAAAGCTGTGATGGGCGGCCGGAGGCTGAGATCGCAGGCGGCGGGGAGCTTGTGGAGGAGGCCGCGGGAAGGTGAGGCGAGATCACCGGAGAACGGGGAGGGCGAGGGCGGCGATCGGTGTCGAAGGAGCGCAGCAGTGGCGCGGGGAGGCTGTGCTACGATCACAGCGGTGGAGGCGAGTGGATCGTGGTGGCTGCGGGCTGAGGGGAGACCACGAGGGAGGTGAGAGGCAACGTGGGGGCTCGGTGGTCACGGCGGGGCGATGGGGCGGATCGCGACGGGGCACGAGGGCGGCGGCCTCGTGAGAATCGCGGCAGTGGGAAAAAGGAGATGCGGCAGTGGGGCAAGCGGCGCTGCGCGGGGAGGAAGGAGAGAGGTGACGGCGCGAGATTGCGAGGGGAGGCCGCGGGGGAATCTTGCCGGCGCCGGAGGGAGAGGGAGAGGGAGATCGGGGGTGATGGTTTTTTTTTGGGGTTTTTTTTTCGTTTTCTAGAGGGGGGCTGTAACGACTGGTTTTCATGTATTTGGATTATATATATATTATATATATGTTTTGGTGGATTTTCTCCTTATGTGTGGTTTTCGTCTCCGTAGCTTTCGTTTTCGATCGTTTCGTCGTGATTTTCTAGCTTCTTCCTTAGAATCGTTGATCTTGGAGTAAGTCGCTCATGACAAACTTCAAATCGCTCATATTTTAGAGTTAGAGTGATCCTCGAAGCCGTAGAAATCTTCCCGAAGCTTCGCGCTTCGATTCGGCACTTTTAGTGCACTTTAGTTGGTTCAAGAAGGGGAACCAACCGACTAGATTGAGATCTAGTCGGTCGGCATCTCTACTCAAACCGACTAGTTCATTAAATCAATTGTACAGGAGTTACTGTTTACTTTTAGTCGGTCTAAGAACAACCACCGACCGACTAGATGTGAAACTAGTCGGTCAGAACTTGCTCTCAGACCGACAAGTTCCTTCAATCAATTTTACCTAAGTTACTTTTTATCGTTAGTCGGTCCAAGAACAACCACCGACCGACTAGGTTACAAACTAGTCGGTCAGCCATTGTTCTTTAACCGACTAATTCTTTGACCATTTCGACAACCTGAGTTACTGTTTGGTTTTAGTTGGTCACAGTTGGTCGACCGACCGACTAGTTGTTGAACTAGTCGGTCAACAACCCTTCTTTGACCGACTAATCGCTGTCGTAAACCTAGGGTTTGCCCAGCCGCCGGCTGTGCCTATTTAAACCCCCCAAACGTTTTTCTTTCTTCATTCATTTCTCCTGAGCCTCCTTCTTCCCCAAATCATCATACATCTTCCCCTAGCCTTCCTCCTTCATCAAGAGCCCCTCCCCCTCTCCATTTAGGCCGGCCATCACCTCTAGGTCGCCGGAAAACCCCCCAAAACCCCCAAAAACCCACAAAATCTCATTTTTCCAGATTTTCTCCCCATTTCCAGATCTGAACCCTAGTTTCCCGGATCGTTTCTTCCATTGCCGTGCTTGCTCGGTATCGTTCTTCCGCTTCCTACGGTAGTGTTCGAACCTCTAATATTTTCATCTCCCACATTTGATATTTTGAAACCCTAATATAAATGGATGTTGTTTTGATGGTTGTTTCTCCATAACAGCGACTTTCCCCGTAGATTAGTATTTGTGAGACGAACCTTTGTGATCGTCATCCTCGGGGTTAGGCAAGTGAAACTTGCCACTTAGGGTTTTGGGCCATGTCTTAGGCCATTTGCTTATTGTAGGCGGAAAAGAGACTAGGCGACGAAATGATACTCGCCTAGGCGCAATTTCAGGTTCTAGCTTGACAACGAAGCTAGATCCGTCATTTATCATGTTGCATAAAACTACCATGTCATGTTTAATTTCAATTAACGGTACGCGAATTAATTGTCATGTCATTGCATTCTTTAAATGTTCCTGTGATTGCGTAGCTCCGCTACACCTAGTGAATTGATTGAGGCTAGGCACCTGCTTTTAGCGGGCACAACCCTACGCCAAATTGTGAACCTAAAAACAAGCTCTTGTGCGGGGCAACCCTGGCTCATTTACTGAGCATCGTGTACAGGGACCCTGGCTTGTTTGCGTGTGGAAGGGGTAAGGGTTAAGCGGCCATTCAACTGGGAGTCTGCCTGATCAGCAACTTCAGTTGTAAGGCGTAAACTCTGGGTTCTGGGGTAGTGTTAAGCGGCCACTCAGTGTGAATGTCAAACAGTTCAGCTGTAAGGCGTAAACATCTACAAACAACTTGAAACGTGACTAGTGAAAAGATTGAGAATGTTAGTAGCTTGGCTACTCCTGTCATGCCATGATAATTGTTCTCTTGCACTTATTGGTACACCGTGTCTTACTTGTGCACTCTTACCATAACTGCCATGTCATGAATACTATAACTGCTAGGATGCTAGTTTACTTTGCTTCCAGTTTCCTTGCCCAAGTCTTTTAGACTTGCTGACATGTGCCCCTTTACTCTTTTGGGTGACACAAGTTAGATCTTGAGCCTGAGGTTGCTACTGAGGACGTGGTGTTCGCTGACGCTGAGTCAGAGCCCACGTTCATCGAGGAGTACGAGGACACGGGCGATCAGTCGTAGAGGCTGCTTGTGTTCTTTGTTTTAGACTGTTTTTGTTGTCGGTGCGTAGCACCAATACTCTGTTTATGTTTGTCTTGGTTGGCCTTGTTCTGGGCCTTTAGACTCTTTCTTTTAGCCTGGTGGCTTTTCTGGATGTTGAACTAAATTTTAATGTTGGACAATTCTGAGATTTGAGATTTTATTTCTGTCTCTCTTGTGTTATTATCTTTGTTCTGTTCGTGGTTATAAGGACCTGCATTTAATTTATTGACGCTTATCAGGCGTGTGGCTTCACAGCTCCATGTCTGTGCGGACCTTATCACGTCTCGCCTCCATTTTAGGGAAGCGGTGCGTGACAGGTTTTGTTGGTGGCCCATGTAGGTCTCTTCTGTAACTGCGATTATCGGAATATCGATAATAATATTAGAATGTCCAATAAACTAAGTTCGACATCCGAGTCATAAGCTATGAGTCTAATCTGGTTCGTTTTCTGTGTCACTAGATGGCAGGACGGCGATTTACCCGTGGTGGTGGTGGTGGTGGTGCGCCCCTCATGACGAGGAGCCTGAGCGGGAGCCCACCAGTGGGGAGATGATGCGAATGATGCTTCAGATGATGTAGGTGCAACAGGGCGTGCTCCTGCAAGTCTAGAATGCTCCAGGTGCTCGAGCTGCTCGGGCAATCCAGGATGCCCCTCGCTCTGAGCCGGGAGCGAAGCAATTTCGGGAGCTGGGTCCCGCTTATTTTGATGGGTCTGAGGGTCCTCTAGCTGCCGATGAGTGGATTCGGAACATAGAGGATAACTTGAAGATGGCGAAGATCGGCCCGGCTGGATGGGTTGATCTGGCGAAGAGGCAACTCAAGGATAATGCTCGGAACTGGTGGGATGCGGAAGAGAAGATGTTGGTGGAGCCGATAGCTTGGGCTACCGTTAAGTCCAGGTTCGATGAGGAGTTCTTTCCGAAGGCTGCTAGGAAGGAGATGCTGCAGCGCTTTATTGAGCTGAAGCAGGGGAGCTTGACGGTGGACCAGTACCACCAAGAGTTCACTAGGCTGAGTCGGTTCTTACCGAAGATGGTGCAGGATGCTGATGAGAGGGCTCAGAGGTTCCTGCAGGGACTTGCTTTGGAGCTTCAGAGTTTTGTGTCTTCCTCTGATCTGGACTCTTATCAGAAGGTTCTGGTAGCTGCGAGGAGGCAGGAGTTGAACCTGAGTCAGAGGAGGGGACATGTTTCTGGTACTAGGAAGAGGCCTATGGAGCAGGCCAGAGCGGTGGTTAGGCCTGGTTTCAAGCCGAACCAGCCAGTTCAGTTTAAGAGGCCAGGAGGGCCTAATCAGAAGACTTGCCATTTCTGCGGCAAGCCTGGCCACATCAAGGATCAGTGTAAGAAATTTCTGGGCCAGTGTTTGGTTTGTGGTGATGCTTCTCATGTCGCGAAGGATTGTCGGCATGCGAATCCGTTGCGGAGGGCACCTGTTGCAGCACAGCCGTTGCAGCAGAGAGCGCATGTTCCTGCTGGACGTGGAGCAGCTCTTGTCCCATAGAGGCAGGCTTTTCAGCAGGCTTTTCCGCCGAGGAGGCAGGCTTTTCTGATGACCGAGGTGGAGAGCGAGGCTGTGGATGAGGTTATCACAGGTAACTCTCCATCTAGCTGTTCCTTCTTAGTTAGTTTTGTTTGTTAGAATATGTTTGATTGCTTGCATATGGTTGTTTGCTAGACTAGGGCTTGATTGTTAAATTACTTGTTAGGTGTGGTTTTGGTTTGCACATTTCCTGCGCGAGTCCTCTTTGACTCTGGCGCGTCGATGTGCATTATTTCTCAGAGCTTCGTGGAGAAGCATTCCTTGTCAACGTCCCCTCTTCCGAAGAGTTGGAATATCGTCACAGGGAATGGCGTGGTCTCGGTGCATCGTGGTTGCAATTCTTGCTCGTTGGTGGTTTGTGGACATGAGCTTTACGCTGATTTCATTGTCCACGACATCATCAACTATGATGCGGTCCTTGGGATGGATTGGCTTGTGAACTTCTATGCTACGATCGACTGTCGGAGGAAGAAGGTGGTGTTCGAGATTCCCGGACATCCGGTATTTGAGTTCAGCCGAGGTAGCAGTTCGCTTGGCCCTGTCAGATTTCGGGCCAGGCCGGTGGAGATTGTGGCTATGCAGATGGAGCTCGAGAGGCCAGCGGTTGTGCGGGACTTTGATGACGTCTTCCCCGAGGAGATGTCTGGATTGCCACCTGATCGAGCTCTGGAATTTTCTATTGATCTTGTTCCGGGAGCGCAGCCGATTTCGAAGGCGCCATATCATATGGCACCCGCTGAGTTGGAGGAATTGCGGAAGCAGCTGGATGAGCTTTTGCAGAAGGGTTATATCAATCCTAGTGTGTCTCCGTGGGGAGCACCGGTGATGCTGGTGAAGAAGAAGGATGGTTCGTGTCGCATGTGCGTGGACTATCGGGAGCTGAATGCGGTGACCGTGAAGAATAAATACCCGTTGCCTCGCATTGATGATATTTTTGATCAGCTTGGAGGTTCGAGGGTGTTTTCGAAGTTGGATCTGAGGAGTGGTTATCATCAGCTGAAGGTGAAGAAGGAAGATGTTCCGAAGACAGCATTCAGGACGAAGTATGGACACTACGAGTTTGTGGTTATGCCTTTCGGTGTAACCAATGCACCCGCAGTTTTCATGAATCTGATGAATCTGATCTTCTATGACTTTTTAGATAAGTTTGTCGTTATCTTCATTGACGACATTCTGATCTATTCAACGTCGGAGGAGGAGCATGCATCGCACTTGAGGACGGTGTTGGAGATTTTGAGGAGGCATCGTTTGTATGCCAAGTTTTCAAAGTGCGAGTTTTGGCTGGATAGAGTTGCTTTTCTCGGGCATATGGTGACTGGAGATGGTATTTCAGTGGATCCCGAGAAGATCAGGGCCATCAGAGAGTGGCCTGTTCTGCAGTCAGTGTCTGAGATCAGGAGTTTCCTTGGGCTTACTGGTTACTATCGGCGCTTCATTAAGGACTTTTCCCGTATTGCCGAGCCGATGACCAGATTGATGCGGAAGGATGTACCTTTTGTTTGGGCGGGTGATTGTGAGAATGCCTTCGGTGTTTTGAGGGAGAGATTGACGACTGCCCATATTCTTGTTGTGCCTGATCGCAGTGGAGGATTCGAGATCTTTTGTGATGCTTCTGGCAAGGGTCTCGGTTGTGTGTTGCATCAGCACAGGCATGTTGTGGCATATGCTTCGCGTCGGCTCAAGACTCATGAGAAGAATTACCCGACACACGATTTGGAGTTGGCTGCCGTCGTGTTTGCGCTCAAGATTTGGAGGCACTTCCTGCTGAGTGAGAAAGTGAAGATCTTCACCGATCACAAAAGCTTGAAGTATATTTTTACTCAGAAGGAGCTCAACATGCGACAGCGTCGATGGTTGGAGCTCATGGCGGATTATGAGATTGATTTGTAGTTTCACCCTGGCAAGGTGAATGTGGTTCCTGATGCGCTGAGTAGGCTTCCAGCTGTGATGGTTTTGACTTCGCAGTGGAGATTGCAGCAGGATTTTTGTGAGTCTGGATTTGAGATTGTTCTTCCTGGGGAGGCCTCTTCATTGATGACTATGCAGATTCAGTCGACGATCGTGGATCGGATCAAGGCTGGCCAGGCTGAGGATCCGAAGTTGGTGAAGATTCGGGAGCAGGTGGAAGCTAGTCTGCGGACTGACTTTTTGGTTCATGAGGATGGCTCGCTGAGATTTGGAGCTAGGTTGTGTGTGCCAGCTGGGGATATTAGAGAGGAGTTGATGGTTGAGGCACACAGTTCGCCGTATTCTGTGTATCCTGGTGGGACCAAGATGTACAAGGATCTTCGTCTGAACTATTGGTGGCATGGTATGAAGAGGAGTGTGGCTCGGAGTGTAGCCAAGTGCTTGGTTTGCCAGCAAGTGAAGGCGGAGCATCAGCGTACGGCAGGGTTGCTACAACCGCTTCCGATTCCGGAGTGGAAGTGGCAACACATCATTATGGATTTCGTGACTGGACTACCTCGGAGTCCGAAGCAGAATGACGCGATTTGGGTGATCGTAGATCGATTGACCAAATCCGCGCACTTTATTCCGTTCCGAGTAGGACAGTCCACTGAGGCGCTAGCGAGGAGATACATGGAGGTAAATTCTTTTACTCTCCATTTCTATTTCCTTTTCCTAGTTTAGATAGTGATGTGACGTGAATCGTGCAGGAGATTGTACGACTTCACGGAGTCCCTGTGAGCATCGTGTCGGACAGAGACACGAGGTTCACATCTCAGTTCTGGCAGAGTTTGCAGAAGAGTTTGGGTACGCGTCTGAGTTTCAGCACAGCGTACCATCCGCAGACGGATGGCCAGTCCGAGAGGACGATTCAGATCTTGGAGGACATGCTGAGGGCGTGCATGTTGGATTTCAAGGGTTCGTGGGAGGACCATCTACATCTGGTAGAGTTTTCCTACAACAACAGCTTACAGGCGAGTATTGGCATGGCGCCTTTCGCCGCGCTTTATGGGAGGAAATGTCGATCGCCATTGAGTTGGGATGACATTGGTGATCGGGAGCTGTTGGGACCTGAGATGATTGTGGAGGCCGTGGATGTTGTCAGGAACATTCGGGAGAGGTTGAGGATTGCTCAGGACCGTTTTAAGCATTGGACGGATGCTAAACGGCGTCCTTTGGAGTTTCAGCCAGGCAACCATGTGTTCTTGAAGATTTCCCTGAATCGTGGTGTGATTCGCTTTGGGAAGCGAGGGAAGTTGAGCCCGCGATACATTGGACATCTTTGGAAGGAGTTCACAATGTTTTCCATGTGTCGCAGCTTCGTCGATACATTAGCGATCCATCTCATGCTGTGGATTTCTCGGAGATTACCGTTCGCCCTGATATAACGTATGACCAACAGCCAGTGCAGATTCTGGACAGGCGTCAGAAGTCACTCCGGAACAAGGTTGTCAATCTTGTGAGGGTGATGTGGCGACACGGCTCGCCCGGAGAGTCTACTTGGGAGAATGAGGATGAGATGCGAGAGCGTTTCCCACTTTTGTTCCCGAACACGTGAGTGTTGGGAAATTCCGAGGACGGAATTTTTCTTAAGTTGGGGAGGATGTAACGACTGGTTTTCATGTATTTGGATTATATATATATTATATATATGTTTTGGTGGATTTTCTCCTTATGTGTGGTTTTCGTCTCCGTAGCTTTCGTTTTCGATCGTTTCGTCGTGATTTTCTAGCTTCTTCCTTAGAATCATTGAACTTGGAGTAAGTCGCTCATGACAAACTTCAAATCGCTCATATTTTAGAGTTAGAGTGATCCTCGAAGCCGTAGAAATCTTCCCGAAGCTTCGCGCTTCGATTCGGCACTTTTAGTGCACTTTAGTTGGTTCAAGAAGGGGAACCAACCGACTAGATTGAGATCTAGTCGGTCGGCATCTCTACTCAAACCGACTAGTTCATTAAATCAATTGTACAGGAGTTACTGTTTACTTTTAGTCGGTCTAAGAACAACCACCGACCGACTAGATGTGAAACTAGTCGGTCAGAACTTGCTCTCAGACCGACAAGTTCCTTCAATCAATTTTACCTAAGTTACTTTTTATCGTTAGTCGGTCCAAGAACAACCACCGACCGACTAGGTTACAAACTAGTCGGTCAGCCATTGTTCTTTAACCAACTAATTCTTTGACCATTTCGACAACCTGAGTTACTGTTTGGTTTTAGTTGGTCACAGTTGGTCGACCGACCGACTAGTTGTTGAACTAGTCGGTCAACAACCCTTCTTTGACCGACTAATCGCTGTCGTAAACCTAGGGTTTGCCCAGCCGCCGGCTGTGCCTATTTAAACCCCCCAAACGTTTTTCTTTCTTCATTCATTTCTCCTGAGCCTCCTTCTTCCCCAAATCATCATACATCTTCCCCTAGCCTTCCTCCTTCATCAAGAGCCCCTCCCCCTCTCCATTTAGGCCGGCCATCACCTCTAGGTCGCCGGAAAACCCCCAAAAACCCACAAAATCTCATTTTTCCAGATTTTCTCCCCATTTCCAGATCTGAACCCTAGTTTCCCGGATCGTTTCTTCCATTGCCGTGCTTGCTCGGTATCGTTCTTCCGCTTCCTACGGTAGTGTTCGAACCTCTAATATTTTCATCTCCCACATTTGATATTTTGAAACCCTAATATAAATGGATGTTGTTTTGATGGTTGTTTCTCCATAACAGCGACTTTCCCCGTAGATTAGTATTTGTGAGACGAACCTTTGTGATCGTCATCCTCGGGGTTAGGCAAGTGAAACTTGCCACTTAGGGTTTTGGGCCATGTCTTAGGCCATTTGCTTATTGTAGGCGGAAAAGAGACTAGGCGACGAAATGATACTCGCCTAGGCGCAATTTCAGGTTCTAGCTTGACAACGAAGCTAGATCCGTCATTTATCATGTTGCATAAAACTACCATGTCATGTTTAATTTCAATTAACGGTACGCGAATTAATTGTCATGTCATTGCATTCTTTAAATGTTCCCGTGATTGCGTAGCTCCGCTACACCTAGTGAATTGATTGAGGCTAGGCACCTGCTTTTAGCGGGCACAACCCTACGCCAAATTGTGAACCTAAAAACAAGCTCTTATGCGGGGCAACCCTAGCTCATTTACTGAGCATCGTGTACAGGGACCCTGGCTTGTTTACGTGTGGGAGGGGTAAGGGTTAAGCGGCCATTCAACTGGGAGTCTGCCCGATCAGCAACTTCAGTTGTAAGGCGTAAACTCTGGGTTCTGGGGTAGTGTGAAGCGGCCACTCAGTGTGAATGTCAAATAGTTCAGCTGTAAGGCGTAAACATCTACAAACAACTTGAAACGTGACTAGTGAAAAGATTGAGAATGTTAGTAGCTTGGCTACTCCTGTCATGCCATGATAATTGTTCTCTTGCACTTATTGTTACACCGTGTCTTACTTGTGCACTCTTACCATAACTGCCATGTCATGCATACTATAACTGCTAGGATGCTAGTTTACTTTGCTTCCAGTTTCGTTGCCCAAGTCTTTTAGACTTGCTGACATGTGCCCCTTTACTCTTTTGGGTGACACATGTTAGATCTTGAGCATGAGGTTGCTGCTGAGGATGTGGTATTCGCTGACGCTGAGTCAGAGCCCACGTTCATCGAGGAGTACGAGGACACGGGCGATCAGTCATAGAGGCTGCTTGTGTTCTTTGTTTTAGACTGTTTTTGTTGTCGGTGCGTAGCACCAATACTCTGTTTATGTTTGTCTTGGTTGGCCTTGTTCTGGGCCTTTAGACTCTTTCATTTAGCTTGGTGGCTTTTCTGGATGTTGAACTAAATTTTAATGTTGGACAATTCTGAGATTTGAGATTTTATTTCTGTCTCTCTTGTGTTATTATCTTTGTTCTGTTCGTGGTTACAGGGACATGCATTTAATTTATTGACGCTTATCAGGTGTGTGGCTTCACAGCTCCACGTCTGTGCGGACCTTATCACGTCTCGCCTCCATTTTAGGGAAGCGGGGCGTGACAGGGGCCGGCGGCTGTGAATTTTTAGAGTTGGGTTAGGGTTAAGTCAGGGGTTATTAATAAGGTTAAAAATGCTATATACCTTATAGGGTTATAGTTAAAAGAGGAAAGTTAAAGGGGTAGAGGGTGTAGAAAGAGGGGGAATTCTAGAGGAGAATAGAAGGAGCAGTTTAGGATGGGTATTATGAAAAATAATTAGAGATATAGCCAGATTTGGCTATCAATTTGAAATTTGAACTGGTTAGGGAGATCGACGGTCGAGGTTATTTCGGATGAGATCTCGCAATTCGGGCGTCCGAAAAATAATCCGAAAATACCGGGGCGATCGTGGAGACGAGACGCAAAGATCTACGGAGCCTGATCGTGCGCTATGCCTTCCAAAAATTTACGTAAAATCGGAAACGGCGTTTTGAGACAAATGACTAAAACGCCCCTATCATTCAAAGTCGTTTCGCGAGAAAACGAGCAGTGAAAAGACGTTCCCAAAAATTACTATAAAATTCAACGCCCCAAAAAGATCGCAACGGTATATCGCATCGCATACGCCGGAGCTCAGAAATAGCCAAATAAAATACGTGCACGATAAAGCACGTGCACACAGAAAAAAAAATCATAAGGTCGGAAAGCGACCTTTACAACTACCCTTAGTGAGTATCTCCTTCAGAAACTTGGCATAGGTAGGTATCTCCGAAATTGCGTCGAGTAACGGGATTGAAATGTTCAGCTGCTACATGAGCTCAAAGAATTTCCCATATTTCTCGTCCAATTTGGCTTTTTCTAGTCTTGATGGGAACGTGATCCTTGGCATATAAGTCCTGGGAGGCTTGTCAGCAGGCTTTCCATGCTCCTTTTCTACTTCCTTCTCCTTGGAGGGTTCGGGATGCGGGGGCTCTACCTCATGCTCATCTTCCTTGTCATTTCCAGATCCAAGCTCAACGTGAGCTTCTCCTTCCACCTTAGATTCTTTCTCCACGATGAGCATGGTGGGGCCATCAAATTTCTTCCTGCTCCTTAGTGTGATGGCGTTGATGTGCCCGCAGGGGTTCTCTTCAGCCTGCCTTGGCAGCTTCCCTTGTGCCTTAGAGAGTTGGAAGAGCTGTTGTGCCAATTGTGCCATGGTGGTTTCCATAGATTTCTGGCTCGACGCCAGCTGTTGTGTGGTGATCGACGTGAATTGTTGCATCGTTGTCATCAACTGCTGGATCGAGCTCTAGAAGTAGTCGTTCTGTTAGCTCTGGGTCCAGATATGGCCCTCGATTAGCACTTCTAAATTAGATTTATGGATGGGGATGCACTCATAGGGGGCATCTGGTTGAAATTTTGGAACTGTACCGGAGGAGGCGGAGTCTGGAACTCTTGGGGATGAAGAGGGTATGGCGGAGAGGCTTGCAAACCCCGAGTCTAGTAGGAAAAGTTCGATTGGTTCCTCCACCCCTGATTGTAAGTCCCGGAGTACGGATTGTTCGATGGCCTTAGATTGCTTCCTATTGGGTGTTTGCTTGCTCAATGGTCATATCCGTAGGCACCACCATGGGTGAAAGCATTCAGTGCCCCGGTGCCCCTGCACACCACAAATTTCACAAACTGCCAACGTAGGCAGCATAGCAACACCGAGTCCAATGAGAGAAAGATGTTTAGTCAAGGCATCAAACTTTGCTGAAAGAAGTGACACCTCATCAACATCATACTTACCTCCACTCGCGGAGGTGCTTCTCGCATTGCTCCAGGAGTCATTATTTTCTAACATGGCTTCCAGTAGTCTCTTTACTTCAGTTGGGGTCTTGCTCATTATAGCGCCATTAGTGGCAACATCGATAGACATTCTCACCGATGATGTTAACCCGTCGTAGAAGGCTTGAATAAGCAACCATTCTAGCATGCCATGGTGGGGCAGATTCTTTGGAGCACCTTACATCTCTCACAAGCTTCATAAATAGATTCTTGCTCTGACTGCTTGAAATTGGTGATCTCATTGTGCAGCTTAGCACTATTTCCTGGAGGAAAATATTTCGTTAGAAACGCAATAGATAAGTTGTCCCATGTAGTGAACGTGTTGGGACTATGACTCCTAAGCCAATCTTTGGCTTTATCCCTAAGTGAGAAAGGGAATAATCTCAGCCTGATGGCGTCATTGGTGATACCATTTATCTTCAGCGTGTCTATCTTCTCCAAAAAGGTGTTGAGATGGTCATTCGGATTCCCTATCGGGGCCCCTGAGAATTGGTCCATTTGTTCGAAGTCAACCAAAGATGGTTTGAGCTCGAAATTGTTTGCCTCCACCACCGCCATTTGGACGCGAGATGTTGATCTATTGTGGGGCATGGAATAATCCAGGAGCGACCTAGCTGGTGGTGGTGGTGGTGGTGGACCATTCTCAAGGTTGAGTATTTTATCCATCGTCACGAGGGCTTGTCACCTCCTCCTTTCGGCGTTAAGCCTTCTTGCGGTGGCTTTGATCTCCGGGTCTAACAGACGCAAATCCGCAATGCCCTGAGACCTCATGTGCATAAAAAAGGGCTACACCAAAAAGAAACGTTTAAAGCACCAAGAAGCGATGAAAAAGAAATATGAACAAAAACAAAGAAAAAGAAACACGTAGTCTCTCGTCAAAGACCATAACCAAAATCAAATCGTGCTTCCCCGGCAATGGTGCCAAAAAGTTGATCGTCACCCAAACGACGATGCTAATAAAATTGCAGTGCACGGGTCGGTGTAGTTACTAACAGGTCGAACACGAGGAGGCAGTCAGTGAGTATCGGTTTATGAGTCTTCGAGTGAAAGCTACGCAATAATATCGGTGATTGGTCGATGAAAATATAAAAAGTGTGAATCAAGGGATAAAAGCTCTAGGGCATGGGGAATCCCCGTCGTTGGACTAAGGTTAGGGTTAGACTAGTAATCAACCGGTTGCCGGGTTCATTGGGACTCGAGAGGTCGTGTGACCTAAGGGCATTCGCATATCCCCCCCTGTCGTGATGCATGATAGGTTATCCACTTATGTCATGTCCTACCACCCACTGTTGCGATTCAATGATAGGCCAACCCAACCTACACCGATGTCAGTGGTATCCGATGCATCAGTGTACGTTGGGCGCATTACGCTCGACGAATATCCCCGATCTTCCTCCCTCACATCGTGACGTTCGGGGATTATACCTACATTAGGAGAGCTCTTAATCTGTGCCTGTTGGGGGTCAGTCACACCGATAGTACGGATCATGGTAGGGATCGGATCCTCGGATTGGTCCCGACTTTTGGTCGGCGGCCAATCCGATCGTCTCGAAGGGAAGAGGTCGAATCTAAGACGATAATAATCATCCCACTGTACCCATAATCTCAATTAGCCCAGGGATTAAGTTAACTAATTAGTCCAACCATCTACCTAATTCAATGGGGTTCATCTCATTGCCCTAGAAGGGAACTACTCACTACCCATTACAATATAAGGGATTTCTAGCAATGGGTAAGCATCTAAAGACATAGATTCTGATTTAATAAGCAGTAAATGATAAAAAGGCAATATTAACAGAGAGAGAGAGAGAGAGAGTTTCTATTGAGAGAAGTTAAAGTATTACACCAATAAGCAATAATAACAATAAAAACAACAAAGAAGTAGAGTTTAGAATCCTTACAAAACTTTCCAAAACCTAGAAAATAACAGAATAATGTTTGAAAAGAAGGTTCCTCTCACAGGAGGAAGAAGTGGCGCTTATATACGCATGCCCAAAAGACCAAAATAGCCTCCAGATTTCGCCCTAGCCGCCTCAGAAAATCAGTCTGACACGACCGTGTTGGAAACGATGCGGTCCTGTCGATCCCTTGCGCGAAATGGGAAGATGGGGCTTCAGCGATGCGGTCGCGTCATTAGAGACGCAACTACGTCGAAAACGGCTATGCGGCCGCGTTATATTTTGACGTGGCTGCGTCGATCTGCTTCAGTCTTCGAAAAATCACGGCTGCATCCTCTTTGTCTGTGCGGGCCGCATGGGCTTCAGATCTTCAATCTTTATCTTATCTGACGCGGACGTTTGGTGGTCTTCTACTTGGCCGCGTAGATGTCATCTCCAATGCAGTTTGACATGGTCGTTTGGTACATGATGATGCAGCCGCGTGGGTTGCTTTCATTCATAAAATCTTCTTCCCTTGCACCAATTGACTCCCCAGCTTCGCTCCTTTCTCCTCTTTGTGCTAGAATCTCGCCATATGGTCCCTAAACGGCACATATTTCCTGCAAAGCACATGAGGAACCACAAAAGCAAAAGAGTGGACAAAACAGAGAAAACTGGGAGGAATGGAGAATAAAACAATGTAAAACATGCATGAAAAAGAGGCAAAAATTATATACAATAAACACTCATCAGATACATAGACTTGCACGGCTCTAACACTCGTCTTCTAGTCAAACAATTTGATCGAAGTTTCAACTCTTGCAGATTGAAACTGTTTTTCATACAACCTTGAGAAGACTCAACAAGTTGTACGGAGAAACGTGCTTTAAACATCAATATTTTCAAGCTGCCCTTGCTCATAGAGGCGAGCGTTAAGTAGCGTGCTTTTATTGTGTTCGACTTTAGAGCATAAGGAAATCATTGTCCTTAACTTAGTACTAGGAAGGACACTTTAATATCAGTGAGAATATAGTTTGGTTTATTAAATATTCCTTAACTAATCATTTTGTCCAGTTGACTTATGTCTATTAAGGATATTACGATTTTGAATTCCACTTCGGTAAAATATAGAATTACCCTAGTTTAGCATATGTTCATGATTTTTAAATATAGTTAAAATGGTTTTTATTCAATTATATCCTCCAACTATTTTTGCGATCATCTTTCGCCATATAGATGAATGAATATAGTTATTTAATGAGAGAGGGACCCAACCACCCTGAGCTTCACAACCTTGAGGAGAATCAACAAGCTGATCGACTCTGCAGTTGGTAGATAAACTCATTATCTATCACATCACATGTGACTCCCTATTGGTTTTTACCCCTAGTCACTTATGATCTTGAGGAGACTCAACAAACCATAATGACTAGTCTAGTCGAACCCTTGTTTTCATGTCTAATATTAACTTACACTGATACTTGAGTAGACCCGACGTAGCGGTTTGGGTTAATACCAAACTACATCGCATGTATGATGGAGTCGGTTTCTAAAAGAGACCATGTCATAGCTTGAGGAGACTCAACAACCATGACAAGCATCTTTAGTCCCCTACCAAAAACATAGAGGGCTACAGATAACCTTGAAGAAGATTTTTAATGCATTTGACTAGATGTAATCGATGGTTTCACATAATCATAATTCGCATCTTTGCGGTCCAGCAGAACACGGCCATGGATTTGGCTAGGCCAGTATCACTAGCATCAGTCGAGCTAGGGTGATCCATAACACTAGTCAAAAAAGGATAGACCATATCATGATCCATTGAAGGATACTAATTATTCATATGTGTGACACCGACTTGAAATGGCATCATTAAAACTTGTTAATTCTATCAACTAGTTGAATTCAAAAATTTGAAATTATTAGGATTCACTACTACAGATTGGGCTTGGGTAACGCCACTTAGATAGCGCTTTTAAAAAGCGCTATCTAAGTGAGCTCTTGTATAGCGCTTCTGCACTTATAGAAAATAAAAATAAATCAAAATTAAGGTAAAAATCACTTAGATAGCGCTTTTTGTTAGCGCTATGCTACTAATCGTTACTTAAGCACTTTTATTAATATATATATTATATATATATATATCTCTCTCTCTCTCATACAATTCAGTACTTTTGTCCTTCGTGGCGGAAAAAGTCTGATTAGGACAATTTTTTGTCCTACGTGGCGGCAAAAGTATGACTAGGACAAAAAATTTGATTATTGTTCTTTTCCAAATAAATAAAACCATTAAAAACAAAATTTCCCCGATTTTCCCCCGTCTCACGGTACTTGGTTTAACAGAACTTTAGTGCATGTGCCTAGGTTTAACAGAATTTCTACATCAAAAAACCCTCTCATTGTGTCCCATCTCTCCATTCGTCGTGCCCTACGAACACAATATTTTTGGATTTTTGTTTTTTTTTTTGCATTTCTCATTTTTTGCCAACGTACAGTACCCGTCCAAACGTTGCCTTCATTGGGACGGTTTTTTTTCTCAGTTTTTTTTCACTTTCTTCATTTTTTCCTCAGTTTTTGTTATCGTTAATTTTGTTTCTCAATTTTTCCCTCATTCCTTGGCACACAAAATTACCACCACAAAAAACTGCCACATCTCAACTCCGAACGAACCCAGCGCACGAACCCAGCGCTCGATTTTTCATGAACCCCCTCATATCGCGCTTAAGCTCTCGCGCTCAACTCCTCTCGCTTCATTGTTGTGCGTCTGTTGTGTTCATTCTCATTCTCTTTGTTTGTTTTTTTCGACAGACCCTGGTTTGCGCAGAATCTGAGGCTTTCGATACCAATCAGCGGTTAGCACTCTGGTCCCCCTTATGCTTATACCTTTTTTATCATTTTTACTTATAATTATAATTCATGTTGATTTTACTTATAATTCATGCTGAGCGTAAGTTTTTACTTATAATTCATCTTGATTTTGATGTTTTACTTCGTTTCATGTTACTAAATGAAAAACTGATGGTTGCTGGTTGTACCAATGATTTTTATTTACGCCATATGCACCGTTATTTCGGTCAAACCAATTATTGTTATCTGGAAAGAGAGACATCTACACATCCTCATTTATGCAATTTTGCTGATACTCGACTGTATTACTCCCTACTCCGACCGTAGTTATGTTCACTATTTATGAAAGCCTCCTTTATGCTATATGGGGTATACCAATGGACGCATGTATTACTCCATACGCTGATCTTGCTTGCTCTAGCATTACTTTCCAATTTTCTATATTTGTCAAAATGATAGCCTTTCTTCGTCTGCCATGATTCGTGATTTACATATGTGATTCTCATCTTGATTGATTCAGATCTTTACGGTTGAGCCTAATAGATATTTAGATCATATATATGGGACTTACGTTCTTGCTTACTCTCCGTCTCCTTAATCCTCATGTCTGTCTAAAAATGGTTCTGTTATAATTAACTAGAATTGCTTTCATTCACTAGAAGTATACGCCTGAGGAAATAATCACATACCTCATATGCAACGATCAGCAAATACACGTGATTCGAAGCAAGTTTGACAAAGACAAAAAATTTGCTGACTGTGCTTTTCCAAATAAAAAAACCAAAAAACATATATATGAGAATCGACCTCCACCGTGCCCTACGGGCACGGGTTATAACTAGTATATATATAATTCTTAGATAGCGCTTAAACAAAAATATCCATATTGTTATGAATCAACTACTGGGGGAGGAACCCCCAGCCCTTTATTTATAGGCATGGTAGGAGAGTAGAAAGATAGAATACATAGATATGGGCGTATCTCTAAGATACCCGCAATCCTAACCGACTCTGGTTATTTCCATTCACAACACTCCCCCTTATCTAGCCATAGGTGTGGACTCTGCTCAAGAGTACTTCGGGATTCTGAGCGTAATAAGAGTCTCACATGGGGTGGATACTTCAGGACCTGAGTTGATGAGGTTTGCCTAGTTAAAACCTTTAGCTATGGAAAACCTTGTGGGAGAAACCATAGTTAAGGAAAAAGAGTACAAACGCTCTTTAACTCTCCCTGATTTGTACAAGTGACTTTGCTCATGAATACTTCTGGATTCTGAGCGTCACAGAGGGGTGGATACTTCAGGATTCAGAGTTGATGTGATTTGCCTCGTTAAAACCTTTGGCTATGGAAAACCCAGTGGGAAAAACCATAGCTAAGGGAAAAGAGTACAAATTCCCTCAACTCCCCCTGATCTGTAAAAGCTCTTAGGCTTTCTGTAACGACTGCTTTTCATGTATCTGGATTTTATGTATTATAATATATGTTTTGGTGGATTTTCTCCTCTTGTGTGGTTTTTGTCTCCGTAGTTTTCATTTTCGATCGATTCATCGTATTTTCTCGCTTCTTTCTTAGGATTGTCGATTTCGAAGTTTGTCACTCGTGACGGGCTTCATAACGGTCGTATCTAACTATTAGATCAAGCCTAGGAGTCTTAGGAATCGATCGCGGGGCCCCGCGCTCCGTATCGGTACTTTCTGTGCTCATTAGCCGGTGTAAGAAGGGCCACCGACCGACTAGATGACGATCCAGTCGGTCGGCAATCCTTCTTGGACCGACTAGTTAGCTTTCTAAATTTCTCAGGAGTTACTGGTTATCGTTAGTCGGTCTAAGAACGTTGGTTGACCGACTAGGTTGCAAACTAGTCGGTCAGCAATGCTTCTTGAACCGACTAACTCATCAAATTATTTTTGTATCAGTTACTGTTTACACTTAGTCGGTCTGCGTTGGTCGACCGACCGACTAGTTGTCAAACTAGTCGGTCAGTGGTTGTTCTTTGACCGACTAACTAGTGCTGTAAACCCTAGTTTTGCCCTAGCCGCCAGCCTAGCCTATAAATACCCAACCCAAACGTTTTCTTCCCCTCCAACTCGACCCTAAACCCTAAAATCGCCCCCATTGATCCCCCACCTTCCTCCAAGCTCCATTGCTTCATTCCAAGCCCTAAATCCATCATCCAAACCATCCATCTACCCTATCTACCTCTCATCTTCGCCAAAATCTCACCAAAACCCATCAAATCCCCAAATCCCCCAAAACCCTAGTTTCCCCAATCTTCTCCAATCTTCTCCAGATTTGATCCTAGGGTTCCCCGGAGTGTTCCTTCCGTCTCCTCTCGGTAAGAAATCGATCTACCGTTGTTTTTATAACTTATTTATAATTTTGGTGAAACCCTAATTAATTTCATGTGTTTGGTGTTTGTTTCCCCCTAAACAGCGATTTCCTCGTAGATAGCATCCGTGTGACAAGGTTGAACGTCATCCCCGGTGCTAGGCAAGTGAAACTTGCCACTTAGGGTTTAGGCCATGTTTTAGGCCATTTGCATGTTGTAGGCGTAAAAGAGGCTAGGCGACGAAATGATACTCGCCTAGGCGCAAATTGGGGAATTAGCTTGACAACGAAGCTAATTCCGACTTTTAGCATGTTGCACAATTACCATGTCATGTTTACTTTCAATTAACGGTACGCGAATATGTTCAAGTCATTGCATTTTGCCTGTCACGTTTAATTTAAATTAACGGTACGCAAATATCTGTTCATGTCTTTGCATAGTGATTATTCATCGTGATTGCGTAGCGCACGCTACAATATTATATTCCTGGCTCGTGTTCCAGAAGCGAGCTTAGTGAGTTGGAAACCCCAACGCTCGACACATATGGGTGGGGTAAGAGATAAGCGGCCTGAGCCCCGAGTTGGCCTGATCCGCCACTCCGGCCAGCAGGTGGACTCTCTAGTGCACAAGTGATTAATAGTGATAGAGATAAGCGGCCTGAGCCACGAGCTGGCCAGCAGGTGGACTCTCTATGCACTAAGTGTTTACCAGTGACAAGTGATTAATAGTGGTAGAGATAAGCGGCCTGAGCCACGAGCTGGCCAGCAGGTGGACTCTCTATGCACTAAGTGATAAGTGATAAGTGATAAGTGATAAGTGATAAGTGATAAGTGATAAGTGATAAGTGTTAAATGATAAGTGATTAGTGATTTGGTAGCTTTTGCTACATTGTGCATGCTTGCTTCTCTTTTTAAACTGTTGCATCATGCTTAACTGTCATGTCATTACTTAATACTATAACTGCTAGGTTGCTAGATGCCTCACTTTCAGTTTCCTTGCCCAAGTCTTTTAGACTTGCTGACATGTGCCCCTTTACTCTTTTGGGTGACACATGTTAGATCCTGAGCCCGAGTACCTCGTTGAGGACGAGGTGTTTGCTGACGCCGAGCCCGAGCTTGTGTTTGACGGGGAGTACGTGGACACTGGGGACCAGTCCTAGTGTCTCCGTTGCGTATTATTTTGTTAGACAGTTGTTTGTTATTGGTGCGTGGCACCCATACCTTGTTATGTTGTTGCTTTTGTTGGCCTTGTTCTGGGCCTTTAGACTCTTTTCTTTTAGCCTGGTGGCTTTTCTGGATGTTGAACATATTTGTGATGTTGGACAATATTTGTGAGATGTGAATTTTATTTCAGTCTCTCCTTGTGTTATTATTGCTATTCTGTTGTGGTTACAGGGACCTGTTTTTGTATTGTGGACGCTTATCGGGTTTGGGGCTTCACAGCTCCACTCTCGTGCGGACCTTTTCACGTACTCGCCTCCATTTTAGGGAAGCGGGTCGTGACAGGTTTTAGTGGTGGCCCATGCAGGTCCTCTTCTGTAACTGCGATTTTTGGAATAGCGATAATAACATTAGAATGTCCAATAAACTAAGTTCGACGTTCGAGTCATAAGCTATGAGTCTAATCTGATTTGTTTTCCGTGTCACTAGATGGCAGTGTGATTTCGCAGTATAGGGACTGGGCCTGAAACCTGCATTTGCATGAACATTGGAAGACGTTTCTTTGACCCGTGGTGGGGGCTAATGAGTTTACTTCAGGTCCGAACATTTCACGTTTCATAAGTGAGTCCAGCTCGTCTTTTATTGCCTCGTTCCACATTTTGGCCAATCTCTATGAATACATTGTCGACAGTTTATGTTCTATCTGTCCAACACCTCCCCAGTACATACAACATTTACTTTTAATTTCATTTTTTCCCGGCAATTCCTCTGTAGTGGATTCCAGGAAGGGTGAGGGTGTGGACATGAGCTCATTGTCCGGTGTTAGTATTGTCTTAAGGTCTCCACGAGTTTCGAACATTGTTCTTTGGAGGTGCGCTCCCTCATGATGAGGAGCATGAGCGGGAACCCACCAGCGGTGAGATGATGCGGATGATGATCCAGATGATGCAAGTGCAGCAGGGCGTGCTTTTGCAAGTCCAGAATGCTCCACCTGCTCGATCTGCCCGGGTTCTTCCGGATGCCCCTCGCTCTGAGCCAGGAGCGAAGCAATTTCGGGAGCTGGGTCCCGCATATTTTGATGGTTCTGAGGGTCCTCTGGCGGCCGATGAGTGGATTCGGAACGTCGAGGACAATCTGAAGATGGCCAAGATCACCCCGGCTGGATGGGTTGATTTGGCGAAGAGGCAGCTGAAGGATAACGCCAGGAATTGGTGGGATGCTGAAGAGAAGTTGTTGGTGGAGCCGATAGCTTGGGCTACCTTCAAAGCCAGATTTGAGGGTGAGTTCTTCCCGAAGGCTGCCAAGGAGGAGATGCTGCAGCGTTTTATCGATTTGAAGCAGGGGAACTCGTCGGTGGACATGTACCACCAGGAGTTCACGAGGCTTAGTCGGTTTGCGCCGAAGATGGTGCAGGACGCTGAGGAGAGAGCTCAGAGGTTCCTGCAGGGGCTTGCTTCAGAGCTCCAGAGTTTTGTGACCTCCTCTGACCGGGAATCTTATCAGAAGGTTCTGGTAGCTGCCAAGAGGCAGGAGCTGCTCGTGAACCAGAGGAGAGGATCTGTGGTTGGTGCTGGGAAGAGGCCTGTGGAACAGGTGAGAGCTGTGGTTAGGCCTGGATTCAGGCCGAACCAGCCTGTTCAGTTTAAGAGGCCAGTAGGGCCTGCTCGGAGGACTTGCCATTTTTGTGGCAAGGAGGGCCATGTCAAGGAATCGTGTAGGAGGTTCTTGGGGCAATGTATTGCCTGCGGAGATCCCGCCCATGCTCTCAGGGAGTGCCCGAGGTTGAAGCAGCCTTGGAAGGCACCTATTGCTGCCCAGCCGTTGCAGCAGCGAGCGTCTGTTCCTGCTGGACGTGGAGCAGCTCTTGTTCCGCAGAGGCAGGCTTTTCAGCAGGCTGCTCCGCCGAGGAGGCAGGCTTTTCTGATGACCGCTGCGGAGAGCGAAGCTGTGGATGAGGTTATCGCAGGTAATCCTCATTCTAGCTATTACTTTCCTATTTGGTCTTGATTGCTAGATTATGTTGTTTGCTTGAACTTGCTTGTTTGCTAGACTAGGGTTTGATTGTTAATTGATTGATTAGGTGTGATTTTGGTGTGCACATTTCCTGCACGAGTCCTCTTTGACTCTGGTGCATCGATGTGCATTATTTCTCGGAGCTTCGTGGAGAGGCATTCCTTGTCGACGTCCCCTCTCCCCAAGAGTTGGAATATCGTTACAGGGAATGGTGTGGTCTCGGTGCATCGTGGTAGCAATTCTTGCTCGTTGGTGGTCTGTGGACATGAGCTTTTTGCTGATTTCATTGTCCACGACATCATCAACTATGATGCAGTTCTTGGGATGGACTGGCTTGCGAGCTTCTATGCTACGATCGACTGTCGGAGGAAGAAGGTGGTGTTCGAGATTCCCGGACATCCAGTATTTGAGTTCAGTCGTGGTAGCAGTTCGCTTGGTCCTGTCAGATTTCGGGCCAGGCCGGTGGAGGCTGTGGCTATGCAGATGGAGCTGGAGTGGCCAGCTGTGGTGCGTGATTTTGGCGACGTCTTTCCCGAGGAGATGTCTGGGTTGCCGCCTGATCGAGCTCTGGAATTTTCTATCGATCTTGTTCCAGGTGCGCAGCCGATTTCGAAGGCGCCGTATCGTATGGCACCTGCAGAGTTGGAAGAGTTGCGGAAGCAGTTGGATGAGCTTTTGCAGAAGGGTTATATTAATCCTAGTGTGTCTCCGTGGGGAGCACCGGTGTTGTTGGTTAAGAAGAAGGATGGTTCGCGACGCATGTGCGTGGACTATCGGGAGTTGAATGCGGTGACCATTAAGAATAAATACCCGTTGCCTCGCATCGATGATATCTTTGATCAGCTTGGAGGTTCGAGGGTGTTTTCTAAGTTGGATTTGAGGAGTGGTTACCATCAGTTGAAGGTGAAGAAGGGAGATGTTCCGAAGACAGCGTTTAGGACGAAGTATGGACACTATGAGTTCGTGGTTATGCCATTTGGCGTAACTAACGCGCCCGCAGTTTTCATGAATCTGATGAACCTGATTTTCTACGACTTTTTGGATAAGTTTGTCGTTATCTTTATTGACGACATTCTGATCTATTCAAAGTCGGAGGAAGAGCATGCCTCGCACTTGAGGACGGTGTTGGAGATTTTGAGGAGGCATCGTTTGTATGCTAAGTTTTCGAAGTGCGAGTTTTGGCTGGATCGAGTTGCTTTTCTGGGGCATGTGGTGTCTGGAGGTGGTATTTCTGTGGATCCCGAGAAGATTAGGGCCATCAGGGAGTGGCCTGTTCCGTCGTCTGCGTCTGAGATTCGGAGTTTTCTCGGACTTGCTGGTTATTATCGGCGATTCATTAAGGACTTTTCTCGTATTGCTGAGCCGATGACCAGGTTGACGCGGAAGGATGTTGCTTATGTTTGGTCGGGTGATTGTGGGAGTGCTTTTGGTATTTTGAAGGAGAGGTTGACGAGTGCCCCTATTCTTGTTGTGCCTGATCGCAGCGGTGGATTTGAGATCTTTTGCGATGCTTCTGGCAAGGGTCTCGGTTGCGTGCTGCATCAGCACGGACACGTTGTGGCGTATGCGTCTCGTCAGCTTAAGGTTCATGAGAAGAATTACCCGACGCATGATTTGGAGTTGGCTGCCGTTGTGTTTGCTCTTAAGATTTGGAGGCACTTCTTGCTGAGTGAGAAAGTGAAGATTTTCACCGATCACAAAAGCTTGAAGTATATTTTCACTCAGAAGGAGCTCAACATGCGACAGCGTCGATGGTTGGAGCTTATGGCGGATTATGATATTGATTTGCAGTATCACCCTGGCAAGGTGAATGTGGTTCCGGATGTTTTGAGTAGGCTGCCAGCGGTGATGATTTTGACCTCGCAGTGGAGATTGCAGCAGGATTTTTGCGAGTCTGGAGTGGAAATTGTTCTTCCTGGGGAGGCTTCTTCGTTGATGTACATGCAGGTACAGTCGACGATCGTGGATCGGATTAAGGCTGGCCAGGCCGAGGATCCGAAGCTGGTGAGGATTCGGGAGATGGTGGAAGCCGGTCTGCGGACTGACTTCTTGATTCATGAGGATGGCTCGCTGAGGTTTGGAGCCAGGTTGTGTGTGCCTGCTGGGGATATCAGAGATAAGCTGATGGTGGAGGCACACAGTTCGCCGTATTCTGTGCATCCTGGTGGCACCAAGATGTACCAGGATCTTCGTCTGAATTATTGGTGGCATGGTATGAAGAGGAGCGTGGCTCGGAGTGTAGCCAAGTGCTTGGTTTGCCAGCAAGTGAAGGCGGAGCATCAGCGTTCGGCCGGGTTGCTACAACCGCTTCCGATTCCGGAGTGGAAGTGGCAGCACATCACTATGGATTTCGTGACTGGACTACCTCGGAGTCCGAAGCAGAATGACGCGATTTGGGTGATCGTGGATCGATTGACCAAATCTGCGCATTTTATTCCGTTCCGAGTGGGACAGTCCACTGAGGCGCTAGCGAGGAGATATATGGAGGTAAAATTCTTTTACTCTCCGTTTTTATTTCCTTTTCCTAGTTTGGATAGTGATGTATCGTGAATCGTGCAGGAGGTTGTGCGACTTCACGGAGTCCCCGTGAGTATCGTGTCTGACAGAGACACGAGATTCACATCTCAGTTCTGGCAGAGTTTGCAGAAGAGCTTGGGTACGCGTCTGAGTTTCAGCACGGCGTACCATCCGCAGACGGATGGCCAGTCCGAGAGGACGATTCAGATTTTGGAAGACATGCTGAGGGCATGCATGTTGGATTTCAAGGGTTCGTGGGAGGACCATCTACACTTGGTGGAGTTCTCTTACAACAACAGCTTCCAGGCGAGTATTGGCATGGCGCCTTTCGCCGCTCTTTATGGGAGGAAATGTCGATCGCCATTGAGTTGGGATGACGTTGGTGATCGGGAGTTGTTGGGACCTGAGATGATCGTGGAGGCCGTGGATATCGTCAGGAATATTGGGGGGAGGTTGAGAATTGCTCAGGACCGTTTTAAGCATTGGGCAGATGCTAAACGTCGTCCTTTGGAGTTTCAGCCGGGTGACCATGTGTTCTTGAAGATTTCCCCGAATCGTGGTGTGATTCGTTTTGGGAAGCGTGGAAAGTTGAGCCCGCGATACATTGGACCGTTTGACGTTTTGGAGAGGGTTGGCGAGGTAGCGTATCGCTTGGCCTTGCCGCCGTCTTTGGAAGGAGTTCACAATGTTTTCCATGTGTCGCAGCTTCGTCGATACATTAGCGATCCGTCTCATGCGGTGGATTTTTCGGAGATTACCGTTCGCCCCGATATGACGTATGACCAGCATCCAGTGCAGATTCTGGACAGGCGTCAGAAATCGCTTCGGAACAAGATTGTTAATCTTGTGAGGGTGATGTGGCGACACGGTTCACCTGGAGAGTCTACTTGGGAGAATGAGGATGAGATGCGAGAGCGTTTTCCACTTTTGTTTCCGGACTCGTGAGTTTTGGAAATTCCGAGGACGGAATTTTTCTTAAGTTGGGGAGGATGTAACGACTGCTTTTCATGTATCTGGATTTTATGTATTATAATATATGTTTTGGTGGATTTTCTCCTCTTGTGTGGTTTTCGTCTCCGTAGTTTTCATTTTCGATCGATTCGTCGTATTTTCTCGCTTCTTTCTTAGGATTGTCGATTTCGAAGTTTGTCACTCGTGACGGGCTTCATAACGGTCGTATCTAACTATTAGATCAAGCCTAGGAGTCTTAGGAATCGATCGCGGGGCCCCGCGCTCCGTATCGGTACTTTCTGTGCTCATTAGCCGGTGTAAGAAGGGCCACCGACCGACTAGATGACGATCCAGTCGGTCGGCAATCCTTCTTGGACCGACTAGTTAGCTTTCTAAATTTCTCAGGAGTTACTGTTTATCGTTAGTCGGTCTAAGAACGTTGGTTGACCGACTAGGTTGCAAACTAGTCGGTCAGCAATGCTTCTTGAACCGACTAACTCATCAAATTATTTTTGTATCAGTTACTGTTTACACTTAGTCGGTCTGCGTTGGTCGACCGACCGACTAGTTGTCAAACTAGTCGGTCAGTGGTTGTTCTTTGACCGACTAACTAGTGCTGTAAACCCTAGTTTTGCCCTAGCCGCCAGCCTAGCCTATAAATACCCAACCCAAACGTTTTCTTCCCCTCCAACTCGACCCTAAACCCTAAAATCGCCCCCATTGATCCCCCACCTTCCTCCAAGCTCCATTGCTTCATTCCAAGCCCTAAATCCATCATCCAAACCATCCATCTACCCTATCTACCTCTCATCTTCGCCAAAATCTCACCAAAACCCATCAAATCCCCAAATCCCCCAAAACCCTAGTTTCCCCAATCTTCTCCAATCTTCTCCAGATTTGATCCTAGGGTTCCCCGGAGTGTTCCTTCCGTCTCCTCTCGGTAAGAAATCGATCTACCGTTGTTTTTATAACTTATTTATAATTTTGGTGAAACCCTAATTAATTTCATGTGTTTGGTGTTTGTTTCCCCCTAAACAGCGATTTCCTCGTAGATAGCATCCGTGTGACAAGGTTGAACGTCATCCCCGGTGCTAGGCAAGTGAAACTTGCCACTTAGGGTTTAGGCCATGTTTTAGGCCATTTGCATGTTGTAGGCGTAAAAGAGGCTAGGCGACGAAATGATACTCGCCTAGGCGCAAATTGGGGAATTAGCTTGACGACGAAGCTAATTCCGACTTTTAGCATGTTGCACAATTACCATGTCATGTTTACTTTCAATTAACGGTACGCGAATATGTTCAAGTCATTGCATTTTGCCTGTCACGTTTAATTTAAATTAACGGTACGCAAATATCTGTTCATGTCTTTGCATAGTGATTATTCATCGTGATTGCGTAGCGCACGCTACAATATTATATTCCTGGCTCGTGTTCCAGAAGCGAGCTTAGTGAGTTGGAAACCCCAACGCTCGACACATATGGGTGGGGTAAGAGATAAGCGGCCTGAGCCCCGAGTTGGCCTGATCCGCCACTCCGGCCAGCAGGTGGACTCTCTAGTGCACAAGTGATTAATAGTGATAGAGATAAGCGGCCTGAGCCACGAGCTGGCCAGCAGGTGGACTCTCTATGCACTAAGTGTTTACCAGTGACAAGTGATTAATAGTGGTAGAGATAAGCGGCCTGAGCCACGAGCTGGCCAGCAGGTGGACTCTCTATGCACTAAGTGATAAGTGATAAGTGATAAGTGATAAGTGATAAGTGATAAGTGATAAGTGATAAGTGTTAAATGATAAGTGATTAGTGATTTGGTAGCTTTTGCTACATTGTGCATGCTTGCTTCTCTTTTTAAACTGTTGCATCATGCTTAACTGTCATGTCATTACTTAATACTATAACTGCTAGGTTGCTAGATGCCTCACTTTCAGTTTCCTTGCCCAAGTCTTTTAGACTTGCTGACATGTGCCCCTTTACTCTTTTGGGTGACACATGTTAGATCCTGAGCCCGAGTACCTCGTTGAGGACGAGGTGTTTGCTGACGCCGAGCCCGAGCTTGTGTTTGACGGGGAGTACGTGGACACTGGGGACCAGTCCTAGTGTCTCCGTTGCGTATTATTTTGTTAGACAGTTGTTTGTTATTGGTGCGTGGCACCCATACCTTGTTATGTTGTTGCTTTTGTTGGCCTTGTTCTGGGCCTTTAGACTCTTTTCTTTTAGCCTGGTGGCTTTTCTGGATGTTGAACATATTTGTGATGTTGGACAATATTTGTGAGATGTGAATTTTATTTCAGTCTCTCCTTGTGTTATTATTGCTATTCTGTTGTGGTTACAGGGACCTGTTTTTGTATTGTGGACGCTTATCGGGTTTGGGGCTTCACAGCTCCACTCTCGTGCGGACCTTTTCACGTACTCGCCTCCATTTTAGGGAAGCGGGTCGTGACACTTTCAGATCTATTAGGCTTATCTCATCACTCCTATTTACAACATTCCGAAAATATACACAGATTACAAAGTTGTCACAATTAAGCAGCTGCTGAATCCAGAAACTCTGGAGAGGTGTGCTAAGTATCGTCGCCTCTGATGTGGTCTTCAGACTATGTGGTCAGCTCCACAATATCAGCCTCTATCCCAATCGTCACTGGGATGTGATGTACTAGCAGGCGCTCTCAAATACACCATTGGTATGGTGATGATCTCGGAATGATAGGATGATGTCGCCTTCATAAATTGCTTTGCAGATCTGCAGTAGATGGCCATCCCACTGTGGGTACCCGTTCTGTGATTTCGCAGTATATGGACTGGGCCTGAAACCTGCATTTGCATGAACATTGGAGGATGATACTTCATTTTGTAAGTCCGAATCCTTTGACCCTTGGAGGAAGCGCAGAAAGCTTAACTCCGGTCTAATGGCCCTTTTAGGTGCCAACTATCTCTGGCTAATGAGTTTACTGCAACTGCTGTATCGGGACACGTGCAGTTAGCCAGGAGTGCCTGGTTGCACTCAGATAAGGGACTTTAGGACCAGTTATATCCTCCCCCTCTTCCAGCAATCGGAAGGGTTCTTTTTGTACATCCATTACGTATACTCCCGTAGGTGTACTTTGGATGACAATGGTCCTTTTAATTTCTCCAACGCGCTTCTGGGCGTATTTAACAGGATTCATTGAGCCGTGACTTTATATTTGCCTAGGTCTTTATATTTCATGTTTAAAAGTCAGGCTTGAACATATGTTTCGGCTTTCTCTTCAGGAGATCCGATGCGATTTTAGTTGTTTACAACTGTGATCTCAAATCCTGCTCTTTGCACAGATGCAAAGTCAATCCTCAGTAGGAATCATTGCTTTGTTAAGTGATTCACTTGGTTGTACATAATTCTTATTGTTTTTCTTCAATAGAATAGACGTCCCGAAGTCTATTCAGGCATTTAAGGAAATGTGGAAATTATCTTTACCAAGATATCCACGAAGGTATGCCGTCACAACATCCAATAACAGCATATCCATAATTTCCTTTGCCAAATCGTAAGGTATTCGCTTTTGATGACTTAGGGAGACTAATGCATCATTTATGAGACATGCTCGTTATAATTTGTTCAATCCCTAGTTTCAGCGAAATTTTCCTTGGGCTATAGGCTGTACCTTATAGCATACGATTTTATATTTCTTTTTCTTGTTTGTGCAATACTTTATTTTACGCACAGGTTTGACACCTTTTGGTGTCTGGACTTCAGGTCCGAACATTTCACGTTTCATAAGTGAGTCCAGCTCATCTTTTATTGCCTCGTTCCACATTTTGGCCAATCTCTACGTTTGCCTTCTAGCAACGGAGTATGGAACGATAATTTATAAACATCATCGCTTTTGCGATGTATATGGCAATATGATACGTGAATACATTGTCGACAGTTTATGTTCTATCTGTCCAACACCTCCCCAGTACATACAACATTTACTTTTAATTTCATTTTTTCCCGGCAATTCCTCTGTAGTGGATTCCAGGAAGGGTGAGGGTGTGGACATGAGCTCATTGTCCGGTGTTAGTATTGTCTTAAGGTCTCCACGAGTTTCTGTTCTTGGAGCCTGGTGGTCTGCCTCTTTTCTGTTGAGGATCAGCCACTTCTGCTGCTGGTGGATTGCATCCATCCTTGGGGATGTCAATCCTAGCTGGAGTTTTTGAAGAAGGGATGTGTGATCTGACAATCTTCTGGTTGTCAGTAAATGAGTTCGGTAAGTGGTGAACATTGTTCTTTGGAGGATCTTCAGGATCGTACCTTCACATTTGTTTTGTTATCGAATCATAATGGGTCAAGCTTTTTGTATCCCACGTTAACATTTGCTTCGCGCCAGATTTTCCAGTATCTGGGCATAAATTGGGAAAACTCGTCTCATCGAAATCACAGTCTTCAAGATGTGCCTTAAATGCGTCCCCCGTTTGGGGTTCTAGGTATCTTATAAGTGAGGGTGAGTCAAACCCTGCATGGATACCTAGGCGACGTTGAGTACCGTTTTGGTCCTCTTTGGTGGTGCAATGGGGATTTAAAACTGCGCGACCGAAGATTCTCAGATGAGAAATGTTCGGTGGCATTCCATATGCAAGTTGCATTGGAGACTCTGACCTCCAGAGGGTCTTATTTTCATTTACGATGCAGCATGCAGAATTTGCATTTCCCATGCATCCATAGGCAATCAGAATTTAATGGACGTTCAATCCATTGGAGTCTACTTATCAGTGACTCTGCCGACCCATTTTGGGTATGAACTGTAGGAATATGATGCCCTCGAGGCCATTTATTCCTGTGTGAATAGCACAAACATCTTGTTCGAAATAACAGTAAGCTGTTTGGTAATAATTTATCTAAGTTATATTGTAATGTAGTTAACATTAGATATCAACTTAGGTAAAGTCCTGAGACTTTATGCAAGGTCAAACGGGTATCGAGATGAGTATCTCGATCATGGAGAAACGTTTGACTGTCTGTAGCGTAAGTCTAAAATGGTTCATGGTCGTAGATGTTCCGAGACAAGGATATCGAAACATCGGATAGACCATTGTGTCTTAGTCTTCACCGTTTAGCGGTGGCGATGATCTCATGATCGCTTGACTTGGCGAAGTCGAAGACGAGACACAGGTGCTCATTAGAATGAGTTCACTGAACGATCCACTAGAGTTATCATATGGTTATATTGACCAATCTGTCAGTGATAACTCTGAGTGATGATAGGATAGTTGGTCTTTTGACTTGAGGTCATTTTGACAAACCTGTGCGTGAACGGTGCCACTTATATCAACTGACCTAGCTTCGAGGCAATGCCTGTCGAAAGGTCTTTTGATTGGGTGTCACTTGAAACGTACGAGGCGAGTAATGACCAAGAGAGGATTCGTCTCTCCCGGTCAATGGGAGTTAGTGTCGTAGAGTTAGTTCGGTCTTTAGTAAAAACTCTGCGCAGAGTATGTTGGAAGAAGTCTAACATTTATTGACTAAAGATTGATCGAAACTAACCGGAGTCAAGTTACTGGGGTTGACAGTTTAACCGTACCCCAGACTTGATCTACACGACACAGTTAAGACGAAAAGACTATAACTGCGGAATTCATCACGGACACAGTCAGGTGGTCCCGACAATACTCATGTCAATGAGACAACCACATAATGATGATTCCTGAAGCAGGGACGGCAACCACTGCTAGTGGTCACTGCCGTATAGGGCTTCGAGCCCAACCTGTTGTAAGGGTCAGACTGTAGGGTCTCACACAGAGTGCGATTCTTCGTCTAGTAATAGGTAGAAATTAGTTAGGGAGAATATTTTGCATTTTTGATGCAAGGGATGAAATAATTGCATTTGATGCAATATGGTAATTTAAGCTTAGATAGGGACTATTTTGCATTTGATGCAAAAGCGATTAAATGTGTATTAAATTGTTTAATACAATATTTAATAATATAAACGCAAGGAAAAGTTCACGGGTAAGACGGAAATATTCCGGTCTAGACCCAGGTTCGAACGGCGTCCAAATCGGACACCAAATGCTCAAGTTAGAGCCAAAACAGCCCAAAAGATCAGACCAGGCCCGGCCCAGTAAATACAAGGCAGAACAGGCTGCCTGGGCTAGCCCAGACGCTGCCTGGGCTAAGCCCAGACTCGGCCTGGGCTAGCCAGGCACAAGCCTGGGCTCAGCCCAGGCCGCCTGGGCTCTGCCCAGGCGCGGGCCTGGGCTCTGCCCAGGCAGATTTAGGCGCGCGCGGGTTCCGTGGGGCCCACCCATGGGCCCCACCTCTAGGGTTTTGAACCCTAAGTGTGCTGAATCAAATGACGGCTCAGTTTTTGCGAAAAACTAGCCTAGGGCTGATCTTTGGACACTCAATTGGAGGGTCAAACGAACTCCGATTGACGAACGGTTTTTTCCTATGCGTTCACCGTTGAACGCTCGTCGTATTGATAGGTTGTATCAATCCTGAAGCTCAACGGTGAGTGAGTTAAAATTCACGGAAGTTTGCACTTGGTGAAGTGCAAACTAACTTGATTTTAATTAACTCATTGTTTAGTCCCACATCGGATTTTGAGAAAAGGGGAGAGTCCACCGCCTATATAAATAGGGGTCTCCCCCCTTCCTCAAAACTCGTCCCAAGCTCTAGATCTGAGCGGCTCTCGTAAATGTTGGAGTACGCTCGGATCTAAGCTTAAATTAATATTTCTCTTCTCCCTAAATTTCTGCCTTACTCCTGCGGGCTCTAGCAAAGCCGCAAAGGAGTTCGGATTCTGGATCTGAAATCTAGGCGGAGGTTTCACTCGCGTGAAACTTTCTTCGGCGCGTGGTTGGCTCGGCGGCACGGGGATTGATCGCCTCGGGATGCGGAGCGGTTCGAGAAGCGGTTCGAGGAGCGGTTCAAGGAGCGGCTCGGCGTGGGACGGGAGCAGCTCGGAAGACGGCGCGGAACATCTCGCCTGCCCCAGGGCTGAGATTCCGGGTATGTGGTTAAAGTATTTTATTAGCATTAGTTTAGTTTAATCGCAGTAGGCTAGATCCTTCTTGGGATGGTCAGATCCATCCCAAGTCGGCATAGATCTTGGCATAGGGTCTTGGACCTTAGGGCTAAGTTAAAAATGTTTTAACTGCTTGTTAATTTAGATTAACTAGTTTTTCTTCCGCTGCAAATGATGTTTGAGTCTATGTTCCGTCCGACTTAGGACGGGACTATAGTTTTTGTGCCCTAAGGGACCGCCAATTTCCCAACAGTGGTATTAGAGCCTAGGTTTGCGTAGTCGATCTAGGTACTGCGATTTCATTAAACTTGTTAATGCTTTTAAATGCTTTTCAAATGTTTTTAAAGTTATGAGATAAAATTTTAAAAATGTTTTAGATGTTCAAAAATTCTTTTTGATATTTTTTTGAACATGAAAATTTTTAAAATGACGTTTTAAAATTTATGTGATAATTTTAAAACTAATTTTAAATCTTTAAAAGTTTAAATTTATTTTGGATGCCTAAAAATTTTTATATGATAAATTTTTTAAGCATGGAAATTTTAAAATTGTGTTTTTAAATTTATGTGATAAATTTTAAAATTGATTTTAAGGCTTTAAATTTATGCAATAAGTTTAAAAATGTTTTAGATGTTTAAAAATTGTATATGATAAATTTTTGAACATGAAAATTTTTAAAAGTAATGTTTTAAATTTATAAGATATTTTTTAAAACTGATTTTAAAAGTCTAAAAATTGTTTATGCGATAAACTTAGTTTATTTAATTGTTAAATAGATATATACTTTCATTTTATGTTGATAAAATTAGTGTAGCTTTATTTTAATGGCTTGTTAATCTCTTGTCCCTTATTTGATAACACAAGACAACCTTTTAGGTTAGCCATTAAAAATGATTAAAATTTATTACTTGAATTTTAATGACATGCTATGTTTCAATAAAACATTAACAACGCTATAAGACCTAATTCCTGATTAGGGTAGTCCTTTAAATGATTTTTCAATTCTAATTGTTATAATTAATTTTCATTAAAGGACTTCGCTTCTAGCGTTGTTAATAAAATTTATTAAAATCCTAATAACGATTAGGATAGCACGTGAACCTTATAGTTGATAAGGACTTAATAAAAGTTATTAAAAAAATCCTAAAATTTTGAATTTAAGGATTCAACTAGTTGATAGGATTAATTAGTTGTTAATAAAAGCTGTTTAGTCTATGGCATACATACAAAAATGACAAGCTTCATTCAATGGACCATGATCCAGTCAATGTGCATGGCTAAGAGTTCTGGATCACCCTTTAAGGGATAGTGATCCTGGCTTAGTCAATTCCCTGGCTGAGTTCCGCTGGACCGCAATGTCGCGAATCATGATTGTATGACACCCTGGACTATATCTAAGTCAAATACGTTAATGATCTTTTTCAAGATTAGCCGTAGCCCTCCTTGTTTTAGGGGTTAGCAACTATAGGGCCCGTGTTACAGTTGTTGAGATACACTCAAGCTGTGACATGGCAACCTTGTAGAAACCAACTTCTTAAATACATAAGATGTAGTCTAAGACCTGACCCAAACCGACGTGTCGTGCATACACCGAGCTGAGGGGCAAGTCAGGCTAGACACGAAAACAAGGGTCCGACTAGACTAGACATTGTGATTTGGATGAGCACACTCATAATCACGAATGGCTAGGGGCAAAAACCAATTAAGAGAGTCATATCCGATATGATCGATGAAGAGTCATCTTCCGATCACAGAGTCAATCAACTTGTTGAGCTACACTCAAGGTTGTTTAGACTCAAGGTGATTGGAACTCTTACACATTAATTTTAATTCGATTAAATCGTTCGTTATTAAGCTTTAAAACGTTCGTAAAAATAGTGGGAGGATATAGATAGATAAAAGCCAATCTACCTATATTTAATATTGAACATTTGCTAAAACTAGGGCAAGACTATGTTTACCGTAGGAATTAAAATATAATATTTTAATAAGTTAACTGGTCAATAAGTTGATTAATTGAATATCGAGTTAAATTCTAATTGATAGAATTAAAACTATATTCTCGTTGACATAAAATGACCTTTTAAAGAACAGACTTAAGAAATATGATTTCATTAAGTTCTGGGTCCAACAAATAAATTAAAGCTACATGTCACTCGTCTCTATATGAGGCAGCTTGAACATATAGGACATTCAAAGTATGTTTCTCCCTACAACTTGTCGAGCTACCCTCAAGGTTGTATGGACAAACAATTTTGATCCGCAAAGTTCGAGAATTCGACCAAACCGTTTTGAGTCGAATACGAGTGCATGAGCGGTGCAAGACTATGTATTCCAACCGGATCTTGAGACAAGCAACTTCTTGAGCTACACTCAAGATTGCAAAGCTCAAGCGTTTGGATACATAAGTTGCTTGCATAGCTATTTATTTATGTTGATATCTAAATGTGATTAAGAAAAGGAAGAAGGCACTCCGGAAAGTCAATCGAGTTAAATAGTTTAATTTATCATTAGTAAAGGGATAAGTAGGAGGAAATGAAAATGTGACATATTATGATGTCACGATTTCAGAATAAATTGTTATACAAAAGACGTTTAACACATTTTGACGAATGTCGTCACATTGCTTCTGAAGCAATGTTTTGTGTTAAGTAATTTGTAATAACTATATATATATATTAAATGTTAATATATATAAATACACAAGATAGTAGCAAACTTATATGGTAAAATTAGACTAGGCCGTATCAAGAGATTAAGCTTCACAAGTCACATAAAGAGAGGTCTGACCTCTCGTATTATGAAGTCTACGGACACTTGTGAGTCTTAGCCTCTTAGATATAATAGCCGAAACCCATCTGTAAGACAGTAGGAGAATGAGTTGTCGAACTCAGTCTAGTACATACTGATGTACCCGAGTCTAGATTAACCAAAATAAGTTATTCGTATATTTTATTAAGACACGTGTTCTTGATGAAACACAAGTCTGATAAAATAAAGAACGAAATGACTAAAGTATTTAAACTGATTCGATTATATCGAATGGTCAAATACTTAGCTAAATAAAATCTTGTGTAATTAAAAGAAAATGTGATTTTCTCTCAGATCAAGTCTGTTAACACATCGGTGTGTTAAAAGGTATGAATCACACTTAATTAGATTTAGTGTGATCCATTGTAAGTGACTCTGAGTTAACTCCTCCCTCTGGGTTAAGTCCCAGATAGTAATGCCTAGGTTTTGATAATGTTCTATAAGGACATTATCAATAATATATTCAATAAATCAATCGTAAGGAAGTTGTATTATTACTCGAATCTCGTGAGACGGATTGTCGAGTTAAACATCATAACTGATGATGACTTAGTCAACTTCCGGGATAAAATTCGGAGTAGTAACTCTGATTTAAAACTTGATGCAATCTGAAAAGGTCCGATGCGTAAATAAAATTTTGGAATTTATTTTTCGTGTCCAAGAAAAATGTTTCCTCACTTTCTGCAAGTAAATCTTTAAAAGATTGATGCAGAAAAGAAAACAGTGAAGTACAATAATGTTGGACGGGAACGGTTTTCATCCTAATTTCTTTAAAACGGATTATGATGAAACCGGTTTCGCCAACAGATGTGTACAGATCTACTCGAACCGAAGCCGATGTAAAACGCTTAAGTTGACCATGAAAATTGGAGCATTCACTTATAAGTTCGTTTTTCTAAATATGATTTAGACAGACTGACTTATATGAATTAGCCAGATAGTTTTCAAGGTCAGTGGGAGCGTATAAATTACATGCGAATCATCAAAGGGATGGAACATACATTTTGACAAAGTAATCAAAAGGTTTGATACTTTATCAAGAATAGATATGAGCCATTTAAAATGACCATTAACAAATTTAAATGATTATCGTAAGGTACGATAAACTGGATAAGATCCAAGTAAAATAAAATATTATGGATTCCGACAGACCAAATGAATTATTTGAATGAGATTCAAATGGTTGGTCTGACATAAACATAGAAACCCCTTAAGTCTATAGTGTAGACGGTTTTAGCAGATCCACTCACGAAGGCTCTACCACATGAAGTCGGGAAAACTTATGTGTAAAACGGTATAAGATACCGAGATAAATGGGCCTGAGTGCAAGTGGGAGATGTAGGAATATGATGCCCTCGAGGCCATTTATTCCTGTGTGAATAGCACAAACATCTTGTTCGAAATAACAGTAAGCTGTTTGGTAATAATTTATCTAAGTTATATTGTAATGTAGTTAACATTAGATATCAACTTAGGTAAAGTCCTGAGACTTTATGCAAGGTCAAACGGGTATCGAGATGAGTATCTCGATCATGGAGAAACGTTTGACCGTCTGTAGCGTAAGTCTAAAATGGTTCATGGTCGTAGATGTTCCGAGACAAGGATATCGAAACATCGGATAGACCATTGTGTCTTAGTCTTCACCGTTTAGCGGTGGCGAAGATCTCATGATCGCTTGACTTGGCGAAGTCGAAGACGAGACACATGTGCTCATTAGAATGAGTTCACTGAACGATCCACTAGAGTTATCATATGGTTATATTGACCAATCTGTCAGTGATAACTCTGAGTGATGATAGGATAGTTGGTCTTTTGACTTGAGGTCATTTTGACAAACCTGTGCGTGAACGGTGCCACTTATATCAACTGACCTAGCTTCGAGGCAATGCCTGTCGAAAGGTCTTTTGATTGGGTGTCACTTGAAACGTACGAGGCGAGTAATGACCAAGAGAGGATTCGTCTCTCCCGGTCAATGGGAGTTAGTGTCGTAGAGTTAGTTCGGTCTTTAGTAAAAACTCTGCGCAGAGTATGTTGGAAGAAGTCTAACATTTATTGACTAAAGATTGATCGAAACTAACCGGAGTCAAGTTACTGGGGTTGACAGTTTAACCGTACCCCAGACTTGATCTACACGACACAGTTAAGACGAAAAGACTATAACTGCGGAATTCATCACGGACACAGTCAGGTGGTCCCGACAATACTCATGTCAATGAGACAACCACATAATGATGATTCCTGAAGCAGGGACGGCAACCACTGATAGTGGTCACTGCCGTATAGGGCTTCGAGCCCAACCTGTTGTAAGGGTCAGGCTGTAGGGTCTCACATAGAGTGCGATTCTTCGTCTAGTAATAGGTAGAAATTAGTTAGGGAGAATATTTTGCATTTTTGATGCAAGGGATGAAATAATTGCATTTGATGCAATATGGTAATTTAAGCTTAGATAGGGACTATTTTGCATTTGATGCAAAAGCGATTAAATGTGTATTAAATTGTTTAATACAATATTTAATAATATAAACGCAAGGAAAAGTTCACGGGTAAGACGGAAATATTCCGGTCTAGACCTAGGTTCGAACGGCGTCCAAATCGGACACCAAATGCTCAAGTTAGAGCCAAAACAGCCCAAAAGATCAGACCAGGCCAGGCCCAGTAAATACAAGGCAGAACAGGCTGCCTGGGCTAGCCCAGACGCTGCCTGGGCTAAGCCCAGACTCGGCATAGATCTTGGCATAGGGTCTTGGACCTTAGGGCTAAGTTAAAAATGTTTTAACTGCTTGTTAATTTAAATTAACTAGTTTTTCTTCCGCTGCAAATGATGTTTGAGTCTATGTTCCGTCCGACTTAGGACGGGACTAGAGTTTTTATGCCCTAAGGGACCGCCAATTTCCCAACATGAACATGCGGCACTTGTATGTTCATTTTTTATTTCCGTTGCTTGGCAGTACTCTTGAAATGACCGGGAGGTATATTTCCCAACATTACCGAGACTTATTTTCTACATTTGATTGTCTGGAAAATGTGCCCGCAACATTTTTATTTTTGTGCCAATAGCGTTGGAAAAGCTAAGTTGCGGGTCTGTAGTGGACACACATACGAGTGTTCTGAGGATGCATTTATCAGTACAATGAAGTACCGAAATAACCCACTAGGGGTGGTGGATTTTATCCACATCTATCTCCTTGTTTTCTTTTTGAGGAAGCGTGTAGATTCTTTTTCAACTTTTCGTGGAGATGGCCTTGCAATTAGTTTTCCCTTATAGTAAGGGATGCGAGGGAATTATCCCTTCTGAAGAATCTTCTAGTTCTCCAAGTCATACACATAGGATAAGATGCGATGCATCATCAGAAATCCTGGGTGGCCAAGTCCATCATGCCAGAGTAAAAACTTGGCTGATGTCGGGCACTTCAGGTGCTCCGTTTAATTCCGCTTCCTTTCTCCGAATCTTCGTATGGTAGAGGCCTATAAGGCTCTCAAAACGTTCAAGTATGGATTTTACTCCTCTTTCTTGAGACGTTGCATACGGTATTTTTTTTTCATTCATTTACATTTGCTGTTTCCAAATGGAATCCGTTGAAACGGATGTCCTTGAAACTTAAAGAGTTTCTTTTGGAATTCGGAGGGATTAGAGCATTCTTTTTATTTTTATTTCTGTGTCATTTGGGGGCAACATTGTTGCGTTCCCTGGATCTTCAATATGGCCCTGATATTGGGCTTTGTATTGAAAAAATTGTACGTGTTTATTGTCTACTAAACATTTATGAGAGCAGTTTCATCTAAAAGATGAATCGTATAAGCACTTTTCGGGCCAAAAATCATTTTTAAAGGGCGTTATAGGGCCTATAAATTCGTGAAAAATCACGGTAAATTATGGAACAATTATCAGGCATTTATGGGCTCTTAGGGGACTTTTGGGGACTGTTTGGGATGATTTAAAAAGGAAAATGTTAATTTTGGGCTCTTATTCAATCTTATTGATTAAACACACTCATTACAACCCTTGCATCGTAATGATTTTTCTGTAAAAATCATCTTTAGATGCTTTACATCACTAGGCTTATTCTGTGAATATTATATGCGTGGTTGTGCATTATATTTAAAACTTAATAATTAGGAACCCTCAGCCCTTTATTTATAGACATGGTAGGAGAGTAGAAAGATAGAATACATAGATATGAGCGTCTCTAAGATACCACAATCCTAACCGACTCTGATTATTTCCATTCACAACACCTATCTCTTTCCCATCTCCTGATACTTCACCAAAATCGCTATTTTTCCCGAAATTCGACCTCCCCCTCCCCTCCTCACAGGTCGGAGGGGATGGTGCCCTAAATTTCCCAATCGCCATCTTCGACCTCCCCCTCCTCACAGGCCTAGCACTGTCCTTTTTCTCAACGTTGCATCGAGAGGACAAGATGACGGGGAAGGGGAAGACGCGGAGGATTCTTTTTTCTCTCTCCTAGGGTTTTCCCACTCTACTGCTACTGGGAGTTCTGCGGTTGTGTCAAGATATTCTCTATTTTGACTGCGTCGGTCGCGACTGATCTCGTCGGGACCGAGTCTATCAAGTAAGTCCTATCGGAATCGCTCGATCTTCTCCGTCTAATCTAGTGTAGTTTTATTTTCTATGGTTTAGTAATTTTTAAGTTTATCTTCTGTGATCTAGATTTATGGCAATCGATCTCAAATAATTGTTGTTGGATTTGTCTTGAGGGAAAAATATTATGTTTGTAACTTTTTCCTGCAAATTTTCAGATCCTTGATCGCTTGTTGTGGTTGTTGTGGTTGTTTCACTGTTCTGTATCTTTTTATTTTTTAATATTGTTTATTTTCCCAATTGATCGATGAAAAGTTAGTACTTTTGTTCTTTTTTCCCATTAGAATCGCTGCGTTGTTAGCATTTTTGTTTGAAATCGAATCTAAGAAATCAATTAGATGATTGCTAAGTGATTTTGTTGCTATTTTCATATTTTATCGGGACCTATTCAGATCTAAGCATCTGCGTTGGAATTGGATTAGTATTGGATATTGATCTGATTTATTTTCGTCTAATTTGATTATAGATTCTTATATTTTGATATTACCCGAACATATTCTCTCTCAAAAACCATACCATCAGTCGGAAGTTAGGTATTAGCTTCTGACATTTTCATCACTCACATAGAGAATCTGTTATTAAAAGAGCGCTAGTGGTATAGGCTGATATGCTCATGTTTGCAGAGCTCGCAGGATCGCTGGGGATATGATCATGACGTTGACGATGAAGCAGGAGGGGAGGCAGCGGCGGGAGGAGGACGATCAGTGGAAGAATAAGATCATGATGATGATGATAACGACGACTATTCGTAACTCGAAGAGGAAGTCCGCGAAATTGATCAACAACACCAATAAGAGGCAACCACTGGTAGAATATTTTCATCACGATTCACCTACGTGCCCTCTGTTTACTTTTAATTTGTTGTCATGCTGTAAATAACTTGCTATTATGCTAAAAATAGCTTCTGCCTGCCTTGACGCTAACCACCGCGTTTTACGCTCACCACCAGTTCAATGAAATGCCGAATCCACAACTAGCGATCTATGCCTGAGGTGCCGTGAACCACCGCGTCGCACTCTCACCACATGTTCGATAAAATGCCGAATCCACAACTAGATAAATTTAGACGCAATTACAACCACAAGAAGAGGAAACATGAGTTTTAATATGGTCCATGATAGGAGAAGACACAGGATTACAAGAGCCTTGCTCACTTCCTCCTATCAGTAATTTTAGGTTTGATATATAGATGAAAATATTTTTTATTTATTTCTCTGACCATATGATTTTAGGTTTATACAGTGGAGACATTATGGTTATGAAGCGTGTAGCTAATGACCTGCTGATTTCTTTAATGTCGTGCATGAAGGGCATTCCTTTAATGTCTTTAGAAGTTACCATATTCATACTTTGTACTACAGACATATATAAGTAGCAGAACCCTTACAAGTTTTATATTTTTGCATTAATGTGAATTCGTATAAAGGTCAACACTTCTTATAATTTTCGAAATTATGTCTCCAAGTTTTTCTCTATAAGTAATTATTATATTCCCTCACAGTCAGTACAAAATTTTGTGTACATACTGATAGCTGAACTTAAACGGGCAAACTTGTTGATATACATCTTCCTTTTCAGAGTGAATCCCATGTTGTGCCAACTCTGTTCACATATGATGGCCAGTGTTGCAAAATTGCAAAAGTTGAAGTCAATCACATATGCAATAGCCGCAGCTTTTGCAAAGGCAATAATTCTAGTGAAAAGATCAAGTTATTTTATTCAAGGGTTCATGTTATTAATCATCACCAAGTACTTCCCATCAATATGTGGTCACCCCATGAAGCATTATTTATAGTCCATAACTCAATTACATGTTATGTGTTGAGTTCATGTTATGTAGCATGGACACGCCTATCTTTAAGCTATGCCATGTCCGACATATGTTGGACACATGCCCAACGCACTTTAAAAATTTGGGGAGTGTCTGTGTTTTGTGTCCATCTTGGCTTTGTCCCTATCTGTGCAGCATAGCTTTCATGCTCTCTGTATTTTTCTTCATGGCTCGGTCGTATCCGTATTGTAAGACCCATCTTGTATTGTTGTGAAAGTGAATCCATAATTTACTATTTAATGGTTGCTGCAGGTGCAATTGCCCTGATGCAGCTACAAGAGGACGTGAAGAAGCAACTCAATGCCGAGGGAAACTATACGGAGGAAGAACTTGAGGATTACATGCAGTCTCACAAGAAAGTGATGACTGATTCATTGTGGAAGCTTAATGTTGCTGATATTGAGGCTACCCTATCCCGTGTCTGCCAAATGGTATGGCTTGTGTTCCTTGACAAACTATTCTCAATTTTATTTTCTGGGATTTATTTCTGTTATCACATGCATTTTAATCTTTTAACCAAATTAGGCCACTTTAATTTCAGGTGCTTCAGGATAATACAGTGACGAAGGAGGAGCTTCGGGCTCGAGCAAAAGGGTTGAAAGCTCTGGGGAAAATATTTCGGGTAGTTTTTAATCCCTAATGATTGCCATTTCTGTGTTGTTGCGAATGTTAATGTGCTCGCTTAATCATTTGAAACGCATGATATTTGATTCAGAGGGTTAAAGCCAATGGAGCCGAGAGCGAAGCACCTACAGGTGGTGTTCATAAATTGAATGGAAATGAGAAATACAACGGCAGCAGCTCTCCTGATACATCACCAAAATCACCCTCTGAGCATGCGTCTCACACAATTCCACATGCATCCAACACAAGCCACACAATTCCACTTGCTCCACCGGTAAGCGCTAACATCCATTTTTAAATGTCTAAATGGCGATGTCCGATTCATGGTATAGTAATGGAAATGGGTAATACTTTGTCCATATCTCTATAAATAGAAAAAACCCGGCAATTACTCCATGTTAATTAACTTTCCAAAAATCATAACCATCAACCAATGGGTTTAAAAAGACACGCAGGGTTTTTGCAAATCACAACTTTTATGGGCTTATGGTGTTTCTAAGCCTTCAAAACTCATCTTGACGATCAAACTCATCCTCAGTTTCTCCGAGGTACCACTTGATTTTATTCTCTGTTTAGTTGTTGAATCATCTCAATTTACGTACATTGTTGATATTTTTTTTCTTTTAAAAAAAATTTATAGTCATCTTAGTATCAATCAAAATTCAATCTTGATTTATAGTCTTCTTAGTATCAATCATCAAGTTTGTTGTCGATACAGTATATTGGTTAAACTATTGAAGATTTTCTGTATTGATTTATATTGCATTGTTGATACTTTTTTCATTATTGGACAATCATCCTAATTCTGCAGTGTTATTTGTCTGCCAAAGTCAATAATTCTTTTATACTGTAATCCTTCATGATACAAATTTTTATATTTTATGCAGAAGAAGGTTCATCAAAACTTTTGAGAATCTTCGGAAAAAACAGTGAGGAAACATGGCGGACAGTCCTCCATTGCCACCTGATGGATTCTTTCCAACACGCCACAATCCTCAGTTCTCGCTTGATGATGGATATTTGGGTCAGGCCAACTATGACCCTGGCTTCTTCCCTCCAACTCAACAGGAATTAGAACAGCCCCAGCTCAAAAGGCCAAGGCTTTCCAATCCAACTCAACAGGAATTAGAGCATCATGGCTTGTTTTGTCTATAGGACATGGTGCTCCTACATCATGAAGTGGAAGTAGAGTTTCCTGATGGAAGGCCGAATGAAAACCACCGTGCCACGCTATTGGAGTTTGGGAGGAATCAAACTAGGAAGACAACCACTGCAATGGCCCTCACTGTTGGCATCCCAGCAGCAATAGGAGCTCTGGTATGCAATTTGGTACTTGACTCCAATACATGAGGAATGATGACAATGGCAAAATGCATAATATATATTGTTACTCTTAATTGTACTTGAGCCTGAGGTCTACATGCCAGGTACATACCATTATCAGTATCTCTATTCTTGAGTAGTTACAATCTTCAAATCGTGATGTTCGTTGTATTGATGGTTCTTTGGTTTTTCTTTACAGCATGGGATATCCTAGAAGCATCAGGAATAAAAATTATCAAAAAAGTTCAGACTTTATGATCAAACAAAATTGCTCAAAGGTCGGTGCACACTTTGCAGCTCTGCTGTAAATATTGTATGATCATGTCAAAGATTGTATGGAGGATAATACACAATAATCATGTCCATGCCATAGAGTTGTTCCAAGCTGCGATTCAAATATCATCTCAAGTTTGTGCAGAGGATACCACCCAATAAGCAGCTCCATATAGTTTGCTTTCCTTCACCATAGAAGTCATTCAAGTCTGCCAACCTGTCGTCATCGCCATAGTCATGAAGATAAGAAGGGATTGACTGTGTTGTTGTAGATATGTTATAGTTCATACGTATGTATGTCGATAACTGTCTGGCTCTGGCCTCTATTTAGTAATGTGCCACGTCTGTAACTAAAGTTTTAAACCTCAAGACTGGTGTAACAAGGAATTATATAAATAAATTCTCTTTTAAGGATGAGTTGGAATAACTTTGTTATGGTAATGCTATTGAGAAATTAAAAGATGACATGTGAAAGAGTTGGAATAACTATACCATGAATCTCACGCTTTCACACGCTTATTAGGCGCTATTTTAGTGGTACCTGGTATAGCGCTTAGAAAGTGCTTATGCAAGGTCAAATTCAAAATTTCTCGAGTAATCTTGAATAGCGCTTTCAAAAGCGCTAAGGTAGTAAAGCGTTATCTTAGCAAAACACTTAGATAGCGCTCATAAAAGCGCTATCCAAGCTACCATAGCGGTAGCTTGGATAGCGCTTAAAAGCGTTATCCAAGTTTTAAAAAAGCGCTATGCAAGCATTTTTTTGTAGTAGTGATTGGTTAATAACTTTTATTACAGTCTTTATCAACTATAAGGATTATTAGGATGATATCCTAATCATGTATTAGGTATTTAAAATTCAAGTTACAACAATTTTAAATCATAGTCTTTTTTCAAAAATTATTATTAGAACAATTAAAATAATAATTGTATGAGAGTGCTATCATAATCAAGTATTAGGAGTTTAATATATTGCAACAATTTTTAAATCATAGCATGTCCTTCAAAAATTATCATATAATTTTTTTAAAGCTTTTAATGGCTATTCTAAAAGTTTTTCTTGTATTATCACATAATAAGTAAGAATAAATTAACCATTAAAAAATATCAACTAAACAATTTAGCATGATAACAGATTAACTAAAAATTATAACATAAAATTTAGCTAAGCATGCAACTTAAAATATCTCATAAATTTAAGTTTCATTAAAAAATTATCATATAATTTTAAATATCTAATTATTAAAATTATCACATAATTTCAAAATTAAATCTAATTTTCAAAAACAATTTTCGAAATTAAAACCATCACATGGAAAAGACTATTTTAATAGTTTAATTAACAACCTCCATCTCATGGAGAAACATGCTGTATCATATACATTATAATTGCAAAAATATAGATCAAGTAGAGTAGCTCTGATACCACTGATGGGTTTTCTGGGTCCTTAGAGGCGTAAAATTGACGTCCGGCCTAAGTCGGACGGACGACGAAAACATAGAAGCAGTGGAAAACAACTTAAAACTATTTTAAGTCTAGCCCTAAAGAACAAACCCTAGCCAAAATCTCCACAATCTCGGGGTTGGGTCCGACCAACCCCTAAAGATGGATCTATCAACCTATTGCGATTATAAACGCAAGTTAATAAACCACATACCTTTCATTTTGTTTCCGCAGAATACAAAGCGTCGTTTTCTCCGAAGCGTTGCCCTACACCACTTCTCCCAAGCGGAACCGCATCCCGAGCCACACCTCATCCCGATCCAAACCGCTTCCCGAACCGCACCGTGTCCCGAGGCGAGCAACACCCTTGTTGCCGAGCCAACCACGCGCCGAAGAAGGGGTTTCATCTTGAGTGGATCCTCTGTCAAGACTTTGGATCCAATCCGAACTCCTTCGTAGCTTTGCTAGAACCAGATCAGGAGCAATGAAGAATTAGGGAGAAAGAGGGAATATTTTCTTAAGCTCAGATCCGAGCTTGTTCACGTTTAATAGAGCTACTCGGATCTGGAGCTTGGTGCGAGTTTCAAGAAGGGGTGTAGGCCCCTATTTATATAGGCAGCCGACCCCTCCTCTTTTTCAATTACTGATGTGGGACTAAACTATTTGGAGAAGAAAAATCAATTTAATTTGTCTTACTCGAATGCCAAATTTTAACGAATTTTCTCTCCCTCACCGTTGCGCTCAAAGAACGATGTCATACATCGTTGCGAAGAGGGTTGAACGATGAACACGTAGGAAAAAAACGGCATGTCATTCTGAGTTCATTTGACCTCTTAAACGAGGTCTCAAAAATCTCCCAAAACCATGTTTTTCGCAAAACTGCAGCCGTCAATATTTAGGGTTCGGACCCAATGTGTGGGACCCACCATCAATTTGCGCATGTAGCTCGGCACATGCTGGCTCAAAGCTGGCGGGCTCCGCCCGTTGCTAGCGGGTTCAGGTGCCTGTTGTTAGCAGGCTCCGGTGCCCGCGGGCCCGGGCCCTCGCGGGTGCGGGTGCCCGCTTTCCCTCATGGGGGGCCCAGGCCCCCGCGGGTGCGGGCACCCGCCCGCATGGCGGGTGCAGGTGCCTGCCTGCTTGGGCGGGCACATGCACATTACGTGCCCACCTGAGTGGGCGTGGGTTGCACCTGCGGGTCGGGCACGCGCCCAAACCGCAATGCCCCTTTTGGCCTTTTTCATTGTTTTGGCTCTATTTAGCTCATTTGGAGTCTGTTTTGGACGCCGTTCAAACCTGAATTTAGAACGGAACGATCCCATCATCCACGTAACCTCTTCCTCGCATTTATTATATTAACTATACTCGTAAATATTTTACGACATATTTAATTCTCTTTTGCATCATATGCAAAATTCTCACATCCTTAATGTTCTAAAACTTGTATCACAAACTCTTTGCGACTTAATTAATTTCCTTTTAATATAAAAATCCATCTGCATCAAATAAAAATGATCTGAGGGCATACATCCCTCAACAGATAGTACCTGCATCGGAATTGTTGTTCATAGTATAATCAAAAATCGTTTGTTGGAACTCCTCACCTGCCACGTAGGTTCCCAGACCAACAAGTCGGACTTCATTCAATAAGTCCCTCACTACATCTTAGATCGTAGCTCCCTTCATATATGGATCTTGAAAACTATCAGATTGATACGATGGAGGGCTACACCCTCCTGTGTTGCTATCAGAATCACTAAACCAACACACTTGTATCCATAATACCTGTCTATATCAAGAGAAATCGACTTGAGATATATGTTAGTGCAAGATGACAGAAATATGGTGGGGTAAGAAGTGGATGGAGAAACCAACAAGTCTCCAACTAAGAAAAATAACCAAGTAAACCGTTGCGTCCCCGGCAACGGCGCCAAAAGCTTGTTCGAGTCTGCAAGTGCACAGTGTCGAGGCTTTGTAATATAGAAAGGTTGTCGAACCCACAGGGAGACGATTGGTTAAGGTCTTGGGCTTTAATTCAGATTTGTATGAATTTGTCAGTTATGGGGGTATCCAAGAAGGTTGTCATGGTAATCCTCTCACAAATAATATCAATATAATGGAAACTAGGACGTTAGGAGTCACCACTAGGATCGTCGGATGTTGGTGCTAGGTTATAATTTCTAGGTTGGATTGGTTTTATAGGGTGAGATTTTCGCATCTTGAATGTGGAATTCGTAGCCAACTATTGGTGTACTACTCATTCAACGTATCCCGTGCTTAGCCCCACCATCATGGATGGCCTTGCACGTGACTAGTGCATTAAGATCAACAATTATTCTCAATCTACTCTCGCGTCATTATCATCGGTTAAAGTTTCGATCTATGATATGATGGCTCTTATCGATGCTACTATCGTAGATCACCAACTAGTAATATAGAGCATTAGTGGAGACCCTCAAAGCATGTGCCACTTTTGTGGATCACGAACCCTAAGTGAATTCACTAACGACCCTAATCAAGCCTATAGAATAATTTCTAGGGCAAGTACCACTATCGTGGATCACAAACACTAGATGAGAAGTCTATAAACTTGAATAGATCAATCACATCACATCCCTTATTCACCAATTTAACCTAAAAATCACAAATTTACGTCTAAATCCTAAAATCATAGGGCTTATCCATTAGCCTTAGTTAGAACTACTCACGATTCATAGAAAAAACGATAAGAACAATAGCAGTAATAAGATTCAACATTGTCGCAACAACTAGCATCAAAAAAAGTAAGAGAGAGATAAGAAAACAATACCGAACCAATTGAAGCAAAGAGTCTTCTTCAGAAATTTAAGTTCAAACAAGATTCCAATGCAAAATTAAAATCCAAAGATCCAAACTTTGTCCTCTAAAGCAATAAACGATGGCGAAGAATTTTAACGAACTCTCAAATACTCTCCAAAGAAGTCTCTCTAACCTAAGGAAGAAAAAGTGTTTACATACAAGGGGGAATGGTCCCACAAAAATTAACCAAAAGCCCAAACTTGGCCCAATTCTGTGCTAGCGAACTGCCCTACTCGACCGAGTGGCAATGCCACTCGGTCTGAACAGGGCATCACCGCACTGTCGATGCCTTGGATCATCAGGCTAGAGAAATAGTCGCTCGGACCGAGTGGATGACCCACTCGGTCGAGCTGCAGTGCCACATGATTGGGCTGAAATCGTCGCTCTGCTTGAATTATCACTCGACCGAGTCACCTTGGCACTCAGTCGAGTGGGTGTCATTGCTCGGTCGAGCTGCAGTGGCTGCAGAGACCTAAAAACGTCGTTTTGTTGCTTATCTGACTCAGCCGAGTAGCAAAGCTATTCGGTCGAGTGAGCTTTTAGTTCTCGAATGCGGCTTAGTCCTTGGAGACGCTCTTCTCTATTGCATTTGCTCGACCGAGTAGCTGAACCGACTTGGTCTGAGTGGCTATCTTTCACTCGGGGGCTGCTCTGCTTCCTTCGGCATAGTTGCTCGGACCGAGTGGGAATGCCACTCGGTCGAACAACCTGGAAAAAGCTGACAGAGCTTTGTAAGCTCACTCTTTTGCCTTCTCTTCTCCTCCTCTCTCTTCTCTTCTTCTACTCTTCTTCTCCATCAAGTCGAGCACCTAGTAGGCCTTTCCATCGATGCTCCGGATGTCTGATCACTCCTTATTTTACACCCTTTTTCCGCATATTTGCATGCCATTTAGATCGCCCAAATCATGTTTTTCACGATATATCGACGATATTGTGATGCTTTTCACGATTTGTTGTTTTTGTCGCATTTCAGGTGATTTGGCGCGATTTGGAGTGATCTCGAGATGCGCTTACTCTAGACGGTCACCAACGACCTCCCCAAGGGGTATTTTGCTGTTGGAGAGGAGCGGAAGAAGAACGGACGTCGCAGGAGCGACGAGGAGGCCAAAATAAGTAGATTGGGCATTTTTTGTGTCCCACTCGGCCGAGTGGAGGAGCCACTCGGCCGACCAGCGAGACACTGCTCGGCCGACCAGAACAGACACAATTTACATGTGCACTCGACCGAGCACCGAAGACCACATCGGCCGAGTGAAGACATCACGTCCGCCCGAGTGGCGCCCAGACGAAGCCCCTCCAAAACATCCAAGTTACTGTTTTTCGGCTGCCTGAACTTCAGAAGACCCACTCGGCCGAGTGGTAAATCCCGTCCGCCCGAGTGCAGTGAAGCCATCGGCCGAGTGACGACAACTCACTCGGCCGAGCCGCCCCCGAAGTAGAGACCCCTGAAGGCCCCGACTTACTGGAAAATTACAGGGTTTCTCACTCGGCCGAGCGACTTTTGTCACTCGGCCGAGTGCGATGCGCCGCCTGTAGCGAAAACTGCGGAAAACAGGCTGTGCAAGGGTATTTTGGTCACTATTTTTGGACAATTTTGAGGGCTATTTAAACCCTGTTTTAACCCTAGTTTTAGAGCCTCCCTCTTAGATTTTTTGCAGCTTTTTAGATTAGTTTTTTTGCTTTGTTCTTGTGATTGGAAAGGAGAAAAAGATTGGCATTTTGTTGGATTCAATTGAAGAACTCCATTGGTTTGCATCTCTTTTCCTTAAAAATTCTAATTTTATTGTTTATCTCAATATTGTGATGAATTCTATTGCTTATTTCAACGATTATTTTTGTGATCTCGCTATGATTTGTGAGTAGTCTCCACGTCTTGGGGAGTGTGGATGAACCCTACAAGCCCATCTTCATATTTGTGATAAATTGGTAGAATTTTGCTAGAATTGTCATTAGGGATTAGATTTGGGATCAATTTACTACGGATGGCTAGGTATTCATATCAATTGGGATTTGCAAGAGATTGGATCCCAATTTGATAGGAAACCCTAGAAATCCGAATTGGGTTGGAGTCGGATTTTCAAAGTATCGGTTTGCAAGAGATTGGACCGATACTAGGATTCCCGGTTGCAATTCCATGCCGATACTCGTTTGCAAGAGATTGGACGGGTAGGAACTATCCCAATCTAGGTCGTGGACCGAGTTTGCAAGAGATTGGGCTCGGTGCGCGATTGGACGATGATGTTGATCCTAATGCTAGCTTTCCTAGGCTAGGGTTTGCAAGAGATTGGACCCAAACCTAGGATAGCTATAGACCGGCAACAGTGCGAGAGCGTGAGCTTGGTTCTACATTCAGTTGCAACTAGTTCATCCAAATTCTCAATCTAGCAATCTTGAAACCGACGAACCACATTTATGAGATACGGTGAGTAGCGGGGATTCCCCATTCCCTAGGCGTTCTTTATTTGATTTGATATTTCCGCATTTTTGTCTGACGATTGTGACAGGATCGCCAAAGGCAAATTTCTCTCTTAAATAGCCAGGTTGATTGGAACAAGCACGGTCACTCGTCCTCCCTGTGTTCGATATCCCGCTCGCTGCTACACCGTGCACTTGCGGTAAAACTACAACCGTTCTCTGGGTGTATACTCGGGACCGATCAAGTTTTTGACGCCGTTGCCGGGGAGGAGATTGCGTTTGATTCTTTCTCACCCTAGCTATTCTTTTATTATTATTATTATCATTATTTTTATTTCTTATTTCTTACCTAACCCTTCCACGGTACTAATCATTTCTTTGAAACTCTGTTTCCCCTGTGCATGTACATGAGATCTACGGCGGACCCTGAAGCTTTATTATTTGATCCCGAGATCGAACGTACCGCACGGAGACTTAGAGCGGAAAGAAGACAAGATCCGGAAGGGCGGTTTATGACCAACCCGGAAACTCCTGAACAATTGGCGGCAAGGATGGCGAGGCTAATTTCTATTCGAGATAGGCTTCGGCCTAAGACATCTTCTACTACCTCATCCATTGCCATGCCGGGGTTGGCGGCTGACAAGAGCTTCGAGCTAAAGACTGGACTAGTGGTTCTGATGCAGCAGGATCCATTTCATGGGAATGCCCATGAAAATCCCCACTACCACATCCAATCGTTCTTGTCAAAGTGCGCCACATTCCAGATGCCGGGGGTCTCCATCGATGCCATCAGACTGCGTCTCTTCCCTTTCACGCTAAAGGACAAGGCACTCTATTGGTTGAGGACGCAAGCTGAGGGTGTCTTCACCACTTGGGACGAGTTGGCGAGTGCATTTATTGATAAGTTCTATCCGCCATCCAAGACGGTGAAGATCCGGAGCGCTCTCATGTCCTTCAAGCAAGGACCACAGGAGACGCTCTATGAAGCTTGGGAGCATTTTAAGGATTTGCAGCATCAATGCCCGCACCACAGCATAGAAGATTGGGAGCTAGTTCATAGCTTCTACAACGGTCTCTAACCGGGGACCAAACAAATTATTGATGCCGCGGCGAATGGTGCTATCTTGTCAAAGACTCCCGAGGAAGCTACGGCCCTAATTGAGGAGATGGCCTCAAATAATCAACAATGGGGCGATGAGCGAGGACACTCTACGTCCTCCTTAAAGCCAACTAGCATCTACGAGGCGAAGGCCGTAGCGGAGCTTACGAGCAAATTTGATTCTCTCCACAAGGTAGTGGAGAGATTGGAGAAGTTTATCACGGAGCCCCAAGGAGCCCCTTCTACCTCCGCTCCAACAAACCAAATGTGTGATTGGCAAGACCAATCTCAAGCCATGTACGTGGGAGGAGAGCAAGGAGAAGGATCCTTGGAGCAAGTACAATATATTGCGGGGAACCAAGGATATTGGGCCAATCCGGCCGCAAGAAATCATCCCGGATTCTCCTACGCCAACAATGAAGGAGCTTTGAACCCGCCACAACCACCGCCTCAACAAGCTCGACCACCACCACCCCAACAACAAAACTATCCACCGAGGGGGCCTACTCAACAAAACTTTCAACCGAAGCAACAAGTTCCACCATATAGGCCGCCCGGATAAAACCAAGGGTGGAGGAATCAAAATCAAAACCCTCCTCAAGCTCAACAACGATCCGACTTCGAAACTAGAGTGGAGGCGTTCATGGTCGAGCAAAATAAGGTAAATGCTACTTTGAAGGCGGGGCAAGACTCTCTTAATACCGTTGTGGCTCAAATATCGGAGCAATTGGCGTTGCTCAATCGGAACACTCAACGATTGTCGGCGCAACCCGAACCAAACCCACGGGGCAACACCGGCCACATCAATGCCGTAGTTGCCGTTACCACTAGAGGCGGAAAGGACACCACCCCCGCCATGATTCCTACCAAGGAGCCCGTGGAGGAAAGCTTGGAGCCAATTGAGCCGGTAGTTGAAGTTGAAAAGGAGAAGGAGCCACAAGACAAGGAGAAATCTAGAGCGGAACAATTGATTGAGGAAAGGCGCTTCATGCCACCGGTCCCATTCCCCCAAAGACTAGCGAGAGCGAAAATGGAGAAAAGGCTAGCGAAGTTCCTCGAGTATCTAAGAGGAGTTAGCCTCAATATTCCCTTCCTCGACGCCATCGTGGAGATCCCCACATATGCTAAATTCTTGAAGGACTTGATTTCGGGGAGAAAGAGGAAGGAGAAGATCATGCTAGCCGAGGAGGGCTCTTGGTTTACCAAGAGAGAAAAGGAGCCGGCCAAATTTAAAGATCCGGGGAGTTTTCGGATTCCTTGCACCTTGGGCGGCGTCCCTTTTCAAAAGGCGTTGGTTGATCTAGGGGCTAGTGTGAGCCTCATGCCTCTCTCCATGTTCTTAAGGCTAAACACCGGGACAAAGTTGAAACCCACCGACATGCGCATTCAATTAGCCGATGGACGGATAACAAGGCCGGTGGGGATCGCCGAAGACATACCGCTACAAGTCCCGGGTGGAATATGCTTACCATGTGACTTCGTGATCATGGACGTTAAGGAGGAGGGAGATACTTCATTGATACTTGGACGCCCGTTCCTCGCCACCGCCGGAGTAATTGTTGACGTGCGCGAAGGTACCCTAACTTTAAACGTCGGCAACATCGAGGTGGAGCTCCACATTCCTAAGGCTATGAAGCACATGCCTTACCACGAGGAACTTGACTACATGGACCTCCTTGATGAGGTGATAGAGGAGGCGATCCCCCACTCAATTGGCGCTCTTTTTGATGAAGATTTAGAGGAAGGCCCGGATTTAGGCCAAGATGAGAAGATAGACGATTCCCCCAACCTCTCCGCCGAAGATGATGAAGGCGACGCTGATGTCGCAAGGATTCGAGAGCTCTGCAAGCTCTCGAAATTAAAGTCTCCAAAGAAAGCTCCTCCGCCACGGAGATCGGCGTCACCGGTAAAGCCGTTGACCGGAGCAAATGCTAGCTTGAGGGAGCCTCCCCCCCAACACTATTCGAGATGGGAGACCACCGAGGGAGAACACGCCGCCACGTCCAAATCCAAGCGCGCTCCCCGGAAAGTTTGATGGGTGCATCTCATATGCGCCAAACATCCCGCATTGATTGAAAATTATAGGGGGTCGAGCTCACGACCTTAAACGAGCGCTTGTCGAGAGGCAACCCGACGGTTTTTGCTTCATTTTTACTTTTTCTTTATTTTCGTTTTAGAAATTTTTCGTGTTTTGAGTCGTTCGCCCCAAAAATTTTGCGATAACGGGTCCTATTTTTCTTGACAGGAGAGGAGATAGGTAGATCCATCATGAGGAGGATGAACGAGACGACGAGGAGCGTCCCAAGAGGGCGCTCGACGCTTAGGAGGAAGATGAAATCGATTGGAGGAAGAAAGACGGAGTTTAGAGCCAAAACGAAGACAAACAGCAGAACACAAGGCTCACTCGGCCGAGTATACTAGTCACTCGGCCGAGTACACAAGTTCGTCCGGCCGAGCCGCTCACGAACGAGGGAAGTCTGCTGTACCCAACTCTCTGTTTATTTTCCTGATTTCAATATAACTGCTACTCGGCCGAGTACATATTCCCACTCGGCCGAGTAAAACGGATACCCTCCTAGGGCGAGTCTTGCCGAGTAGCTTGAGTCACTCGGCCGAATGGACTTACTCCACTCGGCCGAGGCTGGCAAGGCCACTCGGCCGATGCGTAAGCGGGGAGGAATTTTCTATTGACCTTACTCGGCCGAGTGACCTTCTCACTCGGCCGAGTCGTAACTTCTGCTATAAAAGGGGCCGCGGGGGGGCGCATTTTTCGAAACGAGCGAAACCCAAACAACCCGACTTTTCGACTCCCCCAGCGCCCGAACCCCTTCCCCACTCGCCCGATCCTTCGACCCACGCCGCCGCTCGGCCAGCCACCGCCGGCCGACCACTCGCCGCACTCCGCCCGAGTCACCGCCGGCGGCCGTGTCTCCGGCCACCTCCGGTACCCCCTATTTCGCCTATTTCGCCTCTTTTTGTGTATTTTTCGAGGATCCGTGTATTAATCGAACCCCTAACCCAAATCAATTCCTATATCTATCTATTATACCCCTAATACTCCATACATTTTGAATATTACCCGCTGATATCGCCGTTTCATGCGCAGGTTGCTTTTTGGAGCGACGAGGAGCCCAGGGGAGCTTCTACGGGCTGATCCGGACTTCGCGGAGGCGCTGACTTCGCACGCTTCCACTGCTTAGCACTCACGGCGTGTCGGGGTACACTCTTTCCACTCTTTTACACGCACCGCACTTTTTTCACTTTTCGGCGCGCTCGGGGCCGATATGCCGTCCCAGACACGGCCGCGGTCGAAGAGAGCTTCCGCCAAGCGGAAGCGGTCGGATGATGCCGGCCCCTCCCACGAGTTGGAGGACTCTCCTCCACCGTCCCCCACACACCCCGCACACCCAGCACAGCCTGCATGCCCCGCACATCCCGCACAGCCTGCAGTGCACCCACAGCCCGCACAGCCTCTCCCTGCCGACCCACAGCCACCACCACCGGCTCCACTGGTCGGGCCGCTCGGGATTACGTTCCGAGACGACGCACACCGCGCCGTCTTCGAGCGTATCTCCCAGCGCTCGATCGTACCCTCCAGGTTTGCACACCTCGCTGACCTAGGACGCCTGGGGGTACTAGAGGGGATGCTCACGTTGTACGACAACGTGGGCTGGCGAGATTTTCTGCAGGTGTCGGCGGATACTTTTACCCGCCCGACACTTGAGGTTTTGAGTTCGATCGCCCGGACCGACGAGGGATGCTCATTCCGGTTCATGGATCGAGAGTGCCAGGTCACTCTCGATATGATGAGAGCGTTCTTCTCGTGGCCCGCTGTCCCCGGTACCGATCGCGGTTACGGCCCCACCCATATCCCCCACCCTCCTTCGACTCCGGTGCCTTCTGGGCCCGGATTACGGGTCTCCACGCTGCCTTTGACCCTAGTAGGGCCAAGGCCTCAGCCATTGTCCACCCCTGCCTCCGCATTGCCCAGCGCCTTATGGCGACGACCTTTTTGGCCAGATATGAGCCGGGCACGATGTCTATGCCAGAGCTCTACATGCTCTACGCGATGACACGTCCCAGAGCTCTATCTAGGGATGGCGATGAGCTGGTCCCCGCCGTCGTGATCGATATCGCGGCTTGGTTTTTGGACCGCATCATCGTATCGGTGGGCGCTCGCTCACCGATATGCTGCGGCGGCCTGATCACCTTGCTTGCTTTTATGACCGGCGAGGACTTCCCCGATGACTTGCGACGCGTCCCGGGCCCCACTTCTCTGTCGATAGATGTTATGGCCCGGATGAAGATGCTTCGTCCGCACGGTGAGCGTCACTGGGTCTGGTTGCACGGCCCTTTTGGTGCCGATTACATGATTCTCCCGAGCCCTGCTCGGACTCTGATTGCACCGGCCCACGTTGACTGGCTCCCTGCGATGGATGTTCTCATCCATGCTGCTTACGTGCTCGAGGCCGAGCAGGCCGAGCAGGCCCACGCTGCCCCTGTAGACCCTGTTGCACACCCTGCCGAGCCTGCTGCTGAGCCTGTTGACCCAGTGGCCCCTCAGCCCATACCTGATGATTCCGCTGCTCCTGACACTTCTGTCCCCACTTCTGTCAGTGTCACGAGTACCTCAGCTGAGCCCACTTCCACCACCACTTCTGAGGCTTCCACCACCACTCCCACCACCACCACTGGCCCTCTGTCCGTCGAGCCACTTTGCTCCGCACTCCCCGAGCGCCCGTCGACCTTTGTTGAGAGTGGAGAGCCTTCGTTTACCGCGGTCGTGGAGACCATGGCTAGCATGATCTCCACTGGGGTTGCGCCTTTTGGTCCACACACTTCCGCCCCAGCGGTAGTTACCTCTGTCTCCACCCCTACTGTATTTTCCGAGAGCGTCGTGGCGTCTGTCCACACTTCTGTGCCACCGACCTCTCCGGCCTCCTCGCTGCCATTTTTGCACTCTTCTTTCGCTGCCGCTGCCTCCACTTCCCACCAGTCGGCGCCCCGGCCTCACACTGAGGCCAGGCCCACATTCGCAGGCGCAGCACCTTTTGTTCCTTTCCCCGCTGAGCCAGTCACCTACGCGACCCAAGTTCGCCAGCCATGCCCTGCACAGCCACGCCCGGTGCGTCCCTCGGCACCACCTCCCCCTGACACTGTACTTCAGAGCATTCGTGCTCTAGAGGGGGCGGTGAGTGGCCTCCGAGGCGACCTTAGGACCCTGTCCTCCACCGTCTCTGCGATGGCTGGCCGCTTCGAGCTGATCCCCCAGATCCATTACTGCCTCACCCAGGTTCTGGAGCGTCTCCCGCGCGTACCCCCACCCACCCAGCAGGTTCCCACCCACATTTCCACACACACCCGACCTGCTACCACTCCCACACCCACCCCCGCTCAGCAGCCTGTCCAGCCAGCACCACCCACACGACCTCCGCCTCAGGACGGAGACGGTGCAGCACCACCTTCTTAGGCACCCTTGATGCCATCGATTCCTTTTGCCGTTGTGCTGCCCGTTTCTGCTGGGTCCTGTTGCGTTTTTTGTCCACCCCCTCCCCTCACTTATTTTGGGATTCTCTTTTTGCTCATATCTTTTTATATCTTTTTGGGAGAGAGGGAGAGTTTTGGTGCCACCTATATATCTGTATCACTCCTATCTGTGCATGCATCATGTCCGCATCATATTTTTCATATCTTTATTTTTCATTTTTATTTTCATTTTTCATGCATGCATCCTCACCTGCCCCTCACATTTCTTGTCTCTCGGTGTGCCACACTTTGCACATTGAGGACACTGTGCCATTTAGCTTGGGGGAGTGAGTTCTCACGCTCTTTTTCGATTTGCCACCTTTATTTTTAGTTTTTCACACCGTTTTTCACTTTTGCACTCATTTTCATTATTTTTCTTTTATTTTCGCCATGCATCACGTTTTTCTTATTTTTCTGTGTGCCGCATTGCATAGTTTCTATTTTCCCTTTATCTTTATTTCTTTTTTCATCTCATGCTAGAGATGACTTTTCTGTGATGATGATGACGTTGGATTTAGCTTACTCTATATGCATGCTATATTTGTCATGTCTTAGACTTTATTTCTGATATCATATGCTATGACTTGCCTTGCATTTAGAGATAGTAACCCACACTTTTGCCACATGAAAATGGATGAAATTTTATTATTAGCTGAGTCTGAATATTCATATGTATGCTATCACAGAAAACACACCAAGATTCACGCATTGAATGCTTATATCTGGAGTACTGATTTCTTTTTCCTATATCACTTCTATATGCATGAATTGTACACTTCACTTCAGGATGATTGAATGATGTTAGCTATGATAAATCTGGATTAGTTAGCTTTTTTGTGATCGAAACTGAGTAGATTAGATTACCCTGCTGAAGTTGTCGTGCATGTCTTATAGAGTGAACCGAGAGTTATATCTATTTCTTTCTCCACAAATCTTGAACATCATTTCTCTACTTTTAAAATCATTGGTGAATCTCCCCTTAGTGATTCTATTATATGGCATTTCCCCTGCTATTAATTCCTAGCTCCAAATCTCTTATTCTCAAAAAAAAAAGAATAAAAGAGAGAAGAATATTCTTGTATATCATTATCTCTCTTTGAGTTGGGATCATTGTGTACATATGCTATAAAAAAAGGGGAAAAATCCTCAATAAAAGATCCCATCTCACTTTCTTCCTTTCTTCTTTCTTCTTATTACATTTGGAGCTATATAAAAATGGGGATGTAAATATTTTTTATGCCACCACGCTTATAGATAAGCTTGGGGGAGGGGATCCATTGATGTGTGAGAGAGTGACTACTTGACATTGCACGACAACCTAGGCTAAGTAATATTCTATACTCGGTGAGATTATTTCCAGCCTTACGAAATCCAGAAATCTAAGCCTAGCGTTCATTTCATGAAATCCATACTTTTCTATTCTCTCTGTTCTATAGTGTGATACTCTTATACTCCAGATAGAAAGCGTTCAATTGAAAAGTGTGTGATCTGTGATTTGTATACCGCTTTAAATGATTCAGACGATGTTAATTTTAAAATTATTCCGTTTTTCATGATTGTATCGTTGTTCGTGGGTTTTCTATTTCTATTTGCACTATTATACTATGATATCAAAATAAAATCCTTTGACATGAGTTTTTCATTCGGTGCATGCTATATGAGTAAGTGAAACCCCCGTCCTGAGAAAATGATCTAGCATCCTACCTCTTCGCTTCTTTCTCTCTTCTTCATTTTCATTTCGTTTTCCATTCTTCTCCGTTTTTCATTTTTCACTTTTTCGTTTTTCGCCGTTTTCGTTTTCCGAATCCACCGGGTTCGCCTTTTACTTATCTTCCTCGAGGACGAGTAAGAGGCAAGCTTGGGGGATTTTGATCACTCCTTATTTTACACCCTTTTTCCGCATATTTGCATGCCATTTAGATCGCCCAAATCATGTTTTTCACGATATATCGACGATATTGCGATGCTTTTCACGATTTGTTGTTTTTGTCGCATTTCAGGTGATTTGGCGCGATTTGGAGTGATCTCGAGATGCGCTTACTCTAGACGGTCACCAACGACCTACCCAAGGGGTATTTTGCTGTTGGAGAGGAGCGGAAGAAGAACGGACGTCGCAGGAGCGATGAGGAGGCCAAAATAAGCAGATTGGGCATTTTTTGTGTCCCACTCGGCCGAGTGGAGGAGCCACTCGGCCGACCAGCGAGACACTGCTCGGCCGACCAGAACAGACACAATTTACATGTGCACTCGGCCGAGCACCGAAGACCACATCGGCCGAGTGAAGACATCACGTCCGCCCGAGTGGCGCCCAGACGAAGCCCCTCCAAAACATCCAAGTTACTGTTTTTCGGCTGCCTGAACTTCAGAAGACCCACTCGGCCGAGTGGTAAATCCCGTCCGCCCGAGTGCAGTGAAGCCATCGGCCGAGTGACGACAACTCACTCGGCCGAGCCGCCCCCGAAGTAGAGACCCCTGAAGGCCCCGACTTACTGGAAAATTACAGGGTTTCTCACTCGGCCGAGCGACTTTTGTCACTCGGCCGAGTGCGATGCGCTGCCTGTAGCGAAAACTGCGGAAAACAGGCTGTGCAAGGGTATTTTGGTCACGATTTTTGGACGATTTTGAGGGCTATTTAAACCCTGTTTTTACCCTAATTTTAGAGCCTCCCTCTTAGATTTTTTGCAGCTTTTTAGATTAGTTTTTTTGCTTTGTTCTTGTGATTGGAAAGGAGAAAAAGATTGGAATTTTGTTGGATTCAATTGAAGAACTCCATTGGTTTGCATCTCTTTTCCTTAAAAATTCTATTTTTATTGTTTATCTCAATATTGTGATGAATTCTATTGCTTATTTCAACGATTATTTTTGTGATCTCGCTATGATTTGTGAGTAGTCTCCACGTCTTGGGGCGTGGGGATGAACCCTACAAGCCCATCTTCATATTTGTGATAAATTGGTAGAATTTTGCTAGAATTGTCATTAGGGATTAGATTTGGGATCAATTTACTACGGATGGCTAGGTATTCATATCAATTGGGATTTGCAAGAGATTGGATCCCAATTTGATAGGAAACCCTAGAAATCCGAATTGGGTTGGAGTCGGATTTTCGAAGTATCGGTTTGCAAGAGATTGGACCGATACTAGGATTCCCTGTTGCAATTCCATGCCGATACTCGTTTGCAAGAGATTGGACGGGTAGGAACTATCCCAATCTAGGTCGTGGACCGAGTTTGCAAGAGATTGGGCTCGGTGCGCGATTGGACGATGATGTTGATCCTAATGCTAGCTTTCCTAGGCTAGGGTTTGCAAGAGATTGGACCCAAACCTAGGATAGCTATAGACCGGCAACAGCGCGAGAGCGTGAGCTTGGTTCTACATTCAGTTGCAACTAGTTCATCCAAATTCTCAATCTAGCAATCTTGAAACCGACGAACCACATTTATGAGATACGGTGAGTAGCGGGGATTCCCCATTCCCTAGGCGTTCTTTATTTGATTTGATATTTCCGCATTTTGTCTGACGATTGTGACAGGATCGCCAAAGGCAAATTTCTCTCTTAAATAGCCAGGTTGATTGGAACAAGCACGGTCACTCGTCCTCCCTGTGTTCGATATCCCACTCGCTGCTACACCGTGCACTTGCGGTAAAACTACAACCGTTCTCTGGGTGTATACTCGGGACCGATCAATGTCTCAGATGAATCCATAACTCCAATTTGCTCCAAATCGCTCCAAAGTTCCTGAAAATCCACAAATCACTACGAGAATGAAATATATCATGAAATGTGAGATAAAGTATATAAAATTGAACTTTGGACGATGAAAATGCGATGAAAACAAGCATTTAAAATATAGAAAATATAGACACATCAGTGCTAGCGAATGATTCTCCGTCCCAAGCCTGACAAAACCAGCCTGATCGGGCTCAACCTGTTGCGGAATGCTTGCCTTAGTGGCTTGGGCCAGGCCTTCGACGACATGGCCTGGCCCCCGGAAGATTATGTGCATCAACAATTGGCGCTAGAGGAAGGGTCTTGTGACAACATTTTTCACATATGCTCCCTAAACATCATCTCCTTGTAGATCTTCTTCAAACTTCACCTCAGGTCTAGGAGACCCCAGCCTCGAATGTGACCGTTCCTCTTTTTTAGGACTCATTACTGCTGCTGCTTTAGACCTCACCTAAGATTTACAAGACCCCCAGCCCAGGTTGGGGTCGTTCCTCTTTTTTAGGACTCATTGCTGTTGATGCGTAAGACCTCAACTCAGATTTACGAGACCCTCAACCCAGGCTGGGGCCCCCTACAAGTCCAACACTAGTGATCCATACCTGCAATATTTCCATACACATCTTCATTGTGAAGATGCACTACTGGATAAAGAATTCAGTAAGCTCGTGGAAGCTAGAAATGCTACTGAGTTTAAGGGTCCTGAACCAGTCATGTGCCATCTTCAATAGTGTGCTCATGAATGCATGGTATCACTACTAAAAAGGACTTTTGCCAACATTTTTTAAACATTTTCCTGCATTTCTGAAGTGCTGGCAAATGTTTTCCCGTCGATTTACGAAATGCCGCAAAGACGCTGACAGAAGGGGTGTTGCTAAAAGAAAAGACGACGTTTTATGAAACGTTGGGAAAAGTCCACTTTTCCTGGCGTTTTGCTGAAACGTTGGAAAAAGTCCAGCATTTACCGGTGTTTCGAGAAAATGTTGAGAAATGCCAATGGTATTTACCGAGGTTTGGTTGAAACGTTGGAAAATGTCAATGGTATTAACATGCGCTTCCTTAAAACGTTGGGAAATGTCAATTTTTTATTAAAAAGTTATATACCACCCGCCGGCTGGCCGCCGCCGGCCCCACCGCCGGCGCGCCGGCCTGCCCGCCTCATTGGCCGCCTGGACCCGTCGCTCGGTTGTTCTATAGATGTTAGAAGAATAGCTACTTAAACTTAGAGAAACTTCATAGTTTTTCCGATGTGGGACTCAACAAAATGCTAGCATTTACCGGCATTTTTAGTAAAGCGCTAGGAAAAGCCTGGCATTTACATGCATTTCTAGTAAAGCGCGGGGAAAAGTTTGACATTTACCGGCATTTTTTGAAAAGCGCTGGGACATGTCCACTATTTACCAACGTTTTAGTAAAGCGACTGGAAAAATTCGACATTTGCAGGTGTTTTTCAGAAAGCACCAGAAAAAGTCCAGCATTTCCCAACGTTTTAGAAAAGCGTCGGAAAAAGTCCAGTATTTGCTGACATTTTTCAAAAAGCACCGGCAAAAGTCCAGTATTTTCCAAAGGTTTAAAAAAGCGTCAGGAAAAGTCCAGCATTTGACGACGTTTTCCAAAAAACGCCGGCAAAAGTCCAGCATTTCCCAACAATTTAAAAAAGCGTAGGGAAAAGTCCAGCATTTGTCGACGTTTTTCGAAAAGCGCCGGAAAAAGCCCAGCATTTACCAACATTCTTATAAACGATGGTAAAAGTCTAGCATATGCCGGCGTTCTTATAAACGCTGGTAAATGTCGAAATACCAATAGACATTTGCCAACGTTTCTTTAAAACACCGGCATAAAAACATAGGTAAAATCCATTTTTAATAGTTTATTTTATCATCTCATTAAGCAGATAGAGTTGCATGACATCTCTATATCAGTGAACATGTTACACATGGTCTCCCAGGCCCTTATTCCCCCAGAGCTTTGAGAGGTGGAAGTTCATGGGCAGTGAGGCTCCCAGTATGGCCCTCATGAAAGGTGATTCGTGAAGAGGAACACTTAGGTCTCTTAGCTTCTACTTCCCTTCTCCACCTTGGCAAGTCTCTTACGGAGTAGGTTTAGCTCCTCCTCACATCGTTGTACACATGCATGAGCTGTCGTTGGTCCAATTGTTAGGTTTGAAGTATGTAGTACATATTTGGAACGCTTTTGTCACCTAAGTTGATGGGTGGGTGACTTGGAGGTTAAGGTTGACTTGGGGGGAAGAATGGGTTGTTTGCTAGGATGAGCATAATGTTAGTATGTCTCCTACTCGATACCACCCTGGTTCCATTGCTGCTTAGTAGTGTGGTGAGCTTGTTGATGTAGTCCTTGGGTGAGTTGCGCACGTAATGTAGCAAACTATTCCGGTAATTATCCTTGTAGTGCATTAAATGCCTCCAACCTCATGTACCTTGTGGGTAGGAGCGTTAATGTTTGTGGAGCACCTTATTCGACAATAGTCTATTGCCTTGTGGGATTGTGACTGTCATGCACCTCATCATATGCTTGCGTCCTTGTTTGGGTATTTCATGTGGTGTACATAATGATTTTCATGATCCCACAAACTGTGCCAATGATGTTGCGGTGCTAACTAGATCCGTGTGATACCTTTCAACTGTCACGTGTGTAAGTAGTTTGGGATGACTTCATGATACCTGTCTTGTGTTGTTGCATGGACCTGTATGCATCACGACAGCCAGGTACATTATAGAATCGAACTGGGGGTATGGGCCTGGATTCGGTTCCTTCGATGCTTAATTTAGAACATGAGGGAGAAATATAAAATATATCAAATGAGAGAGTGTATGAGAATGACAATGAGCACCTCCTCCAAAATGGGAGGGGTATATATAGAATTTATGAAGAACATTTTGATAATTAAAATTTGTTGGTGGGTCTACCATCCAAGTTAGGTCTTTACTGGGCCTGCTTTAGCTTTTAGGCCCATAAGCATTTGCGAATGATAAGCTTCATGCCAAATTATTGGGTGGTATATCAACACATGTGCTAGCTTTTTTTCCTTAACTAATAAGAACGTGTCATGTCAATGCAACTAATCATTTTCAATCAAGTATCACATGTAAATAGACATTTTAGAAAACTTATAGAAAACCCCCTTCTAAAAGGGCACTATGTGCTTGTGGACGTGCACAGCTAAATTAGGTGTGCACACCCACACCCACCATTTTTCCTTTTTTTCTATTTTTAAAGGATTGTTGTACACATTCTAAACCCCCAAGACACAAATATGGATGAACACTAGTGGTGTTTGACCCTCGATCCACTTGTTACAAAAAATTCTATTGTTTTGAGACCGTTGAATTTGCCGAGGTAGGTCGAGTGTCAAATAACATTGGTATCACTTGATTTTTGGTGTGGTGATCATCCGTGAGGTGTTCAATAATCCCACAAAAAAATTTCAGAAAAAAGAAAGAAAGAAAATACTGTTGTGAAGGGAAAAGTAGGGAAATAGGCGTAGGGGGTTAAGAGCCACTCTATCCTCGTATTTATAGCTTTCAATGGTGGGCCAGATACCCAATGGGCCTCATGTGCCTATTCATAACACTTCCTCTTATCCAACCAACATTGAATAAGAGGTGGATTCTTCAGGATCCGAGTTAGGATAACTGCCTTGTTAAATAAAGAACAGTTAATCCATAACTTCCCCTGTTTTAGGGATGTGTCTAGGGGTGGATACTTCAGGATCCAGAGTCAACAAGGTTGCCTCGTCAAAACCTTGACTACGGAAAACCTTGTGGGAAAAAACCAGTAGCCAAGGGAAACGAGTACAACTCTGCAGTTGACTCCCCCTCATCTGACCAAGCTTCAGGCTTGCAGATTTTCTATGAATCTATACATCAGTCTCCTATGTATATATGAGTTCATAGTCCTCTCATCCTGACCCAGTTTACATTTTCTCACTCTCCTCATCCCAATCCTAAATACAAGTTTCTCAAAGATACTAGTAGGCAGGGATTTGGTAAGCAAATCCGCCAAGTTATTACATGATTGGATCTTCTGTACCTCAATCTGCTTTTGCTTCTGAAGGTCGTGCGTCCAGAAGAACTTGGGGGAGATATGCTTTGTCTTGTCGCCTTTGATGTAGCCGTCCTGTAGCTGGGCTATATATACTGCATTGTCTTCATGGAGAGGAGTATGTGCAAGTATGCCGGTCATCAGGCCAGTGGAGGTGAGAATATGCTGGATCACAGAGCGTAGCCAGAAACTCTCCTTGCTTGCTTCATGGATCGCTAGAAGTTCTGAGTGAGTGGATGAGACAGTTGTCATGGTCTACTTTACGGATCTCCAGGATATGGCATTGCCGCCATAGGTAAACATATATCCGGTCTGAGACGTCTCTGTATGAGGATCGGACCTGTATCCTGCATCAGCATAACCAACTAAACCAGTTGATGCCCCTTTCCTGTAAAATAGACCTAAGTCTATGGACCCTTGGAGGTAGCGCAGAAGATGCTTGACTCCGGCCCAGTGCCGCTGTGTAGGTGCAGCACTATATCTTGGCTAGTAAGTTTACTGTAAATGCTATGTCAGGGCGAGTGCAGTTAGCCAGGTAAAGGAGTGCACCGATAGCACTTAGATAAGGCACTTCAGGGCCTAGTACTTCATCCCTCTCTTCCAGTGGCCGAAAGGGGTCTTTATGCACATCCACTGATCTGACGACCATTGGGGTACTGAGGGGGTGTCACTTATCCATCTAAAGCTTTTTCAATAAGTTCGATGTGTAAGTTGACTGATGTAACAGGATCCCATCGTTAAGATGCTCTATTTGAAGACCTAAACAGAATTTTGACATTCCGAGGTCTTTCATCTCGAATGTTTCTGTCAGGCTTCTAGAAATCTCGTCGATCTCTTCAGGAGATCCGATGAGGTTCAAGTCGTCTACATAGACGGCTATAATGACAAATCCTGTTGCCTTTGCTCTTATGAAGATGCAATGACAAACTGGGTCATTTGTAAATCCTTGTTTTGCAAGGAAGTCGCTCAGTCTGTTATACCACATCCTTCTGGATTGTTTTAGACCATATAATGATCTTTGCAGTTTCACTGAGTAGATGTCACGTTGTCTCTCTTTTAGTGCTGCAGGTAAGGAATAACTATCAAGCAATCTCATATAGATGTTTCGATCTAAGTTGCCATATAGGTATGCAGTCACGACGTCCATAAGCTGCATATCTAAACCCTCTTTGGCTGTTAAGCCAATGAGGAATCGGAAGGTGATCGTGTCCATGACCGGGGATTATGTGGCTTCAAAATCCACCCCTGGACGTAGGGTAAAACCCTGCGCTGTAAGACTTGCTTTGTAGCGAACGATCTCATTCTGTTCATTTTGTTTTCTAACAAATACCCATTTATAACCCACAGGTTTTACACCTTTTGGTGTCTGGACTATAGGTCCGAAGACCTTGCGTTTGGTGAGTGAATCCAACTCCACTCCTATTGCGGCTTTCCACTTTGGCCAATCATCTCTTCTTTGACATTCTGTCAGAGAGCGTGGTTCAATATTATCGTCGCAGTACGCGACATTGATGGCAATATTACACGCAAATATGTCATCTATGGTTGTGCTCTTTCTGTCCCAATACTCCCCAGTTCGTACATAGTGTATCGAAACTTCATTTTCTCCCGGTTTTTCCTCTGTTTGAGAGTTTGGGAGAGATGAGGTAGCAGGGCTTATAATAGCATCCTGTGGTGGTATTTGTTTACCATTGCCAAGGGTCCTACTCTTTCGAGGGAATTGGTCCTTGGATCCCGATGGTCGTCCCCTCTTTTTGAGAGGTCCAACCATTTCTGCTGCAGGCGGATTGCATCCATTTTGCGGTATGTCAATCCTAACTGGAGTGTTAGCAGCAGGGACGTGCGATCTGACAATCTTCTGGTTGTCAGTAACTTTGTCCGGCAAGAGATGGACAATGTTTTGGATATGGAGAATCTTCAGGACCTCCTCCTCACACTGGCTTGTGGGCGGATCAAAGTGACATAATGTCTTTGTATCCCAAGTGATACAGTCTGAAGCTTCCGGCTTCTTTGTTTGTGAGCCTAGTCTTGGAAATGATGTTTTATCAAATTCACAATCTTCTAGACGTGCCTTGAAAACGTTCACCGTAAGGGGTTCTAGGAATCTTATTATGGAGGGGGTGTCAAACCCAACATAAATGCCTAGGCGACGTTGTGGACCCATCTTTGTCCTTTGTGGTGGTGCTATGGGGACGTATACTGCACAACCAAAAATTCTCAAGTGTGAGACAATTGGTGGGGCTCCAAGTGCAAGTTGCATTGGAGAAGATGACTGACCTCCAGAAGGTCTTAATTCTATTAAAGATGCAGCATGCAAAATTACATTACCCCATGCATTCACTGGCAGCTGGGATTGAAGTAATAATGGACGAGCAATCCATTGCAGTCTCTTAATTAGAGATTCTGCTAACCCGTTTTGGGTGTGAACATGCGCTACAGGATGTTCGATTTCAATTCCCTGTGCTTGGCAATAGTCTAGAAAGACTTGTGATGTAAACTCCCCCGCATTGTCCAGACGAAGTTTCTTTATCTGATAGTCGGGGAAGTGGGCCCGTAACCTGATTATCTGAGCCAAGAGCTTATACAGTGCAAGGTTTTGGGTGGACAGTATACACACATGTGACCACTTAGTAGATGCGTCAATTAGGACCGTAAAGTACATGAACGGACCACTTGATGGGTGTATAGGCCCACAAATGTCTCCGTGAATTCTTTCCAGAAAACTTGGAGACTCCATGTCCACTTTCAGTGGAGAGGGTCTCGTAATTAGTTTACCCTTGTAACAGGGTGGACATGGGAATTTACCTTTTTGAAGAATCTTCAGGTTCTTCAAGTCTATACCCCTGGAGCTTTTTATGATGCAGTACATCATAACAGATCCAGGGTGTCACAGTCTACTATGCCAGATTTGAAATTCTGGTGTTTGGGGGCACTGTATGTGCTCCGCCATTGATGTTTCTGGAGTTTGTATACTTGTTTGGTAGAGTCCCGAGGGGAGTCCCTTGAAACGTTCTACAATGGTTTTTGAACCATTTGTAAGAAACGTTACAAGCAAGTATTCCCTTTCATTTTCCTCAACAGTCTCTAAGTGATATCCGTTTAAACTGATATCTTTAAAGCTTAGGAGGTTTCGGATGGATTTAGGGGAGTATAACGCATTCCTAAGTGTGATTTGTGCGTTACCGGGGAGCAATATGATTGCTTCCCCTGATCCTTCGATTATATTAGCTGGCCCTGAGATTGTTCTCAGTGGACCAGAGTAGCTACTTATGCTCGTGAAGTAGTTTATGTTCTGAAGGATCGAGTGCGTCGATGCACTGTCCACTAGGCAAATTGATTCCATATCTATATTAAGAAAGATATTTAAGCAGTAAATAATATGAAGAGGAAAAGATCTACTTTCATTTAATATGCTCAAAAGATTGTTTGACATGGAATAAAAAAACTAGATATGATGCATAAAAAGGGAAGATACATTGCTAGTAGATAAAAATGGTCCATAACTAGAGAGTGTCATCTCCCATGAAGTCTTCAGGAGTCCATGAGGTCTCTGGCAACGCTGCGCTCGCAATCAGGTTTGTCTCAGCTCGAGGCTTGAGGCTTGCCTGGTAGAGGTCCTGTAGGTGTTTCTGGGTGCGGCAGATTCTGGACCAGTGGCCCGTCATTCCGCATTTGGAGCACGTATCCTCCCAGTCTTTCTTGGGAGTACCACCTTTTGACGTCCACTTCTGCTTCTTTTCCACGAACTTCTGGTTCTGAGGAGGAGCTTGGGGAGTGTCCTTCTTCCGCTTCTTCTGTTCTTTCCATTTCTGGAATTTTGCCTTTTTGTCCATCTTCTTCTTCTGGGAAGACTGGAAGTGTGCCTCTGCAGGAGGTGGCAGTGGAGCGGAGCCAGGAGGGCGCAGGTTGTGAGTGGCAACCAACAAATCCCTGTTCTGTTCATCCATTAGTAGGCATGAAAGCAGATCAGAGTACTTCGTGAACTTCCTCTCACGGTATTGTTGCATAAGGATAATGTCCTTCTCGTGGAAAGACGTGATCCAGCAACATTTTCTCCGTCACCGTTTCACCACACAACTTCAGGCGTGAGGTGATACGGAAGAGTACTGAGTTGTACTCCGCTACGGATTTGTAATCCTGTATGCGGAGGTGAGTCCACTCGTACTGCGCACGTGGGAGTATGACATCCCTCTGATGCCTGTACCTCTCCTCAAGTGCGTCCTACAGTTCGTAAGGATTCTCGACAGTAAGATACTCGTCCTTCATGGTCGAGTCTAAATGTTTCCTGATATAGATAATGGCTTTCGTCTTTAGTATATCGAAAACTTCTTCTGTCTGAGGTGCTTCTTTGGAAGCATCCTTTTGAACTGTGGCAGTACTTGTTGTTGCCTTCTCAGTGGGTGTCAGACTGAACCCATGAGATCGCAGATGGAACTTCAGGTCCAACTGCCAACTCAAGTAGTTCGACCCATCGGCCTTCAGGACCGAGAAATCGACATTCGCAAGTCCGGCCATTAATTGATCTAGCAATATAAAAATAGCATGGATTATTAAACTATAAAAACATTTAGACATCCACGCATGTATTTTTACCATTTTCATAAAGAAAATTAACATTCATGCATGCTTTGTAATATTTTCATATCGTGAATTATTAAAGAAAAACTTAACATCCACACATGCTTTTTAACATTTTCATATTAACATTAAACTAGCATGAAGAGAGGTTAACATCCACGCATTTAATGTATAAGCAATGAAAATAAGTTAGGACTATGGGGATCAGCCAGCCGATACTGAAACGAAAAATACAGTCCGAAGTTACATCAAAAAATTGCATGAAAGAATAAATACAACTCGGGAACTTCAGAGAGAAGCCCCTTTCTTCTTTGTGCATACGCCTTCAGCTCCCCTTTGGTGTCCTCCGGTCTTCTTTTTACATATATTTCCTCACTTACAAATTTCTCTCAAAAGGAAAAAATTGCAGAAAAGAAAAGATGTCAAAAACCTGGCCGATTCCTAAAAACATAGCCTAATCGCACATCCACGCAGATAATATATGAAAAATATACAACCACACAGATAATCATATCATAGGCATGTAAAGATTAATTAAATAATCTAAATAGTGTGTGACGTGCTAAAAATTATTTTTGAAATGTTATAAACGGGCTTTTGGTGGGCCTACCCGTTAGTGGGTATCCACCCATTATGTAACCCTACCACTATAAATATAGGGCTATGGTCTCCATAGCCGCCAAGTTTACAACACGTTATCAGCACGCTCAAAGCTAAGCCGAACCCCTGCCGACGGACGGACGCGACGGACGGACGCGACGCGAACGGGCTTCCTTCACCGAACGTCGCTAGATCCGGCGGGTAGGATCTAGAGATGGACTTTAAATGCCTAGTGGACAGTGCCTCTATGCACACGATCCTCCAAGACATCTGCTTTTTTCAAAGCATTAATAAATACGATGGCACCGTAAATACGATTTCCGGTCCATCAAGTATCATTGAAGGATCAGGGGAAGCACATTTTATGCTCCCCAACAATACAAAGCTACTTATAAAAGATGCCCTTCTCTCCCCCAGCTCGCATAGAAACCTGTTAAGCTTTAAAGATATCCGCTTAAACGGATACCACCTAGAAACGGTGAGCAAAGGAAACAGTGAATACCTTGATGTAACGTCTCATAAAAACGGTGCTAAAAACACCGTCGAACGTTTTGAGGGACTCCCGTCGGGTCTCTACCACACAAGGATCAGAGCAATGGAAGCAAACACATTGGAGCACCAGAAGTGCCAAAATCAACCAGAATTCAAACTCTGGCACGATAGACTAGGACACCCTGGAAGGAATATGATGCGTCGCATCATATCCCAATCCCGTGGAATTAATCCGAAAAGCCTAACGCTACTTCGGAAGGGTGCAAATCCTTGTCCCCCTTGTTACAAAGGGAAATTGATTACGAGACCATCCACCCTGAAGGTGGACTCTGAGTCTCCAAGCTTCCTAGAGAGAATACATGGTGACATTTGCGGGCCTATTCACCCCGCTAGTGGACCATTTCGGTACTACATGGTACTAATCGACGCATCTTCAAAATGGTCGTATGTGTGCCTCTTGTCCACCCGCAATGTAGCCTTTGCAAAGCTACTTGCACAAATTATAAAATTGCGGGCACATTTCCCAGACAACCAGATCAAGAAATTGCGTCTGGACAATGCTGGGGAATTCACCTCACAAGTCTTCCTAGACTACTGCCAAGCAACCGGCATAGAAGTTGAACATCCTGTAGCTCATGTTCACACCCAGAACGGGTTAGCTGAATCTCTCATAAAGAGACTACAATGGATCGCTAGACCATTGTTAATGCAATGCCAGTTGCCGGTATGTGCATGGGGACATGCCATACTGCACGCTGCATCGCTGATAAGATTACGACCGTCAGGTAGTCAATCTTATTCTCCGATGCAACTTGCATATGGGAACCCGCCCGATATCTCTCACTTGAGGATATTCGGATGTGCTGTCTATGTCCCCATAGCACCACCGCAGAGAACCACGATGGGTCCTCAACGGCGTCTTGGTATCTATATTGGCTTCGACTCACCATCGATCATTAGATACCTCGAACCCCTTACAGGGGACGCCTTTAAAGCACGTCTAGCAGATTGTGAGTTTGATGAAAGCATTTTTCCAAAACTAGGCATTAACACACAGAAGCCAGAAGCTTCAAAGACCATTACATGGGACACAAAGACTTTATCCCATTTTGATCCGCGCACAAATCAATGTGAAGAAGAGATCCTGAAGATCCTTCAAATTCAGAACACAGTTCACATTTTACCGGATAAATTCACTGACAACCAGAAGATTGTCAGATCACACGTCCCTGCTGCAAATACGCCAGCTAGGATTGACATACCCAAAGATGGATGCAATCCACCTGCAGCAGAAGCGGCCGTACCCCAACAAAAAAGAGGACGACCCCCAGGCTCCAAAGATAAGAATCCTCGAAAGAGGAAAAATCCTGGAGCAACAATAACGATACCACCACAGGATGCTGAGCTCAACCCAGCTACCTCTCCACTCCTAACAACCCCTGAAGAGGAAAATATAGGAGAAATTTCATTAAACTATGTACGTACCGGGGAGGTACTGGACAGAAAAAGCACAATCATCGATGATAACTTCGCGCTCATTATTGCCACTCACGTCACTGAATACGACGATGAGACCGATCCACGCTCTCTAGCAGAATGTAAACGCAGAGAGGATTGGCCAAAGTGGAACGAGGCAATAGGAGTAGAGCTGGACTCACTCTCGAAGCGCAAAGTTTTTGGACCTGTAGTCCTAACACCAAAATGTGTTAAACCTGTGGGATATAAATGGGTATTCGTGAGAAAAAGAAACGAGAATAATGAGATCGCGCGCTATAAAGCGCGCCTTGTTGCACAAGGTTTCTCCCAACGACCAGGAATAGACTATGACGATACCTATTCCCCGGTCATGGATGCGATCATTTTCCGTTTCATTATCGGCCTATCCACGAAGGAAGGTCTGGATATGCAGCTCATGGACGTTGTGACTGCATACCTATACGGAAATATAGATAAGGACATCTATATGAAAATCCCAGACGGATACAAACTACCGACAAAGATGACAGAAAGACCTCGGGACGTCTATTCTATCAAACTCCAGAGATCACTGTATGGTCTAAAACAGTCAGGTAGAATGTGGTACAACAGACTGAGTGAATTCCTAGTGCAACAAGGATTCACAACAAATGAAGTCTGCCCTTGCATCTTTATACGAGCAAAGGGAACAGGATTCGTAATTATCGCCGTCTACGTAGACGACTTAAACATCATCGGATCTCCTGCAGAGATAGATGAGATATTCAAAAGTCTCACACAGACTTTTGAGATGAAAGACCTCGGCAAAACGAAGTTTTGCCTAGGCCTACAAATTGAACATTTAAGCGGATGAATCCTGTTGCACCAATCGACATACACAAAGAAAGTGCTAAAAAACTTTCTTATGGACAAATGTCATCCGCTTAGCACACCAATGGTCGTCAGATCATTGGATGTTGAAACAGACCCCTTCCGACCGCTGGAAGAGGGGGAGGAAACACTGGGTCCTGAAGTACCCTACTTAAGTGCAATTGGAGCACTCCTATACCTGGAAAACTGCACGCGTCCCGATATAGCGTTCACAGTAAACCTACTAGCCAGATACAGTTCAACGCCCTCAAAGCGCCACTGGAACGGAGTGAAACAACTTCTGCGCTACCTCCAAGGGTCTGTAGACATGGGACTATACTTCAAGAAAGGTGTATCCACCGACCTGGTCGGTTACGCAGATGCGGGATACAGGTCCGACCCACATATTCACATACGGTGGGACGGCCATCTCATGGAGATCCGTGAAGCAGACATCCACAGCAACCTCATCCAACCACTCCGAGCTCATCGCGATCCACGAAGCTAGCAGAGAATGCTTCTGGCTTCGATCAGTCATCAACCACATCCTCAAGACCACCGGCCTGAAGACGGGAGATCTTGGGCCTACCACCATGTACGAAGACAATGCTGCCTGCATCGCTCAACTACGAGGTGGCTACATCAAAGGTGACAGGACGAAGCACATTTCCCCCAAGCTCTTCTGGACGCATGAACATCAAGTGGACAGCCAGATCGACATCCAGCAGATCCAGTCCTGCAACAACCTGGCTGACCTATTCACTAAAGCTTTGCCTCGCAGTACCTTTAGAAAACTTGTACTAGGAATTGGGATGAGACAGTTGAGAGATGTACAAGCCTGAAGCTTGTACTTATCAGTGGGAGTTAACGTAGTGCTGTACTCTTTTTCCTTGGCTGTTGGTTTTTCCCACTGGGTTTTCCACAGTCAAAGGTTTTAACGAGGCAGCCACATTAACTCTGGATCCAGAAGTATCCACCACTGATGTTATCCATCGATCAGGGGAAGTTATAGAGACTTATACTCTTTTCCCTTAGCCACTGGTTTTTCCCACTGGGTTTTCCTTGGCAAAGGTTTTAATGAGGCAAGCACTCTTAAACTTAGAGATCCAGAAGTATCTCCAACCCCATGATCAAATAAGCTTCATGAACCCTGAAGCGTTCAACATGGCTTACAACAATGGATGGATAAGGGGAAGTGTTATAAACGGGCTTTTGGTGGGCCTACCCGTTAGTGGGTATCCACCCATTATGTAACCCTACCACTATAAATATAAGGCTATGGTCTCCATAGCCGCCAAGTTTACAACATGAAAAACACCTTTGATCCATATTTTTAATATTTTATTTCCGCTTTAACCCTTTTAATAAAGTTTAAGATTTCTTTAATTATTTTGTGCTTTTGGGGCCAAAAATAAAAAAGGAAAAATTATTTGTGTAAATGAGCTAATTTTCAGGCTTTTGGGCCATGAAAACAACCCATTAGGGTTAATTGGGCCTCCCCCGAAAAATTGGCCAGTTTAGGGCTAGGGTTTCCGAAAAACCCTAGGGGGCCCGTAGCGCGCCACCGCGACGACTGGCCGAGGCTGCGGTTCGCGGCCTGCCGCCGGCGCTTGTGGAGCGCCGCCGTTTCGCCCTTTGGGCGTGCGGGGGTATGGATCAAGGTTGGGGGTGGTAAAAACAGATTTTTCAAGCATTTAGGTCTCTAAAAAACCGATTTTTATTGTTTTAGACATGCAGATCTAAATAAAAATGTGATTTTACTGTGTTTTTAAACTTTTTGATCCTAAAACATGCGGATCTACGGGAAACGCAAGTTTAGATCTAAAAAGTTTTGAGATTTACCTCTAGATTCGACAAGGGAATCTAGACGACGGTTGGTGAAGGATGCCCTTTTCGCTCCCCGTTGAGAAGATTACGATCTTCTTAGACTGAGCGGTTGATGGATCTCCTTCCTCGCGAGTCGCCGCCTTTTCCAACGAGCGTGATCGTGCTGATAACGTGTTGTGAAGGGAAAAGTAGGTAAATAGGTGTAGGGGGTTAAGAGTCCATCTACCCTCGTATTTATAGCTTTCAATGTGGGCCGGATACCCAATGGACCTCATGGGCCTATTCATAACAAATACACCTTTTTTGTTGGCGTGCACAGCCAACTTAACGGTGCACGTCCACACGTGACTATTTTTCTCTCTTTAAAAAAAAAATTAATTATCTCTCCAGCGCGGAAACCGTTAGTATAGACGTCATGACCCCGTTTTGGATCCATTCGCTCTTACATTGGGCTGCGCGCACTATCGTTGAAATCCGGCCCACTTTGCACCGACGTCCTCTGGGGGGACTCGGATTATAAATTTCCATTTCCACCGAAGGTCATTGAAGTTCAAATTTCAAAAAACTAGCCGTTAGAGCATTCCCCAACTCAAGAAACCCCAACGTCTCTCTCTGCGGGCTCTCCCTTATTAAAAAAACAACCGACTCGCTCCCCTTTCTCTCTTCCATTAGTTCGTCATCTCTATTGTTGTTCAGAAAGGAGGGAGAGAGATGTCTCATCTACGAGCAATGGATGCTTACGAGAAACTGGAGAAGGTTGGAGAGGGGACTTACGGCAAAGTTTACAAGGCGATCGAGAAGTCTTCTGGCAAGATCGTGGCCCTCAAGAAGACACGGCTTCCCGAAGACGAAGAGGGCGTCCCCCCGACGACTCTCCGAGAGGTTTCCATCCTCCGCATGCTCTCCATCGATCCCCATGTTGTCAGGTTCTTCTTCTTCCTCCTCTTTTGGGTGGAATTTTTCGGGGTTTTGATCAAATGGGTCGTGTTTCTTTGTGTGAGATCTGATGTCTTTTATCATGGGTTTTTGATCCTTTGTGGTTTCTTGTTTGGATCTTTTAAATTCGTCAAGCATTCTTGATAAAGGTTGCTCTTTTTTCTTCGGGGATTGCATTTCTCGTGAAAAAGGAAGCATCTTTCCCAATCCGTTGCCTAATTTGATGTATCTTTTGTTCTTTTCGTTTCCCTTTCTGTTGATCCAATCATGGGCCTTAGTATCTCTAATTAGACTTTCTTTCTTTGGGTTCTTCTTCTTTGAAAAAAAAAAAAAATCCTTTTTGGGTTTTATTCATATGATAATAATTATCTCGACATGTTTTGATTTAGTGTTATGTTTGTATAATGCAGGCTGCTGGATCTGAAACAAGGCACAAACAAGGAAGGCAAGACAATCCTGTATCTGGTTTTCGAGTACATGGACACTGATCTCAAGAAGTACATCAAAAGCTTCCGCGCGAACCACGCTTTGATCCCATCCAAGATTGTTAAGGTTTGTCTAGAAATCACTTGTGACATTCATTGAAAATGAGATTGATCGTGCATGTTTTCTATTGTAATTGTTATCGATTTGGCGAGTGGGTCTTGTGTAGACTTTGATGTACCAACTGTGCAAGGGCGTCGCGTTCTGCCATGGCCATGGTGTCTTGCACAGAGATCTGAAGCCTCACAACCTTCTGATGGATCGCAAGACGATGATGCTGAAGATTGCGGATCTCGGGCTGAGCCGGGCTTTCACCGTTCCTATCAAGAAGTACACTCATGAGGTATGAACCCTTTTTAAGATAGTTGCTACCAAGTCTGATACCATTTCTTGACATGTTCTTCGGTTGATGTAGATTCTGACACTGTGGTATAGAGCACCTGAAGTGCTTCTCGGGGCTACTCACTACTCGACGCCGGTAGACATTTGGTCTGTGGGCTGCATATTTGGTAGGTTGTGCAATTCTATGTAAAAAGCTTGACTAGTTTCACAATAATCTATTTCTGAGCTAACTTGTGTTCCGTTGTGATATCGAAATCTAGCTGAACTGGTTACAACACAGCCACTGTTTGCCGGCGACTCTGAGCTGCAGCAACTCCTCCACATTTTCAGGTGGGCAGTAGCAACTCATCTTCGCGGTCCTTAATTTTGTGCTGTATTTGCTTTCTTTTTGGGGGCGTATTGACCCTTTGTTTGGGTACAATAGGATGTTGGGCACACCAAATGAACAAGTGTGGCCAGGAGTGAGCAGGCTACCAAATTGGCATGAGTATCCACAGTGGAGCCGAAAGGATCTTTCATCTGCCGTTCCTAATATGGGGGCTGATGGCCTTGATTTGCTATCGGTGAGTCTGTGATTTGCTATCATCAGTCCCTGATAAATCTGTTTCATACTGAACTTTCCTGGCATTGGTTTGTTGGCTTTGATCCATGCAGAAGATGCTGCAGTATGAGCCTGCAAAGCGAATAGCTGCGAAGAAAGCTATGGAGCATGCCTATTTTGATGAGCTGAACAAAGCATACTTGTAGAAGCCTCTGCTTCTGCTGCCAGCAACAACAAACAAGCATACGAATGGGGGATCTTCGTGTTGCTTCTCTTGCTTTCCTCGAGCATTGTTATTATTATTATCATGCTCAAGTTTCTGAACATTCTGATATTAGTTTGGTGGTGGGGTGGGGGTTTGTTGATGGGTGTTTAAATCTGATCTGAAGGGTGATTGTTATTGATTATGGCATGTTTTTATGACGTATGTGTGCACAATCTTATGCTAGAGATATATTAACACTAATTCATATTCATATCTTTTGAATTTAGAATCACTAAAGTGTCTAGTTTTTGAATGCCAAGTCAGTTTACTTGTGTTATCCAAATTCTAAATTTTTTTTCCTCCTCCTTTTTCCTTCTATGTTGATATGTATGTTTTTATATGCTAGGCTGCAAAACACAAAAATCTGAAACATAGGATCTAGTCGATTCTCTGTACACTCCCTCGATTCCCGATCGAACTTGGTGTTGAACGTAACATCCTAGCGGCGTGGAATTTGTAAGGGAGAAGTTCCGCCCAAATGTCTACACGCGGCTAGCTTAGGTAGAATACCATGATCATTTACATTGCTTGGGGGTGCTAAGGATATGGGCTATCTATGGCAGAATACCTACGACCGAATAATTATCGTCAGGAGGAAGAGGAAACAAGAACTTTTGTTAGGAAGAGGACACAAATATCTTAATAGGATCCATATGGTCTCTTGTGGCTACACTGTAACAAGGGCAAAGCTCTCAAAAGGGGGGATATATTCAAATCAAGCAGGGCGCAACATTTGTTTAGGGAACAGGCGATTTCAATTACAAATATGACATTTGTGTCTACCATCATGTGCATATTGCGACATACACGGGCCATATTATCAGAATTATTCATCATCTTTTTGATTACCAATATCATCAGCATTTTATTATCCTAAGGAAACATGGAAAAAAAACCAATTAATGTTATGAATGGAAAAGTGTAGGGTAAAAGGTGTAGAGGGTTAGGAGCCTACTGCCCTCATAACATTCAATGATGGATGGATACCTAATGGGCCCAATGGGCCTATTCACAACACTTTCTCTTATCCAACCAATCATGGAATAAGAAGTGGATATCCAATGGGTCCAATGAGCCTATTCACAACATTTTCCCTTATCCAACCAATCATGGAATAAGCTTCAAGATCCAAGTTAGGATAACTGTCTTGTTAAATAAAGAACAGTTTCTCCATAACTTCCCCTGTTTTAGGGATGTATCTAGTGGTGGATACTTCAGGATCCAGAGTTAACGAGGTTGCCTCGTCAAAATCCTGTGGGAAAAACCAATAGCCAAGGGAAAAGAGTACAACACTATGGTTGACTCCCCCGCATCTGATCAAGCTTCAGGTTTGCAGATTTCCTATGACTCTATATCAGTCTCCTATGTATCTATACATTTTCTCATCCTGACCCAGTTTACATTTTCTCACCCTCCTCATCCCAATCCCACTTACAAGTTTCTCAAAGATACTAGTAGGCAGGGATTTGGTAAGTAAATCCGCCAAGTTATTACAAGATTGGATCTTCTGTACCTCAATATGCTTTTGCTTCTGAAAGTCATGCGTCCAGAAGAATTTGGGAGAGATATGCTTCGTCTTGTCGCCTTTTGGTGTCTTCATAGATTGTAGTAGGCTCAAGAACGCCGGGCTTCAGGCCGGTAGAGGTGAGAATGTGCTGGATCACAGAACGTAGCCAGAAGCTCTCTTTACTTGCTCATGGATTGCTAGATGTTCTGAATGTGTGGATGAGACGGTCGTCATGGTCTACTTCATAGATCTCCAAGATATGGCAGTGCCGCCATAAGTGAACATGTATCCGGTCTGAGACTTCTCTGTATGAGGATCAGATCTGTAACCTGCATCAGCATAACCAACTAAACCTGTTGTTGCCCCTTTCCTGTAGAATAGACCTAAGTCTATGGACCCTTGGAGATAGGGCATAAGATGCTTAACTCCGGCCCAGTGCCGCTGTGTAGGTGCAGCACTATATCTGGCAAGTAAGTTGACAGCAAATGCTATGTCAGGGCGAGTGCAGTTAGCCAGGTAAAGAAGTGCACCAATATCACTTAAATAAGGCACTTCAGGGCCTAGTGCTTCCTCCACATCTTCCAGCGTCCGGAAGGGGTCTTTATGTACATCCAATGATCTCACGACCATAGGGGTACTGAGGCGGCACTTATCCATTTGGAACTTTTTCAGTAAGTTTGTTGTATAAGTTGACTGATGTAATAGGATCCTATCGTTAAGATGCTCTATTTAAAGACCTAAACAGAATTTTGACTTTCTGATGTCTTTCATCTCGAAAGTTTCTGTAATCTTCTAGAAATCTCAGTGATCTCTCCAGGAGATCCGATGAGGTTCAAGTCGTCCACATAGACGGCTATAATGACAAATCATGTTGCCTTTGCTCTAATAAAGATGCAAGGACAGACTGGGTCATTTGCAAATCCTTGCTTCCAGATTATTTCAGACCATATAATGATCTTTGCAGTTTCACTGAATAGACGTCACGTTGTCTCTCTTTTAGTGTTGCAGGCAAAGAATAACCATCAGGCAATCATAAAGATGTTTCAGTCTAAATTGCCATATAGGTATGCAGTCACGACGTCCATAAGCCGCATATCCGAACCTTTTTGAGCTGTTAAGCCAATACAGAATCGGAAGGTGATCGCGTCCATGACCGGTGAGTATGTGGCGTCAAAATCCATCCTTGGACGTTGGATAAAACCCTGCGCTACAAGCCTTGCTTAGTAGCGAACGATCTCATTTTGTTCATTTATTTTTCTAACAAATACATATTTATAACCCACAGGTTTTACACCTTTTGGTGTCTGGACAATTGGTCCGAAGACCTTGCGTTTTGTGAGTGAATCCAAACTCCACTTCTATTGCCGCTTTCCACTTTGGCCAATCATCTCTGCTTTGACATTCTATCAGAGAGTGTGGTTCAATATCATTGTCGCAGTACGCGACGTTGATGGTAATATTACACGCAAATGTGTCATCTATAATGGTGCTCTTTCTGTCCCAATACTCCCCAGTTCGTACATAATATATCGAAACTTCATTTTCTTCCGGTTTTTCCTCTCTTTGAGAGTTTGGAAGAGATGGTGGAGCAGGGCTTATAGTAGCATCATGTGGTTGTATTATTTGACCATTGCCAAGGGTCCTACTCTCTCGAGGGACTTGATCCTTGGATCCCGGTGGTCGTCCTCTCTTTTTAAGAGGTCCAACCAGCTCTGCTGCAAGCAGATTGCATCCATTTTGCAGTATGTCAATCCTAGCTGGAGTGTTAACAGCAGGGACGTGTGATCTTTTGGTTGTCAGTAAATTTGTCTGGCAAGAGATGGACAGTGTTTTGGATATGGAGAATCTTCAGGATCTCCTCCTCACACTGGCTCGTAGGTAGATCAAAGTGACTTAATTTCTGTGTATCCCAAGAGATACTCTCTAAAGCTTCAGGCTTTTGGTTTGTAAACCTAGTCTTGGAAATGATATTTCATCAAATTCACAGTCTTCTAGACGTGCCTTGAAAACGTCTCCCGAAATGGGTTCTAGGAATCTTATTATGGAGGGTGTGTCAAATCCAACATAAATGTCTAGACGATGTTATGGACACATCTTTGTCCTTTGTGGTGGTGCTATGGGGACGTATACTGCACAACCAAATATTCTCAAATGTGAGACAATTGGTGGTACTCCAAGTGCTAATTGCATAAGAGAAGATGACTGACCTCCAGAAGGTCTGTATTTTATTAAAGATGCAGCATGCAATATTGCATGACCCCATGCATTCACCAGCAACTGGAATTGAAGTAGTAATGGACGAGCAATCCATTGCAGTCTCTTTATTAGAGATTCTGCTAACCCATTTTGGGTGTGAACATGTGCTACAGGATGTTCAACTTCAATGCCTGATGCTTGGCAATAGTCTAGAAAAACTTGTGATGTAAACTCCTTCGCATTATTCAGACGAAGTTTCTTTATCTAGTGATCGGGAAAGTGTGTCTGTAACTTGATTATCTGAGCTAAAAGATTAGAAAATGCCAAGTTACGGTGGACAATATACACACATGTGACCACTTAGTAGATGCGTCTATCAGGACCATAAAGTACATGAAGGGACCACTTAATGGGTGTGTAGGCCCACAAATGTTCCCATGGATTCTCTTCAGAAAGCTTGGAGACTCCAAGTCCACTTTAAGTGGAGAGGGTCTCGTTATTAGTTTACATTTGTAACAGGGTGGACATGAAAAATTACCTTTTTGAAGAATCTTCAGGTTCTTCAAATTTATACCCCTTGAGCTATTTATGATGCGGTACATCATAACAGATCCAGGGTGTCCTAGTCTACTATACCCGAGTTGGAATTCTGGTATTTGAGGGCACTGCAGGTGCTCCGTCATGTATACTTCTAGAGAGTGAATACTTGTCTGGTAGAGACCCGAGGGGAGTCCCTCGATACGTTCCACAATGGTTTTTATACCATTTGTAAGAGACGTTATGTGCAAGTATTCTTTTTTATTATCTTCGACCGTCTCTAAATAATACCAGTTTAAACGGATATCTTTAAAACTTTGAAGATTTCAGATTGATTTAGGTGAGTATAGTGCATCTCTAAGTTTAATGTGTGTGTTATTGGGGAGCAAAATGATTGCTTCCCCCTGATCCTTCTATAATGTCAGCTGGTTCTGAGATTGTTCTCAATGGACCAGAGTAACTACAAATGCTTGTAAAGTAGTCTATACACTGAAGAATAGAGTGCATATAGATTCCATATCTAAAAATGAAAAGCATTCAATAAATACTACGAAAAGAGAATACTTTCATTAATATTTAACTGCTGACAAACAAAGTAGCTAACATGGAATAGAAAGACATAAAATAAGATACATCGCTAGAAAGTAAGATACAGATGGTCCATGACTACAAAGTGTTGTCATTCATGAAATCTTCTGGATTCCATGCAGTAGCTGGTAACGCTGCCCCATCTATCAAGTTTGTCTCAGCATGAGGCTTGAGACTTGCCTGGTAGAGGTCCTGTAGGTGTCTGGATGTGCGACAGTTTCTGGACCAATGTCCAGTCATTCCGCTTCTATAGCATTTATCCTCCCAGTCTTTCTTGGGAGGAGCGTCCACTGTTGCTTCTTTGCCATGAACTTTTGGTTCTGGGGAGGAGCATGAGGAGTAGCCTTTTTCTGCTGCTGCAGTTCTTTCCATTTCTGGAACTTTGCCATCTTATCCATCTTCTTCTTCTGGGAAGACTGGAAATGTGCCTCTGCAGGAGGTGGAAATGGAGCGGAGCCAGAAGGGCGTATATTGTGAGTGGCAATCAACAACTCTCTGTTCTGTTCAGCCATTAGTAGGCATGAGAGCAGATCGGAGTACTTTTGAACTTTCGTTCACGGTACTGTTGCATGAGGATCATGTCCTTCTCATGAAAAGACGTAAATGTCTTCTCTATCAACATCCTCTCAGGCACATTCTCACCATACAACTTCAGGTGTGAGGTGATTCGAAATAATGATGAGTTATACTCTGCTACGGATTTGTAATCCTGTATGCGGAGGTGAGTCCACTCGTACCATGCTAGAGGGAGTATGCCATCCCTTTGATGTCTGTACCTCTCCTCAAGTGCGGTCCACAGCTCATAGGGATCCTCTACAGTAAGATACTCGTCCTTCAGGGTCAAGTCTAAGTGTTTCCTGATATAAATAATGGCTTTTGCCTTACGTATATCGGAAACTTCTTCTGCAGTAGGGGCTTCTTTAGAAGCATCCTTTTCAGCTGTGACAGTATTGATTGTTACCTTTGCTGTGAGTGTTAGATTCAACCCCCTAAGAGAGCAGGTGAAACTTCAAGTCCAGCTGCCAACTCAAGTAGTTCGACCCATCAGCCTTCAGGGCCGAGAAATCAACATTAGCAAGTCTGGCCATCTGTGCAATCTAGCAACATAAAAATAACATGAATTATTTGACTATTAAAGTTAAACATCCACGTATTTAATATAAGCAAAGAATTAATTTAGAACTATGTGGATCAGCTAGCCGAGCACTAAAAAGAAAAAGAAAAAGAAAAATTCCGAAGGTACATCCCATAAATAATAAAAAAGTGCATAAAATAAAGACAACTTGGGAACTTTAAGAAAAGCCCCTTTCTCTTTATGCTAGCGCCTTCATCTCCATGGGGGTGGGTCCTTCAGCTTTGACTTTTACATTTATAACCTCACATACAAGTTCTCTCAAAAAGAAAAATTGCAGAAAAAGGGAAAAGTGTCGGAAACCTAGCTGATCCCTAAAAACATAGTCTAATAGCACATCCACGTAGATATTATATACATATACAACTACACAGATATATGACATCACCGGCATAGATTTAAAAATAATCTAACACGTGAAGTGTGTGCTCAAATTTCTAACAATAGAATTTAAAACATGTAATTATGATCCATTTTTTATCTTTATTTATTTTTCGCCCAACTCTATCACAATTAAATATTTCTTTAATTAGTGGGCTTTAGAGGCACAAATAATTTAAAAAGAAATTTTTGTGAAATAATATGCTAATTTTCAGGCTTTAGGGCCAAAAAACAACCAAGAAAGAGTTAATGGGCCTCCCCCAAAATAGCCCGTTAAGGGCTAGGGTTTCGAAAAACCCTAGGGAGAGGGGGGCCCACAACGGCCGCCGCGACAGTTGGCCACGCCCGTAGGCGTGGTCGGCCATGCCCTTTTGGGCATGGCATGGCCGTGCACGAAGGCACGGCCGCCGCGCCTTCAGGGCGTGGCCATGGATCATTAAAAAAACCAAATTTTTTAATGTTTTTAGACATGCAGATCTAAAAACTTCGATTTTACCATGTTCATGAACTACGTGATCTAAAACATGCAGATCTACAGGAAAAGCAAGTCTAGATCTAAAAAATTTGAGGATTTAACTTCTAGATTCGACTATGGAATCTAGATGACGGTCGATGAAGGATGCCAGAGACGCTCCCCGTTAGGGCTGTTGACGAACAGAACATTCGACGAACTTCTCGTGAACAAGCTTGGTACATATTCGTGTACGTTCGTTTAGAAAGTTTAATGAACAAGCTTGAACAGATTTTTAGAGCTCGGTTAGTAAACGAACATGGCTTGAACATAACTGTGTTTGTTCATTTATGTTCATGAACAAGCTCGTTAAGTGTTCGTGCGTTAAGTGATGTTCATGAAAAAGCTCATTAAGTGTGGATGAACATGTACCGAAAATAGTAAATTTAGACAAATACTATATTTTTACTATTCTTGGAATGGATGCTTGTAATGGGATCTATGGAGCTATTATGCTGGATTTATTTGTTTTTGTCCTGCAAATATTTAATCCTGTTATTTAATTGATTTAGTCATTGGCAATTATGTTTAAATATTATTATTCCTAATTAAAAAATTGACGTTCATTTGTTTGATTGAAAATCTGTTCATGAACAAAATTGATTGTGTGTTCACGAACATGTTCCTGAACATGTTTACGAACAAGCTCGATAAGTCTTGTTAACGAACAGAACGTTCGATTAACTATTCGTGAACAAGCTCGGTAAATGTTTGTTTACGTTCGTTTACGTTCGTTCAGTAAGCGTAACGAACAAGCTTGAACATGTTTTTAGAGCTCGGTTAGTAAACGAACAGAGCTTGAACATGGATTTTGTTCATGAACAAAACCAAGCTCCCTGTTCAATCTCGTTCAAGCTCGTTCGTCAACAGCCCTACTCCCCGTTGAGAAGAACAAAATCTTCTTAAAACTGACGTTAGGGATGAACTCCTCTTTGAGAGCCGTCGTTTTTTTTCCTTCGAGCAGATTGTGCTGATAACGTGTTATGATGGGAAAAGTGTAGGGTAAAAGGTGTGTCGAGGGTTAGGAGCCCACTGCCCTCATATATATAACATTCAATGATGGGTGGATACCTAATGGGCCCAATGGGCATATTCACAACAATTAAGACATTATTCAAGACACTACCATATTTGTTCAGTACAGATCGCGTAACCATCGAACTACTGCCCACCACTGGTTGTAGCACCACACTGATCGGCCCCGGATATACACCTGGAGAACGATTGTAGTTTTACCGCAAGCGCACGGTGTAGTGGAGAGCTGGTATCGAACACGAGGAGGTGGTGTTGGTTCCAATCTATCCTAGGTTGGTTTGACTACGAATGTTTTATTGGTGGAGATGGTTATGGTATGATGTAATGACAATGGTGGTGGATGTCGGTGTCGGTGATAAAGATGTTGGGTAAAATATCGATTCAAATATAATTTAATAGAAGTGTCTAGAGCTAGGGAATCCCCACTACGGATCGTCATTCATCCTTGTGAATAGTGAATCTCAATATTACTAGACTTGCGTTGAGGTGAACTAGTCGTAACTGAATAGAGAACCAAGCTCACGCTCTCGCGCTATTGCCGGTCTATAGCAACCCTATGATAGGGCCCAATCTCTTGCAAACCCTAACCTAAGCCGCTAGCATTAGGATCAACATCATCGTTCAATCGCCCCTCGAGCCCACTCTCGTGCAAACTCGAGTTACGATCTAGGTTGTGATAGTTCGTATTCGTCCAATCTCTTGCAAACGAATATGGGTATAGATTTATAATAAAAATCCTAGCTTTGGTCCAATCTCTTGCAAACCAAGTCTAGAGAATCTCGATTATAAACCTAAATCAAATATCTTGGCCTTCCCATCGATTAGGATCCAATCTCTTGCAAACCCTAGATCGATGGAAATCCTTAGCTATCCGTAATAAATCAATCACAACCTAACCTCCAGCAATTCTAACAATTTAGAAATTCATTCATCACAAATCTGAAATTAGATCCATAGGGTTCATCCACATGCCCTAGAACAACAAATCTACTCTAGCATAGCAATAACGATATGAGAATCAATAAAAATCATTGCTTGCATACAAAAAGATAGAAAAACAAAGATTCAAACAATAAGAACAAAATACTTAGCTTGCTGAAGATCTTCAATCCAAAATACAAGCTTTTAGATCCAAGAGGGGGCCTAGGGCATGGCCTAACCTCTAAAATAATCCCTAAGAAAACATATGGGAACCCATGGGAACTCCCCTCTAATGGTGGCTACAAAACTCTTATATAGTCTCCCCAAAACCCTAGCAAATAACCCTAGAAAACCCCTCAAATTCGTGCCCAAAAATAGCCCAAACCGCAACTTATAATCTGGGCCCAGGCCGCACTCGGTCGAGTGGAACATGTGACCCGGCCGAGTGGAAATTCCAGCACTGTAGCGTCAACTTGCAGAAATTCTCCAGATTTCATCCGACCTCCGATTGGTGTATTCTTGGCGGAGTTGGAACCGTCATGAAGTCTACTATCCATCAAAAATATGAGAAAAATACCTTGATTGTTGGAATGAAAGCAGATTTCAAAAGAGTGAGAGGCTATCTGAAAATCTGGGCGCTGCGTGTCCTCGACATCTCGGCCGAGTTGACTTCTCTACTCGGTCGAGTGGGCTTCTCTACTCGGCCGAGTGATAGACCCTGTAAAATTCCAGTAACTTCGAGGTCCTCAGGGGTTTGTCTCTGGGGTGGCTCGGCCGAGTAGCTTTCATCATTCGACCGAGTGGTAATGTGTACTCGGCCGAGTCGGAACCGTCAAAAGCCTGTACATTTCCAGTAAGTCGGCCATTTTTGATGGTGGATTTTCCATGCCACTCGGGCGATGAGATCTTCATACTCGGCCGAGTGGGATATCGTCCCTCGGCCGAGTGCACGCCCAATTCCTTCTGTGGGAGCGTGTCCGGTCGGGTCGGCCGAGTGGTCTTCTTGCTCGGCCGAGTGAGTGCTCCACTCGGCCGAGTGGCATGCTGTAAATGCCCAATCTTCTCCGTTTCTCCTCCTCGTCGCTCATACGGAGTTCCTTCTTCTTCCACCCGTCTCCCATCGCCGAATAGCCCTCAAAAGAGCCTTGGGTGACGCTCCGGAGTGGGTGCAAGTCCCTTAAGCTCATTTTTGCTCCCGATCGCTCCATATTTCCTGAAATCCGACAAAAACAAGAAATAGTGAAAAGTAACGCAATATCGTCGAATACTCGTGAAAATCGCAATATGAGCAATCGAAATGGCGTGAAAACATGCAGAAAAAAGGTGTAAATATGGACCGATCAAAATCCCCCAAGCTTGCCTCTTACTCGTCCTCGAGGAAGATAAGTAAAGAGACGAACTCGGGACATGAAAACAAAGGAAATGAAATGAAAGAAAAAGAAAGAACACGAGGTGGAAGGGGTCGCTAGATTCTTCTCTCAGATCTCAAGCCATAAGCTACACATCACGATAACTTGGAAAATACAAATCACATGCTATAAGGATTTCATATCTTACATAAACATGGTACTTGCAAGATTTTAAGAACAAAAAAAGGGATTCTCTAAATTCATACAATCAATTCATATCCACATAACACATTTCATAGAATTTAATATACAAATGTTAGCGATGCACTTTTCAATCAAGAGTTATAACTGAAGCATATAAGAATCGCACCAAGCATGCAATAGAGAATGGAATAAGAGACATGGCATTCACATATTTACATCGATTCATAAGAAATCTCCATAACTAAGGTATTTTGCTAAGTTTTAGCATTATCAAACTTCCCCATTCGTGCACCTCTCCACTCTAATGTCGTACTCACTCATATGGTCAAATGAATTCAACCCCCCCAAGCTTAGCTTGAGGCATCACATCTAAAGGAATATGATAGTGGAAAATGGGATTTTTGCCTTGGTTTTCCCAAGTATTTTGTGGCTCCAATAATGAGATAGAGAAATATTTTTTTTCTTTTGGACTTTGTTTCTCATTTTTCTTCTTGGATTTTTGTAGGAGCAATTTGATTTGTATTTTTGGATTTTGGCTCCTTTTTGGCTTTTTGGACTTTTTGGAGCTAACTTTTTCTTTTGTGGGGATTTTTGGGAAATAGATGCGATATAAGTAGCTTTAGGAGGTGAACTCAAGTGACATGTAGAGAATAAAAAGATATATGTTAAGAAAGAAATAATGTAACACTCGGTTCACTCTAAGATGTGCACGAACGGTTCAATAAAATAATACTTCAACTAAAACTAATATGTAAGCATGGATATTCTCAATCATCTCAATAAAAAGTGAAGTCAAGCGGTAAAGCGCACAATCATATCAGGCATGCAACAGAAGGTGAATAAGACAATAAAACTGATGCTTCAGATATACTAATGATGCGTGAATCTTGGTGCATTTCCAACAAAAGCATACTAAACACTAATCCATGCATTCAGTTTCAATTAATATCATGCATTCATGTAGAGAAATCATCAAAAGAAATAGATTTGCAAGCACATGTGAATAGCACGACTATGGAATACTCTAAGTAGCATGGCATGTAATAATAAGCATCGTGATGGTTGCTAAAGCAATAAGAGATATCATCATAAGGAACGCATCTAGCAAAAGGATGAAAAGAAAATAAAGAAATAGAAAATAAAAGAGAGAAAAGAAAAGAAAAACAATCACACAACATGATGCATGAACACACATAAAAGGAAAATAAGATGGAAAATTCAAAAAGATGATACAAAATTTTGAAAAATTTCTAAAAAACCCTAAAATAAAGTAAAAATGCAACTAATTCATCTAAATGGCATGGAAATGCACTCCCCCAAGCTTAAACTTCACATTGTCCTCAATGTGATCATAATGAAAGAATATGAGGAACAACGATAATAATAAGGGGTGAATAAAAAAATGAAGAAATGAATGACATGAAATCCTAATGCAACTACATGCACACACAATGATGCATGCGAGCGCTTTCCCCCAAGCTTATACCAAACAATCCTATTCAAATGACTCAATCAAAAATATCACGGCTTCACTAAGCGAGATCAAGTCAAACAAATAAGAAAGTAAGGTTTCACTTGAAAGAAATGCTCGGTGGTGGTGAGCAAAAAGGATGTGACACATCAAAATATGAAGAGGGCAATTAATATATATAATGGGTTTGGGGTGTAAAAATTTTTGTTGCCATCCTATGAGGTGATATTTATTCAATCAAATCTATACGGTTCTCTCGCTGTCGAGAGGATTCGAGTTTATTTAAAGCATAAAATTTCTACACTACTGGATTGATATCACCTATAGCAAAAGGCGGATCCAGTATCTTTGCCGGTGCAGGTAATTGCTCCAACTGCTCCTTCCGTGGCTCCGCTAGACGCGTATGTCCACGGACTTCATCAGATTCCAGCAATGCGGCTTCCAGCATCTCTCCAAGGACTCCACCTGTACCCTGCAAGAGATAAGCCGCATCAATCTGATGTGGATAATTCTTCCCCAAAATAAATGTATTCCAAAGAGGGTCATCAACATAAGTATTTAAAATTAAAAACGGTTGACAACACTTCCCTGGAAATAAATCTCTACTCTCGTATACCACGTCGATCAACTCCTCGTTGTTCGCCTCAGGTTGTTCAGGTAGTTTGGGCATATAAGCGTAGGTCTCATCAGGCAGCTCCTCATCATCGTCAGACTTATCCCATCGCACCTCCTGATCATATTCAATAGCGTCCATGTGTGCTAACTCCTTGCTCTCCTCCTCGTATACGTCCCATCGTACCTCTTGATTGTATGTACATGAATCCTGCAAAAGGCACAATGAGTCGCCAAAATCTGAATCATAAAAAACATCATACACGGGAGGAGAATCAAATGTAGGAGATGCGGGAGTAAAGAGATCTCCCTGAAGGGGAGCCATAAGCTCTGTGGGATTGTCCTCAACATCAGTGGAAGCGTGGTCCTCTGAGGGATGCTCAGCCTCTGTAGAAGGTGGGGATGGCTGCGGTAGCTCGAAAGGAGGGGGGCACAATTCGGGCTCCATCTGTGTGCAGATGTCATCGTCCAAAGTCACGTCCTCCTCGATGGTCTGCTCCACTACTGTATGCATGACCTCCACAATAATATCCTCTGATGGTATAGGCTGCTCTGACTCAGGTGCGTGGCAGGTGGAGGCGACGACGTCATAAGGTGGCTCTATAGGCTCATGTATCTCGACCATGGTGTAAAAATGGGTCTTGTGCCCCTCAATTAGAGCGTAGACTCCATCATCAACTGTGCCTGTGGAAGAGATACAATGAGTAATAAAGTTTTGAAATTCAAGCTCAAAAGGATCACCTGCCGTGATGGTCAATGGACCGGAATTTCGAACTACGTCGACAATGTTTCTCAATAGGTCCGTGTATGTGTCCTCCTTTGGCAACTCAGATGTCTCTATTTGTGGAGTGTTGATGGTATAAAGGCGGATATGATCACCTTCAAGTGAAGCATACACTCCATCTATGATAGTACCTGCACTAGAGACATTAGCCATAACAAAATCGATGAATTCTTGGTCGTATGGTTTACTTACCGTAACGGTTAGTGAACCGGTAGATCGAGCATCATCTATCATTTGCTCCAAGGCTGCTGCCAACTGCAAATCACTGAACTTTCCCACTTGCATCCTCTTCAAAAACTCACGTGAGGGTCCCTTTAGCCTTCTAGTGAAGATATCAAATAGTGTGGAGTCATTCCACTCATGGTCTGACTCCGTCTGGAACATTTCTAACATTCCTTCAAACCTAGACAAGGCTTCCCCGATGGATTCTCCATCAGCCTGATAGAATGTAGCGAGATATATGTAGGATTGTATAGAGCCCGCTCGCATTTTCTTTGAAAGCACCATCGCTGCAACAATTGTACCTGATCAATCAAAGTAAACAACCTGGAAAAGACGTCAGTGGTACAAAGAGAGATAAAGATAATAATAGCAGGCGGTGGGAAAAAAATCTCTCTCAATGTTTTTTTTGTTTTTTTAATGCAATCTAATCAACCTAATTGTGACAAATTGGCACCCAACGGGAAAACATCTCCCCGGCAACGGCGCCAAAAACTTGATCGCTCCAAAATGCAACCCTAGAGCACAACCTAGTATGGCACAAATGCACGGAGATAAATCCCCGGCAACGGCGCCAAAAACTTGATCGACCCCGGATATACACCCGGAGAATGATTGTAGTTTTACCGCAAGCACACGGTGTAGCGGCGAGCGGGTATCGAACACGAGGAGGTGGTGTTGGTTCCAATCTATCCTAGGTTGGTTTGAATACGAATGTTTTATTGGTGGAGATGGTTATGGTATGATGTAATGACAATGGTGGTGGATGTCGGTGTCGGTGATAAAGATGTTGGGTAAAATATCGATTCAAATGTAATTTAATAGAAGTGTCTAGAGCTAGGGAATCCCCACTACGGATCGTCATTCATCCTTGTGAATAGTGAATCTCAATATTACTAGACTTGCGTTGAGGTGAACTAGTCGTAACTGAATAGAGAACCAAGCTCACGCTCTCACGCTATTGTCGGTCTATAGCAACCCTAGGATATGGCCCAATCTCTTGCAAACCCTATCCTAAGCCGCTAGCATTAGGATCAACATCATCGTCCAATCGCCCCTCGAGCCCACTCTCGTGCAAACTCGAGTTACGATCTAGGTTGTGATAGTTCGTATTCGTCCAATCTCTTGCAAACGAATATGGGTATAGATTTATAATAAAAATCCTAGCTTTGGTCCAATCTCTTGCAAACCAAGTCTAGAAAATCTCGATTATAAACCTAAATCAAATATCTAGGCCTTCCCATCGATTAGGATCCAATCTCTTGCAAACCCTAGATCGATGGAAATCCCTAGCTATCCGTAATAAATCAATCACAACCTAACCTCCAGCAATTCTAACAATTTAGAAATTCATTCATCACAAATCTGAAATTAGATCTATAGGGTTCATCCACATGCCCTAGAACAACAAATCTACTCTAGCATAGCAATAACGATATGAGAATCAATAAAAATCATTGCTTGCATACAAAAAGATAGAAAAACAAAGATTCAAACAATAAGAACAAAATACTTAGCTTGCTGAAGATCTTCAATCCAAAATACAAGCTTTTAGATCCAAGAGGGGGCCTAGGGCATGGCCTAACCTCTAAAATAATCCCTAAGAAAACATATGGGAACCCATGGGAACTCCCCTCTAATGGTGGCTACAAAACTCTTATATAGTCTCCCCAAAACCCTAGCAAATAACCCTAGAAAACCCCTCAAATTCGTGCCCAAAAATAGCCCAAACCGCAACTTAAAATCTGGGCCCAGGCCGCACTCGGCCGAGTGGAACATGTGACCCGGCCGAGTGGAAATTCCAGCACTGCAGCGTCAACTTGCAGAAATTCTCCAGATTTCATCCGACCTCCGATTGGTGCGTTCTTAGCAGCGTTGGAACCGTCATGAAGTCTACTATCCATAAAAAATATGAGAAAAATACCTTGATTGCTGAAATGATAGCAGATTTCAAAAGAGTGAGAGGCTGTCTGAAAATCTGGGCGCTGCGTGTCCTCGGCATCACTCGGCCGAGTTGACTTCTCTACTCGGTCGAGTGGGCTTCTCTACTCGGCCGAGTGATAGACCCTGTAAAATTCCAGTAACTTCGAGGTCCTCATGGGTCTGTCTCTGGGGGTGGCTCGGCCGAGTAGCTTTCATCAGTCGACCGAGTGGTAATGTGTACTCGGCCGAGTCGGAACCGTCAAAAGCCTGTACATTTCCAGTAAGTCGGCCATTTTTGATGGTGGATTTTCCATGCCACTCGGGCGATGAGATCTTCATACTCGGCCGAGTGGGATATCGTCCCTCGGCCGAGTGCACGCCCAATTCCTTCTGTGGGAGCGTGTCCGGTCGGGTCGGCCGAGTGGTCTTCTTGCTCGGCCGAGTGAGTGCTCCACTCGGCTGAGTGGCATGCTGTAAATGCCCAATCTTCTCCGTTTCTCCTCCTCGTCGCTCATACGGAGTTCCTTCTTCTTCCACCCGTCTCCCATCGCCGAATAGCCCTCAAAAGAGCCTTGGGTGACGCTCCGGAGTGGGTGCAAGTCCCTTAAGCTCATTTTTCTCCCGATCGCTCCATATTTCCTGAAATCCGACAAAAACAAGAAATAGTGAAAAGTAACACAATATCGTCGAATACTCGTGAAAATCACAATATGAGCAATCGAAATGGCGTGAAAACATGTAGAAAAAAGGTGTAAAATATGGACCGATCACACACCATAAGCTTATAATTTAAAAACTTTATCAATTTCAAAGATTATATATGATAATTCCTATAAATTCGGAAAAAATAATCTCAGTTCTAAATTCCATTTCAAAATTATTATTATCTTGTTGTTGTCTCTTCAAACAACTTATCTGATAGTTTTTCTCTTTCTAGTTTTTTATCGAGGATATTGCGCATCATTGGAAATTTCCTACACCGTCTCGCTATCGAAAAATCAAAATCAAGAAAAAAAATTAAAAATTTCCTTCTAAAATTTTAAATATGTTATTGTTAAGGCCAAAATTGACCGATACAGTTGTCAGGCTGACGTAGACCCAAAGCGCTGAGTTGGAGCCTCGTCAGCAGCTGGAGTGGGACACTCAGTTGGAGGAACTGGGGTCGAATGATGATAGTTGGAAGTGTTACGACCTTCGACCGACCTTCATGCGACCATTGCGTCGATCATTCGAGGTTGGAGAGCTCGACGTCGACCTTTGGTGCTAGACTGCGATAGTCGATCTGCACCACAGGGACTCGTTGGGGGGTCGGACCTTCGATGCTTAAGTTAGTATGGAACTTAAAGAAGAGAGGGAGCTTGGTGTAGCTGAGATCGACCCACACAGGTTCGTCTCTAGACTGACGGCGCAAGCTCGAATATAAGAATGGTAAAAGTGAGAAGATAGAGTCCTATGTCTTAGACCTCGTACCTTGAAGATGGGACCCTTTCCTATATTTATAAACGTTCAGGGTCCCTTTGGAGACGTTAGGGAGATAACGTCCACCCATAATGGGGCCACGATCTTTTCCCATTAATAGGAGTAAATGTTGCACACGTCCCCGAGATTCTCGAGTCCGCTTTTAATCCCATGTTCGAGCGACAGGGACCCAACAGTCGACTAGCCATTTTGGCTTTGACTCGAGCTTCTTTGTCAGGCATGGTGGGCCTTAATCATCCATCGACCGAGTTACCTCGAACTCCGGCCCAATGACTCTACAATGGCCCCCGTTGCGTGACCTTCAAGGGTCCATCCACTGAGGTCAAGCGATGTTACATTGCATTTAATGGCGCGCGGAAAATAGCACTCGAGTTCTACGTGCCAAAATGCCCGCCTCGTCGATTCAGAGGATTTTTCAGTACGAAATCCTAGACATTCTGGGTCCTTGGATCCTTGATGCGTGTTCCATCATGCGGTTGCCGCCTTGCCAATTATGACAGTTCCAGCCAAAGAGTGCAGGAGTACCATCTTCATTCGCTCGATTCAGATTTTCCTTCTCTAGAAAGTAATGTCTTCGTCCTCTGCCTTCGGAAGGAATGTGGTCACCGCCATCCGGAAGAATCAGGATGGGGTCATGGAGCTGGGCTTGCTGGTAGGGCTGTTGACGAACAGAACGTTCGACGAACTACTCGTGAACAAGCTCGGTACATGTTCGTTTACGTTCGTTCGGGAAGCTTAATGAACAAGCTTGAACAGATTTTTAGAGCTCGGTTAGTAAACGAACAAGACTTGAACATAACTATATTCGTTTATTTATGTTCATGAACAAGCTCGCTAAGTGTTCGTGAACAAGCTCGTTAAGTGTTCATGAACAAGCTCGTTAAGTGTTTGTGAACAAGCTCGTTAAGTGATGTTTGTGAACAAGCTCGTTAAGTGTTCGTGAACAACCTCGTTAAGTGATGTTCGTGAATAAGCTCGTTAAGTGTTCGTGAACAAGGGCTTGAGTGAACTAAAATTAAAATTAAACACTCACCTCTTCAAATTGAATTAAACACATCCACCTCTTTAACTTCCCAGCTTCCCACTCCTAGACTCGCAGGCTCCCAGCTCTCTTTTAGTCCATTGCCATTGTTCGTTCGTTTGTTTGCAAATCTGTTCATGAACAAGATTGATTGTGTGTTCGTTAACACGCTCCCGAACATGTTCACGAACAAGCTCGATAAGTCTTGTTAATGAACAGAACGTTCGTTCGGTAAGCTCGGTTTACGTTCGTTTATGTTCATTTACGTTCGTTCGGTAATCTTAACAAACAAGCTTGAACATGCTTTTAGAGCTCGGTTAGTAAACGAACAGAGCTTGAACATGGATTTTGTTCATGAACAAAACCAAGCACACTGTTCAAGCTCGTTCAAGCTCGTTCGTCAACAGCCCTACTTGCTGGCAAATGTGAGGTCCAAATTCAAGGCCGACCAAATCAGCGCACTTAGAGGAATTTTGTTTGCCTCGATTATCAAATCAGATTGCCTGGGAAGGACGAGAGGGCTCATCGTCCCGATGATCGGGAAGCTGGGGACTATGTCAAAGCCTTCAAATGTGGCCTTCGATTTCCCATGCATCCCTTCCTACGGTACTCCCTGTGTACCTTGAACATTTCCCTCTGCCAGCTGATACCGGACGCTATAGGCATGTTGATGGGCTTCATAGTTCTGTGCGTGACGAAGGAAATCGAGCCATCCATGTGTCTGTTCAACCACTTCTTCTCGATCTCTCCCCTTAAGACTCCGGGGTGGTATACGATAATGGCCCGTCGAGGGCGGAAGCTGTTGGAAGATCTTTCCACCTCCAACCACAAGTGGAAGGACGAGTTTGTGTTGTGGTCTTTCAGGGGTAGGCAAGCTTCTGCACCGGTTGGGATGCCCCTGATGTGGGGCCTACCGAGGATAAGCCGCTGTCTGTTGAGGAGAAGAAAGTTGCCGACCCTCTGAAGGGCCTACCCGAGGGTATGAGTTTGATCGAGTGGATGTGGTCGGACGACGCGCTGCGTCGAACCATGTGGACGAAAGGTCAGTTCGACCGTGCTCGCCAACTGTTCGACCCTTGTTATTCGACCTAACTCGTTTGTTGCTCTAGCAGGTATGATCAGCGTGGATTATCAGGTAGATCCTGCCTTGAAGGAAGCAGTCGAGGCTCCCATCGGAGAGGCAGAGGCGAGAATGTTGTCACCCCGGGCACCGACTGCATCAAGATCGATGGTCCGGCCGTCTAGAGATTGGCCCATGATCGTTGAAGGGATTACCCAGGTGGGTCGCCCTCAGCAGAAGAAGAAATGGACCCCTCCGATTTTGAGGTAGTTACACTGGAGGGGGCAAGAATCAGTGGAGGATCGTTCTCAACGGCTCGGAGCCATCTGGGTCGAACGCATCCGCAGAGCAGGCCTCCCAACCAGGGAGTGATGCACTCCATGAGGAAGATTCGAGGGAGACTCAGGTTTTGTCGGATCTTTGCGTGCACCGAGACACCTAGCCCTGGGGGTCTTTCTTCCTCTGTAGGGCTTCCTGAAGACATCCCCGAGGAGTATATGCCGATGTTGTTGGGGGGCCGATCTCCCCAGGATTCCCTCGACTGTTTCGAGGAGGAGCTTGTCAAGGCGAGGTATCCATTGAGGCATGGGGATTCTACTCTCCTCGAATGTGGGGCCACCTCCCGCATCGCGAGAATGCAACCCTTCCACCGGGCAAGGCTGTCATGGAAAGGGCCGACTATGAGCAGCTTGCGTCAATAGCCGTTCATACCAGCGTCCATGTGATTATCATTTGGGCCTCCATCGATGCCAATATCAGCGCATAAGATGATTGTCGGATGTTGTGTGCAGGCTCTTGTGGTGACCACGGTGTTGCGTCGTCGAGCTTCGATGGTGGCCGATCACGTGTCACTCTGAAGGCTGTCAGGTCGAGGGTGGTGAAGTCCTAGGCTGAGCTAAAAAGAATCCGCTGCCTCTCCAAGACGAGGTCGTTAATCGTTCAGAAACTCGAGCAAGAGCTAAGCGAGTCTCGTAAGAGGGAGGCTAAACAAATCTCCTTAAGAGAGCAAGCAGAAGATGCTCTACTGGAGGAGAGAGTCGAAGCCGACGTCATTGCGGAGAAGGAAAATCAGGACTTCATGGCTTCATTTCCCGGCTTTAACGAGCTCAGTAAGCAAGGTTATGAGCGGTGCCGTCTGGAGATGAAGAACCGATTCCCTGACCTCTCCACGGAGATCGACAAGATCCCGGTGATATTTTTGGACCTCGGTGAGGATGAGTCTAGCCAAGGCGATGACAAGTCGAGCCGAGGCATGAAGGAGGCAGCTCCTACGGATGAGGTTACCACCATGGCTGGAGACGAAGCAAGAACGGTTGCTACATGGGTGCTAGAGCCTGCGGCCGCGTTGGAGGGAAATCAAGGGCCTGAATGGCCGCTGTAAGATCTGGCATGCTTGATAGAAATTTTTGAATGTATGGGGGCTAATGTAAGTGAAAACAATATTTTGTAATGGAGAGTGACAAGACAATTGGCCTGTGTATTCTCGTATGCCATTGCCTCTCTTTGTTTATTGTCGCTCATGCCCCACGGTTGTCTCAATGCCTAATGGTCCCTTTAGATGGGTTAGGCGCTGCTTCGGGGTGATCGAGGATAAACCATCGAACCACATTCGAAATTTGACCACCAAGTTACATGAAGAGGGATAAATCTACCCGATTCGTGGTTGACGATATGGGGATTTGGGTCGTTCAGTAGAGACGGGGTGGCGCCATCGACTTACGGCTGACGACCATTTGAGATGGCTGTTTACTAGCAAAGGGGTGGCCCCTTCGACTTACGGCTGACGCTCATGGAGGAGAGTCGTTCAGTAGCGAAGGGGTGGCCCCTTCGACTTACGGCTGACGCTTATGGAGGAGAGTCGTTCAGTAGCGAGGGGTGGCCCCTTCGACTTATGGCTGACGCTCGTCTAGGAGAGTCCTTCAGTAGCGAAGGGGTGGCCCCTTCGACTTACAACTGACGCTCGTATAAGAGAGTCGTTCAGTAGCGAAGGGGTGGCCCCTTCGACTTACGACTGACGCTCGTCTAGGAGAGTCGTTCAGTAGTGAAGGGGTGTCCCCTTCGACTTACAGCTGACCCTCGTTCGAGAGAGTCGTTCAGTAGAAAAGGGTGGCCCCTTCGACTTACGACTGATGCTCGTGGAGGAGAGTCGTTCAGTAGCGAAGGGATGCCCCTTCGACTTACGGCTGACGCTCGTCTAGGAGAGACGTTCAGTAGTGAAGGAGTGGCCCCTTCGACTTACGACTGACGCTCGTTCGAGAGAGTCGTTCAGTAGCAAAGGAGTGGCCCCTTCGACTTACAGCTGATGCTTGTCTAGGAGAGTCATTCAGTAGCGAATGGGTGGCCCCTTCAACTTACAGCCGACGCTCGTTCGAAGGAGTCGTTCAGTAGCGAAGGGGTGGCACCTTCGACTTACGGTTGACGCTCATTCGAGAGTCGTTCAGTAGCGAAGGGGTGACCCCTTTGACTTACGGCTGACGCTCGTTCGAGAGTCGTTTAGTAATGAAGGGGTGGCCCCTTTGACTTACGGCTGACGCTTGTTTGAGAGAATCGTTCAATAGCAAAGGGGTGGTCCCTTCGACTTACGGCTGATGCTCGTCTATGAGAATCGTTCAGTAGCGAAGGGGTGGCCCCTTCGATTTACGACTGACGCTCGTTCGAGGGAGTCGTTAAATAGCGAAGGGGTGGCCCCTTCGACTTACGGCTAATGCAAGTTTGAGAGAGTCGTTCAGTAGCGAAGGGGTGGCCCCTTTGACTTACGGCTGACGCTCGTCTAGAAGAGTCGTTCAATAGCGAAGGGGTGGCCCCTTCGACTTACAACCGATGCTCGTTCGAGAGAGTCGTTCAGTAGCGAAGGGGTGACCCCTTCGACTAACGACTGACATCGTTTGAGGGAGTCGTTCAGTAGCGAAGGGATGGCCCCTTCGACTAACGGCTGACACGTGTTCGAGAGAGTCTTTCAGTAGCGAAGGGGTGGCCCCTTTAACTTACGGCTGACGCTTGACTAGGAGAGTCGTTCAGTAGAGAAGGGGTAGCCCCTTCGACTTACGGGTGACGCTCGTTCGAGGGATTCGTTCAATAGGGAAGGGGTGGTCTCTTTGACTTACGGCTGATGCTCATTTGAGAGTCGTTCAGTAGCAAAGGGGTGGCCCCTTCGACTTACGGCTGATGCTCATTCGAGAGAGTCGTTCAGTAGCGAAGGGATGGCCCCTTCGACTTACGGCTGACGCTCGTCTAGGAGAGTTGTTTAGTAGCGAAGGGGTGGCCCCTTCGACTTAAGGCTGACGCTCGTCTAGGAGAGTCGTTCAGTAGCGAAGGGATGACCCCTTCGACTTACGACTGATGCTCGTTTGAGAGAGTCGTTCAGTAGCGAAGGGGTGCCCCTTCGACTTACAGCTAATGTCGTCCGAGGTAGTCGTTCAGTAGTGAAGGTGTGGCCCCTTCGACTTACGGCTGACGCTCGTCTAGGAGATTCGTTCAGTAACGAAGGGGTGGCCCCTTCGACTTACGGATGACACTCGTTCGAGATGAGTTGTTCAGTAGCGAAGGGGTGGCCCCTTCGACTTACAGTTGACGCTCGTCTATGAGAGTCGTTCAGTAGCGAAGGGGTGGCCCCTTCGACTTACAGCTGACGCTCGTTCGAGTGAGTCATTCAGTAGCGAAGGGGTGGCCCCTTTGACATACGGCTGATGCTCGTTCGAGAGTCGTTCAGTAGCAAAGCGGTGGCCCCTTCAACCTAAGGCTGACGCTCGTTCGAGAGAGTCGTTCAATAGCGAAGGGGTGGCCCCTTCGACTTACGGCTGATGCTCATTTAGGAGAGTCATTCAGTAGCGAAGGGGTGGCCCCTTCGACTTACGGTTGATGCTCGCTCAAGGGAGTCGTTCAGTAGCAAAGGGATGGCCCCTTCGACTTATGGCTGACACTCGTTCGAGAGAGTCATTCAGTAGCGACGGGGTGATCCCTTCGACTTACGGCTGACGCTCGTCTCGAGAGAGTCGTTCAGTAGCAAAGGGATGGCCCCTTCAACTTAAGGCTGATGCTCGTTCGAGGGAGTTATTCAATAGCGAAGGGGTGGCCCCTTCGATGTACGGTTGATGCTCGTTTGAGGGAGTTTTTCAGTAGCGAAGGGGTGATCCTTTCGAATTATGGCTGACGCTCATTCGTGAGAGTTGTTCAGTAGCGAAGGGGTGGCCCCTTTGACTTACGGCTGATGCTCGTCTAGGAGAGTCGTTCAATAGCGAAGGGGTGGCCCCTTCGACTTACGACTGATGCTCGTTCGAGAGAGTTGTTCAGTAGCAAAGGGGTGACCCCTTCGACTAACGACTGACATCGTTTGAGGGAGTCGTTCTGTAGCAAAGGGGTGGCCCCTTCGACTTAAGGCTGACACGTGTTCGAGAGAGTCTTTCAGTAGCAAAGGGGTGGCCCCTTTGACTTACGGCTGACGCTCGTCTAGGAGAGTCGTTCAGTAGAGAAGGGGTAGCCCCTTCGACTTACAGGTGACGCTCGTTCGAGGGAGTCGTTCAATAGGGAAGGGGTGGTCTCTTCGACTTACGGCTGATGCTCATTTGAGAGTCGTTCAGTAGCAAAGGGGTGGCCCCTTCGACTTACGGCTGATGCTCATTCGAGAGAGTCGTTCAGTAGCGAAGGGATGGCCCCTTCGACTTACGGCTGACGCTCGTCTAGGAGAGTTGTTCAGTAGCGAAGGGGTGGCCCCTTCGACTTAAGGCTGACGCTCGTCTAGGAGAGTCGTTCAGTAGCGAAGGGATGACCCCTTCGACTTACGACTGACGCTCGTTCGAGAGAGTCGTTCAGTAGCGAAGGGGTGCCCCTTCGACTTACAGCTAATGTCGTCCGAGGTAGTCGTTCAGTAGTGAAGGTGTGGCCCCTTCGACTTACGGCTGACGCTCGTCTAGGAGATTCGTTCAGTAACGAAGGGGTGGCCCCTTCGACTTACGGATGACACTCGTTCGAGATGAGTTGTTCAGTAGCGAAGGGGTGGCCCCTTCGACTTACAGTTGACGCTCGTCTATGAGAGTCGTTCAGTAGCGAAGGGGTGGCCCCTTCGACTTACAGCTGACGCTCGTTCGAGTGAGTCATTCAGTAGCGAAGGGGTGGCCCCTTTGACATACGGCTGATGCTCGTTCGAGAGTCGTTCAGTAGCAAAGCGGTGGCCCCTTCAACCTAAGGCTGACGCTCGTTCGAGAGAGTCGTTCAATAGCGAAGGGGTGGCCCCTTCGACTTACGGCTGATGCTCATTTAGGAGAGTCATTCAGTAGCGAAGGGGTGGCCCCTTCGACTTACGGTTGATGCTCGCTCGAGGGAGTCGTTCAGTAGCAAAGGGATGGCCCTTTCGACTTACGGCTGACGCTCGTTCGAGAGTCATTCAGTAGCGATGGGGTGGTCCCTTCGACTTACGGCTGACGCTCGTCTCGAGAGAGTCGTTCAGTAGCAAAGGGATGGCCCCTTTAACTTATGGCTGACGCTCGTTCGAGGGAGTTATTCAGTAGCGAAGGGGTGGCCCCTTCGATGTACGGTTGATGCTCGTTTGAGGGAGTTTTTCAGTAGCGAAGGGGTGATCCTTTCGAATTACGGCTGACGCTCATTCGTGAGAGTTGTTCAGTAGCGAAGGGGTGGCCCCTTCGACTTACGGTTGACTCTCGTCTTGGAGAGTCGTTCAGTAGTGAAGGGGTGGCTCCATCGACTTTCAGCTGACGCTCGTATATGAGAGTCGTTCAGTAGCGAAGGGGTGGCCCTTTCGACTTACGGTTGACGCTCGTTTATTTGCATCTACGTAAGTATGTTCAGTTTTCCCAACACCTCTTAAGGATCAGATCCTTTTTCGAGGGGAGTTTTGATTGGGTAATATCTACAAACTTTATGAAGGCTCAATGAAGCAAAGCATTATTCGATAAAGGAAAACATGCTTTATTGACGGAAGAAAGAAAAAGCAGAAAAGGCGTATAGGTGCTTTTCGATCGACGTCGGAGCTGTTGCCGTTCATCTTTTTTCGCCAGGATTTTTGGGTGGCTCCTTAGTCTACCACCTTGGTGATAGGCAATCCCTTCATTTTGCCTTTCTGTTTCGAGGATCCTTCCTTGCTGGGTGGATCACTGGCCGGGCCTTTGGGGTGTCCCCGTTTGACTAGGGCAGTGATCTCCTTTTTGAGAGTCCAACAGTCGTTTGTGTCGTGCCCGTTGTCGTTGTGGTATTTGCAAAATTTGAGGTCGTCCCTCTTCTCGTATTTGCCTTTCTGCACAGCCTCTTGGATCAGCTCTTCTCGCGAGGCATAGCTGAGGATTCGGTCTTAGGATAGGTGGGACGATCCTTGCTTCGGGGGCTCCCCTCCCTTAACCTGTTGTCTCGGGACTCCTGGCGGGGGGTTCCCGAGTTTGGTCTCTCTCGCCTCGTGTCTCTGCGGCAGGATGGGGTGCTTTTCGCATTAGCCCATGTAGGAAGACGTATGCCCTTGTGGCATTTATCCTATGATAATCATCTCATTCTAATAATTATATTGTATTAATTATCATAAGTATGAATTCGTAGAATCATATACTTAGATAATTTCCTTAGACTTATAGTCAGGTCATTATGTATCCAAATGTAGATCTCGATTATGAGAAGTTAATGATCGATTAGAAACTTAAGTCTTAAACGGTTCATGTTCATAGATGTGTCGAGAATAGGATATCGACACATCGGTTAGACCATTGTGTCTTTGTCTTACCTTAGGGTAATGTCAGAGACGAGACACAGGTGCTCATTAGAGAATGAGTTCACTTAACGACCAACTTAAAGTTATTAAATGGTTAAGCTTTAACTAGACTGTCAATAATAACTCCAGAGTGATGATAGGCAAGCTGGTCCTTAAGACCTGAAGTCATCAGTAAGAACCTGTGAATGGATATTGTCACTTAGATCTATTATCTAGCTTCGATGCTCGACCTGCTGAAAGATCTTAGATTATGTGACACATAAAGCTCACGAGGGAAGTAGATGACTAAGATGTGATTCGTCTATTCAGTTAAAGGGAAGTTAGTATCACTTGATCAGTACAGTCTTTATGGTAATCCTCGGCCGGGGTACGTTGTAGGATGTACAACGTGAATACGAAAAAGACCGTTGTATACTGACCGATGCTGGCTAGTGGGGTTGACGGTAAACCATACCCTAGGCCATGCAGAGACACAGTCTTAACGAAGGGACTAAACCTGCGAAATTCATCACTGATACAGTCAGAGTGATCCCGACGACACGTTCGTCAATGGGTCGATCACGTAAGTATGATTTTGAAACAGGGACGACGCCCGCTGCTTGTGGTTACCGCCGTCTAGGAGTTTCGAGCCCCAACCTGTAGTAGGGTCAGGCTGTAGGGTCTCACACAGAGTAGTGTCCACGTCTTAATAATAGAAAGAACATTAAGAGGAATTCATTCGATGAAATGGAATGATTAAGCCCACAAGTTAGTTGTGAGTTCAAGTCTAACAGGGTACAAACTTTGCATGTGATGCAAACTAGATTAAATGTGTCGTAAATTGTTTACGACCATATTTAATAAAATAAACGCGTCGAAAAGGTTACCTAGATGATGGGATCGTTCCGATCTAATCGTCGGTTCAAATCGCATCAAAAACAGAGCTCAAACGAGCCCAAAAAGTCGAAAACAGCAGAAATGGACCATGACCCACTTGGAATGGAGGCCGCCCGCTTCAGAAGCAGGTGCGCCCGCTTTTGCAAGTGGGGCCAGCCCGCTTTGCAGGCTGGCAGCCTGCTCAGTCCAAGCGGGCGCCAGCCCACTGAGCGGGCATGGCGCCCGCTAAGGCGGGCGGGTGCGCCTGCCTCAGAATCGGGCGCACCAGCCCGACAGCCCACTTGGCCCAAGCGGGCACCAGCCTGCTCAGCTGGCCGGACGCCCGCTGCAGGCGCAGTGGGTAGGCGTGCCCACTGCGCTCTATTGTGGGTGCCCGCCCACAATAAGTGCGGGCGCGCCCGCGACTTAAAGCTGTTTTAACTATGTTTTTTGAAACCCTTGACGGCTACGAAAGTGTGACTTTTTGCCCAACTTTGGGCAATTGTTTGAGGGGTCAAACGAAGTCGAAATTTGTCGCTGTTCATTCCTAGCAGTCACCATTCAAAGCTCTTCGAAATGATAACTTGTATCGTCTCTAAAGCTCAATGGTGAGGGAGATTTAATTGATTGAAGTTGGGCTTTTGTGAAAGGCTTACTAACTTCATTAACTTAATTAAACTCCCTTTTTCTTTAAGTTTGTCCCACATTGCTCGTGACGAAAGTGGAGGAGCCGACTCCCTATATAAAAAGGGGTGCCCCCTCTTCATTGTAGAGTGCACCAAGTGATCGATTCGAGAAGCTCCTAATTTTCGAGCACGCTCGATCGTGAACTTAAATATTCCTCTCCTTTTTTCTTCCTAACCTCCCGTCGGGTCCTAGCAAGACTACGAGGAGGTTTGGATCGGATATAGATGTCTTTGACGCGGGTCTGCTCAATTGAAACTTTATTCGGCAAGTGATCGGCTCGGAGGCGGCTCGGATAGATCAGTTCGAAGGCGCAAGGCGGCTCGGCTACGAGGAGCGAAAGAAGGTGGGGCGGTACATCTTGCCTGTCCCAAGGCCAAGATTCTGGGTATGTTAGTTAGTATCTTTTTAGAATAATTTTTAATAATGTTGTAGTAGGCTAGATCTCTATTGGGGTGGTCAGATCCACTCCAAGTCGGCATAGATCTTGGCGAGGTTCTGGCTCGCCTTAGGGCGTTAGCTAACATGTTTAGATTTGTGTTTTTCCACTGCGATTTTTAATCCCTCTGTTGTTCGTCTGACATAGGAACGACACAGATCTGAGCCCTAAGGGTCTGCCAAATCCCTTCAGCACCAGCAGGCTCTTCTGCCTCCTCGGGGGAACTGAACTGATTTGTTATGTTGAGCATCTCTGCGACAGTGTTAGGGGGGAATTAGTGAAGGGCCCTCCTCAGGTGCTTGTTTCTGACCGCCTGGGTGAGCACCGCTATGACGTCCACGTCCATCATCTCTTCTACCTCGAGACTCTCGTCGTTGAATCTCTGGCCGAAGGCTCAGATTGACTCGTTCTTGTTCTGTTTGAGCGAGAAGAGGTGGGACGACTTCTTCTTGGGTCGTCGTCTGGTGGAAAATTGCTTGCAGAATGTTTTCGCCAGTTCACCGAATGAGCCGATGCAGCAGTAGGGTAACCCTTCGTACCAGCTTTCTGCCCACTTGATCAGGGTGGCATGGAAAGCTCTGCAAAGGTATGGCTCATCGGCCCCATGGAGTAGCATGCCATTCAAATACTTATGAATGTTCGACCATGGGTCGCCTCTGCCATCATAAGCTAGTAGAACATGGAGCTTGAACTTGGGCAAAAAAGGAGCGCAGAGGATATTCTCCTACAGGGGTGTCTTCCAAATAGCGGTTTGGACCAGCATGGATCCTCCTGCTCCGAGTTGCGAGAAGTTAGCTCCAGGGGATCGATTTGGGATCTCCTCCCTTCTTGCGAATCCACCTGCGGGGTTTAGTGGGTTATAACCTGGAGGAGCCCCGTACATTACCTGATCTAGAATGTCACGTGTCGTCGCCCAGTAATTGGAGTAGGGGGGTTCCCCCTGGGGCACGAAAGCTCGATTATCGACTCCTACTCCGTTGTATTAGTGGGCCGAGGGGGGGGGGTCGAATCATAGAGGTTAATCTTTGCCTTTGGATCCCCTATATCTTGGAGAAATGTTAACCCCCTCGTTGGCGTCAGGTAGGTGTTTGGAGGAGGCGGTGGCTAATTTGCTGGGGATGGGCTCCACATATTCTGGCGTATTAAGGTCGCCAGAGCGCCTAGGCTCCTATCGATATGCTCAGTGAACTGGATGAACTCCTTTCGGGTCCCCCCAGGCTCCTTTGTTTCCTCTGTAGGTCAGGGCGGCGGTGTTGTGGAGTCTGCGACGTCCTCCACTAAGACGATGTTCGCTCTTAGCCTTTCTTTTGGACCTTCGATCGGTCTAACATTGCTGGGTCCAGCTGTCATAGCTTTTGGATTGCTTCAGGGTGTCAAGCTAGTTAACGTTTCCCACAGATGGTGCCAAACTGTTAAGGCCAAAATTGACCGATACAGTTGTTGGGCTGATGTAGGCCCTTCGGGATGAGTTGGAGCCTCGTCAGCGAGTGAGGTGGGATGCTAGGTTGGAAGAACCTGGGTCGAACGATGGTTGTAGATGCTGATGCGTTGCACAATCGATCCTCGGACGGCTGGTACGTCGATCGTTCGAGGTTGGGAAGCCTGGAAGTGACCCTCGCGGGAGATGATGACTCGTCGATAATGATCGGGCCGACGTGGATGCTCTCATTGGGTCGACACTTCGTCGGATGAGAGTTGGGACTCGTGAGAGAAGAACTCCGAGTTTGGACCTTTTAACCGTGTGGTCGTGGGTTCGTTTCCCACAGATGGCGCCAAACTGAGGCCAAAATTGACCGATACAGTTATCAGGCTGACATAAACTTAACGCACTGAGTTAGAGCCTCCTCAGCAGCTGAAGTGGGACCCTCGGTTGGAGGAACCGGGGTCGAATGATGATAGTAAGAAGTGTTGCGACCTTTGACCGACCTTCGGGCGACTGTTGTGTCGATCGTTCAAGGTTGGAGAGCTCGACGTCGACCTTCGATGCTAGACTGCGATCGTCGATTTGCACCACAGGGACTCGTTAGGGGGGTCGGGTCTGGGTTCTGGCCCAAATCCCTTCTGATGCTTAAGTTAGTATGGAACTTAAGGAAGAGAGGGAGCTTGGTGTAGTTGAGATCGACCTACGGACGATGCAAGCTCGAATATAAGAATGGTAAAAGTGAGAAGATAGAGTTCTATGTCTTATACCTCATACCTTGAAGATGGGACCCTTTCCCTTATTTATAGACGTTTAGGGTCCCTTTGGAGACGTTAGGGAAATAACGGGCACCCATAATTGGGTCACAATCTTTTCCCATTAATAGGAGTAAATATTGCACACGTCCCCGAGATTCTCGAGTCTGCTTTTAATCTCACGTTCGAGTGAGAGGGACCCAATGGTCGACTAGCCATTTTGGGTTTGACTAAGCCAACATTGGGCTTCTTTGGCGGGCCTGTTGGGCCTTAATCAGCCTTAATCATCCGTTGATCGAGTTGCCTCGAACTCCAGCCCAATGACTCAACAGTTATAAAGTCTCAAAACCTCAAATATAAATGAACTATAAATAACTAGTGCACATAGTGCATATGGACCCAAGAAAAAACCCACACACATGTAAAGTCTGGGGGCAAATGGTAAAAAAGCAGTGTCAAAATTGCAAAAAAACGAAGGGCAAAGGGAAAAAGGCCAATGACAAACACGTAAATACATGAAAGATGAAGGATTTTTTTGGGTGCTCCTTAGACTCATGAAACAGTAATGGAAAATATGTAATTAGGGAGACCTAGAGGGCTTTTTCTTTGAAGAGGTGAGGTGGCACCACATGTGGGTGGTGGGCTTTTTCTTTGGAGAGGTGAGGTGGCACCCAATGTGGGTGGTTGATATAGAACCCATCTTCCTTTGCCACATGAGACAAAAGGTGTCACTTGAATTTGTCCTAATAGGACAAACACCCTTAATTGTATAATAGATGCTAAAAATATTGGACCTTTTTGGTAAAGGGGGCTAGAAAAATTGCTAGCTAAATCTAAGAGATGACCCTTATCACGGGGCGGGATCTGTCAATATCATACATATGGAAGCAAAAAGGCAGATAAGCTGGATATCAATCTGGTGCGAAAGTGGGTAAGCCAAGAGATGTTGCGCAAGTGAATTTGCAACAAAATTAGCTTGCCCAAAGACTAGTTTGATCTAGATGCACCAAGATTGGTGAACAAGGCGTTTGAGAGCCGCTAGCGTAGGCATGAATAGGCCGTTCAGGCTGAGGTTGTTGAGCACATGGATAGCCGATGTGAAATCAGTTTCCAGGAGAATATGTCTATGCCCCATGTTCCAAGCTAGGTTGAGACCACGATGGATGGCCTGGAGCTCAGCATGTGGCACAGAGCATACATCAATGGATGCAGAGAAGCCATGTATCCATTCCCAATTGGCATCCCGGAGGACACCCCTAATGCCGGCAGAAAGTGATTCCATTTGACCACTCCATCAGTACTGAGGGTGACCCAACTAGGTGGTGGTGGCTCCCAGATTGGAGGGGGAGTGGAGGCTGGATATTTGCCTTGTTGATATTCGCCTTGATGATATTCGCCATTGCCTTGAAATTTTTTTGGACATGATGAATGGTATTTGCAGGAGACTGACGGCCATTGGACATGATTATTGAAACAGCTTCGTTCCTAGCTTTCCAAATCAGCCAACAACCTGTGCCAAAGATCCAAGACCAGTTGCAACCCAATAGGCGCCTACACTGGGGAGCTAAGTTGTAGTCAATCCAGTCACCTATATCCAAGGAGAAAAAATCCAAATGAGATGAGATGGGAATAAGGGAGAGCAAGAGAGAGTAAACCTGAGGGCAATCCCTAGGACAATGAATAAGAGTCTCAGGTGTCCGGTTGCATAAGGGACAATTTGTGTCGGCTGTGAGATGGCGACGTGCTCTTTCCATATTGGTTAGAAGTCTTGTATGCTGAGTCAGCCAGAGGAAGGAGAGGATACGTTGGGGGCCCGACCACTTCCATATCTTGCGCCATGGTTTGCAAGGAGGATAAAGGTCCCTATCAATGATGTAGGAGTAAGCATCATGCACAGTGCATTCACCATTAGGGGTATAGTCCCAAACTAGTTCGTCATCACATGCTTCCGAGATTGGTGTCCTAAAACATGCAAGCCTCAAAGAAATGTTAGAATCAAGGAATTGATGAAAGGATACGCAAAGCCAAGATCCTGATGTTGACACAAAGTTACTGATATGTTCCTGAAGAGAATCTTGGTGTGGACAGGTGGAGAAAAGGGTGACAAAGGGTGGAAGACCTGGGGCCACACATTGGTCCAGAAACGAACAGTATTACAATAATTAACCTGCCATCTAAGAGCATGCTTAACTATATGCCATCCTTTGCAAATCAAGGTGGTCAAACGGCCCAAAAGCCAGTGGCCCGGCCCGCCCGACCTAGTCAATGGGCCGGCCCGGGCTGGGCCCGACGGCGTTGATCGGGCCACGGGCGAAACCCGGCCCGACGCCAGGGCCGGGCTTCAGGTAGATTTTCGGCCCATCGAGCCGGGCCGACCCAACTCGTGGACGGGCCCGTGTTCCTTTTCTTGTATTTTTACCTACTTAATTTGTTTCACATATAATAGTTACACAATTGGGCTCTTTAAATTGTTCCTCCTCAATTTTCTTCAACATATAATAGTTCCTCTTTAATTTCCTCCTTAATTTGTTCCACCTCAATTTTTTAACTCCTTAATTTCCTCCTTAATAAAATACTTTGTTTTTTTAAAAAATATCTATCTTTAAAAATTTTTATATTATTTATAAATATTATATATGAATTTTATAGAAATTTAAAGATTTTTTTATTTTTTATTTTTTAATTTAAAAAAGCCCGGGCCGGCCCGACTAGGCCCGGGCCCGGCCTGTTCCGGGCCGCAGGCCGGACTTCTTGTCTCCGGCCCGGCCCGTGACCCGCTCGAACCTCCGTCGGCAGGGATGAGAATGGGCATGCCCAAAGCCCGATTGGGCTTCCAATTAGGTATGCCACATCATCATCCATACTCATTCCTTCACTAATTTTTCTTCACTAATTTTTTCTAGAATTAGTGAAGAAATGAGTAGGGATGAGGATGTGGCATGCCCCATTGGAAGCCCAATCGGGCTTTGGGCATGCCCATTCTCATCCCTGCCCGCCGGGCCCGGGCTGGGCCGGCCCGATGGCCACATTGACTTGTAGATAGCAAACCAAGTGATAGAACCACGACGAGAGGTGTCAATGTTGGGAATGGAATGTGAGCCTAAGTGATACGTGGCATGAATAGTCTAGGACCAAAGCGATGTGTGGTTACTGTAGGATCGAAAAGCACACCCTAGAGGGGGGTGAATAGGGTGTTCGATAAATCAAAAAACGTGCAACACACAGGCAAATAAAAATACGAAATAACAGCCAATCACAGATAACACCATTGTACCCTGGTTCGGTCGAACCTCGACCTACTCCAGCAACTCCAAAATCCACTAGTAGATCAATCAGTCTCAACACGTCTATAGCCAGTCAGAACTCGCAAATCACGTGCTCCACGCTCACAAGCTCTATAGACTCGCAAATCACATGATCGACTGAACTAATCTAACTAGCTAGACTCTGCCTCAATCCATGCCCCGTGAATCAAGAATCCGAGAACTACGCCTCGTAGCTCTCTAACCACAAAAATAAATAAAAATAATATAAGGATCAAATCGCACTACTCCACAAAAAAATATTAATAAAAAAGTTCAGAATGCTCAGTTTGTGGAGCCGATATGTCCTCATCAATCTCGTAGACACCTCCGCAATGGTTTTGACCGTTCGCCAATCCGAGGTCTATGTTGAAAGATAGGACTTCTCGACTTGTATGTGCCTTTTTGCAATTTTTTATTTTTGTCTGGGGTTTTTTGCAAAACTGTTAGGTGGCAAGATCTTTGCCGTTTTGTTTTCTCTTGCTGCTGAGAAATTTGGTGTTCCAATGAGAAGCTTTTGTCTTTCCTGCACACCAAAAAGAAATTGCTTCACCAAAATAGGAAAAAAAAACATGCCAACAATCCTAGTCTCTGCCATGAATCACATGGGCACCAAAAAAACTTTGCTTTGTTAATCTCAGCCTTCAATCAATTTGTGCTGCGTTTGGCCGCAACTTTGTTGTCTCTGGAAATTATCACTCTCTTTGCTCCAATAAGAAGCTTTCTTTGTGCCGGGTGATGGCTCTTTCGTTTGTACTGACGCTGATGGATGAATCAAAGTTGGGTGCTCTCTCCTCTTTAAAAAATTGTTGCTTTGATACAGCTTTTGGCCTGCCTCCTTGTTAATTAGGCTTGTGTTCTCAATTAATTTTGTTCCTGCAAAATCAAAACGAATGAGAACAAATTAATACTAACTATATTTCACCTCTGGCTATGGATGGGTCTTGAGACCTTTGGTAAGGATCAAAGGTATCAAGGACCTTTGGTATCCACTATTATTGTGGAGACCATTGATATTCATCTTCTTGTAACAGCTAATTTTAAGATATATATAATCTATGGCTTTCACCATAGAAGTTGATTCTCAACACGTTATCAGCACAAGTTATGCTCGTAGAGAAGGAAATGATACGACGAAGCTCTGACGAAATTTTTCGCGACGGCTTGAGGGAGGAGCCGATGTGCGGATCGTGACGAAAAGCTTCGTAAGACGACGGATCTAGAGATATGGATTTGATCATCCTATTTATACCAATACAATTTATCCCTTTCCTCTTAACCCACCCTATGTTCCATCCAACCGTCCAACTGGTTGTTATAGAAAATTTTTCCAGATTCGGAAGGAATGGGAAGGTATGTATACAATGCATTTCTGTGCTATTCTTGCACATATTTCACAGCAAAAAATGATTCATAAGTGTAAATGTGTTTGTCGGGGTGAAAGCCTTTTCGTCCACAAACAGCTTTGTTAAACAGAAAGTGTTTACGTATGTTTTCTCACCACAGAATCGTTAACCGACGACTTGACGGTCAACGTGGTCAAGGGGTCGGTTGGGATCCCTTGGTTCCTCCGAACGTACGTATTCTCCACGTCAATCGTGCGGAGCCCCTCTTCGGCTCGGGAAGCGGGTCACTCGGACAGTTGAGGGCCTCGGCCAGCGGGGTGCGGAGGGGTAGCCTCAGCACCTAGGTGAACGCTCGGCCTCGGCCAATCAAGCACCGAGGGTTGGCCTCGGCGCCCTGATAATCTCTCTATCTCAGTCGACGCTCGCTTGCGACGGGCGAGCTCGTTCCGCCCTGAGGGGTAGTCTCGGCGCCTCGGCTCCGCTTCTTCCTGGACAGATGAAAAAACACGTCAGGGGGGCCGGACCTTGGTTTCGGCCAAGTCCACTCCGATGCCTAAGTCAAAACGGATCTGAATGATGCTTGGCGGGATCGGTACGGCTTGAAAGGAGGCCGACACACGTATCCTCGGACCGAGCTATGGGGGGAATATAATGGCGGAAAGTAAGGTTTGTTAATGGAATACCTCTGTTGTTGATCTCGGGGATTCACCCCTCCTCTCGGTTGCCTCTGTAGTCCCTTTATAGGGTTTGGCCCACGATTGCCCCCAATCCACGTCCCCTGACCGCTCTCCACTCACGCCCCTGTGGTCCGCTTCCAAAAGAGGCACATGAGTCGATTAATGGGTTCCTTAATGATCATTAAGGTGTCACGCTTTTAGGGGAATGGTTATCTCCAGTGTGCATGGGCTAATCGTGCATACGCCGGGTCGGGGGCTCGCAGCTGGTCCAACTCCGAGTCCTTTCGTGGGCCTCGTCGGTTGGGCCAAGTCCCATTCGTGAGCCTCCCGCCCTTGGTTTGGGCTCGGGCCCCTTGCTCTTGGGCTTATCCAAAATAGTCGTATAAATTGTCCCCATCGTCCGAGCCGTTCGGATTCTGTCGGTTCGGTTCGGGCGATGTGACTCTTGTGGATTTTGACAGGCACGTCAGTCGAGGCCATTCCATTAAATGGAGGCCATCATGATGCGGCCCGTTTGAACTTCTCTTGGTGCGGGATTCGAAGCGCCGTCGGCCTTCAGATGCTGCCACGTGCTCCTCTTCGGACGGTCTTGATTCTGAGATTGCCCTACATATAAGGATGTTGGTCTTCCGAGTTTCGATTCTTTCACGCCTTTCCCTCTGATTCTGGTCTTGCAAGCTCCCTCGAACCCTCCTTCGTCTTTCTTCCTTCGGACTCCTTCCAAGGTAACTTTCTTCCTTTGCACCACTCAATTTGTCCCATGGCTGCGCTTAGAATAGGTGGTTCCGCGCTGGGGTCAGGGGACCCTCCGGCGCCCGGGTCCGGCGACCCCCCGTCTTCGAGGCCCAGCGTCCCCTCGGTGACATGCCCCGTTCAGGACAAGGGGAAGGATTTGCTCTTTGTGGACACTGTCGGAGATTATGTGGCGCGGGCTGCTGAGAGGTTCGACGTTCCCAGGGTGATCCTCGGGTCGTCTTCCATGGCCCCCTTCTCGAAGGTTAAGGAGATCCGGGAGAAGTATCTGTGCCACCCGTATGACGTCCGAATCCCTTTTAGCGACGAACAGATTTGCTTTCTGTAGAGCAGGGAGGTCGGCGTCTACGTCGAGATGTTTTGCATGGGACTTTGCTTCCCCCTTCATCCTTTCATCATCCAGGTCATGGAGTTTTTGATGGTGGCCCTGTGCCAGCTGACCCCGTACTCCATCGCGATGTTGGTTGGGTTCATCATGATCTGCCGCGTCCATGGCTTGGAGCCGTCCCTCCCCCTTCTCTTCCATTATTTCCGGGTCCAGACGGTCGGCCGAGGGTCGTGGCAGCACCTCCGGGCCCGCGCGTGGAGGGAGTGCTTGTTCGGTCTGCCCCGCTGGGTGGGAGACTGGAGCTCGAGCTTTGTTTTTGTTGTATTCCCTAGGGACACCGAGATCCTGACAGGTTGGGGAGGGCTATGTCAATATGACTTAACGTTGACCCTCTCCGAGGCCGATCAGGCTGACGTCCAGCTTTTGTCATCTCTGCCCCGAGAGGAGAGGTCGGTCTGGCCTTTGCTGGATGACCTGCTTCTTAAGACTGTCATGTGGTCCCATGGTAGGCGCTCCTTTTTCTTTCCGCTTTCCCTCTTACTTACCCTGATCTTTTCCTTCTACAGAGATGACAGGCCGCGAATTCACCCGCAATGTCGATGAGCTCATTCATCGGGGAGCTGGCAGAAGCCGAGGGAACCCCTCAGGCCAGGCGCCTCGTCGGACAGTGGAGGAGGAGGTGCGCTAGGCCGACCTGACAGTGGGGAGGCTGGAGCCCGCGGTCGTGGCTACGCCACCTGCCCCGATCGTAGCGGATTCCCCATGGCGGGGTCAATGGTTGCCAAGTCTTCCCGCTCCATCCGTATCGAATGAGGTAACGGGGGATCTGGCTCGGCACCTCGCGTGCCCTCAGGCGGTCGCGGCGTGGGGCGGAAGCGTCCCCCTCCGGAGTCTGCAGGGCCCAGCAAGAAGAAGAAGAAGAAGAAGACCGGGGAGGCCCTTCCTCCCACGGTTCCCGGGGTGTCACTCGCCTTAGGCAAAACCCCCTTTGGCCCTGGCGGACACCCCTGTTGATTCATCCGAGCCGGCCTTGGCCGGGGCCGGGGGGCCCTGTTGAACCTCCCGCGGGTCCCGAGGTTACGCTCGGGGACTCGATTTTTGTTGACCGAGCCGTGGCCACTCACCTGGTGCAGAGCTCCGTCCTTCCGAGGGACTGCTCCTTCCTGGAGAGGGCTCCCTCCGAACGACTGGCGGACTTCTTAGTCTGGCAGCTTCAACATGTTGGTCCCTCTGTTGCTTTCAAGCCTGCCTTGCTGTTCTCATGGCTCACCTTTGTCGTGTTACAGGCCACGGCTATGGCTGTTGAGGCGTAGCACCGGGTGACCCAGGCGTCCGACCTTGGAGAGTCTCTGGTGCGGGAGCGTTTGAGGGCTGGGGCGGTCGAGGTGGTGGTTGAGGAAGCCCGCATGGAGGCCCAGTAACTTTGACGTCTGGTGGACGAGCTTGCCTCCGAGGTGCGGGACCTCCAGGGGGCATTGGCCGACTCTCGGAGGTCGGCCCAAGAGGCGGAAGATGAGTTCCTTCAGGAGAGGGGCGAGCTCTGGAACGAGCTGGGGGGCCATGCGTCAGGCGAACTGGTTCGTCGAGGAGATGGAAAGGGGCTACGAGGGGGTTCTGAGGCCACGGATCGCGGAGGTCCTCAGGGAGGCCTTTGGTACCTACGAGGACCTCCTGGCCCCCCAAATTGTGGGGGGTCTTCCGGGACTCCTTTCAGAGGTTCACGGAGCATGCCCGACAGTCGCTTCCTCGACCTCCGCCAGGCCCCAAAGATCCTCCTCGCTCCGAGCAAGGTGAGGTTCCAGAGGATGCCTCCTCCCAGGCCCCTAGGCTGTGCTCCTCTATTTTTGTTCTCCTTCCCCTTCAGCCTGTAACACAGAACAATTTTTGTAATGTATAAAGCTTTTTGTTGGTCCATGTATTTATCTGCCTTTCGCCATTTTCCTTGTCGTCTGGGCCCTCTATTGGCAGATCTTTTTCACAGGGGAGAGGGTCCCTCAGTCTTTTGTGTCGCAGTTGTATCCTACCTGATCGGGGATGTGTTCTCGGCTGACCTGCTGTGGCTTTCCCTTGTCCGCGATCCTCAGGCCAATCGGGTGACCGCCTTGCAAACAGTGGGTTTTGCCATCAGTATTATGGTCGGTTGGTGGATCAGCCTGCTGGGGGTCGCCCCCAGCCCCTCGGCTGATTGGATCATCTGCGTTGCTGGGGGAGCCATACCCAGGCTTACACCCATCCGATGTTCCGACCCGCTAGGGGAGTTGCTCCCAGCCTTACGGGCAGCCATGTTGATCTGCCTGCTGGGGGAGTTGACCCTGGCCTTACGGTCGATCGGATCGGCTGGTTAGCGGGGGGAGCTATCCCTCGGCTTATGACCACCCAATGGTCCTGTCTGCTGGGGGAGTTGCCCCCAGCCTTACGAACGAGCTCGGTGATCGGCCTGCTGGGGGAGTTGCCCCCAGCCTTATGGTCGATTGGGTCGACTGGTCAGCAAGAGGTTCTACCCCTCGGCTTACGTCCAACCAACGGTCCCGCTTGCTGGGGAGTTGCCCCCTGCCTTACGGTCGGGCCTGGCGATCGGCCTGCTGGGGGAGTTGCCCCCAGCCTTACAGTCGATCGGGTCGGTGGGTCAGCGGAGGTAGCTACCATCCGGCTTATGACTAACCGATAAACCCGCCTGGTGGGGGAGTTGCCCCCAGCCTTACGTACGAGCCTGGGGATCGGCCCGCTGGGGGAGTTTACCCCAGCCTTACGGACGAACCCAATGATCGTCCCACTGGAGGAGTTGCCCCCAGCCTAACAGACGAGCCTGATGATCATCCTACTAGGGTAGTTGCACCCAGCCTAACTGTCGATCGGGTCGGTTGGTCAGCAGGAAAAGCCACCCTCTGGCTTACGACCAACCGATGAACCTGCCGGCTGTGGGAGTTGCCCCCAGTCTTCTGTCTGATCGGTGTAACCAGCCCTTCGGGAGAGGTGAACTCCCTTCTGCTCCGCGATCGATCACTCAGCTAGATACAGTGAGATAAAGTAGATCTGTACCAACACGGTTCTCTTTTCATTTCTTGAACCCGGGTGTACATTTAGAGGAAAACAAAATGCGGGGGGCGAGGACAAGCTAATCTTGCCTTGGGAGAGTCGCGGCAGATCGTCCTGTCCGCTCACTCGATGATTCGCATGGCCGTCTGGACCACGTTCACCTTCTTCCCCTTGTCCATCTGCTTGGACGTCCCCTCCCCGGGGGGCGGGGGTAGATTCGCCGACGAAATTCTTCAAATGGCCCCTGCTGACCAGTTTCTCTATATCCTTCTTTAAATGCCAGTAGTCGTCGGTGTCATGGCCATTGTCTTTGTGGTATTTGTAATACTTCTCTTAGTCCTTTCCACCTCTCTTCATCCTCGGAGGCGCCCTGTTAATGCGCCCCTCCCTTTGGGCGTGTGCGAGGACGGCGTCTGGGGCGGTGTTCAGCTTGGAGGGTCGTGGCTCCTCCCTGCGCTACTTTCCTTTGGCTCTCTTCTCCTGCCGATGCTCGTCAGGGCCACGGCACTCGCTCAAGTCGCACTTGGATCCCTTCCTGGCCCCCGTTGGATGATTTCCGTCATCTACGGCCAGTGCCTCTTCCATCAGCATGTAGCGTTCCGCCCGGGCTATGACCCCGGTGAGGTCTTTCGGAGGGTCATTGTGCAATGATTTCTTCAGGCCCCTATGTCGGAGCCCTTTCTTCAGGGCCGTTTTCACGACCAACTCGGGGCAGCTCTCCACGTTCAGTCTTTTTGCATTGAAGCGACGTATGTAGTGCCTCAGGTTTTCTCCGGAAACCTGCACCACATTGAATAAGAGCTCTGAGTCCGGTTTTACCTGACGACCGGCCATGAATTGTTTGCAGAACTGCTGGGAGAGGTCCTCAAAGCTATCGATGGAACGGTTGGGGAGACTATGGTACCAACTCCGGGCCGCTCTCCGGAGGGTGGAATAAAAGCCTCTGTAGAGTAGGGGTGTCGTCGGCCCCTTGGAACACCATGACCCCCTCATAGTCCATCATGTGGTCTTCTGGATCGCCCGTGCCGTCATACTTCTCCAACGTCGGTACCTTGAATCTAGAGGGTACTCGTGCCTCAGTTATCCTTCGGGATAGCAGACAATGGTCGCCTCTGGCGCCTCCCGAGCGCCCTCCTGTTCTCACACAGGCATTACCCAGTCGTGGTGAGCGAGCAGGGTCACGCCGGAGGCTCGCCCGAGTTCCTGCCAAGCTGGGGGAGGGAGTTAATCGGCGGGCATTCCTCTTCTCTTTTCGGTATTGTCGTTTATTTAGCCTTACTCGACGGGGACTTTCGCTCGACGGGGTTGGTCCCTCGAGGCTAAGCGATCGGTCGGTCGTCGATTTGTCGAGCCTGGTCACCGAGACGAGGCAGTAACTGATTCGCCTTCAGCTTGCTCGAGGCCTATCCCGTCTCCCTCGCGAGGCTAGGTGGGAGTGGGGGATCCTGCCGGGACGAAGCCCGGCATGGTAAATCGCCGTTCCGGGTTGGCTGCTCCCTCCCTGTGGTCGGTGACCACGGCGGACCGCATAGGCTGGCGGTCCCCACTCTGCGGGTGGGTCCCTATCGTTCCATCTCACTGGATGGGTGGGTTGCTGACGAGCTATTAAATCGTAGCGACCAACGTCTGGAGGTTGGTGTTGGTTTCCTAGGCGAAGAGATGGAGCTGCTCTTGGGTTACCGATCGGGAGTCGCCTGTCCCCTCAGTGGTGTGGCTGTACTGGTTTTCGGGAGGAATGTAAACACCCTCCTCATGGATGGGGGGCATGCGCCCCGAGCTGTTGCAGACTGGTTCCATTCCGGTGGTTTGACATGGGCTTGTTCGTTCCCACAGACGGTACCAGATATTTACGGGTATTTTCACACCACAGAATCGTTGACCGACGACTTGACGGTCAACGTGGTCAAGGGGTCGGTTGGGATCCCTTGGTTCCTCTGAACATACGTATTCTCAACGTCGATCGCGCGGAGCCCCTCTTTGGCTCGGGAAGCGGGTCACTCGGACAGTTGAGGGCATCGGCCAGCGGGGTGCGGAGGGGTAGCCTCGGCACCTAGGTGAACGCTCGGCCTTGGTCAATCAAGTGCCGAGGGTTGGCCTCGGTGCCCTGATTATCTCTCTATCTCAATCGGTGCTCGCTTGCAGCGGGCGAGCTCGTTCCGCGCTGAGGGGTAGCCTCGGCGCCTCAGTTTTGCTTCTTCCTGGACAGACGAAGAAACTCGTCGGGGGGCCAGACCTTGGTTCCGGCCAAGTCCCCTCCGATGCCTAAGTCAGAACGGATCTGAATGATGCTCGACGGGATCGGTACGGCTCGAAAGGAGGCCGGCACACGTATCCTCGGACCGAGCTATGGGGGGAATATAATGGCAGAAAGCAAGGTCTGTTAATGGAATACCTCCGTTGTTGATCTCGGGGATTCACCCCTCCTCTCGGTTGCCTCTGTAGTCCCTTTATAGGGTTTGGCCCACGATTGCCCCCAATCCACGTCCCTTGACTGCTCCCCACTCACGCCCCCATGGTCCGCTTCCATAGAGACGCCTGCGTGCGTCGTGGAGTCGATTAATGGGTTCCTTAATGGTCATTAAGGTGTCACACTTTTAGGGGAATGGTTATCTCCGGTGTGCATGGGCTAACCGTGCATACACCGAGTCGTGGGGTCACGGCTAGTCCAACTCCGAATCCTTTCGTGGGCCTCGCCGGTTGGGCCAAGCCCCATTCGTGGGCCTCCCGTCCTTGGTTTGGGCTCGGGCCCCTTGCTATTGGGCTTCTCCAAAATAGTCGTATCAGAAAGAAACATCAATTGCTTAATCTCATGTCACTAGCTGGCCTATGCGACCCATGCTTGTTCATGGATATATTTTGTATATCTTGAATCACAATATTCAATGTTCAGACACAAAAGGTCCTCCAAAAGTTTCTCTTTTTCCATCCTGGGATGAAACAACAGTCCACTAAACCGTTACTGTTGCGGGGTAAGATCCGCATACACTGAATTTGTATTAATGGGAAGCAAGGGCACGATGGTTACAAGTGAGGGGGTGATTTAGGAAGGCTGTTTACAAGTAGAGAGGGGGTGTAGAGGCTAGGCGCCCTTCAGAGGATGATCTCAGGATCAATCCTGCAAGATCGCCCTATGTTTTTTGCTCTCCTTGAGTAGGTTGTCGGTTGCTCGCTGCTTGGATGAGCTCACCTGTACAAAGAGCAGCTCGTCAGAAAGGCCGGGTTGGATTCCAACCCTTAGCCTCTCTGATGCCTAAGTCAAGACTAGGGCTTAGAAATGTGGGTCGGACACTAGGCCGAGCTAATTAGGTCGACCTTACATGGCGAGCTTAAGTGGAAGAACAAATATGTGGATGATATTTGCTCTTGTGTGTGAGTGAGAGTTTGAGAATCAATTGACCAACCTCTTTCTCGATGAAAGTGGAGTGGTATTTATAGCTGATGGAGGCGGTTAGGTAGGGCTGAGCTGGTGTGCTGAGCCGGCGTGTCAGACTGCGGAAGATTCGGCCGAGGATGTCAGAGCTGTGCGTGTCAACCATGCTTTTGTCAGATGGTGCAACGGCCAGAGGGTGCTTTGTCAGAGTGTCAGATCCGAAAGCGTAAGGCGGTCAGGTGGTGCAGCGGCCAGGGGCTCCTTTCTCAGGCTGTCGAGCTGCATGTCAGTGGCGTTCTTGTACAAGGACGTTTGTCGTGTTCGATGGGCTGAAGGGTCATCAGGATGCCTTCGAGGAGTGAGGCCGCACATAGGTCACTTGGTCGCTCCCGGAGGATGATGGGCGAGCTGATTACTTGACCGGTGAGCTTGGAGGGGAGCAGGCCACCTATCGACGAGGCTGGGGACGAAGTGCAACCTTCCTGTTTGGTGAGGTGGACTTCATGGGTGGCGAGCTGGCTAAGAGGGGAGCAGGCGGCCAACTGATGAGGTTGGGACAAAGCGCGCCCCTCCCGCTAGTCAATGTAGACTTCACAGATAACGGGCGTGCTTGCCGTGTGTCTGGCAAACTTGGAGGGGAGGTCGAGGTATCACGATCTTTGGTTGTAACAACTGCCCCCGACATTCGAGCTTGAGGCGGAAGCCCAGCCTAGTTCTGATGACATACAATATTTCCATCTGTTCGAAAGGAGAGGGGGCGACCTTTGCTCCGAATGTTTGGACAAGGTGGTAATTTATTTGAAAAGCCCGCCCACCTCTTCGTTGCCATCATTTTGATTTGAGAGGCGGAAAAAGATCGAGGCATCCCAGCCATCCGGGGGTGACGCATGGCGAATATGACTGTGGGTGGCAGTCAAGGCATCAGAGAGGCTCAGATCCGTGCCACGTGGCAGGGCTTCGACGACGGAGATGCGCTTGCTATAAGTAGGGGATAAGGAGATCCAGCGAGAGTTTCTTCTTCTTCTAAGTTCCTTTGAGTTTTCTCCTTCAGGTTTCTGATCGCTGTCGCCAGAGTTCTTACTTACTGTTCCGACCGCTTCTTCGGACCATCTTCTTTCTTATAGGCATCTTTCTCTACTTTACATGGTTTCTCCCACTTCTTCTTGCTCCACCGCTTCGAAAGAGATAGAATGTTGGTTTAGGGGTGGCGGTGCACCGGACAGCTCTGCCACGAGCACATAGGAGCAGGTGGAGGAGACATTGCCAGCAAGGCAGGACCATCCCGAGGGTAGATCAGCGGCCGAGCTTGTTACGGGTTCGTCGTCAGCAGACCCTAGGGACCCAAGAAAGGGGAAATGGCCGGCTGTGGTGAAGCCGAGAATGTACACCCAGGCCGTTGTGACCATGGCCGAGGCCGGGGATGTCCTTGCTAAGATCTCCGGCGTCAAGTCTGTGGCATTGACCTCCTTCATTCCTTTGGCCCGTGCCAAGTACCTTAGGCCGCCTTACACATTCCGCCTCCTGACCTCCACCGAGCGGGTGTGCTTCCCCAGGGCCTATGAGGTTGGGGTCTACGTCGCCTGTTACAAGAAAGGACTCTGCTTCCCCCTTCCTCCTCTGCTTCTCCACATTCTAAATTTCCTTGAGCTTCCCCTTTTTTCAACTGATGCCGAACTCCATCAGTTGCATCGTGAGCTTCCTCGTCCTTTGTACGTGGAGCGGGATTAGTCTGACCCTCCCCTTATTCTGATACTTCTTTGGAACTAAGAAGCTGGGGGCGCACTACTATCTTTCGGTGAGGAGACGTAGGCCTCTAATCTTGGGCTTGTCGGGGAAGATTAAAGGTTAGAAGGAGATGTACGTGTTCATCTCGATGCCCAAGGATTAAGCGCTGAGATCAAACAGGGGCGTGCTAAATTCGAAGGTGAACAGGGAGGTTTGCCTTGATGCAGACGATGCTGAGCGGGCTAGGATCTTGCAGGAAGTCCCCGTGGCAGACAAGAAATATGAGAAACTTGCCAAGGAAGAGATGATAGTCCGGCACATCTGGCCCGAAGGTAATCTGAGCTTTGTAGTTATCGCTCCTAATTTGCTCACCCTGATCTATTTCCTTCTTGTAGGTGAGACGATGAGCATGCCAATGGACAAGCTTGTGAGGCTGGCCTCGAAGCATGCCGCCAAACAAACGACGAAGGGCGGCCCGAAGAGAGCCAAGGAGGGATCGTCCACGGCAAAGGCTGAGAAGCTCGTTCGAACGAAGAAACTGAAGGTGGCGGAAGCCACGGTTTCCTTGGGCCCTCTGACGATCATGGTGGACACCGGTCGTCCCACTGAGAGTGCCGCTGCTAGCTAACCCCACTCCAATTGACGTTGATGCCAAAGAGGAGGCCCGGACCGAGCCGGAGGCCCAATGGTCTCAGAGTGAGCGACAACCCGTGATCCCTACAATCCCACTTCGGACGGTCCCACCCCCGGGGTCTCCAGCTGGGTTGGGCTCCAGCGGGTGAATGACGGCCGCAGATCGCTAGCCCTACAGTTGCTCATCGTCCGGGCTCGGAAAGCCCGCTCATCTGATCTGCGAGTCGGTGCTCGCAGTGTTCAAGTCCAAGAGAGATGAGCTCTTGGCTTTGTTGACGGAGAGTTTGTTGGCAGCGGCTCTGCCAAATCGGTCTTCGACGAGTCTGGAGTGGTGGCGCGTCTAGCCGAGAACAGCCTGTTGCCAAGGGACATGGAGTCCTTACTGAAAGTGGACGCGGAAAGACTGTGCGCCTCGGCCATTTGGCACAGTATGCAGGTAGGTTGGCCGTCTCTTTTTAAGATACAGCTCTTTGTTCGTGTGTGCGCTCTAATCTTCTCTGCTTTCCTGTGCAGGCGAATGCCATGATGGTCACCCTCAGGTGCCACACGATTGGGATAAACAAAGCCGAGGCCGTGCTGGGGAGGAAGCAGGCTGAGCTTGATGCGGTTAAAAAAGCAGCCGAGGAGCAGGTGGCGAGGCACAGTGCCCGGCTGACAAAGCTGCAGGAGTCGTACGCCGCACAACTGGCGACGATCTTAAAACAAGAGGCGTGCCTGGAGGAATTTGAGAAGAAGGTTCAGGCTAACGAGGCCCGCAGGGTCAAGCTGGAGGCTGCTCTCGAGCAGGGGAAGAGGCGGGCGATGGAGCTGGAAATGCTATTGGCATCAGGGAGGGCCGAGCTGGAGGTGAAGCAAGTTGAAGCGATCATATGCTACCAGACGACGGAGCTCGTCCCGGCCATGGCTGTGATGAAGGAGACAGACTTCTCAGAGGGCTGGGAGGCATACCTCCAGAGGATAAGGGAGAGGATGGGGAGCCTCTACCCATCAGTTGAGGTTGATTTCTCGAGGCTGCAAGCCTCAGATGACAAGGAAGGGGAGGAAGTGGCTATGCCGGCTGATATATCCTTATATTCCACATTTTATCTATATGATTACACGTCAAAATGATTACTCAATTACATATTTCATACGCTTTTATGCTCATAATTGGAATTATCATACTTTAAGAGCATTTGGTTGCATTTCAGGGAATACCGAGCGATTTGAAGTATATTGGAGAAGAGAGTGCGTAATTCGACACCGGAGCTCCTGAGGCGCTGCGTTCGGCGACTTAAAGCTGCCGGGGAGCAAGGAAGGGGCAAAAGAGAAGGAGTGAAGAAGAGGAGAATGAAGAAATCATGGTTCTATGATACCATGACTCATGGATTTCAGGTCGCTCGATCGAACTATGATGCGGCGAAGGAATCGAGCGACCCGAAGTGCTGGAAATAGGACAGCCATGCACTCTTTTAAAATCTGCTATCACCTGAGACTTTTCAGTATTTTTCTGATATTTTTCCCAGATAGTAGACTTCAATATGGTTCCAACTCCACCAAGAACGTGCCAATCGGAGGTCGGATGAGCCGTGGAGAATTTCTGCAAGCTGATGCTACAGTGCTGAAATTCTGCTAAAATCTGTTTGACACCTACTTGACCGAGCAGAGGACTCTACTCGACCGAGTAGGGTGAAAGTTCTGCTGAAATCTGTCAAATGCTGCTGTTCGACCACTACTTGACCGAGCAGTTGACTGCTCGATGGAGCAGAGTGCTGAAATCTGTCAAATGCCGCTGTTCGACCACTACTCGACCGAGCAGTTGACTGCTCGACCGAGCAGATGCATACTCGACCGAGCAGCTACATACTCGGTCCGTGCAGGCAGAGCATGATTTTGGAGAGAGCTGCAACCTACTGACAGACTCGACCGAGTAGCTACATACTCGACCGAGCAGGGTGCCTACTCGACCGAGCAGAACCTACTCGGCCCGGCAGGCAGAGCGTGATTTTGGGGGAGAGCTCCAACCTACTGACAGACTCGATCGAGCAGCTTCCTGCTCGGACCGAGTCGCTGTGGGCCCAAACTTTAATCTGCGTCTGGATTTTGGGGACGATTTGGAGGGGTATTTTCGGAGTTGTTTCGCGAGGGTTTTGAAGGGGGATTGGGCATCCGTCAAAGGGAGACTTTTTGTACAGTTTTTTGGGGAGTTTTTAGAGAGTTTTTTTAGAGAGTTGTGGAGACGATCTTTGGGAGTTAGGCTATGCCCTAGGCCCCTCCTTTGTAACAAGATAAGTACTTTTGCCTTTTTTAATTCTATTATTATTTTCTTTGTGATTTCTTATTGTTTATCCCTTTTTGATGCATGCAATGAAATCTTTGTGCGTTCTATTATCTATTGCTATTGCTATGCTTGAGTAGTCTTTTCTAGGGCTAAGGGATTAGCCCATGGATCTTAGGATTTAGATGCAAAGTTGGGATTTTTATGGTGCGTTGGATATAAATGGGGTTGTATTTTGGTTGATCTAGCAAAATCCCTAGGAGAACTCGTACTGAGATCGTGCCCACGGTCGGTGGAATCGATTAGCTTAAGGAGTATCCTACAGATTTAATTAGAAAGTTAGTGGATTCAACCAAGGCTTGTGACCATGTCCGGCTCGTGCCTTGAGGGGATCCACTGACGAACTATATCACTACATTGACGGCTACCGCCATTGCGTCAATGAGAGACCATCCCCATAAACCCAATGCAACGTAAGAGTCCTAACCTAACGTCGACGTCCGACGGTCCTTGCGACGAGTTCTAAATCCCTAATCTTTTATATTTTATTTCTTTGTTTCTTTGTGTGGAATCCCCTATTTGCGACATTTAGTGACACAACCTTCGCATCCATCACCATTACGACCCTCCATACTCCACATCCACCAATAAACCCGCAATTCTAACTCAACCTAGGAGTAGATAGGTAGTATAGCACCGCTTCTCCGTGTTCGATACTCGCTTGCCACTATACCGTGCGCTTGCGGTAAACGACATCGTTTCGGAGTTAGTTCCGGCTCGATCAAGTTTATGGCGCCATTGCCGGGGAGGCGTTCTGCCATATTATCTATTTATCACAATTAGGTTGATTAGATTGCATTAATAAAAACAATAAAAACAATAAAATAAAATAAAATAAAAAAACAGAGAGGAAAATTTTCCCCCCACCTGCTTTATCTTTATCTCTATCTCCTTGTACCATTGATATTTTTTCCAGGTTGTTGTTTTTGACTATTCAGGTACAATGGAGCAATCTTGGGATTATTCAGGCAATGATTTTTCAGAGCAGTATGGGATTCCTATGGAAGACTATGAATATCATCCACAGGACCCGTACTATTAGATGGAAGGATATGACCACTACCCAGAGTTCTATGCTTACTGCAAATCTTGTGACATGGAGGGACACATGCCCTACGAAAGCTGCGTCTGTCTCTTGAGTCCTGACCATCCTCTCAATTTGACACTCAATGCATTCATGGCATCAGTAGAGGAGAGCATGGCTGTCAGCGCTATGCTGAATGAGTCACATGATCGTTGGCAGAAAGATATGGCCGAAATCAACAAGTGCTTTTCATATTATGAGCTTGAGGGAGAGACTGAGGACATTGATACTTCCACATCTGAGGAGACAGCGGCTGACATACATGATGCATCCAAGGGCAACAATTCACTTCCATACCCACGGAGCCAGAGCTTGTCACCGAGGAGGTCGTGCACTGGGATAAGGACACAGATATTCATAAGGATCTCGAATGTTGCCCACCTTCAGTTGAGCCTCCGCAGCCACCTCATCCTTCCATTGACAATGATAAGGATTCGCCTTATGAGACCCATATTAATATGCCAGAGCTGCCTGAAAAGCCTGAGACGAACGACAAGGAACTGCCTGTCGTGGTACATGAGAGCGAAGATGCACTTTTAGGGAAGAATCGTCTACCTATTTTTACTTTACATATTTCTTTTGACGATCCTCTTTAGAAAAATTTTATTTTGGGGAAAGATATTCCACATCAAATTGATGTGGCTTATCTATTGCAGGGTCCAGGTGGAGTCCTTGGAGAGATTCTGGGAGCCGCATTGCTGGAATCTGATGGTGTCCGTGGATACACACGCCTAGCAGAGCCACGGAAAGGGCAGATAGAGCAGCTGCCTGCACCAACAAAGATACTGGATCTGCCTTTTGCTATAGGTGATATCAATCCAGTAGTGTAGAATTTTATGCTTTAAATAATCACAAATCCTCTCGGCAGTGAGAGGACCGTATATGATTTTATATGCTTGCTTAGTTGAATAAACTCACCCCATATGATGGCTCAATTATCTTTTTCACCCAACCCACTATTTATCATCCATGCCCACCCTTATATTTGGCGCTTATTTTGCCTCTCTCCCCAATTTTTGTGTGATGTTTAAGCTTGGGGGAGAGAAATTATTTTGTAGAGTGGCCCCCTATCTTGTCGTTGTCCTCTATTTATATCATACACACATTGAGGACAATGTGACGTTTAAGCTTGGGGGAGTGCATAGTGCACACACTTTGCTTCATCGGGAAACACACTTCGAAATTTCCATATGAACCATGTTCACCTCTATATTTATGTCTCATATGCTTCATTTTTCATGAAATGTCGTGGATTTATTTTTTTATGAACTTTGATATATGTTAGATTAGAGTGTGTATCTTTGTTAATATGCTTTTTCATAGTAGAATCCATAGTTTCACAACCATATTCTCGAAACAGTTAAGCCAAAAATGAATGAATCAAATCTGAAAATTATTTGACTCCTGCGTGATTTGCATGATAATTCTATTGCTTCATGGATGTTTAGTGATTCAAAAGAGATAGGATAACCCCACGACAACCAAAGTAGTGATGATTAGAATTCCTGAAACCGAGCCATGTCTAGATTGTTTTTTCTCTTTTTTGTGAATAGCCAATAAATGATCTTTGATCATGTTTTGCATTCCATTGCGTTTACGTGAGTTTGCAAAAATACCAAAAATGCAAAAATCAAACAAATATCCTGAATAAAAGGCCCTAGGGGTTCTTCATAACCCAATGCCCTAAGACCGCCTGGTCTGGGATGCATAGACTGTTTTTTTGTATATATTGAGTTATCTTATGTATATAAAGAAAGAAAAATGCATGAAATATTCATATAGCCAAAAACAATATAAAAGTACAAAAATCCCATATCCTTATCTCCATTTCTATATAGAAGTAAGACATGGCAAAGTTGATGGGTTCTAAAAGTCTTGAAATGGTCGTAGTGTGGTGATGCCTTACCTTGATTGGATTTGCTAAATTCATTCCATGAAGTATAACAAAATACCACGCATGCTTGAAAATGTTTGATCATGACATACTATACTGCTTAGAGAATGAGTTGTAAACATTGGTATCATTTCTGTGAACTTAGTATATTGCATGATAAACTATGATATGATATAACTCTAATCTCTTTTTATTGCTTATCAAGTTCACTTTATTTATTGAAATCCATGTTATTTTAATTCGAGCGAGACTTAAGTATTTGTTGTGTATATGTGTTCTAATTTCATATTGACGTGTGTTCACGAGATCTTGCATATCTTGGTTTCTTGTATTTTCTGAATTTAAGATTGAACCCCGTGTCTCCATTACACGCCATCGCCTCGCATCTCCATTGTATCCATCTCCCATGTTCGCTTCTTACTAGTCTTCCTTGAGGACGAGTAAGAGGTAAGCTTGGAGGATTTTGATGTGTTCTTATATTCCACATTTTATCTATATGATTACACGTCAAAATGATTGCTCAATTACACATTTCATATGCTTTTATGCTCATAATTGGAACTATCGTACTTTAAGGGTGTTTGGTTGCATTTCAGGGAATACCGAGCAATTTGAAGTATATTGGAGGAGAGAGTGCGTGATTCGACACCGGAGCTCCTGAGGCGCCGCGTTCGGTGACTTAAAGCTGCCGGGGAGCAAGGAAGGGGCAAGAGAGAAGGAGTGAAGAAGAGGAGAATGAAGAAAGCATGGTTCTATGATACCATGACTCATAGATTTCAGGTCGCTCGATCGAACTATGATACGTCGAAGGAATCTAGCAACTCGAAGTGCTGGAAATAGGATAGCCGTGCACTCTTTTAAAATCAGCTATCACTTGAGATTTTTCAATATTTTTTTGATATTTTTCACAGATATTATACTTCAAGATGGTTCCAACGCCACCAAGAACGTGCCAATCGGAGATCGGATGAGCTGTGGGGAATTTCTGCAAGCTGATGATGCAGTGCTGAAATTCTGCTGAAATCTGTTTGACACCTACTTGACCGAGCAGAGTGTTGGTAGCAACGATCTATGAACTTCGTGTTTGATGATAACAAACGCGTGTGAATGTTTTAACGTGTGCGTTAAGTGTTTCAGGAATGGCGAACGTGTGATTAATCCACAGAGAGACTTGGTCAATGTGTAAAGGAGATTCACATTAGAATACCTATGGAGGGGTGACCTAGAGCAGCCGAAACAAAGAGAGCTAAGAATCAAAAGTTTAAGTTGACAGCCGAAATTCTCTCTCCCATCAATTTCCCAAAAGTAAGGCCGCATTATTTGATTGTTTGGGTAGGCCGACATTTACAAAACAGAGCCAATCAAAAACCCTACATAAAAAAAATCCCAATGATGAAAACCCAAGAGGAGCCAAAAGTTGAGTGCAAAAATTGTTGTTAAGAGAGCCAATCAAAACTTTTTTTTACACAGCCGCACTCTCCATGGGATAATCACAAAAGAGCTCTTGAAAACCCCCAAGCCCTGCCGAATTGTTTTTTTTAAGTCCCCCGAGGCCGTGACCTAATTTCCTGAGAGCCAAAAAATTATCATTGGACAGCCGGTTCTTTTTATCTCCCAGCCGCACTTCTCAAAGGATCAACAACAACAAAAATAGCCTCAGCCTCAGCCTCTCTTTTGTGCAGACGAGTTCATCAAAAATCAAGAGGTGCTCCTTCAAATTTGTTGGTTGCCAGACCGAATCGTATTTTAAAAACAATTTATTGCTCTGTCCTCAAATTTTTTAGAGCCATAGGGTTAGCCGCAAAAGCATAAGCACTACACTTTCCCCATTCACGTTTTTGCAATCAGAGGCCAAAAAAAATCATATACAAGTGCACAGCCGCACTTTGTATTTCGAAGGGAAATTTTTTTTTGTAGAACACATCTTCCAAACAAATCTCAGGGCGTTTTGTTTTTGGTGTCTTGGTGCTCTCTGTTAAAAATTCCAAAGGGAGAGAGCGAGAGAGTCCCTTCACATATTATCCTAGGGCGCACGCAAGATATAGCAGCAAGTTTTTTGCTCCCTGGCAAAACTGTTTCAGCAGGCCGCAAGTTTTTTTTGGTTCTAAGTGCCGCAACATCAGAGGGTTCATCAACATCAAAGGACGAGACTTTCAGATCATCATCCAGGAATTGGAACTAGAGACTATGGACTACTACATGTCAGATTGTTTCTGACCTCGCGCTGAACGACAGAGACACCGACGCCGTCACAACTGAGCGATTCTAAATTCTAAACTTTATTTTATTTGTGATTGTGGCGTTCTGATCTTTGTAGAACTATTCTATTATTTTTTGGGGACTTGGCTAGTTCGGACTAGCCAAGAGAGAGGGCTTTACTAGTATTGTTATTGTTTGGGCACTTTGGTGAGTGCAGGTGCTGAGAGCCAGGTGAGTGTAGGGTTGGTGCCCTAGCTACAGGTTGTACCAGTTAACTCTAATAATCTAGTATTGCTTTTGGGGCTTGATGTAGGTCGTGGGTGCGACCGAACCAGGGTATATCGCCTGTGCATGCTGTGACTGTTTTTCTATACTCTGCATCTGGTTGATTGTGCTATAACTGCGTGTGATTCCTCGTGGGTTGCACGAGAATTTTTATAAGCCTATTCACCCCCCCTCTAGGCTTAGATCCAGATCCAACAAGTGGTATCAGAGCCAGTTTAGAGGATCTAGCCTAGTTGATTATGTCTATGAATATGTCTGATTCTGCTTTTGCTGAGGGTCAGTCCATTTCCCGTCCCCCAAAGTTTAATGGTGTTGACTTTGCCTATTGGAAAACTAGGATGAGGATTTATTTAGCTGCTGTTGATTATGATGTATGGAGTATTGTAGAAAAAGGCTATAAACCTCCCACTATTAATGTTGCTAATAATGAAATGATAAAACCAGAAGATAAGTGGGATGACTTTGATAAGAAGCTTTTTCATTGAATAATAAAGCTATGAATGCATTGATTTGTGCTTTAGATAAAGCCGAGTTTATCCGTATATCTCAATGTCAAACTGCGCAGGAAATTTGGCATACTCTGGAGGTGACTCATGAGGGTACATCGCAGGTTAAGGAGTCCAGACTTGCGCTGCTCAGTACTGAATATGACAGCTTCCGCATGCTTCCATCAGAGTCAATCAAAGAGATGTTTGCAAGGTTCACAGACATCGTCTACAAATCCACTTCTCTTGGAAAGCCGTACTCAAGCCTAGAACAAATCAGAAAGATCTTGAGAGCGCTGCCTAGCTCCTTCCGCCCTAAAATTACAGCTATTCAGGAAGCAAGGGATTTATCACAGATGAAAGTGGAGGATCTGATAGGGAACCTGATGTCCCACGAGCTGGAGCTGCAAAGCATTGAACTGAGAGAGAAAGATGAAATGAAGACTTCAAAGGCCATAGCCCTTCAGGCTAAAGAGGATGAAGATGGAGATGAAGAGGAGGCCTTTTTGGTGAGGAGCTTCAAGAAATATATCAGAACTGGCAACGGGAGATCAGAGATGCTGAAAAGGTTTAATCGCTCTAAATTTAATTCTAATAATAAATCTTTTGAGCAGAATACTACTGATCCGGTTACATGTTTTAAATGCAAAAAGCAGGGACATTTTATGAAGCAATGCCCTCAAGGAAAGAATAACGCTGCGGAACAAAAGGGAAAATCTTTGGTGCTCACATGGGATATGGACAACGAGGATGAATCTCAAGAGGAAGTTGCACATTCTTCTCTTTGTCTGATGGGAGAACTAGATCAGGTAAAATCTTTAACTAAAACTCAACTTGTTACTACTTTTAAAGAAATGCAAAATGAAATTGAAAGGTTGGAATCAACTGTTGAGTTACTAGAATCCCATGTAGAGAAGTTTAAAAATGCCAATTTTGAATTGCAACAAGACAATTATAATATGTCATTAGAAGTTGATGAAATTAAAGAAAAACTTGTTGCATGTAATTCTACTATTAGTTCTTTGGAAAAGGGAAAATCTTGTATGCCTACTGAAACTGAGTGTCTGAATTGCTCTACTTTGCTTAAAGACATTAGCATGTTTAAACTAAATATGGTTAAGCTAGAAGTTGAAAATGAATTATTAAATGAGAAAATTTGCATGCTAATAAATGAAAATAAAGAGCTAGAAAAGAAGATGGCTAATCTGAAAAAGAGTGAGGAAGAGAACAAAAAGGCCTTCATTAGTAAATGTACCATGCTTGTTAATGAGAACATGTTTTTAAAGTCTAAAATATCTGATCTTGAATTGTCTAAAAAAATTTGGTGTTGGAAAACATTCATTAGACATTATTCTAGGTAATCAGATACAAGGAAATAACAGGCGTGGTTTGGGATATGGAAATAAAATTGATGATAGGCCTAGAATTAATAGAAAGAATCAAAAAGAAACTGGTGTAGGAAGAAGCATGTTTGCTAAATGTAATACATGTGGTTGTGTTGGTCATGCTTATTATAATTACAAGTATAGGAATTCCAACATCAAATTTAAGCAAATTTGGGTTCCAAAAAATAAAGTGACTAACACTAGTGGACCTATTTGGATTCCTAGGTCACACATATCATGCTCTTCTTATGTGTAGGTACATGGCACGGCTGAGGGACAAAAGTGTGAGTGGTACTTAGACTCTGGCTGCTCAAGACACATGACAGGTGAAAGAGGAAAGTTCCTTAGCCTTACAAAGCATGAAGGAGGAAGTGTTACTTTAGGGGACAATGGAAAATGCAAGGTAATTGGTAAAGGTGTTGTAGGTAACGACACCTTTCGGCTTACAGATGTACTATTGGTTGAAAAGTTGAAACATAACCTCATTTCTATCAGTCAGCTGTGTGACAAAGGTATGAAAGTTGAATTTGATGAAAAACTTTGTAGAATCATTGATAGATCCACATGTGACATTATTATTACTGCAAATAGAAAGAATAATGTGTATACTCTTATGATTGAAGAACTAACTGTTTCTAAATGCTTGCTTGTAGGTGAAGAAGAGGCTACACTATGGCATAGACGATTAGCACATGCAAGCATGGGATTGATAAAGAAGCTCGAAAGCAAAAATTTGGTAAGAGGACTACCGCATCAGACATATGAGAATGGTAAGTTGTGCGTGGCATGCACCAAAGGTAAGCAAACTAGATCTACTTTCTCTAGCATCAATGAAATTGCCACCACACGTATATTGGAATTAGTGCACATGGATTTATTTGGTCCAACAGACATTGCTAGCCTAGGAGGTAAAAAGTATTGCTTAGTATTGGTGGATGATTTCTCTAGATATACATGGGTATACTTCCTAGCCAAAAAATCAGACTCATTTGATCATTTTCAAAACTTTTGCATACAAGTTTCTAATGAGAAAAATTCTTCCATTGTAAAAATTAGAAGCGATCATGGAGGTGAGTTTGACAATGCTATTTTTGAAAAATTTTGTTTTGAAAAAGGAATTTTACATGAATTCTCTTCTCCTAGAACACCTCAACAAAATGGGGTGGTCGAGAGAAAGAATCGCACATTAAAAGAGATGGCTAGGAGTATGTTAAATGAATATAGCTTGCCTATGTCTTTTTGGGCTGAGGCCATTAATACGGCATGCCATGTATGCAACAGAGTTATGCTTAGACCTATACTAAATAAAACATCTTATGAACTATGGCATGGCAACACCCCGAAAGTTTCTTACTTTAGAGTTTTTGGATGCAGGTGCTTTATATTAAATACTGCAGATCAGCTTGGCACCTTTGAATCAAAATCAGATGAGGGAGTGTTCGTAGGATATTCAGCAAGGAGCAGAGCATACAGGATTTATAATAAACGCACACTTGCAATTGTTGAATCTATAAATGTAAAGTTTGATGAATCTGATATAAATTCTTTGGATTGCAGGCAGAACATTGAAGATGAAAATGTAGAACAACAAGGCATTCCAAAAGTTAATGAGGAGCAACCTGAAATATAGAAAGAAGCTGAAACTGATTCGACAGAAATACAAGATGAAGCAGTTACCATAGGAGAGTTGAGATTCACTCCAAATCACCCACCAGACTTAATCCTAGGTGAGCCTACGGCAGGTATTCGCACACGTTCCTCTTTTAGAGATCTTTGCGCTCTATGTATTTATGGTGACTTTATTTCTGTAATAGAGCCTAAGACTATAGATATTGCTTTAGAAGAGGAAAGTTGGGTTTTGGCCATGCAAGAGGAATTAAATCAATTTGTCAGGAATAATGTCTGGAAACTAGTACCTAGACCCACTGATTATCCTGTAGTTGGTACTAAATGGGTGTTTAAGAATAAGCATGATGAATCTGGTAATGTTATTAGAAACAAGGCTAGGTTGGTAGCTAAAGGGTATAATCAAATTGAAGGGATTGATGTGGATGAGACTTTTGCACCAGTTGCTAGGCTTGAGTCCATTAGAATCTTGCTAGCTTTTGCAAGTTATAAAGGGCTCAAACTGAAACAAATGGATGTAAAAAGCGATTTTCTTAATGGCTACCTAAAAGAAGAGGTATTTGTTGAGCAACCCCCAGGTTTTGAAAGCCATAATTTTCCAAACCATGTTTATAAATTGGAAAAAGCTTTGTATGGTCTTAAGCAGGCTCCACGAGCTTGGTATGACCGTCTATGCACATATTTGTTGGAAAATAATTTTAAAAAGGGGAGTGCTGACAATACACTATTATTGATGCATGAATCTGAAGACTTTCTCATTGTGCAAATTTATGTTGATGACATTATTTATGATGCTACTAACAATCTTCTATGTCAAAAGTTTGAGAAAGTCATGCAGGATCAGTTTGAGATGAGCCTTGTGGGAGAGCTGAAATATTTTCTGGGGTTCCAAGTAAAGCAAGGAAAGGAAGGCATCTTTCTATCTCAAACCAAATACATCAAAGAACTTCTGAAAAAGTTTGGGATGGAGAAGTCTAAAGGAATTGGAACGCCGATGTGCCCCAACACGAAAATGGACAGGGATGAACAAGGAGTTGCAGTGGACCAAAAGCTATATCGAGGTATGATTGGTTCTTTATTGTACTTGACTGCATCTAGGCCTGATATAATGTTTGCTGTATGTTTGTGTGCACGGTTTCAATCAAACCCAAAAGAATCTCATTTGAAAGCCATTAAAAGGATCTTTAGGTACATAATCAGTACACCTACTTTAGGCCTTTGGTATCCTTCTAGTGGTAACTTTGATTTGGTGGGTTATTCTGATGCTGATTATGCGGGTAGTTTAACTGATAGAAAGAGCACCAGTGGCACTTGTTTTATGCTAGGACACTCTTTAGTTTCATGGTCTAGTCGTAAGCAAAATAGTGTTGCATTATCCACTACTGAAGCAGAGTATATTGCCCTCGGCAGTTGCTGTGCTCAAATACTGTGGATGATGCAAACATTATCTGACTACGGACTAGCTCTTAAAAGAGTTCCTCTTCGATGTGATAGCAAAAGTGCCATAGATCTTTCTAATAATCCTGTACACCACTCTCGCACTAAACATATTGACGTAAGACACCATTTTCTTAGAGATCACCTCACCAAAGATGATGTGTCTGTGGAGTTCGTTCCTACGGAATCACAACTTGCAGACATATTCACCAAACCTTTGGTTGAGGCTCGCTTTTGTCGTCTTCGTCTTGAGCTCGGTATTATTGATAAAACTTAGTACGAGATTCCATACTTTCTTGTGTGCTTGATTTTTTTTGTTTTTGTTTGTGTGCTAGCAGTTGCATTGTTGTGTGTGCATAATTTATTTTTTCTTTGTGTGATTGCATCTCATGTTTGCTTTAGTATCTCATGCATTAAAAACAAAAAAAAAACAAAAAAAAATTTGAAAAACAAAAAGACAAAAAAATGGTGCTTCAATGTGTATCTTTCTCTTTGATTCATTCAAAAGAAGTATTCCTGAATGATTTTCATATCTATGTAGAAATTGTTGTATTATTTCTTTTGCTACATGCACATGTTCATCTTTCTAAATATTCATGTCATATTCAATGTTAGAAAATAACTTGATTTCTACACCTCCTATTTCACTCCCACATGTATTATTATTGTTGCACATCTGGAGATATCGTTTATGAAATTGGAAATGTGAATGTAGGAGGAAAACTTAACTGAAAATCTAAGGGATCTGATATACCTTTCCTTGGATAAAAATTGAGCATAAAAAATTGTTACTACAAGTATAAAAATTGAAAAGAAAAATACATGCTCTGTATGAAAAATGGATACAATCCTTGGCAACGGTATTACCCACGAGTTTCCAACATAAGCTTTATGGGTAAACTTTAGCGTTGGTGTATTTACTCGTCAAGCAATGACACCCCCACATCTAAGAGTCCTTATAGGCTATGTTTTTGGGGTGCGGTACCTTGAACTCATTTTTACTGAGATGGGAAAAATCAATCCTAGGTGATAGAATGTTATTTGGAAAAAGTGGATTGTTTTTGGTTGATTTTCTTAATGATTCTCCTTATGTGCTTCAATTTTAATCATCGCACGTACACGTTGGTGTTGAAGTCGTAGTTGTTTAATTTCATTGGATTTTGACTTGATTATTCTATGATTGTTTACATGCAATTGTTGGTGATGGTTAATAATACTCTCCTTTTGCATGATATATGTTTTTGACTTCGTGGTGTGACTTTTGATGATAACAAAGGGGGAGAAAAATTTGGAAAGATTTTGGTATTGGTACTTGTAATGGTGTGCTTGGTATTTGTTATTGGTACTTGTAATGCTCGCAAATATATGATTGTTTGATTAAGGGGGAGAATTAATGAATATTGGAGAAGCACAAAAGTAGGGGGAGCATGCTTATTGATATACCTTATACATCATTGTTCGCACATCATTTCATCTCATTGCATGTCACCCACTATTGCCACACTTTCACACACACTATTTGGAATTTCATTGCTCAAATCTTATACTTAGTTTGTCATCATCAAAAGGGGGAGATTGTTGGTATCAACGATATATGAACTTCGTGTTTGATGATAACAAACGCGTGTGAATGTTTTAACGTGTGCGTTAAGTGTTTCAGGAATGGCGAACGTGTGATTAATCCACAGAGAGACTTGGTCAATGTGTAAAGGAGATTCACATTAGAATACCTATGGAGGGGTGACCTAGAGCAGCCGAAACAAAGAGAGCTAAGAATCAAAAGTTCAAGTTGGCAGCCGAAATTCTCTCTCCCATCAATTTCCCAAAAGTAAGGCCGCATTATTTGATTGTTTGGGCAGGCCGACATTTACAAAACAGAGCCAATCAAAAACCCTACATAAAAAAAATCCCAATGATGAAAACCCAAGAGGAGCCAAAAGTTGAGTGCAAAAATTGTTGTTAAGAGAGCCAATTAAAACTTTTTTTTACACAGCCGCACTCTCCATGGGATAATCACAAAAGAGCTCTTGAAAACCCCCAAGCCCTGCCGAATTGTTTTTTTAAGTCCCCCGAGGCCGTGACCTAATTTCCTGAGAGCCAAAAAATTATCATTGGACAGCCGGTTCTTTTTATCTCCCAGCCGCACTTCTCAAAGGATCAACAACAACAAAAATAGCCTCAGCCTCAGCCTCTCTTTTGTGCAGACGAGTTCATCAAAAATCAAGAGGTGCTCCTTCAAATTTGTTGGTTGCCAGACCGAATCGTATTTTAAAAACAATTTATTGCTCTGTCCTCAAATTTTTTAGAGCCATAGGGTTAGCCGCAAAAGCATAAGCACTACACTTCCCCCATTCACGTTTTTGCAATCAGAGGCCAAAAAAAAATCATATACAAGTGCACAGCCGCACTTTGTATTTCGAAGGGAAATTTTTTTTGTAGAACACATCTTCCAAACAAATCTCAGGGCGTTTTGTTTTTGGTGTCTTGGTGCTCTCTGTTAAAAATTCCAAAGGGAGAGAGAGAGAGAGAGAGAGTCCCTTCACATATTATCCTAGGGCGCACGCAAGATATAGCCGCAAGTTTTTTGCTCACTGGAAAAACTGTTTCAGCAGGCCGCAAGTTTTTTTTGGTTCTAAGTGCCGCAACATCAGAGGGTTCATCAACATCAAAGGACGAGACTTTCAGATCATCATCCAGGAATTGGAACTAGAGACTATGGACTACTACATGTCAGATTGTTTCTGACCTCGCGCTGAACGACAGAGACACCGACGCCGTCACAACTGAGCGATTCTAAACTCTAAACTTTATTTTATTTGTGATTGTGGCGTTCTGATCTTTGTAGAACTATTCTATTATTTTGGGGACTTGGCTAGTTGGGACTAGCCAAGAGAGAGGGCTTTACTAGTATTGTTATTGTTTGGGCACTTTGGTGAGTGCAGGTGCTGAGAGCCAGGTGAGTGTAGGGTTGGTGCCCTAGCTACAGGTTGTACCAGTTAACTCTAATAATCTAGTATTGCTTTTGGGGCTGGATGTAGGTCGTGGGTGCGACCGAACCAGGGTATATCGCCTGTGCATGCTGTGACTGTTTTTCTATACTCTGCATCTGGTTGATTGTGCTATAACTGCGTGTGATTCCTCGTGGGTTGCACGAGAATTTTTATAAGCCTATTCACCCCCCCTCTAGGCTTAGATCCAGATCCAACACAGAGGACTATACTCGACCGAGTAGGGTGAAAGTTCTGCTGAAATCTATCAAATGCTGCTGTTCGACCACTACTAGACCGAGCAGTTGACTGCTCGAAAGAGCAGAGTGCTGAAATCTGTCAAATGCCGCTGTTCGACCACTACTCGACCGAGCAGGTGACTGCTCGACCAAGCAGATGCATACTCGATCGAGCAGCTACGTACTCGGTCCGCGCAGGCAGAGCATGATTTTGGAGAGAGCTGTAACCTACTGACAGACTCGACCGTGCAAATACACACTCGACCGAGCAGGGTGCCTACTCGACCGAGCAGAACCTACTCGGTCCGGCAGGCAGAGCATGATTTTGGGGGAGAGCTCCAACCTACTGACAGACTCGATCGAGCAACTTCCTGCTCGGACCAAGTCACCGTGGGCCCAAACTTTAATCTGCGTCCGGATTTTGGGGACGATTTGGAGGGGTATTTTCGGGGTTATTTCGCGAGGGTTTTGAAGGGGGATTGGGCATCCATCAAAGGGAGGCTTTTTGTAGAGTTTTTTGGGGAGTTTTTTAGAGAGTTTTTTTAGAGAGTTGTGGAGACGATCTTTGGGAGTTAGGCTATGTCCTAGGCCCCTCCTTTGTATCAAGATAAGTACTTTTGCCTATTTTAATTCTATTATTATTTTCTTTGTGATTTCTTATTGTTTATCCCTTTTTGATGCATGCAATGAAATCTTTGTGCGTTCTATTATCTATTTCTATTGCTATGCTTGAGTAGTCTTTTCTAGGGCTAATGGATTAGCCCATGGATCTTAGGATTTAGATGCAAAGTTGGGATTTTTATGGTGCGTTGGATATAAATGGGGTTGTATTTTTGTTGATCTAGCAAAATCCCTAGGAGAACTCGTACTGAGATCGTGCCCACGGTCGGTGGAATTGATTAGCTTAAGGAGTATCCTACGGATTTAATTAGGGAGTTAGTGGATTCAATCAAGGCTCGTGACCATGTCCGGCTCGTGCCTTGAGGGGATCCACCGACGAACTATATCACTACGCTGACGGCTACCGCCATTGCATCAATGAGAGACCATCCTCATAAACCCAATGCAACGTAAGAGTCCTAACCTAGCGTCGACGTCTAACGGTCCTAGAGGCGAGTCCTAAAGACCTAATATTTTATATTTTATTTATTTCTTTCTTTGTGTGGAATCCCTTATTTGCGACATTGAGTGACACAACCTTCGCATCCATCACCATTACGACCCTCCATACTCCACATCCACCAATAAACCCGCAATTCTAACTCAACCTAGGAGTAGATAGGTAGTATAGCACCGCTTCCCCGTGTTCGATACCTGCTTGCTACTATACTGTGCGCTTGCGGTAAACGACATCGTTTCGGAGTTAGTTCCGGCTCGATCACCGGCCGAGGAAAAGATGGCTGCAGTCGGGCAGCAAGCAGAGAGTAGTGCTCAAGGAGGAGGTGAAGGCTCGAGTAGAGGCCACCAAGCAGAGGGCGACCATGACAAGGGTGACCAAGGGCCGCGTGGTTGTCAGAGTGGGGGGTTTAGGGGCCGGTCTAGGGGCCTTGGTTTAGGACTTTGTTGTTTTTTGTTTTCTTTAGTTTTGGAAGTTTTGGGTTTCTTGTAGTGTAGGCCAATGTGTGGTCGGCCAAGGTGACCATTTTTGTAAGGTCGGTCTTCGGGAAATACTTGTACATGTTTCCGAACATTTTGATCAATGAATATACTCGTCCGGACTCCATTTTGTAGACATTTGTTTTGTGACTTGTCGTTGCCTCTTAGCCTTGCCCTCATGTATGCCCCCGACGTTCAGGGCAGACGAGAGCTAGGAAGAGGCCGTTCCGGATGTCGAGAGTATAGATTGGTGCCTGCCTGTCGGGGCCTATCGAGGGCATAGCTTGTAAGCTTGCCTCAGAATTTAAGGGAGGGAAGGGTACGAGCCCGTAGCTCAGCCCTAGCCCTCCGGAGCCTATCGAGGGCGAAGCTCGTAAGCTTTGCCCCGAAATTTGAGGAAGGAAAGGGTACGAGCCCGTAGCTCGGCCATATCCCTCTGGAGCCTATCAGGGGCGAAGCTTGTAAGCTTTCCTTGGAATTTGAGGGAGGAGAGGGTACGAGCCCGTAGCTCAGCCCTAGCCCTCTGGAGCCTATCGGGGGCGAAGCTCGTAAGCATGTCCTGGAATTTGAGGTAGGGGAGGGTACGAGCCCGTAGCTCGGCCCTAGTCCTTCGGAGCCTTTCGAGGGCGAAGCTCGTAAGCTTGCCACGTAATTTGAGGGGAGAGGATACGAGCCCGTAGCTCGGCCCTAGCCCTCCGGAGCTTATCGGGAGCGAAGCTCGTAAGCTTGCCCTGGAATTTGAGGGAGGGGAGGCTACGAGGCCGTAGCTCGGCCCTAGCCCTCTGGAGTCTGTCGAGTGCGAAGCTCGTAAGCTTTCCCCAGAATTTGAGGGGGAGGGTACGAGCCCGTAGCTCGGCCCTAGCCCTCCAGAGCTTATCGGGGGCGAAGCTCGTAAGCTTGCCCCGTAATTTGAGGGAGGGGAGAGTACAAGCTCGTAGCTTGGCCCTAGCCCTCCGGAGCCTATCGAGGGCAAAGCTCGTAAGCTTGCCCTGGAATTTGAGGGAGGGGAGGGTACAAGCCCATAGCTCGGTCCTAGCCCTTCGGAGCCTGTCGAGGGCGAAGCTCATAAGCTTACCCTGGAATTTGGGGGAAGGGAGGGTACGAGCTCGTAGCTCGGCCTTAGCCCTCCAGAGCCTATCGATGTCGAAGCTCGTAAGCTTGCCCCGGAATTTGAGGGAGGGGAGGGTACGAGCCCGTAGCTCAGCCATAGCCCTCTGGAACCTGTCGAGGGCAAAGCTCGTAAGCTTGCCTCGGAATTTGAGGGTGGGAGGTACGAGCCTGTAGCTCGGCCCTAGCCCTCCGGAGCCTATCGGGGATGAAGCTCGTAAGCTTGCCCCGAAATTTGAGGGAGGGGAGGGTACGAGCCCATAGCTCGGCCCTAGCCCTCCGGAGCCTGTCGAGGGTGAAGCTCATAAGTTTGTCCTGAAATTTGAGGGGTGAGGGTAAGAGCCCGGCCCTAGCCCTTCGGAGCCTATCGGGGGCGAATCTCGTAAGCTTGCCCCGGAATTTGAGGGTGTGGAGGGTACCAGCCCGTAGCTTAGCCCAAGCCCTACGGAGCCTGTTGAGGGCGAAGCTCATAAGCTTGCTCGAAATTTGGGGGAGGGGAGGGTACAAGCCCGTAGCTCGGCCCTAGCCCTCTGAAGCCTATCGGGGGCAAAGCTCGTAGGCTTGCCTCGTAATCTGAGGGAGGGGATGGTACGAGCCCCTAGCTTGGCCCTAGCCCTCTGGAGCCTATCAGGGGCGAGGCTCGTAAGCTTTCCCCGAAATTTAGGGGAGGGGAGGGCACGAGCCCGTAGCTCGGCCCTAGCCCTCCGGAGCCTATTGGAGGGCAAAGCTCATAAGCTTGCCCCGGAATTCGACAACGAGGAGAGCTGAAATTTCCAAATGGAGATGGCAATATTTGAGAATATGCACAAAAATAAGATAATTTCATTAAGATTTACAATGTTACTGACAGTATTTGAACAAGTGCTCTGCATTCCATGGTTGGGCTAGCTCGTCGCCTTCCATGGTTGCAAGGATGTAAGTCGCCGGCCCGATGATGTCAATAATCTCGTAGGGGCCCTCCCATGTTGCTGTGAGCTTCCCTCGGCAAGCGATCATTGGCTTGAAGGTCGCGTCTCTGAGGACTTGGTCGCCGATTCAGAAGCTCCGTTTCTTCACCCGGGAGTTGTAGTGTCGAGCCATCCTCTGGCTATGCTTGACGAGATTGGTAAGGGCTCGGTCTCTTACTTCATCGATGAGCTCGAGATTGAGGTTGAGGCCTTCCATGTTGACGTCTTCATAGAAGTATTTGAGCCGAAGGATCTCTTCTCCCACTTCTACTGGAACGACGGACTCTGCCCTGAACGCGAGCATAAATGGACTCTCCCCGGTTGATGCCTTGTAGTTTGTGCGGTACGACCATAGGATGCTCGGTAGCTCGTCCGGCCAGGATCCAAGCGCGTCGCCGGCTTTCTTCTTCGAGGGGCCTAGTTTACACTTGTTCACTACCTCTGCCATCCCATTGCATTGCGGATGTGCCACAAATGCGAAGTGGAGTTTGATGCCCCAATCCGAGCAGAAGCTCCGGAAGTCCGCCCAGTCGAACTGCCTCCCATTGTCTTTCACTATGGAGTGAGGTATCCCAAAGTGGCATATGACAGACTTCCAGACGAAGCTCTTCATGTCTCTCTAAGTGATGTGCACCAGTGGTTCAACCTCGATCCATTTGGTGAAGTAATCGACGACGACGACGAGGTACTTCCTCTCTCCAGACGCCTTTGGGAAAGGTCGGAGGATGTCGAGGCCACATTTGGCGAACGGGATTGGGCTGAGGATGGGGACCAGGTCAGCCGGCGGAAGCAGCAGTGTGTCTCCAGAACTTCTAGCATTCTCCGCACCTCTTGACGTATTGGAGCATGTCATGGAGCATGGTTGGCCAGTAGTACCCTTGACGCATAGTTTTGTAGACAAGGGTGCGTCCGCCGTAGTGGTTTCCACAGAAGCCTTCGTGCACCTCGCGGATGACCTGTTCAGCCTGGTTTGGTCCCAGACACTTTAGATAAGGATGGATGTCGTATCTGGCTTGGCACTTTCGATAAAGCACGCCATCGAAGATTACGAACGACAGGGCTCACCTCTCGATCTTCTTTGCTTCGAGCCGATCATCGGGTAAGGCTCCAGGTAGGTCATGATTAGGCTCATCCAGGTTTCCATTCAGCTGACACACATTAGCTCGTCCTCCACAATGGTCGGTGTCAGCAAGTTCTCGACGTAGATGGCCTTTCCAATTTCGGCCGGGGAAGAGGAGGCTAGCTTCGAGAGAGCATCAGCCCGAAGGTTGTTCGATCGAGGCAGATGTCAAACCTCCGCCTTCTTGAACTTTTGAAGTTTGACCTGGGTGCACTTTAAGTAGCACTTCATCAGCTCTTCCCTAGCTTCGAAGCTCCCTTGAATTTGTTGGATGACGATCCTCGAGTAGCTTAGCAGCAGCACATTCGTCACCCCCATCACCCGATACAGCTTCAGCCCATTGACCGCGGCTTCATACTCTACCACGTTGTTTGTCACCGAGAAGTTGAAGCGGAGTGCATACTCCAGTAAGCTCCCGTCCGGTGTTTCTATGACGATGCTTGCTCCACTTCCCGACCCTGTCGTCGATCCGTCGATGTGGATGACCCATAATTTGCCATCTCCTCACTGGGCAGACATCGAGGGTTCATCTGCTACCCACAGCCGTTGCCATAATATGGCCGATCGAGCGCCCGACAGATCTTCAAGAAGTTCTTCAATGGTGCACTCTACCACGAAGTCAGCCAGTGCTTGTCCTTTGATCGTCATTCGGGCCATGTAGATGATATCGAACTCGCTGAGTTCGATGCTCCAGTTTAGCATTCTGCCCGATCGCTCCAATCTTTTCAAGTTTTTCTCGAGGGGCAGACTGGTGTAGACAATGATGGTGTGAGCTTGAAGTATGGCTGAAGCTTCCTTGCTGTCCGGACGAGGCAATATGCGACCTTCTCTATGGGGATATAACGGGTCTCCACATCTCGGAACACCTGTCTCGCATTAGTAGACAGGCCTTTGGGTGCCCTTCTCTTCCTTTACAAAGGCCGAACTGACAGCTTCTTCACTAGCGGAGAGATATAAGCCCAGCCGCTCAACCTCCTCCGGCTTCGCAAGCAGCGGCGGACTATGTAAGTAGGCCCACAGCTCTGCGAATGCTTTGGCACAGGAGCCATCCCACTCGACCACCCTCCTGTCATCCTTCTTTCTGGCAAGAGCCCGCCGCAAGATTTTGAAGAATGGGAGTGATCCCGCGGCGGACTTTGATAGGAACCTCCCAAGTGTGGTGATCCTCCCGTTCAACCCTTACAGGTCTCTAATTGTTCTAGGCTCCTTCATGCTGACGAGGTGTCACGCCCCGCTTCCCTAAAATGGAGGCGAGACGTGAAAAGGTCCGCACGAGAGTGGAGCTGTGAAGCCCAAAACCCGATAAGCGTCAATAAAACATAAGCAAGTCCCTGCAACCACAAACGAAACAACAATAATAACACAAGGAGATACAGAAATAAAATCTCAAATCTCAGAATTTGTCCAACATTAAAAAAAATAAGTTCAACATCCAGAAAAGCCACCAGGCTAAAAGGAAGAGTCTAAAGGCCCAGAACAAGGCCAACAAGGACAAACATAACAAAGTATGGGTGCTACGCACCGATAACTAAAAGCAGTCTAAAACAAAAGAGAAAGCTCTACGAGGACACTAAGACTGATCTCCAGTGTCCACGAAGTCCTCGATCAACACGGGTTCTGACTCAGCGTTAGCAAACACCACATCCTCAGCGACAAACTCAGGCTCGGGATCTAACATGTGTCACCCAAAAGAGAAAAGGGGCACATGTCAGCAAGTCGAAAGACTTGTGCAAGGAAACTGAAAGAAAGGTAAACTAACAACCTAGCAGTTAAAGTATGGTGCATGGCATGGCAAGTATCGTATGGAAGTAACAAGTGAAGTACACGTAGCAAGTAACAAGTGGTAGGTGTGACATGTATTGTCAAGTAACAAGTACAAGGGATCACCCACACACATGTGAGCGCCCTATTGCCCGCAGGCTGTATTCAAGTACAAGGGATCACTCACACACAGGCGAGTGCCCTATTGCCCGTAGGCTGTATTCAAGTACAAGGGATCACTCACACACAGGTGAGTGCCCTATTGCCCGCAGGCTGTATTGAGCTCGTTTTCTGGACCACGAGCCAGATTTGTAATTGGCCTAGGGTTGTGCCCGCAAAACGGGTCCCTAGCCGAAACAAGTAGCACTAGTATGTAGCGATGCTACGCAATCACGATGAGTGTTCAAGCATGCAATGACATGAGCAGATATTCGCGTACCATTAATTGAATTTAAACATGACAGGCAAAATGCGATTACATGGACAGATATTCGCGTACCATTAATTGAATTTAAACATGACAGGGAAAATGCGATGACATGGACAGATATTCACGTACCGTTAATTTAAATCAAACATGGCAGTTAAAGATGCATGGATGACATGAACAGTTAATACGCGTACCGTCAAGTGAGATTAAACGTGACATACAAGCATGATGAAGGTGACGGATCTAGCTTCGTTGTCAAACTAGATCAATGGCGTCTAGACAGCTATCCTTTCACTGTCTAGTCTCTTTTACGCTAAAGTAAGGTAATTGCCTAAGGACATGGCCTAAATCAAGAGATGCAAGTTTCACTTGCCTGATACCGACGAGGACGGTCGACAAGCACGTCACACAAATGTTATCTACGGTGAATGGACCACTGCTATAGAGAAACAACATTAGAAAAGATATCTAGAACCGGTTTCTTAATTGAATTCTATGATGTCTATTAGGGTTTCACAATATCAATGTGGGCTGTGAAAACATTAAAGGATCGAACACTACCGTATATAAGCGGAAGATCGACGCCGAGCAACCACGGCAACGGATGAACGATCCAGGAACCACGGCTCAGATCTGAAATGATGGGGAAAATCTGGAGAAAATGGATTAAAGGGGGTTTTGAAGAGGAGATTGAAGCTTGGCCAATGGAGATGAGATGGAGCTTGGGATGGTGGAGATAGGCTTGAGATGAAGGAGGAAGGGTTTGGGGAAGATGGAGAAGGATTTGGGGAAGACAATGGCTCAGGAGAAAAGAAAGAAAGTGAAAGTGATCGGGTCTATTTATAGGAAGAATCCGGTGGCTGCCCAGAAATTAGGGTTTCGACACTGATTAGTCGGTCAAAGAGCAACCACTGACCGACTAGTTTGGAAACTAGTCGGTCAGTTGACCAACGCAGACCGACTAAGTGTAAACAGTAACTCCTGACGAAAATAGGATTTAGATTTAGTCGGTCAAAGAACAACTACTGACCGACTAGTTTCTCATCTAGTCGGTCGACGAACGTTCTTAGACCGACTAAGAATGAATAGTACTTGGTAGCAAAATGATCATAGAGCTAGTCGGTTAAAGAACGATTGCTGACCGACTAGTTTGCAACCTAGTCGGTCGACAAATGTTCTTAGACCGACTAACGATAAACATTAACTCCTGAATAATTAACAAAGCCCACTAGTCGGTCCATGAAGGTTTTCCGACCGACTAAATCATCATCTAGTCAGTCGGTTCCCCTTCTTGTACTGGCTAACGTGCACAGAAAGTTCCGAAATAGAGCGCGAAGCTCCGGGATCGATTCCTAAGACTCCTAGGCTTGATCTAACAATAAGATATGACCGACATGAAGCCCGTCATGAATGACTTACTCCAAGACCAACGATTCTAAGGAAGAAGCTAGAAAATCACGACGAAACGATCGAAAGTGAAAGCTACGGAGACGAAAACCACGCATAAGGAGAAAATCCACCAATATATATATATAATATAAATAATCCAGATACATGAAAACCAGTTGTTACATCCTCCCCAACTTAAGAAAAATTCCGTCCTCGGAATTTCCCAACACTCATGTGTCCGGAAACAAAAGTGGGAAACACTCTCGCATCTCATCCTCATTCTCCCAAGTAGACTATCCAGGCGAACCGTGTCGCCACATCACCCTCACAAGATTGACAACCTTGTTCCGAAGTGACTTCTGACACCTGTCCAAAATCAGCACTGGATGCTGGTCATACGTCAAATCTGGGCGAACGGCGATCTCCGAGAAATCCACAGCATGAGATGGATCGCTGATGTATCGACGAAGCTGTGACACATGGAAAACATTGTGAACTCCCTCCAAAGACGGCGGTAAGGCCAAGCGGTAGGCTACCTCGCCAACTCTCTCCAGAATGTCAAACAGTCCAATGTATCGCGGGCTCAACTTCCCTCGCTTCCCAAAGCGAATCACTCCACGATTCTGGGAAATCCTCAGAAACACATGATCCCCAGGCTGAAACTCCAAAGGACGATGTTTAGCATCCGCCCAATGCTTAAAACGGTCCTGAGCAATCCTCAACCTCTCCCGAATGTTCCTGACAACATCCACAGCCTCCACAATCATCTCAGGTCCCAACAGCTCCCTATCGCCAATGTCATCCCAACTCAATGGCGATCGACATTTCCTTCCATACAATGCGGCGAAAGGCGCCATGCCAATGGACGCTTGGTAGCTGTTGTTGTAAGAGAACTCTACCAAGTATAGATGGTCCTCCCACGAACCCTTGAAATCCAACATGCACGCCCTCAGCATGTCCTCCAAGATCTGAATCGTCCTCTCAGACTGGCCATCCGTCTGCGGATGGTACGCCGTGCTGAAACTCAAACGCGTACCCAAACTCTTCTGCAAACTCTGCCAGAACTGAGATGTGAACCTCGTGTCTCTGTCCGACACGATACTCACGGGGACTCCGTGAAGTCGTACGATCTCCTCCACGATTCACGTTACATCACTATCTAAACTAGGAAAAGGAAATAAAACGGAGAGCAAAAGAATTTACCTCCATATATCTCCTCACTAGCGCCTCAGTGGACTGTCCCACTCGGAATGGAATAAAGTGCGTGGATTTGGTCAATCGGTCTACGATCACCCAAATCGCGCCATTCTTCTTCGGACTCCGAGGCAGTCCAGTCACAAAGTCCATAGTGATGTGTTGCCACTTCCACTCCGGAATCGGAAGCGGTTGCAGCAACCCTGCCGTACGCTGATGCTCCGCCTTTACTTGCTGGCAAACCAAACACTTGGCTACACTCCGAGCCACACTCCTCTTCATGCCATGCCACCAAAAGTTCAGACGAAGATCCTTGTACATCTTGGTCCCACCATGATGCACAGAATACGACGAACTGTGTGCCTCCACCATCAACTCCTCTCTAATATCTCCAACTGGCACACACAACCTGGCTCCAAACCTCAGCGAGCCATCCTCATGAATCAAAAAGTCAGTCCACAGACTGGCTTCCACCTGCTCCCTAATCTTCACCAGCTTCGGATCCTTAGCCTGAACAGCTTTGATCCGATCCACGATCGTCGACTGAATCTGCATACTCATCAACGAAGAAGCCTCCCCAGGAAGAACAATCTCCACACCAGACTCGCAAAAATCATGCTGCAATCTCACTGCGATGTCAAAATCATCACCGCTGGAAGCCTACTCAGTGCATCAAGAACCACATTCACCTTGCCAGGGTGATACTGCAAATCAATCTCATAATCCGCCATGAGCTCCAACCATCGACGCTGTCGCATGTTGAGCTCCTTCAGAGTAAAAATATACTTCAAGCTTTTATGATCGGTGAAGATTTTCACTTTCTCACTCAGCAGGAAGTGCCTCCAAATCTTAAGAGCAAACACAATAGCAGCGAACTCCAAATCATGCGTCGGGTAATTCTTCTCATGAACCTTGAGCTGACGTGAAGCATAAGCCACCACATGTCCATGCTGATACAAAACACAACCGAGACCCTTGCCAGAAGCATCGCAAAAGATCTCGAATCCTCCACTGCGATCAGGCACAGCAAGAACAGGGGCAGTCGTCAGTCTCTCCCTCAGAACACCAAAACATCCTCACAATCACCCGACCAAACAAAAGGTACATCCTTCCACGTCAATCTGGTCATCGGCTCCGCAATACGGGAAAAGTCCTTAATGAAGCGCCGATAATATCCCGCCAAACCAAGGAAACTCCGAATCTCAGATGCTGACAGCGGAACAGGCCATTCCCTGATGGCACTGATCTTCTCGGGATCCACTGAAATACCATCTCCAGTCACCACATGCCCGAGAAAAGCAACTCTGTCCAGCCAAAACTCGCACTTCAAAACTTAGCATACAACCGATGCTTCCTCAAAATCTCCAACACCGTCCTCAAGTGCGAGGCATGCTCTTCCTCCGACTTCGAATAGATCAGAATGTCGTCAATAAAGATAACGACATACTTGTCTAAAAAGTCGTAGAAAATAAGGTTCATCAGATTCATGAAAACTGCGGGTGCGTTAGTTACGCCGAAGGGCATAACCACAAACTCATAGTGTCCATACTTCGTCCTGAAAGCTGTCTTCGGAACATCATCCTTCTTCACTTTCAACTGATGGTAACCACTTCTCAAATCCAATTTAGAAAACACCCTCGATCCTCCAAGATGATCAAAGATATCATCGATGCGAAGCAACAAGTATTTATTCTTAATGGTCACCGCATTCAACTCCCGATAGTCCACGCACATGCGACGCGAACCATCCTTCTTCTTCACCAGCAAGACCGGTGCTCCCCACGGAGACACACTAGGATTGATATAACCCTTCTACAACAGCTCATCCAGCTGCTTCCGCAATTCCTCCAGCTCAGCGGGTGCCATACGATATGGCGCCATATGATATGGTGCCTTCGAAATGGGCTGTGCTCCCGGAATAAGATCAATAGAAAATTCCAAAGCCCGATCAAGCAGCAGTCCAGACATCTCCTCGGGGAAGACGTCATCAAAATCTCGCACCACAGCTGGCCTCTCCAACTCCATCTGCATAGCCACAACCTCCACTGGTCTGGCCCGAAATTTGACAGGGCCAAGCGAGCTGCTACCACGGCTGAACTCAAACACTGGGTGTCCGGGAATCTCGAACACGACATTCTTCCTCCAACAGTCGATCGTAGCATAGAAGCTCGCAAGCCAGTCCATCCCAAGTACTGCATCGTAGTTGATGATGTCGTGGACAATGAAATCAGCATAAAGCTCATGTCCACAAACCACCAACGGGCAAGAATTGCACCCACGATGCACCGAGACCACACCATTCCCTGTAATGATGTTCCAACTCTTGGGAAGAGAGGACGTCGACAAGGAATGCTTCTCCACGAAGCTCCGAGAAATAATGCACATCGATGCACCAGAGTCAAAGAGAACTCGTGCAGGAAATGTGCACACCAATACCACACCTAACAAGTAATTTAACAATCAAGCCCTAGTCTAGCAAACAAACATGAGCAAGCAACCAAACATAATCTAACAATCAAACATAACTAAGGAAGAAACAGCTAGGAGGGAAGTTACCTGTGATAAACTCATCCATGGCCATGCTCTCCTCCTCAGTCATCAGGAAAGCCTGCCCTCTCGGTGGAACAACCTGCTGAAAGGACTGTCTCTATGGAACAAGGGGTGCTCCACGTCCAGCGGGCACAGGAGCTCGCTGCTGCAACGGCTGTGCTGCAATAGGTGCCCGCCAAGGCTGTTTCGACTTGGGGCACTCCCTGATGGTATGGGCAGGATCTCTACAGGCAATACACTGCCCCAGGAACCTCCTACACTGATCCCTGAGGTGTCCGGTCTTGCCGCAGAAATGGCAAGTCTTCAGAATAGGCCCTCCCGGCCTCTTGAACTGAACATGCTGGATAGGCCTGAATCCATTTCTAACCACCGCTCTGACCTGATCCACAGGCCACTTCCCAGCACCAGAAACATGTCCTCTCCTCTGGCTCAGGTTCAACTCCTGCCTCCTCGCAGCGACCAGAACCTTCTGGTAAGATTCCAGATCAGAGGAAGACACAAAACTCTGAAGCTCCAAAGCAAGTCCCTGCATGAACCGCTGAGCTTTCTCATCGGCATCTTGCACCATCTTTGGTGCAAACCGACTGAGCCTCATGAACTCTTGGTGGTACTGATCCACCGACAAGCTCCCCTGCTTCAGATCTATGAAGCGCTACAGCATCACCTGCCTAGCAGCCTTCGGGAAGAACTCTCCATCAAATCTGGTCTTGAAGGTAGCCCAAACTATAGGCACCTCCAACATCTTCTCCTCAGCATCCCACCAGTTTCTGGCATTATCCTTCAGCTGCCTCTTAGCCAAATCAACCCATCCAGCCGGGTTAATCTTTGACATCGCCAGGTTATCCTTAATGTTCCTCATCCACTCATCCGCAATCAAAGGACCTTCAGAACCATCAAAATAAGCAGGACCCAGCTCCCGAAACTGCTTCGCTCCCGGCTCGGAGCGAGGGGCATCCTGGATTGCCCGACCAGCTCGAGCAAGTGGAGCATTCTGGACTTGCAGGAGCATGCCCTGCTGCTCCTGCATCATCTGAAGCATCATCCGCATCATCTCTCCATTAGTGGGTTCCCGCTCAGGCTCCTCGTCATGAGGGGGCGCACCACTACCACCACCACGGGTGAATTGCCTTCCTGCCATCTAATGACACAGAAAACAAAACAAATTAGACTTATAGCTTATGACTCAGATGTCGAACTTAGTTTATTGGACATTCTTATATTATTATCGTTATTCCGATAATCGCAGTTACAGAAGAGGACCTGCATGGGCCACCAACAAATCTTGTCACGCCCCGCTTCCCTAAAATGGAGGCGAGACGTGGAAAGGTCCGCACGAGAGTGGAGTTGTGAAGCCCCAAACCCGATAAGCGTCAATAAAACATAAGCAGGTCCCTGTAACCACAAACGGAACAACAATAATAACACAAGGAGAGACAGAAATAAAATCTCAAATCTCAGAATTTGTCCAACATTAAAAAAAATAAGTTCAACATCCAGAAAAGCACCAGGCTAAAAGGAAGAGTCTAAAGGCCCAGAACAAGGCCAACAAGGACAAACATAACAAAGTATGGGTGCTACGCACTGATAACTAAAAGCAGTCTAAAACAAAAGGGAAAGCTCTACGAGGACACTAAGACTGATCTCCAGTGTCCACGAAGTCCTCGATCAACGCGGGTTCTGACTCAGCTTTAGCAAACACCATGTCCGCAGCGACAAACTCAGGCTCAGGATCTAACATGTGTCACCCAAAAGAGAAAAGGGGCACATGTAAGCAAGTCGAAAGACTTGTGCAAGGAAACTGAAAGAAAGGTAAACTAACAACCTAGCAGTTAAAGTATGGTGCATGGCATGGCAAATATCGTATGGAAGTAACAAGTGAAGTACAAGTAGCAAGTAACAAGTGGTAGGTGTGACATGTATTGTCAAGTAACAAGTACAAGGGATCACCCACACACATGTGAGCGCCCTATTGCCCGCAGGCTGTATTCAAGTACAAGGGATCACTCACACACAAGCGAGTGCCCTATTGCCCGCAGGCTGTATTGAGCTCGTTTTCTGGACCACGAGCCAGATTTGTAATTGGCCTAGGGTTGTGCCCGCAAAACGGGTCCCTAGCCGAAACAAGTAGCACTAGTATGTAGCGATGCTATGCAATCACGATGAGTGTTCAAGCATGCAATGACATGAGCAGATATTCGTGTATCATTAATTGAATTTAAACATGATAGGCAAAATGCGATGACATGGACAGATATTCGCGTACCATTAATTGAATTTAAACATGACAGGCAAAATGGGATGACATGGACAGATATTCGTGTACCGTTAATTTAAATCAAACATGGCAGTTAAAGATGCATGGATGACATGAACAGTTAATACGCGTACCGTCAAGTGAGATTAAACGTGACATACAAGCATGATGAAGGTGACGGATCTAGCTTCGTTGTCAAACTAGATCAATGGCGTCTAGACAGCTATCCTTTCACTGTCTAGTCTCTTTTACGCTAAAGCAAGGTAATGGCCTAAGGACATGGCCCACATCAAGAGATACAAGTTTCACTTGCCTGATACCGACGAGGACGGTCGACAAGCATGTCACACAAATGTTATCTACGGTGAATGGACCACTGCTATAGAGAAACAACATTAGAAAAGATATCTAGAACCGGTTTCTTAATTGAATCCTATGATGTCTAATAACCATTTTTATTAGGGTTTCACAATATTAATGTGGGTTGTGAAAACATTAAAGGATCGAACACTACCGTATAGAAGCGGAAGATCGACGCCGAGCAACCACGACAACGGATGAACGATCCGGGAACCACGGCTCAGATCTAAAATGATGGGGAAAATCTGGAGAAAAATGGATTAAAGGGGGGTTTGAAGAGGAGATTGAAGCTTGGCCAATGGAGGTGAGATGGAGCTTGGGATGGTGGAGATAGGCTTGAGACGAAGGAGGAAGGGTTTGGGGAAGATGGAGAAGGATTTGGGGAATACAATGGCTTATGAGAAAAGAAAGAAAGTGAAAGTGATCGGGTCTATTTATAGGAAGAATCCGGCGGCTGCCAAGAAATTAGGGTTTCGACACTGATTAGTCGGTCAAAGAGCAACCACTGACCGACTAGTTTGGAAACTAGTCGGTCGGTTGACCAACGCAAACCGACTAAGTGTAAACAGTAACTCCTGACGAAAAATAGGATTTAGATTTAGTCGGTCAAAGAACAACTACTGACCGACTAGTTTCTCATCTAGTCGGTCGACGAACGTTCTTAGACCGACTAAGAATGAATAGTACTTGGTATCAAAATGATCATAGAGCTAGTCGGTTAAAGAACGATTGCTGACCGACTAGTTTGCAACCTAGTCGGTCGACAAATGTTCTTAGACCGACTAACGATAAACAATAACTCCTGAATAATTAACAAAGCCCACTAGTCGGTCCATGAAGGTTTGCCGACCGACTAAATCATCATCTAGTCGGTTGGTTCCCCTTCTTGTACCGGCTAACGTGCACAGAAAGTTCCGAAATGGAGCGCGAAACTCTGGGATCGATTCCTAAGACTCCTAGGCTTGATCTAACAATAAGATATGACCGATATGAAGCCCGTCATGAATGACTTACTCCAAGACCAACGATTCTAAGGAAGAAGCTAGAAAATCACGACGAAACGATCGAAAGTGAAAGCTACGGAGACGAAAACCACGCATAAGGAGAAAATCCACCAAAACATATATATAATATAAATAATCCAGATACATGAAAACCAGTCGTTACACGAGGGCTGATATTTTGCCCGGGCTTGCCTCGATCCCTTGCTTCGTAATCATGAAGCCGAGAAATTTCCCTGATTGTACGCCAAATATGCACTTTACCGGGTTGAGCCTCAAGTTGTAGCGGCGCACTTTCTGGAAGGTCTCCTGCAGGTCGACGAGGTGGTCAGGGGCCTCCTTACTCTTGACCAGCATATCATCGATGTAGACTTCAAGGGTTCACCCGACCTGAGAGCTGAAGATCTTGTCCACCATCCGTTGATAGGTCGCCCAGATTTTTAACCCGAACGGCATTTTGTGTAACAGAAGGTCCCCATGTCGGTGATATACGAAGTCTTCTCCTCGTCAACCTTTGCCATTGGAATCTGATTGTAGCCTGAGAAGGCATCTATGAAGCTCAGACACTCGTAACCCGAGGCATGGTCGACTAGGTGGTCGATCCTGGTCAAGGGAAAGCTGTCCTTTGGGCACACCCTGTTGAGGTCGGTGAAGTCGACGCACATGCACCACTTGACACTAGCCTTCTTCACCATAACGACATTGGCAAGCCACTCCAGGTAGCTCACCTCCCTGATAAATTTGGCTTTGAGGAGCCGTTCCACCTCCTCGCCTGCCGCCCGCATCTTCTCTCCTCCGGATCTCCTCTTCTGTCTAACGGGATGAGCTTTCGGGTCTGCGTTTAGCTCGTGAGCGATCACAGCGGGATCGACTCCGGGCATATCTGAGGGTGACCAAGCGAAGATGTCTGCATTCTCTCTGAGGAGATCAATGAGCCCCGTCCTCAGAGCGGCCAGGAGCTTCGTGCCTATAGAGACGGTCTTGACCTCCTCTGCTGATATTGGCACCTCTTCGACCTCTTCCACCAGAGATGGTCGCTGGTCGCAAAAGTCCTCCCAATCGTCGAGGAGGTCAACCAACAAGGCCTGCCAATATCAGTGATTGTGCTTGGTGGAGCCGACGTAGCAACTCCGGGACAGCTTCTGGCTCCCTCGCACCTACCACACCCCTGCAGGGTCTGGAATTTGATCATCTGATGCAGTAGGGAGGGGAGAACTTCAATGGCGGTCATGTACGGTCGCCCTATGATGCCGTTGTATGCTGATGCGATGTCGACGACAACAAATTGTGTCATGCGAGTGACGACTCTTGGCTCCTCTCCCAGAGATACAGGCAAGGTGATGACTTTGGTAATGGAGACCGAGTGTCCGGTGAAGCCAACTATCAGACCCAGACAAGGCCTCAGATCCCCTGCTTCAGCCCCACTTCTTGATCGTCGACATGTACAGGTTGTCGCAGGAGCTTCCAGTGTCGATCAGGACGCGGCTGATTATGGTCGTCTAGATCAGAGCTTCGATAAAGATGGCATCGTCATGCGGTAGTTCGACTCCCTCCAAGTCACCACCAGTGAAAGAGATGGGGGGACGAGCTACTCTTCTCCTCTTTGCCCCGGTGCCAAGGTCTGCCGTCATCACTTGTCGAACATATGTCTTCTTGCCTGATGACGAGGCGCCACCTGAGGACGGCCCATCCCATATCACGTCCATACGTATAACCGGCCTTGGCGGGTGAGGTGGTCCTGTTCGACGTTCTGGTGTAGGTTCGGCCTCCGTGCTCCCGGGGGAGCTCTCTCTTCTTGAGCCGGTCTTCTCCCATCGACGAACCCTCGGAGATGGCCTTCTTGGATTAGCCATTCAATCTCCCTATTCAAAGTAAATCAGTCGTCGGTATCATGATTGTGGTCATGGTGATATCGACAGTACTTTTGCAGATCCCTCGTAGCTGGGTTCGACCTCATTCCATGACGTGGGTCTTCGAGAAGTCCGGCCCTCGTCGTAGCGGCCAACACCTCGATCATGGGGGTGTTAAGCTATGTGTACTGGGCCCGTTGTGGTTTCTTTGGCCTCAGGACCGCCCTTGGGGGCTCTCTGGCAGCGGAAAACTCCTGCACTGGGCCCAGACGATCTTGCAGTCTATGGCCTTCTGGGTCACGCCTCTGGTGGACCGGTTGGTCGCGGCCTCTGGGCCGGTCTTCCTACCTCAGCCGAAAGTTAGGCCGTTACTCATTACGGGACACCCCAGATCTGGCGACCTCCTTCTTTATTCCCAGAGCCTACTCGCTCAGCATGAACTTCTCTGCTCTAATGACGAGCGCATCAAGGTCAACCGGTGGATCTTGGAGGAGAGATTTGTGGAGACTCCGGTTAGTCAGCCCCTTCTTGAATGCCGCCATGGTGAGCTCTTCCCCACAGACTGTCACACCGAGCCTCTCCACCTAGAAGCGATGCAGGAACTTCTGGATGGTCTCCCCTTCCTTCTGGACTATCGAGAACAGATAGTCTGAGGGCGTTCTCCTTCTCTGCCCTGCACAGAATTGTTGGCAGACCTTATTGGACAGTTTGCCAAAGGATTTGATGCTCCGTGTGGGCAGACCATTAAACCACTCTAGAGCCGACCTTTTCAAAGTGTTCTGGAAGGCCCTGTATAGGAGCGCATCATCTGCAGCTTGGATCTCCATCGCCCCTCTGTACCGCTGCACATGCTCGAGTGGGTCGCCAGCACCATCATAGAGCTCAAGTTAGGGAAGCTTGAACCTAAAGGGTATCAGGGAAGAGGTTACCCATCTGGCCAATGGGTTGGCCTCCTAGGGGTAGGGCAGACGCCCAGGCAACCTTTGGAGGTTGCGATGCCCGTCTCGGCCCTCACGCCGACCTTCAGATCTGCTTGGTGAGCTCTCTCGGTGCTCAGGGACATGCCCTCCCCGTCTCTCGGGGTCCTACTCCAATCGCAGCCATGTTGATGTCGATCATCACACCCAGGGGATCGGTGGGACTGTCAGAGTGGGCTCCTCCTGAGTGGCGGGGACCCTGCTGCTGGTGGACTACTCGCGTCATGCACCGTAGACCGGGGTTCGATGTCTCTGGGATCTCATAGTTCTCCCTCCGAAGCCTCTCGCGCTCAGCGACGATGAATCGGAGGTGTCGACGGGCAGATTATTCGTCTAGACATGCCCATTGAGCAGGGTCTGCCTCGTGCTCCATGCATCTTTGTTGGACAGTAGCTTCTTCATCGTGCCGCCACTGCCGGGCGGCCTTTGCTTCTTCATCGAGGAGCTTTTACTGGGCAACTATTTCTTCGGCGAGCCCTCTTTGCTGGGTGGCCGCTTCTTCTTCGAACTGAGAACAAAGGTTTTGCCTTAGGTTCGGGGGCTCAGAGGGTCCCGGGGGTGCCCCGCCACTGGCCGCCTCGAAATCCTTCCTCATCTTGGCGACGGACTCGAAACTTTGTTGGAGAGCACGGGCTGAGGCCTGAATGGTCTCAGCCATCCCCTCGGGGGGGGGGGGGGGTAAGTCTGTCGAGGGCATCCTCATGTGAGAGTGTGACTCCTCCTCCATGGGTGCTTTGTCGCGGTCTGCACTACGATTGATGGGTATGGATTTTGACATGGGTGCGACCCTTCGTTCCCACAGATGGCGCCAATTGTTGCGGGGTAAGATCCGCGTATAATGAATTTGTATTAATGTGAACCAAGGCACGATTGTTACAAGCAAGGGGGTGATTTTGGAAGGCTGTTTACAAGTAGAGAGGGGGTGTAGAGGCTAGGCACCCTTCAGAGGATGATCTTAGGATCAATCCTGCAAGATCGCCCTATGTCCTCCGCTCTCCTTGAGTAAGTCGATGGTTGCTCGCTGCTTGGATGAGCTCACCTATTTAAAGAGCAGCTCGTCAGAAAGGCCGGGTTGGGTTTCAACCCTTAGCCTCTCCGATGCCTAAGTTAGGATTAGGGCTTAGAAATGTGGGTCGGACACGTAGACCGAGCTAGAAGTAGGTCGACCTTACGTGGCGAGCTTAAGTGGAAGAACAAATATGTGGACGATATTTGCTCTTGTGTGTGAGTGAGAGTTTGAGAATCAATTGACCAACCTCTTTCTCGATGGAAGTGTTGGGTATTTATAGCTGATGGAGGCGGTTAGGTAGGGCTGAGCTGGCGTGCTGAGCTGGCATGTCAGACTCTGAAAGGTTGGGCCGAGGATGTCAGAGCTGTGCATGTCAGCCATGCTTTTGTCAGACGGTGCAATGGCCAGAGGGTGCTTTATCAGAGTGTCAGAGCCAGAAAGCGCCGGGCGGTCTGGCGGTGCAGCGGCCAGGGGCTCCTTTGTCAGGCTGTCGAGCTGCATCTGGCGAACTTCACGGATGACCGGCGTACTTGCTATGTATCTGGCGAACTTGGAGGGGAGGTCGAAGTATCACGATCTTTGGTCGTAACAGTTACTATTATAATCAGATGTACAAATTTTATTGTTGCATCAGATATGTAATAATCCATATGAACTAATCATATTATTGTCGAAATAGGAACTGTGAATAACTCTATATCTACTTGTACTTGGGTGAGAGTAGTGTTTTAGATGAACGTGCAGCACACTACTTGGAAATTACCAAGCTTGACATATGTGCAAGGTTGAAGTAGATACGGTTGGACTGGGCACTACTTATTGCATTAGTGGAGAGATGGAGGCCCGAGACCAATACCTTCCATCTTCGCCAAGGTGAGATGACGATCACGCTGCAGGACGTGTCAGTCATCACGAGCCTTCCTGTTGAGGGTATTCCCATATGGAGAATGCCAAGCCGTCCTAATTGGGCGGAGTTGATGGAGCGGATCCTTGGATAGGCATCCACAGAAAATCAAGGAGCTAAGGTAAAACTGAGCTGGTTATGAGATATGTTTATGGAGTTGCCTGAAGAAGCCACCCTAAGGAGATTCATGTGAGAGTTCAGCACTTAGTCACAACAAATAAAACATAAAGATAACAACACAAACCAATCAGACACTCAAGACTTGGTAACACAATTCGGTGCGCACACCTACATCTGCGGGACCATGCCCAGAAAATCAGAATACTCCACTAAAATAATCAAGGAGTACAATCACTAATTATCGTGATTCTATTAGGAGGAACAACCTCCCCCTCAATACAAACCGTGATGGGTGGTCTCTACCAACCCATGGAGTATTCTCGGCAAGCTCCCCTTGCCTGCAAGCTCCCCTTGCACAACCGACTAGATCAACTCCCTTGATCCTATGTATGTAGCCGTCGGCCTCCTGCCCGAGTTCTCCAAAACTTTTTTCGAAAAGTTATTGTTCTAGCCGCAAAACCGCACAACCCTAGTCTCCCCCGCTGCCCCTTAATTACGGAGTAGATCTGGAAGGTAGCTTGAACAATCTGTTCAGATTCGACAGCCCGCAAGAATCCAAACCAATTCGGGCAATTGGTTCCGCAAAATCCTCTAGCATTAAACAACTGATTTGCGGGCGAGAATCTCTCCAACCGATTCTATAACAAATTTCGAGAGATATCAACTTCCAATTATATCTCCAACAGATCTTCAATTGCAACAATATATACCAGAAAACTTAGAAGAATCTGAAAGGAGATCTGAGGAATCCACCTTCAATAACCGCAGAAGACCTTCATTCGATTTCAGCCTTTTTAGCAGTAATGTTGGACATTATGTTGTATCATAACGTTTAACATATCATCCAACATTGTCACCAGACGAGATCTCTCATACCATATTTGCATATTAATACCTTCAACCACATCGTCAGCAAATCTTATGCATACCAGCATCCAACAGAGTATCTGGAGAAGATCTAAACAATACTGCAAGATCTGAAACCATTCAGATAAAAAAATCTTCAACCGCACATACCATTCAGTTATGAAACCAACCAGATTTTGTAACCACTATATTCGTGTAAATAACTTCCTCTTTAATGGTAAATATCCACCAATATTTCTAGGATCACTTCGGGTAAGGAATCCCATATTCAAGGAACCACCGAATCTATTTCGGGTAAAATGATTAAAACAAATCTCATGCGGATATTTTGCCCAAATAATAAGGATTTATTTCTAGTAAATAGAACCAATAAATCTCAGCAACTATTTCCTCCCATCAATTAAGGAACTAACCCGATTTCCAAAAATTCTCAGCAAACCGCCACCAATTAAGGAACTAATTCGGGTAAGAAGGAATATAAAAATCTCTCCAAGATATTCCATCAATCAATTCAGGAATCCCCAACATTCAAGGCAGTAAATCAGATCTGAGATCACCACAACAGATCTGTAGACCAAAGCAGCGTTTATGCATACGAATCAATATTCCAGATGCCGAATGTTGAACATAATGTTGAACGACATTATATTCAACATTACTGCTCAAACTGCTCAAAAAGACATCTGATTCCGCAACCTGAAACCTCCAGATGTAGTGCCACTAATGCCAAGAAATATCAGCAGAAATTCAACCCTAACAATCAATATACTCGGGCATATATTTTGCATATGATAGGCACATTATTGGTGCTAGATCCAAGTAAAGGTTCGGTGCACCTCCGATGGTTGACAAAGATGGAGCTTATAGAAACCATGAGAGATTATTCCTGGGGTAGTGCTGTGCTTGCTCACCTGTACTCAGAGTTAAGTAAGGTGGCAAGAAGGGAAACAACTGGGTTATACACATGCTCCACCTTGTTGCAGGTATACAATTCGATACTTAAGTTTAATTGTACTATTTATTATATATTAACAGTCACTGAAAAATTCATATTCATAGGTATAGTTATGGGATAGATTGCATATAGGTAGGCCGACTATATATGCAATTTTCTACATTTTCAATTTTCTACATTTTCAGCCAATACTACTTCAAATGCTAACGGAAATAGGCCCCCATTTGCATCCATGCCTATAGCCACCAGTAAGCATCATGCATATTCTTATACAAATGTGTGCCATCAATACTTAAGACCAGCCTGCAGTGTTTGAACCCTTCGATTGATGGTCCAAAAGACCAAAACACTTCTGTAAACTGTGCCACTCTTGGCCCGATAGTTTCATACGTAATCGTATACACTGTTCTAGGATTGCTTTCCTTGATGGACTCTAAGTACTGTGGGAGCCACTTGTATGACTCCTCCCAATCCCCAAATATCCTTGCTAAAGCTTTCGATCTAGCCATCCATGCTTTGTGATATAACATTCTGATGTGTAACATGGTGTGAATGGCCTCTTATATTTCTGCAGGTGTCATATCAAGCTTTGTTTTCACCATTGGCATAATTTTGTAACTTATGAAAGATGATGTGGCTTGACTATGATCAGTATTTAGCGTGGGATTGTTGCAGGTGTGTTCATCACCTACTTTCATTATCTTGAACCTCCCAGTTGTTCTTTTTCCCACCGCTGCATAAATCCTCCAAGGACAATTCCTACTCGACTCATCTTGAGTATGCAGATTCACTTCATGATTCAAGCCACAAATCACGGAATAGCAAGTTTGGTTTGTCTTGATTGGTCTAAATGAGACATTGTGCTCGATGCTCCATTCCGTTATTGCTTTTATCAAGTTGGTCTTTGTATCATATAGATCACCGACGTTGAAAACTCCACTACTGCTGGGAAGCCTTGGCTCTAGCATATGCCTTTCTTGGGTATTCCTCATAATTGTAGTGTTTACCCATTGTTCCTCATCTTCTCCATCTGGCAATGGCTCTTCAAATTGCACATTTGTATTGTCTGCAAAAGATTGATGTATCCAGTTGTTGAGTATTGGACTCTCCACCGTGATTTTGATGATGATCAAACACAAATCATTGTGACTAACTCCTGTGATTGCAGTTAGCTAAAAAGTCACCAATCAGATTCTAGAAGATCAAAAGTGACTACACGTGTTGATTCAAGTGGAGGACTTGGTAGATCAACAAATGTGAAGCATTTGCTTGAAGAACTCAACGGCTACTTCAAACCTCAAGCCAATGGCATCAACAAATGAATGGAGATTCAATCCAAAGAGAAGAAAGGAATGGATGAGTCAAAAGCTTCGAAGACCATGACGTTGAAGATATTCAAGTCATTCAACTAAAAGACTCAAGTCCATGAAGAATTATGGAGATCATCGCCAAAGTAATTTGTTCATCTCAAGCGACGTCCCAAGACTTCCTCAGAACGCGTGATCGTTGTGCCTGGAGCTTTGTTGAAGCTCAAGGAGTATTCATGAAGTCAAGGGATTCGGATTCTCCATATTAAAGCTTCGAAGACGGTTCGTCATGTTATTTATATTGTATTCTAGCTTTGGTTTAGTAGAATGTTAAGCCTTGAGTAGTACTTGCCTAGAAATCTTCATAACTTTCATATCGTATCTCTAGGATTGCCTTAGAAGCTATTAGAAACTTTCCCGTAGCCTATCGTTTCATTTCACGGCTTCATATGCATCTTAGTTGGTTAAAGAAGAAGAACCAACCGACTAGATGACGATCTAATCGATTGGGAATCCTTCTTGAACCGACTAGATATCCTTGCTTGATTCTGCCCATTCACTGTTGGTCAATTAGTCGGTCCAAGAAGGTTCACCGACCGACTAGATGACGATTTAGTCGGTTGGAAATCCTTCTCAGACCGACTAGTTATCCTAATCAATTCTAGACCATTTGTTGACCAATTAGTCGGTCCAAGAAGGTTCACCGATCGACTAAATGACGATCTAGTCGGTTGGTGTCTCTTCTCAGACCGACTAGTTTTCCTTGTGAAATTCGACCTTTGTACTGTTGACCAGTTAGTTGGTTCAAGAAGGATGGTTAATCGATTAAAAGCCAATCTAGTTGGTCCAAGAAGGTTCACTGACCGACTAGTTGTCAATCTAGTCGGTTGATGATCCTTTTTAGACCGACTAGTTCTTACCCATGATTTCACCATCTTCTCTGTCAACCATCTAGTCGGTCCAAGAAGGTTCACCGACCGACTAGTTGCAAAACTAATCGGTCAGTGATCCTTCTTAGACCGATTAAGCAGCTTCAGAATAGAGCCGTTGGAGCATTTAATGCCACGAATTTTGTGACCGTTTTCTCTCTTCCCTATATAAGTTTGTGTGCTTCTAACCAGGGATCCAAGGCTGAAATTAGAGACATTTTCACACCTTTGAGAAGAGCCATTCAACTCCAATTCCAAGCTCTCTCATCTCACAGGAATCTCTCCCTCACTCTTTGAGCCTAATTCCTCAAGAGAGATTCGCATTCCTTGTGAGCTTCTCAAGCTAAGAGCTTGAATCCAAGTCACCATCTTCACCCTAGCCATCTATTGCTGTCCATCTTGGTGGAGCTAGGGTTTGGTGATCTCAGCTTCCTCAAAATCCATTCTTGCCCTAAATTGATAAGTATTTCTCAAGGCATAGGATTTTGTGGTAAGAAGTTTTATATTTCAATCTTTATACTTCATATTTGTTGTATACTCTCGATGGTGAGAGGATTGGCTTGATCCCAAGTTGTGGGAGTCAAGATTTCGTTTTACTCTCGGTTTGTCAGAGTTTGCTTAGTCCCAGGTTGTGGGATTAAGGTTTTGCGTGTTCCCGGGTTGTGGGATACACTGACATCGATTGTAGGTCGATTTCACTTGTGGGGTTTCAACAAGTGGGCTAAAGGAAATCTCTAGCGGTTTGCTAGAGTATCAGGAGGGGATCCGGGTGTTGCTGGAGTAGGGCACCGGTAACAAGTCGGGGAGACTTGGGTGGCACCGAACCAGGATACATTGCATGTTAGCTTTGCATTCTTGCTTGGGTTGTTGTTCATTTCTTATATTCCGCATTTGTTGGTTAAGTAGGGTTTTATTTGGCGTAAATTCCTTATAATTCAATAAAACACTATTCACCCCCTAGTGTTTATTCCTCATAGCACAGGGTCACTACAATTGGTATCGGAGCAAGGTTATAGCTATGGCAACCAACAACAACAACAACAACAACAACACACGATGCCCTCTTCCACCATATCTAACCAACTAAGGCCTAAGCACGGCCAAAAAGTGCAAGTGGATACACTTGCCTGAAATGGCGAGTGTGTCGTCCTCTCGAAGCGTCTCGTCCAAGCGTCTCGTCCGCCGAAGTCCGTCTGAAATATCGCCACGGTGACGGTGTCAGGTCGCGTTTTTCAATAAATCCTATTTAGGGGTTGTTTCTAGATTGTCGGGACTACCCTATTCGTCAAAGTCACATTTTTGGTGTTTCGTTCAACCTAGATCGACTACTATCTTATGTGCACAGAAAATTGTCCGATTGTCGATCTTTCTACGGTGAGCAGCGTTTTACAAGTACTGAAAGTAAATTTAGTTATAGTTGTCCAATTTTAGTTTAGGGTTTGATTTGCTATGGTGTGGGTTCTTATTACACGTTAGAGGACTAACCTTTTTGACGTTTGGTCGAAGAGCGGATGTCGGGTCTGAACGGCGATGGGTCTGTGTCGTCAGCAACGTCTCGGCCACGGGTAGCACAGCGACACATACAGACAGCGAGCAGAAGGCGAGATCAGTGAATACGGCGTCGGACCTCTCCGGTTGCGGATAGGGCAACGAATCAACACGACGACGGTTACGATGAGAGGCACGATTTAGTCTGCGTTAGCAGATATCATATCAAACTAAGAGAAAATTAATAATCATTAGAACTATGTTTTTATGCTGCTGATCACATCTAACAACCTTACCCTTAATACTGTACAAGGCCATGACCTTCCTCATTGACACGGCCTGCACAAAAATATGAATTATGTTGCAGTCTTCTAGCCGTCCTATCTGTTAATTGATTTTCCATGAAAAAGTCTTGTGTGTTTCGATGGCTTCACCTTTAGACTTCTCATTAATGTTCTTAGGTTTTAATTTCGATCTTACCCTATCAAATACGATTATATTATGAGTTGTCTATTTAAAAAGGCCAAATACGCTGAATCATGGCTTAGTCATGCTTGGATTATTGTTACCGCTAAAATGCATGCTGGTGTTTTCCTCCTTAAACGCTGGCATGTGAACACATGAACACCAATTTTGTTAAATGAAGGGAGAATATAAAAATTTATCACCACTGATTATTAACAGTTGGGTAATCAACCAACCACTGCAACATTTAATGTTGCTCACGATATTTAATGTTGCCCATGAGAACCCAGTACGTATCATACACTATTATTAACACCCACCAAATTAAATATATGATTATATAAACATGTGATAAGTACAGCTCATACTTACAACTACTCGACCCCTCTCGTTGTTCGCGGTGACGATGGGTTGCAGACGGCCGGCGACTGGCGACGAGGTGCGCTCCGTACGGCGGCGAGAGGCGGTCGACTCAGGCAGCGATGTTGGCGGTGCGCCTCGTACGGCGGCAGGCTTCGAGTGGTGACGGTGGGGAGACGGAGGGAGATGGCGCCTCTTGTAGGTCGAAAGGGAGGAGGAGATAAATGCCGGTGGACAATTGGCCGGAGTGGCGGGTTTCAAAATGTAAAGCCTCTGAAGAGTTGTTAGGGGAGATAGACGTGGGCGATAGAGATTAGAGGGAGACGGCTAGGTCTTTTCTTTTTTTTAGGGAGGGGAGAGAAAAACGTGGGAGAGAGAACCGTTGCACAGTTAGAGGGGAGAGATATTTACGTGGGGGAAAGAGTCCTGGGGTTTGCTAGGATAGGGGAGTTAAGATTTGATTTTATTAATAAATTTGATTACCTTACGTTTACAGAATCAGAGTTTTAAGTATTTTGAATTTCTTTAACAGTTTTTTTATTTATTATTATTTAGATTTCCATTTAAAACGAAACTGCAGCATCTAGCATCTAGTTTATTAGGTTATTAGTTAGTGTTAGGGTTTAAAGTAAGAATTAATTAATGTTTTGATTATAAAAACGTACAGACCTTTTAACATTCATAATTTATAATAAAACAAAAGTATTTTAATAAATTTGTAATGAGATAAGCAGATTGGTCCGTTGACATCCAAAAATTACAAAGAAAAATACCGGGGCGCTCGTGCCTCCGAGAGGATCGAGAAAACAGGGTTTGGTCGTGCGACTGGGCTACGGAAGGCAGAAATAAAAATCAAAAACACAAAACACACACGAAACACGTCTACGCGCACGGTTGGAAAGTGACCGTTACACTAAGAATAAGATTGCTAGTCTCTTTAACACATCTTCATGTAGCACCTCTAACAATGACACCATTGTTGAGACACTCGCAAATGAGAAAGCAAGTTTTCTTACTCAAAATGGCATGTTGAGAAATGAGGTGGAATCCCTCAAATCTCAACTTGATCGTGTTTCTATTGAGGATAGTAACGATCTTGAGATTGAAAATCTTCAATCTCAAAACACTTGTTTGGGAATTGAGAATGAGGATCTCAAATCCCAAGTGCACGAGCTCACCACACGTGCATCCACCTTGGATGCCACCATTTCTTAAATTTCGAAGAAATATGAGCTCATGTCCTCCATTGTTGAGAGATTCAACAATGGAAAGGACAATTTGGATGATTTGCTAAAGAATCAACTACCGGCAAACCATCGTGTTGGCCTTGGTTATTCTAAGGCAAGTGCATCCAATGCTCGCACCTCCTATAGTGAAGTAACTATAGATTTTGTGAGGCCATCCTCCGGTGCATCCACGAGTGGTGTCTATAACAACTTGTGTGGTTCTACTACTAAGGAAACCACCACTCCTATTCCTCCCTCCTTTGGAAAGAAACCCACTTTGGGTGGACCTCCAAAGAAGGGTCATGCATTCATGTACACCAATACTATGCCACGTAGGAACACACCTCCTACTCCACATGTTCACACGAATGATGGTTTTTATGTTCCACACTCACGAGCACGTGCAAACACTCATTTGAGACACTCTCATGCATGTACTCATGCTCATGCACCTTTACATGCTTATGATCACACATCACATCCACATGTGCATGCTTATTCTCATGATCATCCTCATGCATACACACCTCATATTCATCCACGTATGTATGCAACACCACATCATGGATCATTTGCCCATCATCATGCTTTAGCACGACACAATGTTCCTCATGCTCTTGCTAGATCTCATGTTCGTAGGCCACATGCACCACGTAGAAATCAACCTTTTGTGCATGCAACCACTAGGAAGAGGATTCCCAAATCATACACTATTTGGGGTCCTAAGAACACTAGTAATCATGTTAAGGATGTGTATGTGCAATCTTATATCAATGATATTGTTATGAATGATGATTATGTTGGGAAATCACGGTCCTCTTAGACTTGGTTTCCGAAGGGTTAGTTTCCGTTGACCCTTTCTTACTTGGTTCCATAAGCTTATATTCATTTTATGGGTACCAAAGCATTTGTGTTTAGAATTGGCTTATTCTTTTGTTTGTATTTTGGACTTGGATGCTCATGTATGATTAGAAACGTAAATTCATATTGAATGTGATTTCCATTGCATGTTTATTAGTAAATCATTGTGTTTATGATTTTTCATGTTTAGAATTTTTAATATTTCTTTTTGCAACACATGCGTAGGCTCATTTTCATGTTTTGTTGCATGTGATACATGTCATGCGTTTGGATTATAATATATATACTTATTTTTGGTACAATTGGTATATGCATGTATTTGGTTAAATATTTATCTTGTAACATGATTACATGTTTCATTAATTTTGTGTATGATTACACTAAGATATGGGTTATAATAATTTGAATTTAGTTTGTTAAACTTGTTTACTAACCCATAGGATCCAAAAAGGTTTTTGGATACCAAAATTATGTTTTCTAGGTTCAATCCACATTGTGATACCAACCCTATCAACTCCTTGATTTGCAAAGATTTTCATTCAAATGGAGTTGATGGTGCTTAAGTGATGCACCAAAGTAGGGGGAGCTTAATGTTGTAAGTATATTCTTACATTTGGTATTCATGTGTGTTGGATGCATGTAGATGTCATTCTCTATTTGAGACTATCTCATGCATATCCTATGTTTGCATATTGTATATCCTATATGTCATTCATGTCTATGTATTTCATATATGTCAAATTCTTGACTTATGTGCATTGTGTATTCATAATCCTTACTCTTATGTCTATTCGAGGATTATTTATAACATGTGGCTTAAAAATTCTCATGATAGAACTAATGTTCATTTGCATGTTTCACACATGGGACACGCTTATATTTATGTTCCACTTCACAAGCGTGCATCCCAACTTCCTACTCATGCTTCTACAACCTCTTAAGAATCCCAAATCCCTATCTTTTGGATTCCTAAGATTGTTTCTAGGCATGGTATGAACACTCATATAGAATCGTATATTAGGAATGAAATATTCTCATGCGACTTTATATGAAAATCAAACTCTAATCTCTATTTGATTTCCACCTTGTTAACTCACTCTTATTGCACTTCATTGCTTGGGTACCATGCTTGTATGATTACTTTTTGTATCCATATGTGTGTGTGTGTGTGTGTGTGTGTGTGTGTGTGTGTGTGTGTGTGTGTGTGTGTGTTCGTCCACTACTCCCAAGTTTGCATAGGTTGTATGATTTTGAGGGAGTATGACATGTTTGTTTGCTATCAGGACATTACATTTGGTATCAAATTAGTTGAGTTCGTCCACTACCCCCAACATCATTATATGCCATTATATTTCTCTCATATTATGTTGTGCATATAGATTACTTGATTTCTCTGACTCTTGGTGATTTATTATCAACCTTCCTATCTTGTTGATATGCCAAAGGGAAAGAGAAATTTGGTTTTGAAAATTAATACTTTATGCTTTCATGCACACTCTTTGTGGTATTACTTTTCATGGCTTCCTTCAATATGTGTTGTGCCGTGAATGTTTATTTTGTTCACATATGCATATTGAACGAGGAATCTTTCTTGCACACACTTTTGTATTAGATGTGTATATTCATAATGATGATTGCTTGTATAATTTATTTTGACTAAATCATATGCATAGGAATTATTAGTCTAGGTGTTTCTAATTTCTAATGATTGAGAATTGTTAGTTCCTTATATGTATGATTTTTGTGATTATAATAACTCTTATCAATGCATGTCATGCATTTCTATTGATGAGTATTATTTACAATTGGTAAATGATTGGTTATTGGATTACTTGATTTTGTTTCTTAACCTATTGGATCCAAAAAGTTCTTGGATACCACCAATTGTTGAATTGTCAGATTGTTGTGCAAGATGCCTATCCTACACACTCCTTGGTTTACAAATGATGGATCAATTCAAAGGAAAGGATGGTGCATTGGAGATGCACACATATAGGGAGAGCTAAATGGTTGTAAGTATGTGTTTTGTATAATTGGTATTTTAATATATTGGTATTGACTACCATGTTTACAATTGGTATTTTAATATATTCGGTTTGTGTAATATAGCATACTTCTTCATTAGCTCATTCTTGTCACACCCTCATGAAGATTGTTTGTTTATGTGACTACATTGTTCATGTATGTCATATATGTCTTATTCCGACTCATGTATCATGGTAGTTATAACATTCATAAAATGAATTGTTTAATTGTATATTGATGTTCATATCTTTGGAACACGTTGTCATTACACATCGCATTCCTCACATGCATGTTTTTTGTGTGAAGATTGTTAAATATTATGGATATGATAACTGATGTGTATGACATGCTTGCTTGTTTATTAGATTGTATTAAGTATATTGATATTAACCTTCATTGAAATTTTTTCAATTCTTTCAGTTAAGATTCATCTCTTTATGCCTAATTCACGTAGATGACTATGTTCATGGATTATTTAGACCATATCATGATTTGTCATACCATTCTAGTAGAATCATTCATTTCTTTATGGCATGCTATACTTCATCACGTTATACATAATTCATGCCATTTATAAGATTAATGATTTATGATCTTCATGTGTATTTGTTCATTATATCACCACACATCTCATACTTTGCTCATAATTTGTATGATTATCTTTATGGGACGTATTGATATGATTTGGGGTGATCATTGTATGTTACTTGTCATTTTAATTACTTCATGACTGATGTTTAGCTATAATTTTATTCAAGGGATCTTTCATGTCTTTAGCTAAATCTTTCATGTATGATATTTTCACAAGTGACATAACATTCATTCATATTAGTTAGTGATCAAGTTAGTGATCTTCAAGCTATATTTCTCACTATGTCATCTCTCATCCCATGCTCACATTTTATGTTATTTTTATGAGATGTTAGAGATAACTTGTGCTATACACGATCATATTAGTTTTATTTTGTGTTTGATGATATGTATATTTTGTCATAGATATTCTTCCATGAATATATCTTGATGCACTATGACTTCTTTGATGCTACACCCGATTATATTGTGCTTTCACAAGTCTTTTATTCTATTCGCACAATTGGTATGCATGCATGCGATGTTCATGATAACTTTACTCGTTTATATCCTACCTTGTGACTTTGAACGTAGACTATCTTCATGCCTTTGATCAAAAGATGTTTTGTCACATTATGCTTCATGTTGTATCCTTTGTGATAATTGAGCTAGGATGAAATCATGTCTCTATTTGTTCACTTGGTTTCATTCTCAAGTGATATCATGATCTTGACATTAAATTGCCATGCTTTGCATACTTTGTTAGACTACGATTGGTATCATCTCTACATATCATATTTACATTTGGTATCATATTTACTATTGTTAGACTATTGATATTGGATATCATCCTTACATGCTCATGGCATTCCATACTTATCATTGACTCATCTTGTGAGTATCTATTTTGGAATGCATGCTAGTACTATGGTTCTTTTAAACATTGTTTCAATTAGTTTCCTAGGGTGCTAGAATTGTGTATACCATGCGTTTTATGAACTTACTATCTTTATTTTGGCATAACACTTTTGCGTGCTATAGATATTTGACTTTCATTTTCATTGTATCACCTTTGCTTATCACCTTTGCTGTGATATTTTTGGAGATGATTTGGTATGCCTACAATTGATATCACATGCCATTATACTTAATTTGTGTTATTATTTTATAACATACCTTTGTACACATGGTTAAGAATTTCTATAGTAACCATGTGAATGAAAACATATTGATTAAATTGAGGGTGATTACAATTGGTATTGATTATATTGATCACAATGTGTATGAAAACATGTTTATTTACTTCGTCGCACGACGATTATATTGAGTAAATAGATTTTCTTGTATGAAAATATAGAATTGTTTTCCATGCACTAAATTGGCTAAAAATATTGATCTATGTCAATGTGATGATTTTGATTCCACCATAATGTATTTAATCATGTTCATGTCATTTATCTTGCCAAGTATACAATTAGTATCACAAGACAGTCTATCACATTATGCTTCATGTTATAAATTTTGTGATAATTGAGTTTGTTTGTGTATTTGACACTATTTGATCACTTGTTTTTCTTTCACAAGTGATGTCATGATTTTTGCATTGTCACTTTTCTAACACTGCTCACACTACTCTTTACAATTAGTATCTATTGTAATCTGTTATCACATATGCTTATTGCTTATCTTCTTGTGATAATTGAGGGTAGTTGAGTTGTTGTTGGAAATTTGCTCTTGCATTTGATATCTTTATTTTGATATCTAGTTTTCAATTGGTAACTTTACAATTAGAGAAATTTACAATTGGTAACTTTACAATTGTTATACCTTTATGTTTGTCACTCTATTGTTGAATTTGTTGTTTCTATACCCCCATATTTTTTTTGTTAATGACAAAGGGGAGAGAAATAAACAAGATGTGCTTATTAATGGTTGAGTGTTAAACAATAACTTGAATCATATAGACTTTATGTATGATCGTTCATGTATATGATTCAGGGGGAGCTTTGGTGATTACATTGGTTTATATTGATTACTTTATATATATTGGTAATCATGCTCATGTTTATGATGTGTATCACCTATATGATTTGTATTGTGTATGCATATTATTTCTGGTCATTCATGCGATATATACACAACCTCATGTGATACACACACTTTTAACTGCAGAATGATGCTATTGATTATTGATATTAACTTGATTGGCATCATTGCAGTGGGGAGTAAGTATATTTAATGCACAATTATTTGTTTTGTTTATATTTGTTTTGTCATCATCAAAAAGGGGGAGAATGTTGAGTATTGGACTCTCCACCGTGATTTTGATGATGATCAAACACAAATCATTGTGACTAACTCTTGTGATTGCAGTTAGCTATAAAGTCACCAATCAGAATCTAGAAGATCAAAAGTGACTACACGTGTTGATTCAAGTGGAGGACTTGGTAGATCAACAAAGGTGAAGCATTTGCTTGAACAACTCAACGGCTACTTCAAATCTCAAGCCAATGGCATCAACAAATGAATGGAGATTCAATCCAAAGAGAAGAAAGGAATGGATGAGTCAAAAGCTTCGAAGACCATGACGTTGAAGATATTCAAGTCATTCAACTAAAAGACTCAAGTCCATGAAGAATTATGGAGATCGTCGCCAAAGTAATTTGTTCATCTAAAGCAACGTCCCAAGACTTCCTCAGAACGCGTGATCGTTGTGCCTGGAGCTTTGTTGAAGCTCAAGAAGTATTCATGAAGTCAAGGGATTCGGATTCTCCATGTTGAAGCTTCGAAGACGGTTCGTCATGTTATTTATATTGTACTCTAGCTTTGGTTTAGTAGAATGTTAAGCCCTGAGTAGTACTTGCCTAGAAATCTTCATAACTTTCATATCGTATCTCTAGGATTGCCTTAGAAGCCATTAGAAACTTTCCCGTAGCCTATCGTTTCAATTCACGGCTTCATATGCATCTTAGTTGGTTCAAGAAGAAGAACCAACCGATTAGATGGCGATCTAATCGGTTGGGAATCCTTCTTGAACCGACTAGATATCCTTGCTTGATTCTGCCCATTCACTGTTGGTCAATTAGTCGGTCCAAGAAGGTTCACCGACCGACTAGATGACGATTTAGTCGGTTGGAAATCCTTCTCAGACCGACTAGTTATCCTAATCAATTCTAGACCATTTGTTGACCAATTAGTCGGTCCAAGAAGGTTCACCGACCGACTAAATGACGATCTAGTCGGTTGGTGTCTCTTCTCAGACCGACTAGTTTTCCTTGTGAAATTCGACCTTTGTACTGTTGACCAGTTAGTTGGTTCAAGAAGGATGGTCAATCCATTAAAAGCCAATCTAGTCGGTCTAAGAAGGTTCACTGACCGACTAGTTGTCAATCTAGTCGGTTGATGATCCTTTTTAGACCGACTAGTTCTTACCCATGATTTCACCATCTTCTCTGTCAACCATCTATTCGGTCCAAGAAGGTTCACCGACCGACTAGTTGCAAAACTAATCGGTCAGTGATCCTTCTTAGACCAATTAAGCAGCTTCAGAATAGAGCCGTTGGAGCATTTAATGCCACGAATTTTGTGACCATTTTCTCTCTTCCCTATAAGTTTGTGTGCTTCTATCCAGGGATCCAAGGCTGAAATTAGAGACATTTTCACACCTTTGAGAAGAGCCATTCAACTCCAATTCCAAGCTCTCTCATCTCACAAGAATCTCTCCCTCACTCTTTGAGCCTAATTCCTCAAGAGAGATTCTCATTCCTTGTGAGCTTCTCAAGCTAAGAGCTTGAATCCAAGTCACCATCTTCACCCTAGCCATCTATTGCTGTCCATCTTGGTGGAGCTAGGGTTTGGTGATCTCAGCTTCCTCAAAATCCATTCTTGCCCTAAATTGGTAAGTATTTCTCAAGGCATAGGATTTTGTGGTAAGAAGTTTTATATTTCAATCTTTATACTTCATATTTGTTGTATACTCTCGGTGTTGAGAGGATTGGCTTGATCCCAAGTTGTGGGAGTCAAGATTTCGTTTTACTCTCGGTTTGTGAGAGTTTGCTTAGTCCCAGGTTGTGGGATTAAGGTTTTGCATGTTCCCGGGTTGTGGGATACACGGACATCGATTGTAGGTCGATTGCACTTGTGGGGTTTCAACAAGTGGGCTAAAGGAAATCTGTAGCGGTTTGCTAGAGTATCCGAAGGGGATCCGGGTGTTGCTGGAGTAGGGCACCGGCAACAAGTCGGGGAGACTTGGGTAGCACCGAACCATGATACATTGCATGTTAGCTTTGCATTCTTGCTTGGGTTGTTGTTCATTTCTTATATTCCGCATTTGTTAGTTAAGTAGGGTTTTATTTGGCGTAAATTCCTTATAATTCAATAAACACTATTCACCCCCCATCTAGTGTTTATTCCTCATAGCACAGGGTCACTACACCAGTCTGTATCATCCGCATTTAGATCGGCAGCAACCTGCATGCTATCCTCCCTCACAACAGGATGTTCATCATTATCTGTGCCATCACTTTCTTCATCCACCTATCTCGCCAAAGACATCGATGCTCCAATATATGTGGGTCTGTCAATATCTTCAGGAAGCACATTTGCTTGCATGGGCAACGTCTTTGGTACATATGTACCTTGCATATAAGTGGAGTAAGTTGCATTTGCATGACCTCCTTGTCCCGTAATATTCCAACTGCAAATGTCATATGAATAATTGAAATGTTTAAAAGATCAAATTTACTTCATACAAATATAACAAAAACGCATTTATTACATCAAAAATTTCTATACTTACGTATCCTCTTGTGTGTTATACGAACACCCTTCTCCCGTCATATTCTCTATAGGCTGGTACACTTGATTTGGAGAATATGACATAAAGTCAGCCGAATCATTACCCATATCTAGCATACGAGAAAATGTGCCCTGTGGTTCACGCAATCTGGTATTTATTATTGCTTCTTTTTCCACATATATTTCAACTGACCGTTGAACTTCACCCAAGCTAAATAGAATATTCATGTCACTGTCATCTGATATCTTCACAGCAATAAACATTTGATCCATTATTGGTCATTTGCACACCAGATTCAATGCAAACTCCTGCCAGTTTATCCGTGTGCCTTTGTATATCCGATCTACTAGCTTAAAATATGTTGACGGTCTTCTCACAGTAATTGGTCTCACAGTTCCCCTGACATACCTCGGTTCGTGATTTTCATCAATCACTAAATCTCCATCAAAATAGCATGTGGCAACACAAAATCGACATTAAGTGGTTGTTTTTAAAACAATCAAGATTTGAAATATTTCAAGAACATATAACTTATTTTCAAAGATTATAACACATTTATAAGTTATTATGATGTATATTTGATCGTGCCCTGGTATGCACACGCAACCGAGACAAGCGACTCGTAGTCTTACCGCAAGCGCACGGCGTAGTGGCGAGCGGGTATCGAACTCAGGGAGGAACAATGACAGTGTCTTCTTCTAATCACCTAGCTATCGAAATGATCAAGAATAGTTTGGGGTAAAATTGTCACAATCATTCGTATATCGATAGAAATATCAATGAAATAAAGCGCCTAGGGATAGGGAATCCCCGCTACGAACCGTATCTCATCGTTGTGACTTATAGGTTACATCATTGCTAGACTTGAATTTTAGGTGAACTAGTCGCAACTAAATGTAGAACCAAGCTCACGCTCTCGCGCTATTACCGGTCTATAGCAAACCTAGGTTAGGGCCCAATCTCTTGCAAACCCTAACCTAAGCTGCTAGCGTGAAGAACAACATCATCTTCAACCGTATCTCGAGCCCACTCTCGTGCAAACTCGAGCTACGACCTAGGTCGAGATAGTTCCTACTCGCCCAATCTCTTGCAAACGGGTATGGGTATAGAATTACGATTGAAAACCCTAGCATTGGTCCAATCTCTTGCAAATCAATTCTAGAAAAGTCCAATTGTAAATCTAAATCGAATTTCTAGGGCTTCCTATCAATTGGGACCCAATCTCTTGCAAATCCCAATCGATATGAATCCCTAGCTATCCGTAATAAATCGATCCCAACCTAACCATAATCAATTCTAGCAAGAATTTCACCAATTCATCACAATTCAGAAATAGGGTTCATAGGGTTCATCCCTATGCCCTAGGACAATAAAACTACTCACTAATCATCATGCAATTCATAAGAAATTCAATAGAAAATTCAGCACAAATCATTGCAATAAAGAAATTATCAATAAAAATAGAGTTTTTGACAAGAAAAGAGACAAACCAATGAGAATCCAATAGCAACCAACAAAAGTCCCCTTTCTAATCTCTCAAAAGCCTAAATCTAATTATCTAAAAAGCTCTCTAAAAAGGCTGCAAAAAGTATCAAAAAGTTCTCTCTAACTAGGGCAAAAACTGGGTTTAAATACCCCTCAAAATCGCCCAAAAAATCGTGACAAAAACGCCCATGCGCAGCCCAGAAATCGCAGTTTACGCAGCAGATGGGGCGGCTCACTCGGCCGAGCGAAAAATGTCACTCGGTCGAGTGACAGACCCTGTAAAATTACAGTAAGTCGGGACTTTTCGGGGGTCTATCTTCGGGAGTGACTTGGCCGAGTGACTTTACTCACTCGGACGAGGGGCATTTCTTGCCCGGCCGAGTCGGAACCATCAAAAGCCTGTAAATTTACAGTTAGTCGGCCTCTTTTGAAGTGGATTTTTCCATGCCACTCGGGCGAGGGGATTTCCATGCTCGGCCGAGTGGACTATCGTCACTCGGCCGAGTGGACTATCGTCACTCGGCCGAGTGTACGCCGATTTCATTCTGTTGATGCGTGTCCGGTCTGGTCGGCCGAGTGATCTTCTTGCTCGGCTGAGTGGGTGGTTCACTCAGCCGAGTGAGATACTGCAAATACCCAATCTTCATCTTTTCGCCTCCTCGTCGCTCCTACGACGTTCCTTCTTCTTCCACTTGTCTTCCATCGCCGAATATCCCCCAAAAGCGATTTGGGTGACACTCCGAAGTGGGTGCAAATCCTCTAGATATCAAAATCACTCCGAATCGCTCCATATCTCCTGAAATACGACAAAAACAAGAAATCGTGAAAAGCATCGCAATATTGTCGAATAATCGTGAAAAACGCGATATGAGCGATCAAAGTGGCATGCAAACATGCAGAAAAGGGTGTAAAATACAGCGCGATCAAAATCCCACAAGCTTACCTCTTACTCGTCCTCGAGGAAGATGAGTAAAAAGTAAAACCGACGGGTAAAATGATGGAAAAGAAAATAAAACTAAAAATAGAATAGAAGGCGAAGAAGGGGGGGTGCTAGATCATTTTTCTCAGGACGTGGGTTTTGCTTACTCATATAGCATACATCGAACATAAAACACACGTCAAAGACTTTTATTTCGATATCATAGTATAATTGATGTATTTGAAATAGAAAATCCCAAAATATCAATATAGCATGAAATATGGAATCGTTCTAGGATTAACATCGTCCGAAGCATCAAAAGCGGTATGCATAACCATAGATCACACACTTTTCAATTGAATGCTTTCTATAAGGAGTATAAGAGATATCACATGATATGGAATAGTAAGAATAGAAAAGCATGGTTTTCATGAAATGAATGCTAAGTGTCGATTTCTGGATTTCGTGAAACTTTAGCAATCTCACCGAGTATAGAAAATTACTTAGCCTAGGTTGTCATGCACCGTCAAGTAGTCACTCTCTCTCACATCATTGGATCCTCTCCCCCAAGCTTATACATAAGCGTGATGGCATAGACAAATCAATTTGTACATTCCCCATTTCTTTTGAAGCTCCAAAATAAAGTAAAAATAAAACAAAAGAGGGAAGAATGAGAGAGAGAGAGAGAGAGAGAGAGAGAGAGAGAGAGAGAGAGAGAGAGAGAGAGAGAGAGAGAGAATGAGATGGGATCGTTATAAACTTCTTTTCTCTTTTCTTTTCTTTTTTTCTCAATTTTTCTCTTTCTTTTTTTTTTGAATAGAATAGGCATATATACATAAGCGATCCCAAATCAAAAGAGAGAAGGATATACATGTATATATTTTTTTTCTTTTTGATTTTGGGGATTCGGAGCATGAAAATTGATAGAGGGGGAAATGCCGATAATAGACTTGCTAGGGGGGATTCACCAATGAATATCAAATAGAGAAATGATGCTCAAGATATGTGGAGAAAGAAATAAATGTATCACTCGGTTCACTCTATAGGACGTGCACGACAACTTTCAGCAGAGTAATATAATCTACTCAGTTTAATCTTAAAAAGTAAACTAGTCCAGATATATCACCCTAGCAAACATTCAATCAACCTGAAAGTGAAGCGCACAATTCATGCAATAAGAAGTGATATGAGAGAGGAAATCAATACTCCAAATATAAGCAATCAATGCGTGAAGCTTGGTGTGTTTTCTATGAAAAACATACATATGAATCACCAGACATCAGCTAATAACAGAATTTCATCCATATTCATACAGGAAAAGAGTGGGTTACTATTTCAAAATGCAAAGCAGAACATCGCATATGATATCTGAAACAAAAGCTATGACGTGACAAAATAGCATGCACATAGAGATAAGCTAACACCACGTCATCATCATCACAGAAAAATCATCTCTAGCAAAGGATGAAATAAACAAAGATAAAAGAAAATAGAACTATATACAATACAGCATACTCAAAGAAGGAAAAGAAAATGTGATGCATGATAAAAAACGAAAAAGTGGTGAAAATAAGTGCAAAAGTGGAAAGAAAGTGTGAGAAATAAAAATGAAGGGTGGCAAAAATAAAAAGTGTGAGAACTCACTCCCCCAAGCTGAAGTGCACAGTGTCCTCAATGTGCAAAGTGTGGCACACTGAGAGACGTGAGATGGGAGGGGCGGGTGAGTATGCATGCATGATGAAAAAGAAAGAAAAAGAAAAAGAAAATAAGATATGAATGAATGTGATGCATGCAAAGATCAGGATGGTGCAAATATAAGTGTCCCCAAAAAGTCTCTCCCTCACTCCCAAAAAGTTATAAAAAGATATGATTAGGAAGGCACCAAGGTAATACGTGGAGGAGGGGGGGCAAAAATCAATCACCAGGCCTATGAACAAACGGGTAGCAAAACGACAAAAAATATCAGAGGCATCAAGAGTGTGCCTAAGTTGGTGGTGGCGCTGCACCATCACCGTCCTGTGGCGGAGGTGGTGGCGGAGGTGGTGGGCGTGGTATCTGCTGGGTGGGTGTGGGAGGTGGAGGTAGACGCGCCCGAATCTGATTCAGGCAAGCCTGAATATCGGGAAGCATGGCGACGCGGGTCTGCACAGAACTGACCGTGGTAGAGAGAGCCCTAAAGTCTCCTTGAAGTCCACTAACAGCCCCCTCAAAAGCACAAATTCTTTGAACTAGAGTGTCAGGGGATGGTGGAGCGGAGGGATGCACAGGTTTAACAGGTGAGGTGCGGGGCTGTCTATGCCGAGCAGTGTATAGGATGGGGCCAGCAGGAAAGTGTGGAAGGGGTGCTGTGCTCGGTAAGTGATGCCCAGCCTCGGTGTGAGGCTGGGACGCAGGCTGTGTCGAAGCGGAAGCAGCAGCAGCAGAGGTGGAAGTCAAAATGGGCGACGAGGCAGTAAGAGAGGTCAGTGACGCGGAAGTGGGGATAGAAGTCATGACACTCTCGGTAAAGACAGCGACAGTGGGGTCAGAAGGGCCGACGGCCGGGGTGGCCGTGGACAAAAGTGAGGACAGAACCGCCACTGCGGTGGTAAAGGAGGTCCCACCGCTCTCTAAAATGGTGGTGGGACGCTCAGGGCTCAGAGAGGTGATAGGCTCAACGGACATAGGCTCGGCGGTGGTGGTGGTGGTGGACTCAGCTAAGGTACTCCCGACACTGACAGAAGTGTGGACAGAGGTGTCGGATGAAAGTATCCGCCGACACCGCCAGAAAATCACGCCATCCCACGTTATCGTACAAAGTGAGAAGCCCCTCAAGTACCCCTAGGCAGTCAAGGTCAGCTAGGTGTGTAAACCTAGAGGGTACTATCGAGCGATGGCAGATACGCTCGAATCTGGCGTGGTGTGCGTCATTTCGAAACGTGATCCCCATCGGCCCGACGACGGGAGCGGGTGGAGGGACAGGATCAGTAGGGATATGCTGATTGGGTGGTGGTGGCGATGGCAGGCTAGGTGGAGGGGAGTCCTCCCTAGCGTGAGAGGGACATGGATCATCGGTCCTCTTCCGCTTCGATGAGGCTCCCCGTGTACGCGGCCTAATGCACGGTGACATGTGTGCCGCGAGACGTGTCCCAACCCAATAAATAATGCGGCGTGCTAAGTGATGGAACGAGTGTACCTGAACACGCCGCGAGAGCAATAAGTGGTGCGTACGAAGAGACGCCTCTGCAGCAAAGCTCAAAGAGCGTCCAAAAGCTACCCAAAGCTCCCCCAAGCTAGCCTGCAAATCAAACGATAATCAGCGGATAATATTCAATATGTACGTGGGAGATAGGGGATAATAGATATATATGAAAGTTAATTTGAAAACGGGGTTCACGGGCGTACAAATCAAGAGAAAACGGGGAGAAACGGGGTTTTTGGGGTGAAAATTGGGTGAACGGAGGCGGTGGAGGCCGGGGCCGGCGAGGGGGTTAGCGGCCGATCGTCGGTGAGGCGCGCGGGAGGCGATCGGCGGTGAAGGGGGGCCGAATCGGGCGCGAGATGCGAAGCAGAGGCCGAGGGAGCGCAAGAGGCTGCATGCTCGGGCGCGATTTGGGAATTTTTTGGTGTTTAGAAATTCACGCCCGCCGCTTCACTTATATAGAAATTGTTACGACTCGGCCGAGTGGAAATGTCACTCGGCCGAGTGCGTAAACGGAAAAAATTTCGAAAATCTCCTTGCCACTTACGACTCAGCTGAGTGGCTTTGGTTCACTCGGCTGAAGGGAGAAACTCCACTCGGCCGAGTGGCTCTGACACTCAGCAATTTTTCAGCTAGGAGGGTATCTGTTTCACTCGGCCGAGTGACTTGTCACTCGCCCGAGTGGCAATTAAAACTAAAACTTACAGAAATTAACAGGGAGTTGGTCTGCAGAAACTTCCCTGATTGGCGCTCCACTCGGTCGAGTGGAGTCGTTGCTCGGCCGAGTGGCATAAGCTGCTCGGCCGAGTTGTTGGATATGGAAGACGTTTGTACACCCTTGTGGGGGATGTACGAGGGAATACAGACCTCGAACGTCGCGTACACGAAGTCGTGTGCGAAGGGAATCTGTTCCCTTACGGAGAGGATCTCTGGATGAGTAGGAAAGTCGCATTATATATGCATAAGTGCATGCGACATATGGCTAATAAAGGGGGAATATCTTAAGCTTATGTTGTACCATGCATATGGTACAACTTAAGCTTATAATGTGCCATGTATCATGGTACACCTTAGTTAAATTGTTCCAAAGGAACAATTTACCCTAAAATAACTACCTTGGGGGCTATAAATAAGACCCAAGGGTAAGCCATTTCTTACACTTTTGCATGGCATTCATGCATGCATCTTCATTCTAGCAAAGCTCTGCCGAAATACTTCCTCTCACTCTATCCAAGTTCTTAATCTAAAGTAGAGATTTAGATTGTGGATTTAGTAGCCTTACTCCGTTCGTGAGAAGACTCGATCCGTCGTGGCGAATCCGAAGGCAAAGTTCCGAGACTACCGCGCCGCATACGCAAGCGTAAGTCTCAACTTTAATTATCGATCCTAACTCTGTTTTGGCAGGATCCTTCATTGGTATCAGAGCCATATGGGTTCGCCCCAGTCAAACCGTCGTCCCATCGAAACTATGAACGAGTCGTTGTCTTTTTCATGAATGGGTCTCCTACCATTACGGATATGGTAGGAACGCTTCGTGACGGAGAGAACGCAACGGTTGTTCTTTTCACGTTAGGGTCTCCTATCATTACGGATATGGTAGGAACTCTCCGTGACGGGAAGAACCGACCGTTCACGTAGTATGTTATTCATTTTTGGCACACGGCCATTAGGAAATAACTAATTTCTCGACGAACGGATGCTTCATCGACGAACGGGTGCTTCATCGAGGAAGATGATGGTAGTTATTTCCATCGGGTAAGATGAAATTTGGTACATGTGCACCATGGCCAAATGGGCTATGAAGGCCATGCACCCCCCCCCCCACTTGCGGAGGGGGTTGGCTACGGCCAATAACCACCGGCGACCACCCCATCAAGGGGGAGGAATGTGTGCGGAAACCCCATTCAAGGGGGTGGCCGGCCATGGCCAAAGGGGCCATGGCCGGCCAATGCCCAAAATGGCCTTGGCCATGACCGGCCATGGCCAAGCCATGGCTGGCCATGGCCAGGTCGGCAGTGGCCGGCCAAGGCCAGGCCAGCCTGGCCGGCCCTGGCAGAGGCCAGGGCCAATGCCCTGGCCTCGGCCAGGGCATGGCCGGCCCTGGCCGGCCTCGGCCAGGGCAGAGGCCCTGGCCGATGGGCCAGGGCCCCTGGCCGGCCAGGGCAGAGGCCCTGGCCGGCCCTTGGCCAAGCCCCGGCCAGGGCAGAGGTCTTGGCCGGGAAGATGTTGCAGACCAAAAAAAAATTGGTCGACCAATTTGGTGTTTTTGGTCGACCAATCCGACAGAAGGTCTGGGTCGATTGCAAACTTGCCAAATGACCCATACGGGGTGACAAAAGGCATTGGTCAAACTCGAATGTGCCGATTAGCCCATACGGGGCTAACCACAGTGCCAACTAGTCCATACGGGGCTAACGTTTTTAATGAAGTTTTTCCTTGGGCTCTACTCCTTGAAGATTAGCCATAGTGCTCTACTTCATGCGAGATTAGCCATGTCATTGTGCTCTACTATACGGAGATTAGCCAATGTACTTATGGCGTTGTGCTCTACTCTACGGAGATTAGCCAACGTGCTTTCAATTTTTTTTTGAAAAAGGTGTTTTTCAAATAGGTTATGTCCTGTCCTTAATCGGGATAGCGCAATTTAGAATTCCAAGTCCTACCACGATCCGGCCATGGTTATCTAACCCATGGGTGTGTAGAACAGGTCTCGTGGCTTGGCAATTGTTGCGCTAAAATTCTTTGCGCAAACTCTCACCTATTCCATTTTGAAAGATATGTTTTTCAAAGTATTTTTCCGCTGCTAATACCATGCGGGTATTATTTCTGATTTCTTTTTACTTGAGATAAGTAAGAGGGATACCTTGAAAATTACTTCTAGATGGTAGTTGGGAACGTAGTGAACTTCTCGATTCTAGAGTAACATTTCAACGCATCCAAGGAACTTATCAAGTGTTTAAAGAATCGAAACTTTATGCATAGAATTTTGATCGTGTTTTTCATTCTCTTTGCAGTTTTTTGAATCGAATATGTCTACCGCTTCTAAGAACATTGTCGCAGAGCTTAACAAAGGTGAAAAGCTCAACGGCGACAATTATAAACTTTGGTCAATAAAAATCCAATATGTTTTGGAGGAGCAAGATGTGCTCGAAACACTCCAAAACATAATGGAAGAACCTGAGTTGGGCAATACGGCCCAATACAAGAGGGACCGGGAAGCTTATGATACTTGGACTCGAAAGAACAAAATAGCACGTATTATGTTATTGTCCGCCATGGACAATGACATAATGCGTCTATTTCAGGAATTCGACCTAGCCAAAGACATATGGTCTGAGCTAGAGGTAAAGTTTGGTGGAACTTCGGTTACCAAACTCCGCTCCTTAAATATTCAATTTGATTCGTACAAGATGCGACGAGATCATTCTATGAAAAAACATCTCCGCCACATGGCGAATCTCATATCTGAATTAAAGGATGCGGGTGTTACGCTGTCTGACGAACAGCAGATCTAAGCAGTCATTCGTTCACTCCCAGATAGCTGGGATAACATGAAAATGCACCTCACTCATAATGAGTGCATTAAAACTTTAAGCGATGTTTCAAAACACCTCGAACTCGAGGAAGAGCGGATTCAAGCCGTAAAACCTAGTGCAGAAGTGCACGTGGCCGCTAGTTCCTCACATGGAGGAAATAAGCGGAAGAATAAACGCTTAAGGTTTGTGAACGAACGAAAGCAAGAACCGGAAACCTCAAAGAAGACTAAGAACAAAAAGTGGCAAAAGAATGTGCACTCAAAGAAGAAAAGCTTGAAGAAGATAAAGTGCTTTAAGTGCAACAAGTACGGTCACTTCGCCCGTACATGTACGGATGGAAGTGATAAGGTAACTTGTAGGGCTAGTTACATATGTGTTTCTAGTTCCATGTTTCTTGCTGAATCTAACTATTTTTGGTTGATTGATTCAGGGGCCACAGACCACGTAGCGAAGGACAGAAGGTTCTTCGTAGAGTATCGAAAGATAACTCAAGGAACAAAGTGGATATACGTCGGCAACAACATACGTGTTGAAGTCAAAGGCGTCGGAACATGCAAGCTAGTTCTCGACAACGGCCGGACTTTATTATTGCACGACGTCCTCTTTGCTCCAGATATTAGAAGAAATATCGTATCCGTGGTCATGTTAATGTCTTTAGATTATGAATGGAGGTTCTATAAACAGAAGGTTGACCTTGTTTGTAATAGTTCTTTAATTGGGTCGGGTAATGTTTGTAATGGATTAATTGTTTTAAATACAATGTATGATGATTCTTCTTCCATTAATGAAAGTTTCCATTTGACAAATGCTTCTAACTCTGAAACTGAGATCATTTGTTGGCATGCAAGACTTGGTCATATTGGACCAACTAGAATGGATAGACTTGCCAAAAGTGGCTTGCTATCTAATGTTTCAAAAGTTGAAATGTCAACTTGCGAACATTATCTTGTAGGGAAAACTTGTCGCAAGCCATTTGGAACTGGCACAAGGGCCGAAGTTCCATTACAGCTTATCCATTCGGACATTTGCGGTCCAATGAATGTTAAGACAAGACGCGGGAAGTCCTATTTCATCACTTTCATTGATGACTTCACTCGTTTCGGTCATATTTATTTGATTTCCCACAAACATGAAGCTTTAACTTGCTTCAAAAACTATATGAGTTTAGTGGAAAATCAACTAGATCGAAAGATAAATGTCTTGCGAACCGATCGGGGTGGGGAATATCAATCAACGAGTTTTAAGGAACTCTGTGATGAAAAAGGCATAGTTCATCAAATAACTATGCATTATACTCCACAACAAAACGGTGTTGCGGAAAGAAGAAATAGGACATTGATGGAAATGGTCCGATCAATGATGTATCAGGCAAATTTGCCTATCACCTTTTGGGGTGATGCATTATTGACGGCAGCATTCATCTTAAACCGTGTACCCTCGAAGTCGGTAAGTTCTACTCCTTATGAGTTGTGGAACAATAGAACTCCAGACTTAAGCATTCTAAAACCTTGGGGTTGTGCATCTTACGCACATTTATCCTCTCACAAATATGGCAAACTTGGGCCACGTGGGAGGAAGTGTATCTTCATCCGATACGCTGAAAACTCCAAAGGATATGTTTTCGTCGGTCAAGAGGACAATGGGGGTCTAATAGAATTCGAATCGAGGGATGTTGTCTTCTTGGAAAACGAGTTTCCAAGACAGGGTGAGATAAGTCAAGACTTATCCTTGTTTGAGACTTGGGATCAAGAAGGATCGGAACGTTCGAGTGGGAGAATTCTTGGTGAAGAAGAAAATACGTTTCAAACTTCACCAATGGATGATACGAACGATACCAATCCTATTCCGAGTGGGAGTGATATTATTCCAAATGGGAGTGATGTCATTCCAAGTGGGAGTGATCAAACTCAAACAAGACGTAGTAATCGAACGAGGCTAACACCTCTGAGATTTGAGGATGAATTTCCTCAAACATTCATGACATTACTACAAGATGATGACGAACCTGCAAATTTCAAACAGGCCGTCACATGCCCTGCTAAAGATAAATGGATAGCGGCTATGGAAGAAGAACTTCAATCCATGAAAACAAACCAAGTTTGGGACTTGGTTGATTTACCTAAGGGACGTAGAGCCATTGGGAACAAGTGGGTTCTCAAAATCAAGCATAAGGCTGATGGCTCCATCGAGAAATATAAAGCTCGCCTTGTTGCGAAAGGTTTCACGCAACAGGAAGGAATAGACTACGAAGAGACTTTCTCTCCTGTCGTGCGTTTTACCTCCATTCGATTAATTCTGGCAATGGTGGCTTGTTTGGACCTCGAGTTACATCAGATGGATGTAAAGACTGCTTTTCTTAACGGAGAACTAGATGAGGATATCTACATGGAACAACCAAACGGGTTCGTACAAGAAGAAAACAAACATAAGGTTTGTAAACTTCGTAAATCCATATATGGTCTTAAACAATCCTCAAGGCAGTGGTATATGCGCTTTCAAGAAGTCGTTTTGTCGTATGGTTTCTCCATGCTCGACGAAGACAACTCCGTATATATTAAGAGGATTAAAAACAAGTATGTAATTATGTCTCTTTATGTAGATGACATACTTATAGCCGGAAATGATAAGCGTCTTATCATGGATATCAAAGCTTGGCTTTCATCCGTCTTTGAGATGAAAGACATGGGTGAAGCTGCATATATTCTTGGGGTTAAGATCTCAAGAAATCGTTCCAAGAAACTTCTTTCTCTCTCTCAAGAGACATATATAAAGAAAGTCTTAGAACGGTTTAATATGCAAGACTGCAAGCCAATTGATACTCCAATAAGCAAAGGCGAGGGTCTATGTTTGGAAATGTGTCCCAAAGATCCAAAAGAAAAGAAAGCTATGGAAAAAGTTCCATACTCCAGTGCTGTCGGGAGTCTGATGTACGCCATGATGTGTACCAGACCGGACATTTGCTATGCTGTTGGTATGGTAAGCCGTTACCAATCCAACCCAGGACAGGCACACTGGAAAGCGGTGAAGAGGATATTAAGATACCTCAAAGGGACTGCGGACTATGCGTTATGCTATCAAGGCAATACCTTGAGACTCGAAGGCTATACCGATGCTGATTGGGCGGGTGATCTCGACGAGTGAAGATCTACCTCAGGCTTTGTTTACTTGCTCGGGAATGGTGCAATATCCTGGAGCAGCAAGAAGCAAACCTGCATCGCCCTATCAACCATGGAAGACGAATTCGTAGCATTCAGCATGGCGGTCCAAGAAGCTGTTTGGCTTAGGAAATTCTTAGATAGGCTGACGAATGCCACTGACTCGAGCACTGTTCCTATATACAGTGATAGTCAAGCTTCAATTGCCTATGTCAAAGATCCTAAATTTCATTGTAAGACCAAACACATTGACATTCGATTCAAGTTTGCAAAAGACTATGACAAACGGAAGGAAGTAGACATAGGATACATATCCACGCATGAGATGATAGCGGATCCCCTTACTAAAGCGATCCCCAGAGATGTGTTTTTCAAACACTTATCATCTATGGGAATGCGTAGATGCTGAGCTGTATCATGTAATATTTCCCATGTCTATAGAAGATCAAAATTTAATTTGCATACAAGTTTCTTACAAATGATTTTATGTACATTTGTGTTTAAGTCTCAGCTATTTTATTGTGTGTATGTCGGACAGATTAAGGTTGGCTCTCTCACATGAGCAACCGCCTTATCTTATCAGATGGATAAGATAGAGGTGAGACTAGTTTAAAGTCAAAATCATTAGACAAATGATTTAGAGTCGTGACTTAAACAAGATAGTCGAATGAAAGATCTGCATCATATGGATGCTTACAAAAGATCTGAGATCTGTATCACAAGGATATTTGAAAGAGATCTCATAGGATTTTTAAATCACATCTGTCTTATGCAGGATGAGAGTCCGTGAATATTTCACGAGTAGTAAGGGGACTCAAAAAGATAGGCACTGTGGTGTCTGATCTTTCATCCGTACAATATCATTAAGACATACTCTCCATGGGAAAGGAGTGATGTTGTAGTACGTGTTCATACCACGTATGCATTTCGACCACTGAGTTAGTAGCAATAGTGTTTGCTATTATGTGAGACTCAAAGGCCATACGGGTCTTAACTCTTACCCTCAAGGACTCCAATTGGTTCCTTTAGATTTGACGAGATGATCGCTATCTTAGCGTGTTGCTAATGAGCTATGATAATTCGGCTCGGCGGGGCACGTTAGAAAAGCGAATCAAGTCAAGATCAGAAGGTTCGCAAGAAGAGGAAGATTGATTTCATATTCGCATTTGGACTTTAATGATTCAAAGCTGGCCAGCCAATTGTAATCCAGATGGGATTCAATTGTTGAATATAAAGTATAAGAAATGTGAAGAAATAATCTAGGGTAAAGCATGTGTTGAACTACTCAACTTTGCACCTTCGAGGTCGTTGTGTATCTCTAACAAGTGCACAACAACAGACTCTACGCGCATGATGGTCGCACGGTCTATTTCTCGGTATGATAGATGAAAGAACTAAGAGAAAGACGTTCTCTTACAATCCCCTCAAGTGTGAGTGGGAGATGTTGGATATGGAAGACGTTTGTACACCCTTGTGGGGGATGTACGAGGGAATACGGACCTCGAACGTCGCGTACACGAAGTCATGTGCGAAGGGAATCTGTTCCCTTGCGGAGAGGATCTCTGGATGAGTAGGAAAGTCGCATTATATATGCATAAGTGCATGCGACATATGGCTAATAAAGGGGGAATATCTTAAGCTTATGTTGTACCATGCATATGGTACAACTTAAGCTTATAATGTGCCATGTATCATGGTACACCTTAGTTAAATTGTTCCAAAGGAACAATTTACCCTAAAATAACTACCTTGGGGGCTATAAATAAGACCCAAGGGTAAGCCATTTCTTACACTTTTGCATGGCATTCATGCATGCATCTTCATTCTAGCGAAGCTCTGCCGAAATACTTCCTCTCCCTCTATCCAAGTTCTTAATCTAAAGTAGAGATTTAGATTGTGGATTTAGTAGCCTTACTCCGTTCGTGAGAAGACTCGATCCGTCGTGGCGAATCCGAAGGCAAAGTTCCGAGACTACCGCGCCGCATACGCAAGCGTAAGTCTCAACTTTAATTATCGATCCTAACTCTGTTTTGGCAGGATCCTACACGAGTGACGTGCTGTTTTCTACATCGGCTCTCCGTTTTCGCTCTGGTTTCTGTTTTTCTTCCTCCAGTCTGTTTCTTCCTCCTCCTAAGGCCTAAACGCATTCCTGGAGCGCTCTTCCTTGCCTCGATCATCCTCCATATGATTGATCTCCCTTTCTCCTTCTCCTGTCATGAAAATTAAGACCCGTTGTCACGATTTTCATGGACATACAACTCTAAAAACTAACAAAAGGCTAAACCAAAAATGAAAATCAAAATAAAAACAATGCTAAAACCGTCGGGTTGCCTCCCGACAAGCGCTCGTTTAAGGTCATGAGCTCGACCCCTTAAGATATTCGTTTAGCTCGCGATATTAGGTGCATACGAGATGCACCCGTCAAACTTGTTGGGAAGGCCGCTTGGGTTCGGGTCATGATGTTCATCGGTCTTCCTCGACGCCTCCTCATCATGGGTAATGTTGGGGGATAAGTCCCCCAAGCTAGAGCTTGTTCCCATCTTCTTCTTTGTCGGTGACACCGATTTTCCGTTCGGTGGAGCTTTCTTCATATTCTTGGCCTTTGAGAGCTTGCAAAGCTCTCGTATTCTTGCGACATCAGCGTCGCCTTCATCACCATCCATGGAGCTATCTGGAGGGTCCTCCAACTTCTCTTCTTCACCCAAAGCTTGCCCTTCTTCGAAGCCATCGTCATGGAGAGCACCAATAGAGTAGGGGATTGCTTCTTCAATCACTTCATCGAGAAGATCCACATAGTCTAACTCCTCGTGATAGGGCATGTGTTTCATGGCCTTGGGTATGTGAAGCTCGACTTCTATGTTCCTGACATTCAAGGATAGAGTTCCTTCACGCACATCGACGATAACACCGGCGGTTGCGAGGAACGGGCGTCCAAGTATGAGCGAAGTGTCGCCCTCTTCCTTGATGTCCATTATGACAAAATCACAAGGCAAGCATATACCTCCCGGTACTTGGAGTGGAATGTTCTCTGCGATCCCTACCAGCCTAGTAATTCGACCGTCCACAAGTTGAATCCTCATGTCGGTCGGCTTCAAGTCGGTGCCCGTGTTCAATCTCCGGAACATACTAAGGGGCATAAGGCTCACACTAGCGCCCAAGTCAACTAGAGATTTTTGCAAAGGGACGCCTCCTAGTGTGCAAGGGATGCGGAAACTCCCGGGATCTTTCAATTTCACCGGCTCCTTCTCCTTCCGGGTAAGCCAAGTTCCTTGCTGCGCAAGCATGATTTTTTCCTTCCTTTTCTTTCCCGAAATCAAGTCCTTCAAGAACTTCGCGTAAGACGGGATCTCAACAATTGCTTCTAAGAAGGGAATATTGAGGCTTACTCCCCTCAAGTATTCTAGGAACTTGGCGAGCCTTTTCTCCATCTTGGCTCTAGCTAGCCGTTGTGGAAACGGCATCGGTGGCATGTAGCGGCGCTCATCAAGTGGCTCCACCACTTTAGAATTTCCTCCTCCAATTGGCTCCTTTTGGCTCTCTTCTTCAATTGCCGGTTCTTTTTCTTCCAAAATTTTCACCACGGGTTGCTTGCTTTGGGTCATAGCGGGAGTGGTATCCTTCCCGCCCCTTGTTGTAACCGCAACCACCGCATTGATGTATCCGGTGTTACTCCGTGGATTGGGCTCGGGTTGAGCCGGTAATTGTTGGGCGTTCTTGTTGAGCAACGTAAGTTGCTCCGCAAGTTGAGCGACGACGGTACTTAGTGACTCTTGCCCCACAGTCAACTTTGCATTTATCTTTCTCTGCTCCACCATGAATTCCTCCACCCTAGCTTCGTGGTTCGATCATGGTTGAGCTTGAGGTGGGTTGGGAGCTCTCCAACCTGGGTTGTACCCGGGGGGTCTATATGGTCCCGTTTGTTGCCTTGGCGGGTAATTTTGTTACGGTGGGCCCCTCGGTTGATATTGAGGTTGTGGTGGTGGAGGCCAGGATTGAGGAAGTTGTTGTGGCGGGGGGTTCAAAGCACCATCATTGTTTGCATATGAAAAGCCCGGATGGTTTCTAGCGGTCGGGTTGGCCCAATATCCGGAGTTCCCCGCGACATATTGTACTTGCTCCAAGGCTCCCTCTCCATTGTCCCCTCCTACATACATGGCTTGGGATTGGTCTTTCCAATCGCTCATATTGCTTATCAGCATAGATGTAGAGGGTGCTCCATGTGGCTCGGTGATATATTTCTCCAATCTCTCCACCACCTAGTGGAGAGAGTCAAAATTGGTTGAAAGCTCTGCCACGGCCTTGGCCTCATAAATACTAGTGGGCTTCAAAGAGGACGAAGAATGTCCTCGCTCGTCCCCCCATTGTTGGTTATTAGAGGCCATCTCCTCTAACAAGGCCGTAGCTTCATCTGGGGTCTTTGATAGTATGGCTCCATTGGCGGTTGCGTCGATAATTTGCTTCGTGCCCGGTTGGAGTCCATTGTAGAAACTGTGAACTAGCTCCCAATCTTCTATACTGTGATGGGGGCATTTAAGTGCGTTTATATTTCATATATTCACGCACGTTTTTTTTGTGTTTCTCCGTGTTTTTCGCCGTCTTTTATTCGTTTTCTCGTATTTTCTCGTTTTCTTTCACTTTTCTTTGTTTCTCCATGTTTGCAGGAGATTTACCGCGTAGGGGACGTTTAACGACGATATCTCAAGTCCCCGGAGCAACGGGAGGAGTCACGCGTGATCCAGGAGGTCAAACGTCAAAGAATACATCTTTCAGCCCCTCACCCGGTCGGTTGGTCGTCTCCAACCGATCGGGTGATGCACGCGTGCACCACCCGATCTCAGCCGGAGCTCAAGTGGAAGTCACCCGACCGGTTCACAGGCCGGTTCAACTGGGGCCAACTCTCTGTCTTCTCGGGCCAAATTCTAACCGATCGGGTGACTCTCACCTGATCGGTTCATCTGTAGCTGATGCTGAAGATCCGAATACATGGGCACCCAACCGATCACTTCACCCGATGGCGCCAAGATCCAACCGGTCACTCCAAGAACTCGCCCGACCGGTTCACATGACCGGGTGAAAGCTCGCCGTTTTCTGTTCATTATCTGTAACGGATCACCCGATCGGTTGACTTGTCAACCGATCGGGTGATACGAGAGTCTATAAATAGAACCCCTAGGGTTCCAGAAACGGGAAGCTGCTAGTTTTTACTGTTTTCTCCCATTGTGACGGCTGTAATTACTGTTCTTTTGTAAGTTTTCAGATCTTTCTCAAATTTTTGTATTGTCTTAATTACTCTATTACTTCCGCATTCCAATCGTCTGATTATGATCATTTTCATTTAGATCGCTTTTTAATGAATTTTTGTGAGTAGTTCCCAAATCTGGGATTTTGGCGGAAACCCCTTCGGGGGCTCTTCCCGATGCGTCCATAGGGTTTGGAAATCGATAGGGATTAGGATTCTAACGGTTACGCGGGGTGTTTCATTGTCATCGGCGGGAAAAAGACCGCCTTTGACCGTTGGGCCAAGGGGGAATAAACTTGGCGGTTGACTCCCTAGCCATAGCTCACGCCCTTAGCGTAGACGCCGAATCCTAGCACGCAGGAGCGGCAGGATGAGACGTTGGGAGTTATCGTTGCAAGCTTAGTGCTCCCGGAATCGATCAGTGTTAATGGACACGGGAGTGCCCACTGATCGAATCCGGGAAGTCCGGTGTATCATCCTGGGCACCGACCGGAATATCGGGCCCATGTGATGCCGGTACCACTTTCAGAGGCAACGTCTCACCATTAGACCCTAATTCCGATCGCTATCCCACCCGTAGGCCGTATCAGCGAGAGTCACTCGTTGGAGTGGAAACCAAAGTCCCGGGTTTATTTTCTTATTGTTCATACCTTTCATTCCTTTCCGTGACAACCATCAACCGATTCGGGCTAGCTCGCCCACGGGGTGATTTTGGTCCTCCTTGACACAAGCACATCCTAGCCTCCCTGTGTTCGACCCCCAAGCCACACTACAACACCGTGCGCTTGCGGTTACAAATTTCTAAACCCCCACGCGGGTCCCCTGGCCATTTGCGGATAGCAAGCCGGGGCACACGTCAAGTTTATGGCGTCGTTGCCGGGGAGGCAACGTGCTTGTTATTTTAGGATATCTTGAACCCTCGTGTCTAGCTCTTATCCCTACCTCGCGATAATTTTCGCATTCTCCCTTTTCCTTTTTATTTTTCTTATTTTTATTTCTTATTTTATCTGTTTCTTTCCCACTTGTCGCTTCACGGGTGTTTGTTGTTTTTCATGCGTAGGAGTTCAAGAAGTCTCGACGACTTGATTCCCGTCGATCCAGAGATTAACGCCACCCTTAGGCGTTTGGCCGCCGAGAAGCGAAGAAGAGAGGATCCCGAATCCATGGAGGAGAACACCCCGCCTCACAAGTCCCTGTTGGAGTACTCGATGCCATCTATCGAGTCCACTTCCGCCATCCGTTCTCCAGCTATTGCGGCCCAAAGCTTTGAGCTAAAGCCGTTTTTGGTGACATGGATCCAGCAGGATCAGTTTGCGGGTGCACCCATGGAGAGCCCGATCGAGCATCTAGACTCCTTCTTGGAGAAATGTGACACCTTCCGGATAATGGTGTCACGGCTGAGGCGATCCGTCTGAAGCTGTTCCCCTTCTCTTTGCGAGACAAAGCCAAGCAATGGCTTAGGGGGAAGGACCCCAACACTTTCAATACATGGGAGAAGCTCTCAAACGCTTTTCTGACGAAGTTCTTTCCTCCGGGGAAGACCATGAAGATGAGGAGTGAGATCTCCTCCTTCTCCCAGGCCAGCCACGAGTCCTTGCATGAAGCTTAGACGATATACAAGGAGATGCAAAGAAGATGCCCTCACCATGAGCTTTCGAAGTGGCAGATTATTAATCTGTTCTACAATGGGCTGATGGATGACCTGAAATCTTCTATGGACGCCGCGGCTGGGGGTTCCTTCATGTCAAGGAGCGATGAAGATGCCGGACATATTCTGGAAAATATGGCATCCAACAATGAGCGGTGGTATGACGAGAGAGCCACACCCAGGTCTGGGGGTATACACAGAGTCGAGGACATCGACAAACTTTCAAGCAAGTTCGACTTGCTTTCGACCCAGATCTCCGCACTAATGGTAGGAGCCGGTGGGGCCGGTACACAGCAAATTTCAGCGGTAGAATCCGAATTCTTTGGGGAATTCGACGGTGGTGACATCTCACCACCGTTGGATCAGGCTAGCGCACTATTTTACAACCCCACGGGAAATGCGCCGTATCCGCCAAGAACCAATTCCAACCCAGCCTACTCTCCGAACAACTGGAACCACCCTAACTTTGGTTACCGGCAACCATTTCAGCCCTCACCGCCTCAGCAGCCGCAGCAACAAACATATCAGCCGGCTAGGCCACAGCAGAGTCAGATTCAGCAGCAACAATATCAGCAGCAACCTCAGCAACAATTTTACGCCCCCAGGAATCAGCAGCCAATCCAGCAGCAGCAGCAGTGTGGCCAACAGAGGGTCGTCTCTCCGGTTGAGTCTCTCTTGACTCAATATATAACCAACCAGGAGAAGATCAATCAGAAGCTGGAAATGGGTCAGCGGGCCCTCACGGACCAAGTAACCCAGCTGGGGTTACAAGTGGCGAACCTTTCGAGGTCACAAAACCAATTGCCGCCACAACCGGAGGTGAACCCTAGGGGAGCAACCCAAACGTCGGCACTCGTGCACGAGCACACAAATGTGTTCGCTATCGTTCTGAGAAGCGGGACACAAATCCCTACTAGAGTGCCCCCTAACAGACCGGAAGCACCGTTGGTCGTTGAGCGACCGATCGAAAAATCAAACAACGCCGGTGCATCATCATCAAATCCTACGACTCCGGAGGGAGTCTCTGAAGAAGAGAAGAAGAAGAACGAGGAAGGGAGCCCGAAAGTGTTCAAACCCGTTGTGCCATTTCCACAATAGTTAGCTCAGGCCAAAATCGACGAGAAATATGGCAAGTTCTTCGCCATGGTCAAGGACCTGAGCTTGCAAATTCCCTTCCTAGAAGCAATCGAAACAATCCACTCCTATGCGAAATTCCTGAAAGATTTGGTGACTAGAGGGTCTAGAAAGGAGAAAATAGTGTTGACGGTGGAGTGTAGCGCTCTTATCCAGAGGGCAAATCCGCCGAAACTTAAAGACCCAGGGAGCTTCTCACTTCCTTGCACGATCGGGGCAGTAAAGATTCATCGTGCACTCATCGATCTCGGAGCGAGTGTAAGTTTGATGCCCTTGTCAATGTATAAAAGGATAGGAATGGGTGATTTGGAGCCCATCGGTATGACCCTACAACTAGCTGACCGGTCAGTCAAATATCCGGTGGGGATTGTGGATGACCTCCCCGTTAATGTAAAAGGGGTGCATGTGCCAGTGGACTTTGTGGTCATGGACATGCCTGAAGACACACACACCCCCATCATCCTGGGACGGCCTTTCATGGCCACTGCTGGCGTTTTGATTGATGTGAAGAACGGAAAACTTTCGCTAAACGTCAGCGGAGAAAAAGTTGAATTTGATCTGGGGTTGTCCATGAAGTACCCCGATCCCCCAGACGACCCTCGGTGTAATTTGCTGGAGATGGAAGAAAAAAAAGCTGCTGAAGAGAGCTCCTAGGAGATTCTCTTAAGAAACCCCCCCGATGACTTGGGGGATTCAGAAGACCAAGACGGCCCCAAGAGCAATGATGCTGCTGGGAAAGCGAGTGCATCACGTACAACCCCTCCCGGGTTCCCCAAAGCTCCTCCTGCGAGGAGAACGGGGAAAGAACTCATGGGCCTCACCAAAGACGAGGTCCGGATCCTAAAGAAGATGGCGGTAAGCGCCAATACGAAAGAGAAGCCCCCGGATCCCAAGAACAAGGAGAGGGTAGTCGAGCAAATATTTCTCCAGCCGCTGACTACTCCAAAGGCCTTCAGCTCCAATGAAGAAGAGATGCCGAACTTCGGGCATCACCCGTATCAACCACCGTGAACATCTCTTGCGGGCGTCGAGCCAACGACGTTAAACAAGTGCGCTTCATGGGAGGCAACCCATGTTCTAAACTTTTTCCCCACTTTTTAGAGTTATTTTTTACTTTATTTTATCTATTTTTATAAATAAAATCAGCCGCGAGAACATCCGTTCAGGGACTTAGACAATCTATTGGTTTTTGCAGGAAGCAAAGCCCCAACCGATCAGTTGATAGCTCACCCGATCGGTTGGGATGTATCAGATACAAGCCGAAATCTGTCCCCAAATGAACCGATCGGTTGAAGAATGAAGAGACCGGGTGACAGACCGGGTGAGCTGGGGAGAACTCTCGGGAAATTTTTGGGGAATATCAACCGATCGGTTGAGTTCGAGCGCGATCGGTTGAAGCGACCGGGTGAGCAGCCCTCAATTCTCGGGAAAATGAGTGGAGTGGCCAACCGATCGGTTGACAAGTCAACCAATCGGTTCGCCTGTAGCACTCTTCGGCAAGAATTTTTGACCTAACCGTCAACCGATCGGGTGACAAGTCACCTGATCGGTTCGACTTAAAACCCTATATAAACCCCCGACCACCCGTTCGTTTTCACCCTCGCCCGATCGCCATTGTCGCCATCGTTTCACCTGCCTCTCCTCCCCAACGGCCGATTCTCACTCCCCCACGTCTTCTACTCCTCCAATACTCCCTCTCCCCACCTCCTCCATCGATCTCTCCATCATCTTCACTCCCTCTCTCCTTTCATTTCGAATTTCTGACCTAATTCCCCCCAAACAACGCCCACTTCGAAAATTCTTGCTGAAAGAGGTCGCCGCGGCTCCACGCTACTCTCATTGCACAGTGTGGGGACATCTACGAGCAAGCTTCGCCATTTCACTTGGGTACACTCGCTCCTACGCTCATATTTCTATTTTTGCCCTATAAATTGTGCTTGCTCATTTTGCTTGTGTTAGTGTGCATTCATCGCTTTTGCACTCATTCTTACACGCACACTCACGCATGGCTAAGGATAAAGACAAGGGGAAGGGGATTATGCAAGAAGAGGAACCGTCTCGAAAGAGACGAAAACAAACACGTCCCCCCTTCCCACACACGAGCACTTACACTTGGCCCTCCCCCGCCTGTTATCCCCCCTGTGGACCCAATGCTGGGCCCGCATGGGTATATCTTTAGGAACCAGGAGCACAAGGATTTTTACCGTAGGATCGATGCTCGGGGCATCTACTAAGTTCCCGAACACACAAACACTTGTCGATCTCGGTGTCTACACCGAGGTCGAATCTCTTTTCGCTAACTTAGGATGGTTGGCCTTTCTTAATACATCTGCCGTATCCTACCTGGCACTCACCCTCGAATTTCTCTCTACACTTGTTTGGGAGTCCGGGTCGATCATTAAATTCCGGGTGTGTAACAGGAGTGTCACCACAAATCTGAACACAATTAACGATATATTTGGTTTCCCCAATCTTGGGGATGACTCCATCCGACACTACGGGTACACGCCCGAGTTTAATGTCGATCAATTCTGGTTCCGCCTCACACTGTTCCATGACTATCCCCGAGGAAGGGCCAAGGCCTCCTCCATCATTCATCCCGTGTTTCGTTTGGCCCACAGGATCATATCATCTGCATTTTTTCCCAGGGACGAGTCCGGCACCGTGACTATCCCTGACCTTTTTATCCTCTGGGCCATGACTTTCCCTTTTGTCCGGGACGATGATGGAATTAGCTTCAGGGCCCCTACCGTCCCCATCCATGGCGGCGATTGGCTTGTTTACAAGCTTCTCGAGATCAGCCGGGCCGGTAAGGGGAAGTTTTGTTGTGGGGGCATCATTACTATCATTTGCTCTTGCCCCCAATTTAATATTCCCATCCCCAATAATCTTCCCGCTGCCGCAGGACCCTCACAACTAGATATTGATGTCATGCGGCACATTCACATGATTAGACCCCACTCCGATGGCCGCTTCATCTTCAATTATGGCCACCCCCCAGCCCATTACACCATTCTCCCCAACCACGCTCGCATGACCATTGCTCTTGTGGGAGATTGGACCTTCCCACCTGATCCCAACTTTCTTGCGGGGTTGAACCTTCCTTTCCTCCCCGCGGACGCACGCAGACCACCATCCCCTGCTGCCCACTTAGGCGAGCAGGATATCCCTGCGTCTCGGGGAGATATAGGGGCTGGCCCGAGTCGTCCTATTTCTGCTCCGGGACCCATCACATCTGAGCACCTCTTTGCGGCCATTTCTGGCCTTGTCTCCTGTGCCGGCATAACCACTGCCGCCGGCACCACTTCGACCTTACCTGCCGGCACCACTTCTACCTCACGTCAGTCCACATCTTTTGGTCGCCGTCAGGTCTCTGCCCGTCTAGGTCTTGAAAGGGAGGTCGCTGCCCTTCGTGAGCTCGCCATGTCCTCTGCCTCCTCGGACCCATCACCGTCCTCTTTTCTCACTCACCCACGTTTCCTCGCACTTGAGAGGAACGTGGCAGCCATTCTTCGCCTTCTCACTCACATCCACGGACCACCTCCACCTTCACCACCTCGGCGATCTTCTCCCCCGACCACCCATTCACACCCTCTTCCGAGGAGGACGAGGACTCACCTTCTCCTGCTTTCTGATTTCACCTCATTTGTTTTTGACTCCCCCTTGCATATTTCTGCATTTCACGATCACATTTTATTCGCTAGCACTGTCATGACTAGCTTGGGGATGTCTATTTTGGTGTGTTGTCGTGTTTTGTTGTTTTTCTCATTTTTGTGTGTGTGCTTGTTTTTCACTTTTTGAGTGTCGTGTCGTGTGGTTTTATTTCTATTTTTGTGTCGTTTGATTTTGATTCTAATCTTTCTTTATTTTTAGTTTCATCTCTGTGTTTTCCTCGTTTTCATTTCTTCTTGTCGCTGCGTATTTCCCCCCATCTTCATTGCCCTCCCGCACTCACTCATATTGCATTGAGGGCAATGCAAACTTCAGCTTGGGGGAGTCGCATTGTGTGCGTCATTTGAGTCCTTCTTTTTCGTTTTTGTGTCGTTTTCATCTATTTTTTTATTTTTTCTTTTTTTTCTCTCCTCTTCTTTTTAGCTCTTTCTCCTAGAGATGAACCCTATGATGAATCGTCACAAAATCACACACACCTAGCATGGCATCGATAATCACACTCACCGACCCTAGGATTTCGAGTCCTCTTGCATTTCACGCATCGTGGGTCCACTTAGCTTTTTGTGAGTCGTGCATCGTGCCTAGCTATTTGGTGTGCTTCTACTTTGTGATTTTACTTTATATACCTGTCCAGGAATGACCCCTAGATTATCATGCTTCGATTTGAATATGCGGTGTTTTCTTCTACTATATGCATGCTATATTTATATCGTATATTTCAATTCGCATGCGTCGGGATTCCACAATTAAGGACTAGGATAGCCCATTTAGCCTATGCTCTATTTAGCGAGAATAGTTTCCTTTGCCCAAGTGTTTAGATTTAGAATTCTTTTTTGTTTTACTTGGTGCAAATCCCCTCGTTGTGTACCGTTCTCCCACTTGGGAGAGTACACATGTGTATAGCCAAAAACCCAAAAATCCAAAAAAAGAGAAAAGAAAAGAAAAACACAAAAAGAAAAGAAAAGAAAAATTTTGTATAGCCAAAAAGCCAAAAAAAATACAAATACCCAAAACCCAAAAAAATTTCTAGTGTGAATATTTTTCCTACCTACCGAGAATAAAGGGAAGACGAGAATTTGCACCGAGTGTTCTACTCCACATCATCTCAACCCCCATCGTTTTCGAAAACACTTGGCTTAGGAACTTTTTAGCTAGTATCTAGGCTATAGTGGCGTGATTCCCTTAACCCTAGTTGTGGAGTCCCCGACACATGATACGTTTCACTTCTTATACTCTTCTCATGCATGCTTGAACTAATATTCACCGCAATTTCAAATTCGAATCGGTATTCGGGTCATTTCCTGGATTTACGTATATGAGCTCATAGCACATTGTAGAAAGCGACACCGACTGCTAGCGCACGACCACACTCACTCGCGCTTCACCGCGTGGGCCCACGACGCTTATTTGGACTCGTTTTCCTAGGTTTACTGATGTGATTTGACGTTTGCTTGCATGGTGTGTCGTTTTTGATTTTGTTGGCTCTGACAGATGATCTAGGATATAGAGTTTTCTTTTTCTCTCTTTCTCTCTATTTTTCCCCTCCGAGCTCCTACTCTCACTCATCTTCCTCGAGGACGAGGAAGAGTTCAGCTTGGGGGATTTTGACGTGCGTTTATATTTCATATATTCACGCATGTTTTCTTTTGTGTTTATCCGTGTTTTTCGCCGTCTTTTATTCGTTTTCTCGTATTTTCTCGTTTTCTTTCACTTTTCTTTGTTTCTCCATGTTTGCAGGAGATTTACCGCGTAGGGGACGTTTAACGACGATATCTCAAGTCCCCGGAGCAACGGGAGGAGTCACACGTGATCCAGGGGGTCAAACGTCAAAGAATACATCTTTCAGCCCCTCACCCGGTCGGTTGGTCGTCTCCAACCGATCGGGTGATGCACGCGTGCACCACCCGATCTCAGCCGGAGCTCAAGTGGAAGTCACCCGACCGGTTCACAGGCCGGTTCAACTGGGGCCAACTCTCTGTCTTCTTGGGCCAAATTCCAACCGATCGGGTGACTCTCACCCGATCGGTTCATCTGTAGCTGATGCTGAAGAGCCGAAGACACGGGCACCCAACCGATGGCGCCAAGATCCAACCGGTCACTCCAAGAACTCGCCCGACCGGTTCACATGACCGGGTGAAAGCTCGCTGTTTTCTGTTCATTATTTGTAACGGAACACCCGATCGGTTGACTTGTCAACCGATCGGGTGATACGAGAGTCTATAAATAGAACCCCTAGGGTTCCAGAAACGGGGAGCTGCTAGTTTTTACTGTTTTCTTCCATTGTGACGGCTGTAATTACTGTTCTTTTGTAAGTTTTCAGATCTTTCTCAAATTTTTGTATTGTCTTAATTACTCTATTACTTCCGCATTTCAATCGTCTGATTATGATTCCAACGGTTCATTTTCATTTAGATCGCTTTTTAATGAATTTTTGTGAGTAGTTCCCAAATCTGGGATTTTGGCGGAAACCCCTTCGGGGGGTCTTCCCGATGCGTCCATATGGTTAGGAAATCGATAGGGATTAGGATTCTAACGGTTACGTGGGGTGTTTCATTGTCATCGGCGGGAAAAAGACCGCCTTTGACCGTTGGGCCAAGGGGGAATAAACTTGGCGGTTGACTCCCTAGCCATAGCTCACGCCCTTAGCGTAGACGCCGAATCCTAGCACGCGGGAGCGGCAGGATGAGACGTTGGGAGTTATCGTTGCAAGCTTAGTGCTCCCGGAATCGATCAGTGTTAATGGACACGGGAGTGCCCACTGATCGAATCCGGGAAGTCCGGTGCATCGTCATGGGCACCGACCGGAATATCGGGCCCATGGGATGCCGGTACTACTTTCAGAGGCAACGTCTCACCATTAGACCCTAATTCTGATCGCTATCCCACCCGTAGGCCGTATCGGCGAGAGTCGCTCGTTGGAGTGGAAACCAAAGTCCCGGGTTTATTTTCTTATTGTTCATACCTTTCATTCCTTTCCGTGACAACCATCAACCGATTCGGGCTAGCTCGCCCACGGGGTGATTTTGGTCCTCCTTGACACAAGCACATCCTAGCCTCCCTGTGTTCGACCCCAAGCCACACTACAACACCGTGCGCTTGCGGTTACAAATTTCTAAACCCCCACGCGGGTCCCCCGGCCATTTGCGGATAGCAAGCCGGGGCACACGTCAGCATTGGTGTTGTAAGTCCTTGAAGCGCTCCCATGCTTCATAAAGGGTTTCTTGCGGTCCTTTCTTAAAGGACATGAGAGCACGTCGTATCTTCACCGTCTTGGAAGGAGGGTAAAATTTGTCAACGAAGGCGCTCGCCAACTCATCCCAAGTGGTGAATGTCCCTTCCGCTTGCGTCCTCAACCAATATAAAGCTTTATCTTTGAGTGTGAAGGGGAAGAGTCGCAGTCGGATTGCTTCAACAGAAACACCCGGCATTTGGAAGGTGGCGCACTTGGACAAGAAAAGCTGGATGTGGTAATGCGGATTCTCATGGGCATTCCCATGAAACGGGTCTTGTTGCATCAATACTACCAATCCCGTCTTTAGATCAAAATTCTTGTCCGCCGCTAGTTCCGGCATGGCGATGGATGATGTGGTGGAAGAAGTCTTAGGCCGAAGCCTATCTCTAATGGATATGATCCTCGCCATTCGTGCGGCTAGCTCCTCCGGTGTCTCCACACGGTTCATACAACCGTCCTCCGTAGCGTGCCTTCTCTCGGCTCTGATCCTCCTCTCGGTACCCTCGATCTCCGGATCAAAAGTAATATCGTCTGGATCCGTCGTCGATCTCGTGTTCATGCAAGAGAAACATAGTTTCAAAGGAATTGTTAGCATGCCAAAGGAGTAAAAATATAAAAATAATGAAACAAAAAGAAAACACTAAGTAAAGAGAATAAAACACTGTCGCGTCTGTTGAATATTGGACTCCCCGGATTTGGTTTTGGATGATGAGCAAACATAAATAATTCATGATCTAACAATTTGTGAGCGCAGTATTGGAGATCGTCGCCAATTTCACGTGAACATTCAAAGCGACATCTCAACACTTTCCAAAGCTCAGTTTCATGCCTAAAGCTTCGTTGAAGCTCTTGCGACGCTTTGGAAGTAATGAAGATTCAATCGAAGCTCTCAAAGACCGTTTATTAAGGTTTTATTTATAGTCTTTTAGTTTCGATTGATAGAATGTTAAGCCTTGAGTATATCTTACGTTTCTATCTTCATTACGCTCATTTCGTAGCTCTAGGATTCTTGCACAAGTTCACTCTAACTTCCTCGAAGCGTCGCGCTTCGATTCGGACTTTGTTGTGCATGTTAGTTGGTACAAGAACAAGTACTGACCGACTAGATGGTGATCTAGTCAGTCGGCCACTGTTCTTGGACCGACTAGTTTCTGTCAGTTAATTCTTAGCTCTTTACTGTTTACAGTTAGTCGGTCTATGTTGACTCACCGACCGACTAGTTTGTGAACTAGTCGGTCAGTGATGCTTCTTTGACCGACTAGTTGAGACTGACTGTTCACTCTAAAATTCTCCTAAGCTACTGTTTACCGTTAGTCGGTCTAAGAACGTTTGATGACCGACTAGTTGACAATCTAGTCGGTCAACTTTTGTTCTTGGACCGACTAAGTCAACTTGCCTTCAGACTATGTTGTTTTGCCTCTTAGTCGGTCTACGTTCATTGGATGACCGACTAGTTGTGAAACTAGTCGGTCAGACAGTGTTCTTGGACCGACTAGTTTTCTAGGTCTGAAATTCTATCTCTTCTCTGATCTGCTCTTAGTCGGTCCATGCTTTGTGACTGACCGACTAGTTGATGAACTAGTCGGTCAGTGAGTGTTCTTTGACCGACTAGATCTCACAGATTTCTTTCCGTTGGAGATTGACCTAACTTGTTTTTATGGGACCCTATAAATACGAACCTAGGTCATTTCTATCTTGAATAGAGCTGTCATTAAGAGATTCATTGAGTTCTAAAGAGATAGCTATTCTCCCTCAAATCTAAAGCTCTCTTCCTCACAAGAAACCCATTCTCTCTCATTTCTAGATCTAGAGAGAAGCTTGTTCTTGGTGAGCTCTTCAAGCTATTGCTTGATTCAAGTTTCCAAATCTTCCCTAGGCACCCATTGCTGCTCATTTCCTTGGTGCTAGGGTTTGGTAACTTCATCTTCCTCAAATCCTTCATTCCACCTTTTGGGTAAGAAAAACTCAAGGTATAGGATTTTGTGGTAAGAGTATTTATTTCATATTAAACTCTTTTATATTGCTTATTGGCTCTCTCGGTTGTGAGAGAAGTTTGTGATCCCGGGTTGTGGGATTCACTTTGCCATTGCATGTATGATTTGATCTTGTGAAGGTTTTTCACAAGATATTCATAGTGGAAATCTTGAGTTAGGGTTTCTAACTCAAGTATCCGGAAGGGATCCGGGTGGTTGGGACATAGGATCACCGGGAACAAGTCAGGGAGACTTGGGTGGATCCGAACCCATTAACTTCATTTGTTAGCATTGTTAATTTCATTGTTTTCATTCAATTTAAGCTTCCGCAAATTGACTTGGTAGTTGTGTGCAATTTAATTTGGAATAATACGCCTTATTATTTTAAAGTACTATTCACCCCCCCTCTAGTACTTGTGCAGTAGCTGGTAGGGCATTACATTTGGTATCAGAGCCAGATACTCAGCTATGTCTGCCAACGACAACAAGACCGTGCCTCCACCTTCCAACTACGACACCTTCAGGAACCGTGAAGGAGCGTCATCGGTGATGGAAGGACATTCCTCTACAAGGCCTCCATTCTTCAACGGTACCAACTACGGGTACTGGAAATGTCGGATGGAAACCTTCCTCCGAAGTGCATCTTTATGGAGGACTACAATGAAGGAGTACAACGAGCCCGAAGAAGAAGATTTTGAGAAATGGACTACCGCGGAGGTCGCCGCGGAGGTAAGCAATGCCAAGGCAATGAACGCCTTGCAATGCGCATTGGAGCCCGAGGATTTCAATAAGATATGCACATGTAAGAGTGCATATCAAATTTGGAACTCTCTCCTCATACTACATGAAGGGACGAGTCGGGTAAGAGACTCTAAACTCGTTGTCGTAACCAAAGATTACGAAATGTTTCACATGCAACAGGGCGAGAAGATGAAAGAATATTACGCTCGCTTCGTTGACATAATAAACGAGTTAGAGGCCCTCGGCAAGATCTACACTCAAAAGGAGAAGTGCTTAAAGCTTATTGAAGGACTTCCCTCTTCTTGGGAAAAACGTACCTTCGCCATCGAGGAAGGTAATGACATGAACAAATATACCGTAGTTCAACTAATGGGTACTTTGATGTCATACAAGGTACGCAAAGATAGCAAGGTGAAGCTACAAGAAAAGATGAAGTCATATTTGAACCTAGATGCGCCTAAGAAAAAGGCGATTGCATTCAAGGCGGCTTCATCCACATCTTCCGATGATGAAGACTCGGAAAACGAGTTGGACTTGGAGTCCATGGCACTCATGGCCAAGAAGTTCAACCGTTTCTTCCGGAAAGGTAACTTCAAGACCAAAGGTAAATTTGGTTCTTCTAACGCCTCTTCCTCTCCTTTGTGTTTCAAGTGCAATAAGCCAGGACACATGAAAGCGGAGTGTCCTCTCAACAAACAAAAGGAGAAGTGGAAGGCGCCAAAATTCGATAAGTCCAAGAAATACAAGAAGGGGTACAAGAAAGGACTTGTCGGAGCAACATTCACCGACTCCGAGGATTCCTCAAGCGGAGAGTCGGATGATGAGAAAGTGGAGCAAGCACATATGTGCTTCATGGCAAGAGAGGAGAACGATCAAGGATCCTCCTCTTCCGATGATAGTAATGACGAAAGCGATGAGGTAACGATGGATGATCTTAGAAATGCTAACTCTCAACTTTGGTCAAAATACACTAAGTTAGTAAATAGATATACTAAGGTAAAAGATGACCTAGCTAGCATTCAAACATCGCCTAAGAATATCATCACCAACAACGACACCGTTGTTGAAGAGTTAAGAAATGAGATTGTGAATCTCAAATCTAAACTTGAACATGTTAGCATTGAGGATGCGGAAGAACATGAGATAGCGGATTTAACTTCTCAAAACTCGACTTTGAGTATTGAGAACGAGAATCTTAAATCTCGTGTTTATGTGCTCACATCGCAAATATCCGCTTTGGATACTTCTTTGCGTTCTCTCAAAGAGAAATATGAGGACACATTGGGCCGAATCAACAAATTCAACGAGGGTAAGGGCCATTTGGATAATATCCTAAAAGATTTACTTCCGGCCAAACACCACATTGGCTTGGGGTATATGATGGGAAATTCATCCAAGTCGGTCACTACTTTTGTTAGGCCAACTTCCGAAGCCTCAACGAGTGGGAGCAAACACTCTATTGGTAGTTCATCTACCAATGGTGCTTCCACCTCGTCCACACCCTCTTTCGGGAAGAAACCCACTTTGGGTGGACCTCCAAAGAAGGGGCATGCCTACATGTACACTAATAACATGCCACGTAGGAACACACGTCCTACTCCACCGTCTCACACTTATGATGATTTTTATGCAACACATTCCCGGGCACGTGCACACCAAGTGAGACACACTCACGCACGTGTTTCTACACATGCATATGTACACCCACCTCATCATATGAATAATTCTTTTCGTGCACCATTCCATCATGTCCCGTATGCCTATCCACAACATGCATCACGTAGAAATCAACGTAGCATGCATGCACCCAATAGGATGATGGCTCCCAAAATTTTCACTATTTGGAGCCCAAAGGACACAAGCATGGACGAAAAACAAATGTACATGAATGCTTATTTTTCGGATGTTGTGCATAGTAAGAATTATGTGGGGAAGTCTAAGTCCACTTGGACTTGGCTTCCAAAGGTCTAATCCCTTGGACCCAATGACCTTGGGTACCATGATATGAAAGTGTCTATCTTTAGGTACTCAAGGAAAAGAAAAAGAAAAGGAGCATCAAATTTAAATTTAGCTCCAAAGGGAATTGGATACTCGATAGCGGGTGCTCCAAACACATGACGGGTGACGCTCGTTTGCTCTCCGGAGTGGTTCCCATTGCGAATGGAAACCGCGTCGTATTTGGAGGCAACGAGAGCGGAACCATCATAGGTGTTGGTAAAGTCGGTAACCCTTCTAAACCATTAATTAGTGACGTTTATCTTGTTAGTGGTTTAAATCATAATCTTATTTCAATAAGTCAACTTTGTGACAAAGGTTACAAAGTTAGCTTTGCGAAAGGATTGTGTCACATTTTAAGAAAGGATAATGAAAAATTATTATTTTCCGGAACTCGTCGTAAAGACATCTATATTTTGGATCTTCCGAAGTCATATGAACAATGTCTCGTTGCCAACACAAGTGAACAACACTTATGGCATCGACGCTTTGGACATGTGAACTTTGGAACACTATATAAGCTTTCAAAATTGAATTCTATTAAAGGTTTTCCGAAGCTTGTTTTTGAAAAGAAAAGTTTTTGTGATTGTTGTCAACGCGGCAAGCTTCCTAAATCTTCATTTAAACCTAAGAAAAGCATCTCTACTAAACGGCCACTAGAGCTATTACATCTAGATTTATTTGGGCCAACTAGAGTAGCTTCCTTAGGAAATGCAAGGTACGGACTTGTCATCGTAGATGACTATTCAAGATTTACTTGGGTATTTTCATTGTGTAATAAAAATGAATCTTTTGAAAACTTCACAATTTTTGTTAAGAAAGTACAAAATCTCTTAGGAACCACCATTGTCACTATTCGTAGTGATCATGGAGGTGAATTTGAGAATGAGTCTTTTGAGACATTTTGTGATGAAGTTGGTATTACTCACACCTTCTCTTTCCCTCGTGCACCTCCTCAAAATGGTGTAGTTGAGAGAAAGAATAGGACGCTAGTGGAGTGTGCTCGCACTATGCTTGATGATAGCCAACTTGGCATCAATTTTGGGCGGAAGCGGTACACACCGCTTGCTATGTGTTTAATAGAATACTTTTGAGGCCCGGCACTAAACAAACTTGTTATGAATTGTTGTTTGGTAGGTTGCCTCAAGTTAAACATTTTCGTGTTTTTGGTTCGAAATGTTTTATTAAGAACACATATGGTAGTTTGGACAAATTCGATCCGAGATCCGATGAGGGGATTTTTGTTGGATATTCTACGCGTAGCAAAGCCTACCGGATATTCAACAAACGAACCTCAACGATCGAGGAATCGCTTCATGTCTCATTTAATGAAGGATTTGTTCCAACTAGAATTTCAAATGATAATGATTCTATGGATGTTTTATGTGATTCGTTTGAAAATTCTAAGTCTAATGATTCTATTGATTCTATTGAGACTAACCCAACTAATGAAGTTGTTGAGAATGTTCCAAGTGATCAAGGTATTCCCAAACGGCTTCATTCGGTTCGTGACCATCCCCATGAGCAAGTCATTGGCAATATCTATGATAGTGTCAAGACGAGATCCCAAGTTCACCGCTTCGCAAATTGTGCCTTTGCCTCATCGATAGAGCCAAAGAATATTAATGAAGCATGCGAAGATAGCGCTTGGATCTTAGCCATGGAGGAGGAGCTCATTCAATTCGAGAGGAATGAAGTTTGGGAGCTTGTTCCATTGCCATCGAAGAACCACACCGTCATAGGGACAAAGTGGATCTTCAAGAACAAAACCGACGAAAACCAAGTCGTCATCCGGAACAAAGCTCGGTTAGTAGCTCAAGGCTATCGTCAAGAGGAAGGTATCGATTTCGAAGAATCTTTCGCTCCGGTAGCTAGATTAGAATCAATTAGATTACTTTTGTCTTTTGCATGCCATAAGAATTTTAAATTATTTCAAATGGATGTTAAAAGTGCATTTTTAAACGGAGATGTCGTTGAGGAAGTTTACGTTTCTCAACCTCCGGGCTTCGTAAATGAAAAATTTCCAAATCACGTTTTTAAACTAAAGAAAGCTCTTTATGGTTTGAGACAAGCTCCTCGAGCTTGGTATGATCGCCTAAAGAATTTTCTTTTGGATTTGAATTTTAAAATGGGCGATGCCGATTCAACACTTTTTATTAAGCATGCGAATAATGATATTTTATTAGTTCAAATTTATGTTGATGATATCATTTTCGGTGCTACTAACTTCGCTCTTTGCGAAGAGTTTTCTAATGTGATGAAGGAACAATTTGAGATGAGCCACATGGGCGAACTCAAATATTTCTTAGGTCTCCAAATTCGCCAAATGAACGATGCAATCTTCATCCACCAAACGAAGTACACGGTGGAGTTGCTAAAGCGATTTGGAATGGAGAATGCCTCCGGGAAAAAGACTCCAATGAGCACGACTACGCATCTTGACAAGGATACGGGCGGTAAGGATGTAGACATTCGTCTATATCGAGGTATGATAGGTAGTTTGCTTTATCTTACCGCAAGTAGGCCCGATATTATGTTTGCCGTATGTATATGTGCTCGTTATCAGTCTCAACCTAAGGAGTCTCACTTAGTAGCGGTAAAGCGTATTTTTCGCTATCTAAGTTACACATTAGATTTTGGATTACTTTATCCGAGATCTAGCACATATGAGTTAGTCTCATATAGTGACGCTGATTATGCGGGATGCAAATCCGACAGGAAAAGTACTAGTGGCACTTGCCATTTTATAGGAAATTCTCTTGTCTCTTGGTTTTCCAAGAAGCAAAATTCCGTATCACTTTCAACCACCGAGGCGAAATATATTGCCGCCGGTGCCGCGTGTGCTCAAGTTCTTTGGATGAGACACACACTTAAAGACTTTGGTATAAATTGTGATACTTGCCCTATCATGGTTGACAACCAAAGTGCAATATGTCTTTCCAAGAACCCGGTACATCATTCCCGTTCGAAACACATAGATGTCCGACACCACTTTTTAGATGATCATGTTGCTAAAAAGGACATCATTCTAGTGTACGTTGAAACCCAAAAGCAAATCGCCGATATTTTCACGAAACCCCTAAAGGAGGACTCCTTTGTGCGGTTGCGTCGAGAATTGGGGATTATGGGTGAATCCGAGATATAGGATTCATGTTTCATTCAATAATTTTGCATGCTATTATTTTTGGCAATATCTCATTCATGCTAGAATTATTGGATTTTTCGGGAATTTTATGTGATATCTTGATCTTTCGTTCGATTTGTGCGTAATCGTCAAATTTCTGTTTTTCGATGATTAATGGGGTAGTTTCGATGTTTATTGAGAGCTTTGAGATTTATCGTCCAAGCGTATTATGGAGAGAACTTGATTTTCAAGTTTTTGACTCTTTAGTCGGTTCATGTTCAGTGACCGACCGACTAGATTGAGATCTAGTCGGTCAGTACTTGAACGCAGACCGACTAAATCTTGTCAGTAATTCTTGGATTCAGCCACTGTTTGCAACTAGTCGGTTCAAGCTCATTGACCGACCGACTAGATCGTGATCTAGTCGGTCAGTGCTTGAACTGTGACCGACTAGTTGTGCCAGGGGCTGTTTGGTCTTTTGCGAAATCGACCGACTTAAACTCAGTTTAGTCGATCGATTTTCATTCTAATCGATCGAAATCTCTTCTCTCTCCGCTCAAAACCCCGACCTCCCTCGAGACCCTTCGTCTTCCGGCCACTTTCCGACCATTCCAGCCGTCGCCGTCCGCCGATCTCCGACCTAGGGTATCCTCTCTTCCTCCCTCTCCTATCTAGGGTTCGGTTTCAGCTCTAGGGTTAGGTTTTCCAGTTGATTTCATCTCCTAGGGTTTCGATTAGGGTTTTCTAATTTCGGCTAGGATCTCTTCTTTCCAATCTCGTGTGTCGTGTTGTGCTGAGACTATGGCAAGAACACGCATTCCGATCACTCCCTCTAGCCCCTCTCCGATGACCGTTGATCCAATCTCTTCGGATCCCGAGCATCCAACCCTTCCGAAGCGTAGAGCCAAGACCACCCTTCCTTCGTCGTCTTCGCCTCCTCTCAAGAAGAAGAGGGCGACGACCGCTCAACCTAGAGGTCAACCGAAACCCAAACCCAAGCCTAAGCCAAAGGCCAAAATTCTTGCTTCTCAATCTTCGTTCCATACTCCTACCGATTCCGATACGGAGTATAACCCCGAGACCGAGACTCATAGGGAACCCACTCCTCCTATTCATCCCGAGTCTAGCACCCACCCTCGTACGTCTACCCGTAAGCCTAAGGGAAAGGGTCCGATGCCGGTGGGCGGTGTCGATATTTCCTTATGTCGCGATGACCCTTTGTGTCTCGCGGCATATAACCGTATCGAACATTGCCCGCTGCTTCTGGAGCATTTCGTCCAGTTTAGCGACTTCATAGGGTTAGCTGATCTTCTGTCGTCGTTGGGTCTTCTCGATTACCTTCGATATGACCCGAAGGCGAATCCTCACCCCTACCCTAGATTAGTGAAGCTTTTCTATGCTAATAGGATCCGGGGTCAGTACGATCAGACCCACTCTGTTGAGACGACCGTTTTGGGGACTCCTATAGTCCTCACTGTGGAAATCTTAGGAGAGATTTTGGGTATCTCTTCGTCTGGCCTTCTTCCTTCTGATATCTCGGTAGATGATATTTCTTCTCTTGATCAGACCATCCTTTCAGAGATTTTCCATCAGATTCCTTCTGCCATGATTGGCGTGCCATCTAAGTCTTTCAAGCCAAATGCGTGGGTCCTAAATCTGATTCTGAAGTCGTGCTTGCTTCCCAAGTACGGCTCCTCTTCTTTACCATCCCAGCCATTTTTTAAGCTTATCTATGCGATCTTCATGGGGAGCTCGATTAATTGGGCTCGAATTATACTCGATAAGATTGACTCTTTCGAGTGTATTCGAAAGTCCAATAAATCGGCTCATATCCCATTTCCTTGCATGTTGACCCTTGTGTTTCGTCATTTTCGTGTCACATTGCCTCGTGACGATGAGCGTCCCCTTGGTCCTCCCCTGAATGCGACAGCCGTCAAGAAATCTCTTGCGGCGCTTCGTCACGTTCAGAGGACGACACCTTCTGCGTATGTCCCTGCCTCTGCCAGTGCCTCTGCTACTCCCGTTGCCACCCTTGATGATGTCCTACGGATACTTCGTCGTCACGAGTCCCGCTTGGCTCGTACCGAGGAGGTAGTCTGCCGTATGGCTCGTCAGATGGGTGTTGAGCTTCCTCCTTCCGTGTCTGAGGATGAGGAGTTTGATGAGATGGCTGAGGAGGACATTGAGGAGCTCTGTCGTGCTTCGACTCGTGCCCCCGAGGGCACTTCTGCTGGTGCTGCTGCTGCTGGTACTTCCTCTTCTGCTCCTGGAGTTGCCACCTCTTCCGGTGTTCCAGAGCCATCTGTTGCAGCTCTTCAGCCTTCTGAGCCTTCTGCTGACCCAGTTTCCGAGCCTGCTCATGTATCTGCTACTGCTGCTTCTGTCGAGACTCATGCTGCTGTTGAGCCTGTTGCTGAGATCTCGACTCCTGCCCCGACGATTCCATCTGTTGAGACACCTCTTCTCCCTGCAGAGCCTGAGTCCACTCTGTCGACTGGACCCACGGACGCTGCAGATCCTGCCTCCTCCTCGTGATCGTTGTTCCGAGGACTCTCCATATACGCTTTGGATGATATATTCTAGTGAGAATGTCTTGGGTTAGGATGGGGTTGAGAGATGCTTTGATGTATTTTTTTTGTGCTTTCTGGTTGTCGGTGTTGGATTTTATGATGATGATGATGTATTTCTTTTTGATGATATGTAGCGCTTGATATGATGTATCTCATATATTCGATGTGATATTTTTTTTTTTGGATGTACTCATGTTGTCTATATATATATGTTCATCATCGTTCACTTTATCTTTTATTCGTCGTGCAAATTTTAATATTCGTTGAATATATTTGAAATGTGATATCGAATCGACGCATAAAAAGTTGGTTAAATGGATTTAAATTCTGTAATTTTATAGAATTGTTTTCCATGCACAAAATTAACCAAGAATATTGAATATTGAAGAGTATGTTTCTTTATTCAAGAAATGAATAATGATTTGGTGTTTTTGATGATTTTGAATTTTTTTTTGATAATGGAAAATTTGGCACACCTTGTTTTGATTTCCACAATTTTTCCCTTGGTGTCAAGTTGGTCCATTGCCTTTGTCTACGACTCCCGATGTTGGATTTTACATTTCCTAATTGTTGTCGTTGTATGCCCCCCATTTTTGGGATAATGCCAAAGGGGGAGAGATAATGATAATAAATAGCGCAAATGAAAATTTAACTCAATTTCCAAGAATCTAGTTTGATATGCTAGATTCAGGGGGAGTTAAGATACATATAAGGATTTTCAAAATCCGATATTTCAAAAATCAATTCACTTTATTTATCTTACTCGTCTGCTTGATGCAATTCATTTATATTCATTTTGGAATTAACGTGTCATCAATGCAGGGGGAGTAAGTATTTTACATTTGAATTATTATCTTTGATTATTATTTATGTTGGTTTGTCATCACCAAAAAGGGGGAGAATGTTGAATATTGGACTCCCCGGATTTGGTTTTGGATGATGAGCAAACATAAATAATTCATGATCTAACAATTTGTGAGCGCAGTATTGGAGATCGTCGCCAATTTCACGTGAACATTCAAAGCGACATCTCAACACTTTCCAAAGCTCAGTTTCATGCCTAAAGCTTCGTTGAAGCTCTTGCGACGCTTTGGAAGTAATGAAGATTCAATCGAAGCTCTCAAAGACCGTTTATTAAGGTTTTATTTATATTCTTTTAGTTTCGATTGATAGAATGTTAAGCCTTGAGTATATCTTACGTTTCTATCTTCATTACGCTCATTTCGTAGCTCTAGGATTCTTGCACAAGTTCACTCTAACTTCCTCGAAGCGTCGCGCTTCGATTCGGACTTTGTTGTGCATGTTAGTTGGTACAAGAACAAGTACTGACCGACTAGATGGTGATCTAGTCGGTCGGCCACTGTTCTTGGACCGACTAGTTTCTGTCAGTTAATTCTTAGCTCTTTACTGTTTACAGTTAGTCGGTCTATGTTGACTCACCGACCGACTAGTTTGTGAACTAGTCGGTCAGTGATGCTTCTTTGACCGACTAGTTGAGACTGACTGTTCACTCTAAAATTCTCCTAAGCTACTGTTTACCGTTAGTCGGTCTAAGAACGTTTGATGACCGACTAGTTGACAATCTAGTCGGTCAACTTTTGTTCTTGGACCGACTAAGTCAACTTGCCTTCAGACTATGTTGTTTTGCCTCTTAGTCGGTCTACGTTCATTGGATGACCGACTAGTTGTGAAACTAGTCGGTCAGACAGTGTTCTTGGACCGACTAGTTTTCTAGGTCTGAAATTCTATCTCTTCTCTGATCTGCTCTTAGTCGGTCCATGCTTTGTGACTGACCGACTAGTTGATGAACTAGTCGGTCAGTGAGTGTTCTTTGACCGACTAGATCTCACAGATTTCTTTCCGTTGGAGATTGACCTAACTTGTTTTTATGGGACCCTATAAATACGAACCTAGGTCATTTCTATCTTGAATAGAGCTGTCATTAAGAGATTCATTGAGTTCTAAAGAGATAGCTATTCTCCCTCAAATCTAAAGCTCTCTTCCTCACAAGAAACCCATTCTCTCTCATTTCTAGATCTAGAGAGAAGCTTGTTCTTGGTGAGCTCTTCAAGCTATTGCTTGATTCAAGTTTCCAAATCTTCCCTAGGCACCCATTGCTGCTCATTTCCTTGGTGCTAGGGTTTGGTAACTTCATCTTCCTCAAATCCTTCATTCCACCTTTTGGGTAAGAAAAACTCAAGGTATAGGATTTTGTGGTAAGAGTATTTATTTCATATTAAACTCTTTTATATTGCTTATTGGCTCTCTCGGTTGTGAGAGAAGTTTGTGATCCCGGGTTTTGGGATTCACTTTGCCATTGCATGTATGATTTGATCTTGTGAAGGTTTTTCACAAGATATTCATAGTGGAAATCTTGAGTTAGGGTTTCTAACTCAAGTATCCGGAAGGGATCCGGGTGGTTGGGACGTAGGATCACCGGGAACAAGTCGGGGAGACTTGGGTGGATCCGAACCCATTAACTTCATTTGTTAGCATTGTTAATTTCATTGTTGTCATTCAATTTAAGCTTCCGCAAATTGACTTGGTAGTTGTGTGCAATTTAATTTGGAATAATACGCCTTATTATTTTAAAGTACTATTCACCCCCCCTCTAGTACTTGTGCAGTAGCTGGTAGGGCATTACAGCGTCCCCGACAACGGCGCCAAAAACTTGATCGCGCCCCGGCATGCACACGCAACCGGGACAAGCGACTCGTAGTCTTACCGCAAGCGCACGGCGTAGTGGTGACGTGCGTTTATATTTCATACATTTACACATGTTTTCTTCCGTGTTTTTCCGTATTTTACCGCCGTCTTTTATTTGTTTTTTCGTGTTTTCTTGTGTTTTCTTGTTTTCTTTCACTTTTCCGTATTTTCCGTGTTTTACAGGAGTTTGCTGGCATTTGGGGCATAAAACGATGATATCATGTGCCCCGGAGCAACAGGAGGAGTCACGCATGATCCAGGGGTTAAACGACGAAGATTGCATCTTTCAGCCCCTCACCCGGTCGGTTGGTCATCTCCAACCGATCGGGTGATGCACGCGTGCACCACCCGGACGCAGCTTGGAGCTCACGAGAAGTCACCCGGTCGGTTCAGTGACCGGGTCAAAAGCTCAAAGTCTCTGGAAATTCGAAGCTGATTTCCAACCGATCGGGTGACCTTCACCCGATCGGTTCACCTGTAGCTAAATTTCAACAGCCAAGACTCGAAGCTCCAACCTGTCTCCTCACCCGGTCCGCACCAAGATCCAACCGGTCGGCACCAAGATCCAACCGACCGCACCAAGTTCCAACCGACCGGTTCATACTGACCGAGTGAACCCCCCGCATTGCGCTGTGATTTTGTGAAGCGGCTCACCGATCGGGTGATGTCGTTTTCTATAAATAGAACCCTAGGTTTCCCAGATTCGGGAGTTGGTTATTTTTTACTGTTTTCTTCATTTTGTGACGGCTGTAATTTCCCAGTTTTTGTAAGTTTTCGGATCTTTGTAAAACTTTAGTATTATCTTAATTGCTTTACTACCTTTGCATTCCTATTGTCTGATTATGATTTTAACGATCCATTTTCATTTAGATCGCTTTTTAATGAATATTTGTGAGTAGTTCCCAAATCCGGGATTTTGGCGGAAACCCCTTCGGGGGCTCTTCCCGGTGTGTCCATAGGGTTAGGAAATCGATAGGGATTAGGAATCTAACAGTTACGCTGGGTGTTTTATTGTCATCGGCAGGAAAAAGACCGCCTTTGACCGTTGGGCCAAGGGGGAATAAACTTGGCGGTTGACTCCCTAGCCATAGCTCACGCCCTTAGCGTAGACGCCGAATCCTAGCGCGCGGGAGCAGCAAGACGAGACATTGGGAGTTATCGTTGCGATCTTAGTGCTCCCAAAGTCGATCAGTGTTAATGGACACAGGAGTGCCCACTGATCGAACCCGGGAAGTCCGGCATATCATCCTGGGCACCGACCGGAATATCGGGCCCATGGGATGCCGGTAACACTTTTAGAGGCAACGTCTCACCATTAGACCCTAATTCCGATCGCCATCCTACCCGTAGGCTGTATCGGCGAGAGCCGCTCGTTGGGGTCTAAACCAGACTCCCGGGTTTTTCTTCATATTGTCTATACCTTGCATTCCTTTACTGTGACAACCCATCATCCGATCTGGGCTAGCTCGCCCCCGGGGTGATGTTGGTCCTCTTTGACACAAGCACATCCTAGCCTCCCTGTGTTCGACCCCCAAGCCACACTACAACACCGTGCGCTTGCGGTTACAAATATCTAAACCTCCACCGGGTCCCCCGGCCATTTGCGGCTTGCAAACCGGGGGCACGCCAAGTTTATGGCGCCGTTGCCGGGGAGGCAACGTGCTTGTTATTTTAGGATCTCATGAACCCTAGTGTCTAGCTCTTATCCATATCTCGTGATAATTTTCGCATTCTTCTTTTTCCTTTTTATTTTCTTATTTTGTTGAGATAGATAGGAAAAGAGTAAAATAATCTCTCCATACGGAGTAGCCATGGCATAAGCCATGGCTCTCAATATATTCACTTCATCATGGGATTTGGAGTCCAATGGACTCCCCACTAAGTTAGTGGGGAGTAATGGTGAGATGATGAGGGGAGGGAGGCCAAAAGCCTCCCTCAACTGTCACGCCCCGCTTCCCAAAAACATGGAGGCGAAGCGTGAGAAGGTCCGCACGGACTTGAAGCTGCAACCGCAAGTCCGATAAGCGTCAAATAAAACGAAGTAGCAGGTCCCTGTAATGTGACTCAGAACAACAAAAATAATAATAGCAAAAGAGGCGAATAATATAGCATTCATTCAACTCATAGTCCAACAAAAGTCCACAACCAGAAATGCCACCAGGCAACAAAAGAGTCAAAAGTACAAGGCCCAGCATGGCCAAAAGAAACTAACAAAACGGTGCTACTCACCGACAACCACAGCTAACAAAGAAAAGTACGGAAGATCTCTAAGATTGATCACCGGTGTCCTCGTACTCCACGTCACCAGCAGGTTCGGGCACGAACTCCACGAACTCGTCACCCTTCGCAACTGTCTCTGGCTCAGTAACTAACATGCGTCACCCAAAGAGAAGGGCCACATGTCAGCAAGTCTAAAAAGACTTGTGCAAGGAAACTATAAAAGTAAAGCAACCTAACAGTTCTAAGGTAAAATATGACATGGATATAAAATGACAAATGACATGGCATGGCAAGTAAACAAGTAAAAGACAAGTACTGGAATTGTAATCGCGTCGTGCTCAGAGATTCCGTCCTTTGGCTAGAGTGGCTGTACGGGCCAACTCTTACACTCAAGTGACCGTTTATCCCTACCCCTCCACGTGTGTCGAGCCAGGGCATTACCCCCGAACACGGAATGCTCGCTTCTGGATCACGAGCCAGGAAGTGTTTTAACACGGATGGCGTAGGGTTATGCCCGCATAACGGGTGCCTAGCCGGTAACACGGAAACATGGATTGTACAAGTAGTGTAGCGTGTGCTACGATGCAAGTTTAACTAGGATGACATGTACGATGCAATGCATGGCAGTTAACAATTCAAATGTGTACAGTTAAGAAATTTAAACATGACAGATATCATTACATAACTGATATGGAAAGGTGTCGGATCTAGCTTCGTTGTCAAGCTAGATCACAAAGTTGCGCCTAGATCGCTATCATTTCACGATCTAGTCTCTTTCACGCTAGTACGAGGAATTGGCCTAAAGACATGGCCTAAAGAAAAGTTGGCAAGTTTCACTTGCCTGATTTCGGTGATGTCGGATGACGTGGATTCGTCTCGACAAACGATACGTTATGGGACAACTGGTGCTCTGTTTCCATTAAATATCTCTGAATTAGTTTCACTCCAACGTATTTAAACAATAGATCATTTTATTAGGTTCTCTAACCTAGGGTGACATTCATGACATGATATAGACATAACCTACTACTAACACTCGCATACACATAAGTCTGTTCAATTAAAAAGTGCACTGTTTTATATCTTAACCCATGAGGTGTATGCTAGGAGTATATTATGTAATAGGTGAGTAATGCTAGCATAATTATTTAAATGGTGTTATAATGCTAACTTGTATATGATCTGCTCATTAAGGTAAACGTAATAAACAACTTACTGACTACTATCATCCATTTAACAAGAAACATCATATGGTGAACTAATTATATTAAAATAATTTAGTGGTAGTAAGACTAACCATAACAGCTTATATATATATGTTCTCAGCATTTGCTTAATGGTTTAATGCTTAAAGGTAGGGTAATACTAACTACGCATTCACTAAGCAGCACTTTTTATAAAAGTCTTACAACCAAGGTTATTAGCTTATCCTACATATATAAGACTCTGCACTTAAATAGATATATATATTACGATTCGTGTCATTGCATGCGAGTAAAAATACAATTAGATATGCACTCACATTTTGATTGTTGCAGACGACGGCGACAACGGGTCGGATGACGTTGACGGCACCAGTAGTGTGAGGGTGTGGCGATGCAATGCGAGGTGGGCACCGTCGTTGAGAGATGGTGACGCTGTTGATGGCGCGGGTGGCGAGAGGGTCTGGTTGGCAAGGCCAAGGAGAGGGGAGCTCGGGCTTGGAAGGGGACCGGAGTCTGCAAGCCACAGGCTCGCCAGAGGAGGAGGAATCCGACGCAGACGGCACTGATCTGGGCAGGACGGAGGTTAGGGCTCAGGCGAGGGCTGTGTGCGATGGGTAGCAGCGGTTGCGGATTGTTAGAGAGTGGCGGCTGTGAGGGAAAAAGCCCTAGGTTTAATAAAAAGAGTGGAAAGCGAGAGTTGGGAAACACGTGTGAGATGGGCCAACGTGGGGGGGGGTAATGGTTTACAGGTTGAGATTTAAAAGGATATTAACAGGTTTGAATTTTAGTGGGGAAAAGGTTTATTTGAAATGAATTAGAATTAGTTTAAGTTTTTTTTTAAAACCCAGTTTGTGATATATATGTATGTAACGTTAAAAAAAATCTTAAAGTTTGAAATTAAAATTTAGTTAGAAAATAATAATATTATTAGTAATAAGTGGGTCTTACAACTTCACCCCTGGTCATCCAAAAATTATAAACAAGATACCGGGGCGATCGTGCCTCCGAGAGGATCATGAATATGGAGTCCGGTCACACGTTCGAACTACGGAAATACAATAATAAAAACAAATACACAAAAAGCACTCGGAATATGTCTACGCGCTAAAATATGCACGGTCGAAAGGTGACCATTACATCCTACCCACCTTAAGAAAAGATTCCGTCCTCGGAATCTACATCAACTACGGCTCAGGAAATAAATGCGGGTAGCGCTCTCTCATCTCTTCCTCGCGCTCCCAGGTAGACTCCCCGGGTGAACCATGAGGCCACTGCACTCTAACCAAGTCAACGGTCTTATTCCTCAGCTGCTTCTACCGACGATCCAGAATCTCCACTGGTTGCTGATCATAAGTAAGATCCGGACGAACCGTGATCTCCGAGAAATCCACAGCATGGGACGGATCACCGACGTATCGACGCAACTGAGATACGTGAAATACGTCGTGAACTCCCTCCAGTGACGGTGGCAACGCCAAGCGATAAGCCACAGCTCCAACTCTCTCCAGGATGTCAAACGGCCCAATGTACCTCGGACTCAGCTTGCCTCTTCTTCCAAATCGGATAACTCCGCGGTTCGGAGAAATCTTCAGAAAGACATGGTCTCCAGGCTGAAACTCCAGAGGCCTCCGTTTAGCATCTGCCCAATGCTTGAAACGGTCATGCGCGATCCTCAGCTTCTCCCGGATGTTCCTCACAACATCCACAGCCTCCACGATCATCTCTGGCCCTAACAGCTCCCGGTCTCCAATGTCATCCCAGCTCAGTGGCGATCGACATTTCTTCCCGTATAGTGCGGCGAATGGCGCCATGCCAATACTCGCCTGGTAGCTGTTATTGTAGGCAAACTCAACAAGCTGGAGATGATCCTCCCAAGAACCCGTGAAGTCCAACATACATGCCCTCAGCATGTCCTCCAAGATCTGAATCGTCCTCTCAGACTGGCCATCCGTCTGCGGATGGTACGCCGTGCTGAAACTCAGACTCGTACCCAAACACTTCTGCAGACTCTGCCAGAACTGAGATGTGAATCTCGTGTCTCTGTCCGACACGATACTCACAGGGACTCCATGCAGTCGAACGATCTCCTGCACGGACACGTTAAATCACTAACTATTCTAGGAAAAGGAAATAGAAATGGAAAGTAAAAGGATTTACCTCCATATATCTCCTCGCCAGTGCCTCAGTGGACTGTCCTACTTGGAACGGAATAAAGTGCGCGGATTTGGTCAATCGGTCTACGATCACCCAAATCGCGTCATTCTGCTTTGGACTCCGAGGTATTCCAGTCACGAAGTCCATAGTGATGTGTTGCCACTTCCACTCCGGAATCGGAAGCGGTTGTAGCAACCCCGCCGTACGCTGATGCTCCGCTTTCACCTGCTGGCAAACCAAGCATTTGGCCACACTCCGAGCCACGCTCCTCTTCATCCCATGCCACCAGAAATTCAAACGAAGATCCTTGTACATCTTGGTCCCACCAGGATGCACAGAATACGGCGAACTGTGTGCCTCCACCAACAGCTCCTCTCTGATATTTCCCGCAGGCACACACAACCTGGCTCCAAACCTCAGCGAGCCATCCTCGTGAATCACGAAATCAGTCCGCAGACCCGCTTCCACCATCTCTCGAATCTTTACCAACTTCGGGTCACCACTCTGCCCAGCCTTGATCTGATCCACGATCGTCGACTGTATCTGCATACACATCAACAAAGAAGCCTCTCCAGGAAGGACAATCTCAATACCAGACTCGCAAAAGTCCTGCTGCAATCTCCACTGTGTAGTTAACATCATCACCGCTGGAAGTCTGCTCAGCGCATCAGGAACCACATTCACTTTGCCCGGATGGTACTGCAAGTCGATCTCATAATCAGCCATGAGCTCCAACCATCGACGCTGCCGTATGTTGAGCTCCTTCTGCGTAAAGATATACTTCAAGCTTTTGTGATCGGTGAAGATCTTCACTTTCTCACTCAGCAAGAAGTGCCTCCAAATCTTGAGCGCAAACACGACCGCAGCCAACTCCAAGTCGTGCGTCGGGTAATTCTTCTCATGGGTCTTAAGCTGACGAGAAGCATATGCAACCACGTGCCCATGCTGATGCAATACACATCCAAGACCTTTGCCAGAAGCATCGCAAAAGATCTCGAATCCTCCACTCCAGTCGGGCACAGCAAGAACAGGGGCAGATGTCAACCGCTCCTTCAGAACACCAAAAGCTTCCTCACAACCAACAGACCAATCAAAAGATACATCCTTCCGCGTCAACCTGGTCATCGGCTCGGCAATACGGGAGAAATCCTTGATGAATCGCCGGTAATAACATGCAAGTCCAAGGAAACTCCGGATTTCAGACGCTGACTGTAGAACAGGCCATTCTCTGATGGCCTTGATCTTCTCCGGATCCACAGCTATACCATCTCCTGACACCACATGCCCAAGAAAAGCCACTCTATCCAGCCAAAACTCGCACTTGGAATACTTCGCATGCAAGCGATGCTTTCTCAAAATCTCCAGAACATTCCTCAAGTGCTCTGCGTGCTCCTCCTCCGACTTGGAATAGATCAAGATGTCATCAATGAAGATAACGACAAACTTGTCTGGAAAGTCGTAGAAGATTAGATTCATCAGGTTCATAAAAACTGCGGGTGCGTTGGTTACACCGAAAGGCATAACCACGAACTCGTAGTGACCATACTTCGTCCTGAATGATGTCTTCGGAATGTCCTCCTTCCTCACCTTCAGCTGGTGATATCCGCTCCTCAGGTCCAATTTGGAAAATACTCTCGATCCTCCCAGCTGATCAAAAATATCATCAATCCGCGGCAATGGGTACTTATTCTTTACAGTCACCGCATTCAGCCCTCGATAATCCATGCACATGCGACGCGAACCGTCCTTCTTCTTCACCAGCAGGACCGGTGCTCCCCACGGAGACACACTGGGATTAATGTAACCCTTCTGCAAGAGTTCATCCAGCTGCTTCCGCAACTCCTCCAATTCCGCTGGAGCCATACGATAAGGTGCCTTTGAAATGGGCTGCGCTCCCGGAATCAGATCAATAGAAAATTCCAGAGCTCGATCGGGCGGCAGTCCAGACATCTCCTCGGGGAAGACGTCATCAAATTCACGCACCACAGCAGGCCTACCCTGCTCCATCAGCATAGCCACAGCCTCCACCGGCTTGGCCCGAAACCTGACCGGACCAAGCGAACTGCTACCACGGCTAAACTCAAACACTGGATGTCCGGGAATCTCGAACACCACCTTCTTCCTCCGACAATCGATCGTAGCATAGAAGCTCGCAAGCCAATCCATCCCAAGCACAGCATCGTAGTTGATGATGTCGTGGACAATAAAGTCAGCATACAGCTCGTGTCCACAAACCACCAACGGGCAGGAATTGCACCCACGATGCACCGAAATCACACCATTCCCTGTGACGATGTTCCAACTCTGGGGAAGAGAGGAAGTCGACAAGGAATGCCTCTCCACGAAGCTCCGAGAAATGATGCACATGGATGCACCAGAGTCAAAGAGAACTCGTGCAGGAAAAGCGCAAACCAAGATCACACCTAACAGACAGTCTAACAATCAAATTCTATTCTAGCAAACAATCATATGCAAACAACTAATCATATCTAACAGCCAACTAACTAAGAAAGGAACAGCTAGTTAGAAAGTTACCTGCGATAACCTCATCCAGCGTCTCGGTCTCAACAGCAGTCATCAAAAACGCCTGTCGTCTCGGCTGGACAGCCTGCTGAAACGCCTGCCTCTGTGGAACGAGAGGCGCTCCACGACCAACAGGAACAGGTGCCCTCTGCTGCAATGGCTGAGCTACAACAGGTGCCCTCTGCTGCAATGGCTGAGCTGCAACAGGTGCCCTCCACGGCTGCTTCGACCTCGGGCAATCCTTCATGGTGTGCACAGGATCACCACAAACTAAACACTGCCCCAGCATCTTCCGGAACTGATCCTTGATATGCCCCGTCTTGCCACAGAAATTGCAAGTCTTCAAAGTAGAAGGTCCTCCGGGCCTCTTGAACTGCACAGGCTGGTTGGGCCCGTGCCCCGGTCTCACCACTGCTCTGGCCTGCTCCATAGGCCTCTTCCCAGTGCCAGAAATCTGTCCCCTCTTCTGATTCATAATCCTCTCCTGCCTCTTCGCCGCAATCAGAACTTTCTGGTAAGTCTCCGCATCAGAAGAAGTGACATAGCTCTGCAGATCCAACGAAATCCCCTGCAGAAACCTCTGGGCTCTCTCCTCAGCATCCTGCACCATCTTCGGTGCAAAACGACTCAGCCTCGTGAATTCCTGGTGGTACTGATCCACCGTCAAATTTCCCTGCTTCAAGTCAATGAAGCGCTGAGCCATCTCCCTCCTGGCGGCCTTAGGAAAATACTCCTCATCAAATCTGGACTTGAAGGTAGCCCACGAAATCGGCTCCTCCAACAACTCCTCCTCGGCATCCCACCAGTTCCGAGCGTTGTCCTTCAGCTGCCGCTTTGCCAGATCAACCCATCCAGTCGGGTCGACCTTCGACATCATCAGATTGTCTTCCATGTCCTGGTCCACTCATCTGCAGCTAGGGGTCCCTCGGTCCCATCGAAGTAAGCGGGACCCAGCTCCCGAAATTGCTTCGCTCCGGGCTCGAAGCGAGGGGCAGCCTGGACAGTCGGCGCTGCATGAGCAGGCGGAACATCCCGTACAGTCTGCAGAATTCCTTGCTGCACCTGCATCATCTGATGCATCATCCTTATCATCTCCCCGGTGGTGGGCTCTCGGTCCGGCTCCTGGTCGCGAGGGGGCACACGACCACCACCACCACGGGTATTCCGTCTCCCAGCCATCTATTGACACAGGAAAACGAAACAAATCAGACTCTTTGCTTATGACACGGTGTTGAATTTTGTTTATTGGACTTGCTATAATTCTTATTGTCATTCCTATTAAGTCACAGTTACAGAAAAATTTGGACCTGCATGGGCCACCAAAGAAACCTGTCACGCCCCGCTTCCCAAAAATATGGAGGCGAAGCGTGAGAAGGTCCGCACGGACTTGAAGCTGCAAAGCCGTAAGTCCGATAAGCGTCAAATAAAACGAAGTAGCAGGTCCCTGTAATGTGACTCAGAACAACAATAATAATAATAGCAAAAGAGGCGAATAATATAGCATTCATTCAACTCATAGTCCAACAAAAGTACACAACCAGAAATGCCACCAGGCAACAAAAGAGTCAAAAGTACAAGGCCCAGCATGGCCAAAAGAAACTAACAAAACGGTGCTACTCACCGACAACCACAGCTAACAAAGAAAAGTACGGAAGATCTCTAAGATTGATCACCGGTGTCCTCGTACTCCACGTCACCAGCAGGTTCGGGCACGAACTCCACGAACTCGTCACCCTCCGCAACTGTCTCTGGCTCAGTAACTAACATGCGTCACCCAAAGAGAAGGGGCACATGTTAGCAAGTCTAAAAAGACTTGTGCAAGGAAACTATAAAAGTAAAGCAACCTAACAGTTCTAAGGTAAAATATGACATGGATATAAAATGACAAATGACATGGCATGGCAAGTAAACAAGTAAAAGACAAGTACTGGAATTGTAATCGCGTCGTGCTCAGAGATTCCGTCCTTTGGCTAGAGTGGCTGTACGGGCCAACTCTTACACTCAAGTGACCGTTTATCCCTACCCCTCCACGTGTGTCGAGCCAGGGCATTACCCCCGAACACGGAATGCTCGCTTCTGGATCACGAGCCAGGAAGTGTTTTAACACGGATGGCGTAGGGTTATGCCCGCATAACGGGTGCCTAGCCGGTAACACGGAAACATGGATTGTACAAGTAGTGTAGCGTGTGCTACGATGCAAGTTTAACTAGGATGACATGTACGATGCAATGCATGGCAGTTAACAATTCAAATGCGTACAGTTAAGAAATTTAAACATGACAGATATCATTACATAACTGATATGGAAAGGTGTCGGATCTAGCTTCGTTGTCAAGCTAGATCACAAAGTTGCGCCTAGATCGCTATCATTTCACGATCTAGTCTCTTTCACGCTAGTACGAGGAATTGGCCTAAAGACATGGCCTAAAGAAAAGTTGGCAAGTTTCACTTGCCTGATTTCGGTGATGTCGGATGACGTGGATTCGTCTCGACAAACGATACGTTATGGGACAACTGGTGCTCTGTTTCCATTAAATATCTCTGAATTAGTTTCACTCCAACGTATTTAAACAATAGATCATTTTATTAGGTTCTCTAACCTAGGGTGACATTCATGACATGATATAGACATAACCTACTACTAACACTCGCATACACATAAGTCTGTTCAATTAAAAAGTGCACTGTTTTATATCTTAACCCATGAGGTGTATACTAGGAGTATATTATGTAATAGGTGAGTAATGCTAGCATAATTATTTAAATGGTGTTATAATGCTAACTTGTATATGATCTGCTCATTAAGGTAAACGTAATAAACAACTTACTGACTACTATCATCCATTTAACAAGAAACATCATATGGTGAACTAATTATATTAAAATAATTTAGTGGTAGTAAGACTAACCATAACAGCTTATATATATATGTTCTCAGCATTTGCTTAATGGTTTAATGCTTAAAGGTAGGGTAATACTAACTACGCATTCACTAAGCAGCACTTTTCATAAAAGTCTTACAACCAAGGTTATTAGCTTATCCTACATATATAAGACTCTGCACTTAAATAGATATATATATATTACGATTCGTGTCATTGCATGCGAGTAAAAATACAATTAGATATGCACTCACATTTTGATTGTTGCAGACGACGGCGACAACGGGTCGGATGACGTTGACGGCGCCAGTAGTGTGAGGGTGTGGCGATGCAATGCGAGGTGGGCACCGTCGTTGAGAGATTGTGACGATGTTGATGGCGCGGGTGGCGAGAGGGTCTGGTCGGCAAGGTCAAGGAGAGGGGAGCTCGGGCTTGGAAGGGGACCGGAGTCTGCAAGCCACAGGCTCGCCAGAGGAGGAGGAATCCGACGCAGACGGCACTGATCTGGGCAGGGCGGAGGTTAGGGCTCAGGCGAGGGCTGTGTGCGATGGGTAGCAGCGGTTGCGGATTATTAGAGAGTGGCGGCTGTGAGGGAAAAAGCCCTAGGTTTAATAAAAAGAGTGGAAAGCGAGAGTTGGGAAACACGTGTGAGATGGGCCAACGTGGGGGGGGGGTAATGGTTTACAGGTTGAGATTTAAAAGGATATTAACAGGTTTGAATTTTAGTGGGGAAAAGGTTTATTTGAAATGAATTAGAATTAGTTTAAGTTTTTTTTAAAACCCAGTTTGTGATATATATGTATGTAACGTTAAAAAAAATCTTAAAGTTTGAAATTAAAATTTAGTTAGAAAATAATAATATTATTAGTAATAAGTGGGTCTTACAACTTCACCCCTGGTCATCCAAAAATTATAAACAAGATACCGGGGCGATCGCGCCTCCGAGAGGATCATGAATATGGAGTCCGGTCACACGTTCGAACTACGGAAATATAATAATAAAAACAAATACACAAAAAGCACTCGGAATATGTCTACGCGCTAAAATATGCACGGTCGAAAGGTGACCGTTACATCAACTCACAACACTCCCCCTCATCTCTCCATTACCTTGGGTTAAGCATATGAATACTTCAGGATTCAGTATGCTAATAGGGTGGATACTTCTGGATCCAGAGCCACTGTGGTTGCCTCGTTAAAACCTTAGCTGTGGAAAACCCAGTGGGAAAAACCAGCAGCTTAAGGGAAAAGAGTACAACTATCGAGGGACTCCCCCTGATCTGTACAAGCTTCAGGCTTGCAGATCTCCTATGTATCTATACAATCATCTCCTATTTATCTATACATCCATCATGTTCTGAAAGCAAATACAATCATCACTCATTTATACAAGTTTCACTCATCTAGCTGCTATTGGAAAGCAGTGGCGCTCTGGAGTGGAATGCTCTTTGAAGTTGGTTGATGACTCCACTGAAGTATTCTTTGAATCAGTCTTCACTGTGTCTGCAAGGTACTGCTGGACCTGGCTGAGCATTTTCAATACTTGTTTCTTGGATGATGAGCTTCTCAGAAGATGTAGACTTTGGAGGATGATGTGTAGATATTTGGGAGGTGGCTGGCCTTTTATGTTTTAGTCATCGTGATGATCTTTAAACCTGCATATGCAATATATATTTCTTGACCCTTGGAAGTTGCACAGAAGCAGCTTATCCTTGGTCTAGTGGTGCTCTCCAGGGCAACACTGTATCTGGTTAACAACTTTACTGCAGACGTTCTATCAAAGACACGTGCAGTTAGCCAGATAAAGAAGTGTAACAAGTACACTAAAGCTAGGCTCTTCGGGACCTAGGATGTCCTCCCCCTCTTCCAGCGACTGGTAGGTGTCATAAATAAGCATCTAATTTAATAGGTTACAAATGGACATCATTCTTCATAAACTCCAGGTGTATGAAAGATATTAACGGGTTCCACCAAGAAGGTGTTAAATATATAAGCCGAGACAACACCTTGTTATACCTAGGTTTTTCATTTCCAAGGTATACTTAAAGCTATCTGATATCTCAATGGTCTCTGCAGGAGATCCTATCAGCTTTAAGTCGACCATATGTACGGCGAATATCACAAATCCTGTCAACGATCTTTCGAAAAAGATACACGGGCAAAATATTGCTTAAGATCAACTAATGATCTTTGTAGCCTTTATGGAGAAGACGTTTCTACGTCTCTCTTTCATCTCTGGGGGTAGAGTATACCCTTATGAAAGTTTTATATAGATCTCTATATCTATATTGTCGTATATGTATGCAGTCACAACGTCCATGAGTTGCATTTATTGGCTTTTTCAGAGAATTTTAGGCTTTAGTAGGAAAATGATCACATTTCCTTCATTTAAATTTCTAATGAAATCCAACTTATATTCCACAGGTTTTACACATTCAGGTGTATGGACCACCGGTCCAAAGATTTTGCTTTTCAAGAGTGAGTCCAGCTCTACTCTTATTGCCTCGTCCCACTTTGGCCATTCTATGCGTTTACGCTATAGAAAAGTGGGCAGATGTCATCGTCGTATTCAGCGACGTGAACGACAATAGCGAAAGCAAAACCGTCGTCGATGACTGTGCTATATCTGTCCAGTACCTCTCCAGTACGTACGTAATATATAGATGTTTCTCCTATTGTTTCCTCTGCAGGGGAAATTAGGAGGGGAGAGGTTGCTGGTCTGAGCTCAGCATCCTGTGGTTGGATCATTTTGATATATCCAGGAATCTTCCTCTTTTGAGGAATTTTATATTTTGAACCTGGCAGGCGTCCTCTTTTCAATTGAGGTACAGCCAATTCTGTTGCCGGTGGATTGCATCCATCTTTGGGAATGTCAATCCTAGCTGGCGTATTGGCAACAGGGACGTGTGAACGAACAATCTTCTGGTTGTCCGCAAATTTATCCGGCAATTGATGTACTTTAGTCTGAATGTGAAGGGTCTTCTGGATCTCATCTTCACACAAAAAAAGTATGCGGATCATAACGAGATTAGGACTTTTGTGTCCATGATATGGTCTCAGAAGCTTCAGGCCTCTTTAGACTGCGTGCCTATTTCAATGAGATTTTTCTCATCAAATTCACATTTATCAAGACTTGGTGGTAAACCATAAGCAAGCAGCATCAACAATAAGATATGGCAACAAGTGGGCCGTATCGTGATAAGCGATGCGGAATGCAGTGTGATGGTCCCTAAAAATCAACAGGCAACTGCGATTTTACAATGGACGTGAAATCCATTGGAGTCTCTTTACCAGAGACTCTGATAACCCATTCTGAGTATGAACATGCTACAGGATGTTCAATTTCAATGCCAGTTGCTTGGCAGAAGTCTTTAAAGATATATGTAGTGAATTCACCCACATTATAAGCTTTGAGAAAGCTATGTTGTGAGTGAATATAAAAGCACACATAAGACCATCTAGTAGATGCATCAGTCAGTACAATGAAGTACCGAAAATTGGCCACCTGCGGGGTGAATAGGCCCGCAAAGGTCACAATGTATTCTCTCAATGAAGCCATGAGACACTCATCCCACATTTAGGAGGGAAGGTCTCTCTCAAAGTATGCCCTTACGACAAAGGAAACTCAATCTTTTGAAGAATCTTCAGGTTCTCCAATGGATTCATTTGATGATGCGTCCATCATCGCTGATCCAAGATGACTAAGTCCATTTTGCCAGAGTTAAAAATTATGGCAATGAAAGGCACTTCTGTTGCTCAGTCAAGTTGGCTTTCTATAGGATGAATATCTGTAATTATAGGGGCCCGACGGGGGTCCAATGAAATCGTAAGTAGATGGGCTTCTGGCCATCCTCTTTACGAGTTACATATTGATATTCAATATTTATTATCCACAGTTTTCAAGTTATGTTCGTTTAAACGAAATATCCTTGAAACTTGGAAATTTCCTATATGTTTAAGGGGAGAAGTTTGCATCTTATAGTCTCGTTGTATGTGGGAGCAATATTAATGCTACACCAGTGCAATGAGGTACTGTCCACAATATTAAATACTTCATATATAAGCAAAACGAAATTTTATTTAAGTCAATGAAAAAGACATTCAAAATAAAAGTTCATACTTAAGCAAATTAAAGATGAAGCAACTTTGAATTTTAAATGCATAGATAAAAGATGAAGCTTAATCGAGCAGGTCGTCGTTCTCGAAGTCTTTTGCAGTGAACACCGTTGGTGGCTGAACAGCCGCCAAGTTTGTTTCAGGCAGAGACTTCTGGCTCGCCTGATATAGTGCCTGGAGGTGGCGAGGAGTGCGCCAGATTCTGGACCAATGGCCAGTCATGCCGCATCTATGGCATTTATCCTCCCAGTTCTTCTTAGAAAGTGACACTTGGTCAGTGTTCTTTTGCTTCCATGTGAAGTTATTCTTTCCTGTATTGTTGTTATTGGACGGGGGTGCTGCTCCTCGTCCATTCTTCATCACAGCTTTCCCTTTGTTATTATTAGCCTTCTTCTTGTTTTTCCACTTCTGGGGAGAAACGTGGTGGGCTTCAGGGATAGGTGCAATGCCAGCTGGACGTAAATTATGAGGGGCTAGCAGTAAATCTTGATTCTGCTCTGCCCTAAGTAGGCATGAGATCAGATCAGAGAATTTCGTGAAGTTGTGTTCACGATACTGCTGCATGAGGATTGCATATTTCTCGTGAAACGAGGTAAATGTCTTGTCCAACATGCGTTGTTCTGTCACTTCTTTACTGCACAACTTCAGGCGTGAGGTGATATTATGAAGTGCAAAGTTATACTCAGCGATGGACTTATAGTCCTGAAGTCTGAGGTTTTCCCACTCATAACTGGCACGCGGTAATATTACATCAATTTGATGTTTATACCGTGCCTCCAGCGCTGTCCACAGCTCCATTGGGTCCTCTACCGTTAGATATTCGGCCTTTAAGGTCCGATCTATATGTCTCCTAATATAGATAATGGCTTTCGCCTTATCCACATCAGAGACGGTGGTAGGAGTTCTGCTAGATGATTGTTCCGCTTCTGGGGCCTTACTAGCAGAAGCATCGGTCGCTGCTGGGACCGATGAAGGAGCCAAAATTGAGCCAATGTGGGCCATCGAACGCAAGTGGAACTTCATGTCCACTCGCCAACTCAGGTAATTATTTATTTGCAGCATCAAGAACTTCGAAATCGACGCTTGCCAATTTTACCATTTATCTATGCAATTTAAAATAAGCATGAATTAATTAAAGTGTAAATTCATGCATAAACAATAAAATAAGTAAAATGTGGGGATCGGCCAGATACCCAAAGACATACAAAGTCCAAAGTCCGAATATACAGTCCATAAATAAAAGAAAAATACAACTTGGAAACCCAGAAGGGTCCCTATATTTTCCAATTTTCGCCTCCGTTTTCATTTATCGGTACACCAGTCTTTGGCATTAATACATTTAATCCTCACTTACAAATTCTCTCAAAAAGAAAATAAAATTGCAAGGAATTTAAAAAGGGTATCAAAATGGCCGATCCCAAAAATCACATTTTACCTTATATTAACAACCACGCAGTTTATAATATGCTACAGGCACAAAATAAGCAACCACGCAGTTTATATAACACATGCATATATAATATGGAAAAAGAGACTATAAAATATAATAATCTCTCGGACCACGGGGAGACGTCATACACCGTTAGGTTAGTTGACTAACGGCAGAGCGGTCGCAGGATCCTTAAGATAATTATATTTTTTAAAAATCCTAATATTCCATAAATTAATAATAATGCGAGAGTGTTATAATATTAGCAATTTGACTAATTGGGCTACAGGCCCAAACAAGAATTTAAATAATTTAATAATTAATTTAATGTTTTGGACTGCAGGCCCATTTGCAAAAGTTTAATTAACGTATTCATTTTGCAATTGGATTTACTAGGCTGCTGGCCCAATTGAGAAGTCAAAATTAATTATTAATATGAATGGGCTGCTGGCCCATAGACCATATTTTCATTGCTACAAATGGGCTTCAGGCCCAAAAAAACAGGCTATCCAATTTATTATTAGGATTTTGTAATTACTGGGCTTCTGGCCCATAAGGAAGAAAAAAATAGCTAAATTAATATATTATTAATATTTGGGCTGCAGGCCCATTTGCAAAAATTTGATTAACAAATTGATATTGCAATTGGATTAACTGGGCTTCAGGCCCAAATTAGAAGATAAAAAGAATTATTGATCTGATTGGGGCTTCGGGCCCATAAGAAATAGAAAACTAATTTTCATTGTTATAAACTGGGCTTCAGGTCCAATAAACAACCAAACTAATTTATTATTTAGAATTGGGCTGCAAGCCCTAATGTTTAAAAAAATTTAATTGAAAAGAAGCCTTCAAATAAATTTTTAAGGGAATGTCAAAAGTCCTCCAAACCCAGAATTTACAGATCTAGTTCTCCCCCTCCTCATGCGTCAGCACACAGAAAGCCCCCCTCGTCTTGGTGCACGGACGGCAGACCCTCCGTCCGAGGGGGGGCGGCGCAGACATGCCCCAATCATAGGCCGCACGGGTTGCGCACAGACAGAGCTCTCCCTTCCGGGGGGAGCGGCGCAGGCAGAGCCCCCAAGGGGGGTTGGAGCAGGGATAAATAATTACTTGCGCTTTTCTGACATCTTTAGCATGCTCTCTTAGCATGTTATAATCCAACAGGTTTCTCAACAATCAAGCTACATATCAGATTCTGTAAGCTACATATTTTTAGCCCTTTTATCCATTCATTAACGTCATGGCTGCATGTACATGTTCTTACTGTTACAAAATTGACGATACCAAAATGGTACCAATTCAAACACCAAAGAAGCCTATACACATGTAATGCTAAGCTTAAATGGTACCAATTCAAACAATCTCATAATTGTCTTTAAGCATCTTCCTTTATATGTGTACACCAATAAAAGGACAGGGAAACTCTTGTTGGAGAAAGGCATCGAAGGGATTACATGCAATATTATTATATTGTAAGAAATCTTAAATCAAGTACCGTGAAATCATTTGCGTGATCTACCCATGAAAACAATTACTAGCTGGGAAGCATAAACTTGTTTAAGACTTTTTTTTTTCATTACTGAGGTGTATATACTTGATTTTTAGCAAAAATGGATAATATTTTGCATAATCCATATCTACGAGCCAAGGAATATACCTCTAGATCAATGATCTAGGGAAGAACCAATAGAATCCGTAGATAGAAAAATAATATCCCCGCGCCCGCAACGCCTTGCACGTAATCAATCGATTGTCGTCGCAACTTTGCCGCAACAAACAAGATTCCTTCGCAAGTATGAGATTAATTTTGAGGAGATACATGAGAAAAAGCTCAAAAGAATGAGAGCTTCGGTGCTGATAACGTGTTGAGATAGATAGGAAAAGAGTAAACTAATCTCTCCATATGGAGTAGCCATGGCATAAGCCATGGCTCTCAATATATTCACTTCATCATGGGATTTGGAGTCCAATGGACTCCCCACTAAATTAGTGGGGAGTAATGGTGAGATGATGAGGGGAGGGAGGCCAAAAGCCTCCCTCAACTCACAACATATTTTTTATTTTTATTTTTATTTCTTATCTTATCTGTTTCTTTCCCACTTGTCGCTTCACGGGTGTTTGTTGTTTTTCATGCGCAGGAGTTCGAGAAGTCTCGACGACTTGATCCCCGTTGATCCAGAGATAAACGCCACTCTTAGGCGTTTGGCCGCCGAGAAGCGAAGAAGAGAGGATCCTGAAGCCATGGGGGAGAACACCCCGCCTCACAAGTCCCTGTTGGAGTACTCGATGCCTTCCATCGAGTCCACCTCCGCCATCCGTCCTCCGGCTATTACGGCCCAAAGCTTCAAGCTTAAGCCATCTTTGGTGACGTGGATCCAACAGGATCAGTTTTCGGGTGCACCCATGGAGAGCCCGATCGAGCATCTAGACTCCTTCTTGGAGAAATGTGACACCTTCCGGATTAACGTTGTCATGACTGAGGCGATCCGACTGAAGCTGTTTCCCTTCTCCTTGCGAGATAAGGCCAAGCTGTGGCTTAGAGGGAAGGACCCGAATACATTCAACACATGGGAGAAGCTCTCCAATGCTTTCCTGACAAAGTTCTTTCCCCCGGGGAAGACCATGAAGCTGAGGAGCGAGATCTCCTCCTTCTCCCAGGCCAGCCACGAGTCCTTGCATGAAGCTTGGACGAGATACAAGGAGATGCAGAGAAGATGTCCCCACCATGAGCTCCCCAAGTGGCAGATCATAAATCTGTTTTATAATGGGTTGAGGGACGATTTAAAATCTTCCATGGACGCTGCGGTTGGAGGGTCCTTCATGTCAAGAAGCGAAGAAGATGCCGGACAAATTTTGGAAAATATGGTATTCAACAATGAACGGTGGTGTGACGAGAGAGCCACACCAAGGTCTGGGGGCATCCATAGAGTGAAAGACGTCGACAAATCGTCAAGCAAGTTTGACTTGCTGTCAACCCAGATCTCCGCATTGATGGTAGGCACCGGTGGCATCGGTTCACAACAGATTGCTGCGGTAGAATCCGAAGTTTTTGGGGAGTTCGACGGTGGTGACATCTCACCACCGTCGGATCAGGCGAGCGCATTGTTTTACAATCCTACGGGGAATGCGCCATTTCCACCACGAACCAACTCAAATCCGGCCTACTCTCCCAATAACCGGAATCATCCGAACCTTAGTTACCGGGCGCCTTACCAACAACCGGCTCAGCAACAACAGCAGATATATCAGCCGGCTAGGCCCCAGCAGCAGTTTCAGCAGCAGCAATATCAGCAACAATAACCACCACAGCAGTATCAACAGTATGCTCCTAGGAATCAGCAGCCCACCCAGCAGTAATACGGCCAGCAGAGGGCCATTTCTTCGGTTGAGTCCATCTTGACTCAATACATCGCCAATCAGGAGAAAATAAATCTGAAGCTGGAAATGGGACAAAGAGTCCTCATTGATCAGGTAACCCAGCTGGGGTTGCAAGTGGCGAACCTTCAGAGACCGCAGAATCTCTTACCGCCACAGCCTGAGGTGAACCCGAGGGGGGTAAATCGGACCTTGGCGCTCACACATGAGCATGAGAACGTGTCAGCCATCGTCTTGAGGAGTGGAACTCAAATACCTACTAGAGAGCCCCCCAAAGGACCGGAAGCACCGTTGGTCGTGGAACGACCAATTGAGAAATTAAATGACGACGGTGCTTCGTCGCCCAAGCCAACTACTCCGGAGGGAGTTCATAGAGAGGAGAAGAAGAAAGATGAGGAAGTGAACCTAAGAGTGTTCAAGCCCGTTGTGACTTTCCCACAACGACTCGCCAAAGCCAAAATCGATGAGAAGTATGGCAAATTCTTTGCCATGGTGAAAGATATGAGTTTACAAATCCCCTTCCTCGAGGCCATCGAGACAATTCCCTCCTATGCTAAATTCTTGAAAGACTTGGTAACACGGGGATCTAGAAAAGAAAAGGTCGTGTTAACGGCGGAGTGCAGCGCACTCATTCAGCGTGCAAATCCGCCCAAGCTCAAGGACCCCAGAAGTTTCTCCATCCCTTGCTCTATTGGGGAAGTGCAAATCCAGAGGGAGCTCGTCGATCTTGGTGCGAGAATCAGCTTAATGCCCCTATCGTTGTACAAGAGAATAGGGATGGGAGACTTAGAGCCCACCGGCATGACATTACAACTTGCTGACCGTTCGGTCAAGTATCCGGTGGGAGTAGTGGATGACCTACCCGTCGATGTGAAAGGAGTACATGTACCGGTTGATTTTGTGGTGATGGACATGCCGGAGGACAAGCATACCCCAATTATTCTTGGACGACCCTTTATGGCAACCATCGGAGTGTTGATAGATATGAAGAATGGGAAGCTTTCCCTCAATGTGGGCCAAGAAAGAGTCGAATTTGACTTAGGCTTGTCGATGAAGCATCCAAATCCCCCGGACGATCCGAGTATCAGTATGCTGGAGAATGAAGAAGATAGAGCTGTTGAAACAAGTGCCTGGGAAGTGCTCTCGAGGAATCCCCCCGATAGCTTGGGGGACCTTGGAGAGCAAGTTGGCTCCCCAAAGATTGAAGTTGCTAATGAGGCGGGTCGCGCGACATGTGATCCCTCCCAGATTTCCTAGGTCTCCTCCTACGAGGAGAAAAGGGAAAGAACCCATGGACCTCACCGGCGATGAGGTCCGGATCCTGAAAAAGATGGCGGTGGATGCCAATTTGAGGGAGAAGCCCCCGGATCCTGTCAACAAAGGGAGGGTAGTCGAGCAAATCTTTTTGCAGCCTCTGAATACACCAATAGCCACAACCTCTGGAGCTGAAGAGATACCGAATTTTGGGCATCACCCGTATCGCCCACCATGAACATCATCGACGGGCGTCGAGCTAACGACGTTAAACAAAAGCGCTTCATGGGAGGCAACCCATGCTATAAACTCTTACTTCCATTTTTAGGACTTTTTCTACTTTATTTTTATCTATTTTTATAAATTAATCCAGCCGCAACAACTTCCGTCGTGAAACTTAGGCGATTTTTGGGTTTTTGCAGAAAACAAGGCCTCAACCGATCGGGTGAGTTCTCACCCGATCAGTTGGGATGTATCAGCTTACGGCCGTGTCTGTCACTAAATGAACCGACCGGGTGGTGAACGATGAGACCGGGTGAGCTGACCGGGTGACCTGGGGGAACTCTCGGAAAAATTTCAGAATTCATCAACCGACCGGGTGACAATATGCGAGACCGGTTGAGGGACCGGGTGAGAAACTCTGAGTTCTGGGGAAAATGTGTGGAGAAGCGAACCGATCGGTTGAGTTCTCAACCGATTGGGTCGCCTGTAGCGTTTCTTCAGCATCAAATTTTCGACCTAAGGTCAACCGATCGGGTGAAAACTCACCCGACCGGTTCGACTTAAAACCTATAAATAACCCCCGACCACCCGTTCACAAACCCTCGCCCGATCTCCTCATCTCGTCGTCGTTTCGTCTCCTCCAACCACCCGACTGCCAAAAATCGCTCTCCCCACGACTTCAAATCCTCCATTAACCTCTCTCTCCAACTCCCCCTTGCACCTCACCATCTATTTCTCTCTTTCCCTCTCCTATTTCTCATTTCTTTAGCCCTAATTCCCAATACCGACCCCCACTTTCGAATTTTTTGCTGAAGAAGAGTGCCGCGGCTCCACACTTCTCCCATTACACGGCATTGGGTCATCTACAAGCGGGGAGCACTAATTGCTACGGGGTAACTTCGCTCCACTTCTCGAATTTCAATTTTTACCCTAATATTTGATTTGCTTGGTTTTCGTGTGTGTGCACTTTGATAGTATTTTGCACCCATTTGCATCACACACACACACATGGCCGGGAGAGAGATAAAAGAAAAGGTATCTTGTGTGAGGAGGAACCGTCTCGTAAGGAACGGAAACAAACACGTCCTCCTCACCGCACACGTGAGCTAACACTTGCCCCTCCCCCGCCTATCATTCCCCCTGTGGACCCCATGTTGGGCCCGCATGGATACATATTTAGGAACCAGGAGCAGAAAGACATCTACCACAGACTTGACACTCGGGGGCATTTATCAACCAAGTTTGCCCACACCCAATCACTCGTCGACCTCGGTGTCTTCACCGAGGTCGAGACTCTTTTTGCTAATCTAGGTTGGTTGGCCTTCCTTAATGCCTCTGCGGTATCCTACCCGTCACTCACCCTAGAATTCCTTTCCTCCCTCGTTTGTGAGTCGGGGTCGACTGTCACTTTTCGGGTGCGTAACCAAACCATTCGCACAAACCTGGACACCATCTGCGATATATTTGGTTTCCCTATTCTAGGGAATGACGCTATCCGGCACTACGGATATCCCCCGGAATTTGACGTCGATAATTTCTGGTTTCACCTCACCATACTCCCTCGCTATCCCCGGGGTAAGGCCAAGGCCTCCTCCATCATCCATCCCATATTTCGTCTGGCCCATAGGATCATATCATCTGCATTTTTCCCGCGGGATGAGTCAGGCACCGTGACTATCCCCGATCTTTTTATTCTCTGGGCCATGACTTTCCCCTTTGTTCGTGATGATGATGGAGTTAGTTTCAGGGCCCCGGTTGTCCCTGTCCATGCTGGCGATTGGCTTGTTTACAAGCTTCTCGAGATTAGCAGGGCCCGGAAGGGCAAGATCTGCTGTGGGGGCATTATCACTATCATTGTTTCTTACCCCCCGTTTAATATCCATATCCCACGTGGTCTTCCCATCGCCGCAGGACCCTCACGTCTAGATCTTGACGTCCTACGACACATTCACATGATTAAGCCCCGCCCCGACGGTCGTTTCGAATTCAATTACTGCCACCCCCCTCGCCCCTACACTATTCTCCCCAACCCCGCTCGCATGACTGTGGCTATCGTGGCGGATTGGACTTTTCCGCCCGACCTTGAGTTCTTTGAGGGGTTGCACCTTCCTTTATTTCCCCCAGACGCACGTAGACCACCTTCCCCTGCCGCCCACTTAGGCGAGCAGGATATTCCTGCGTCCCGGGGAGATATGGGGGCTGGCCCGAGTCGCCCTGTTTCTGCTCCTGGCCCCATCACTTCTGAGCACATCTTAGCGGCCATTTCTAGCCTTGTGTACTGTGCCAGCATGACCACTGCAGCCGGCACTACTTCCACATTACCTGCCGGCACCACTTCTGCCCTTACGTCAGTCCACATCCTTTGGTCGTCGCCAGGTCTCTGCCCGTCTTGCTCTTGAGAGGGAGGTCGCTGCCCTCCGTGATCTTGCCATGTCCTCTGCCCCCTCGGACCCATCACCATCCTCCTTTCTCACTCACCCACGTTTCCTCGCCCTTGAGAGGAACGTGGCCGCCATTCTTCGCCTTCTCACTCACATCCACGGACCACCTCCACCTTCACCGCCTCGACGATCTTCTCCTCCACCCTCCCACACATCCCCACCTCCATCACCTCCCCCATCACATTCTTCTCCACCACCATCCCACCCATCCCCACCTCCCCCACCCCCACCTAGGCGATCATCTCCCCCTCCCTCATCTATTCCCATCCCGGTATCCACTTCTCCTCTCCCGACCACTTCCATCACACCCACACCACCTTCTACCTCCTCCACCGTCACATCATATGTGCACCGCAAGAAATTTCAGGTGCGCTCCAAATCCCTCCCACCTCCACCCACTACTGTCACCATCACGTCTTCTCCCCCCACTTCTATTCCTTTCACCACCGCCTCGATCGCCGTCCTTCCACCACCACCCACCTCCACCGACACCCCTCCCATCGTTCACACCACCACCGCACCTATTCCTCCACCTCTTTCCCCTCTTCTCCGCACACCCCCAGTCTCCCCCACCCACCCATCCACACCCTCTTCCGAGGAGGGCGAGGATTAGCCTTCTCCTGATTTTTTATTTCTCTTTGTTTTTTTCTGACCTCCCCCTTGCATATTTCTGCACTTTCACGATCATATTTCATTGCTAGCATTGTCATGTCTAGCTTGGGGGAAGTCTGTTTTACTGTGTTGTCGTGTTCTATTTTCTTTGTGTGTGTGTGCTTGTTTTCCTTTTTGTCGTGTCGTGTCGTGTAGTTTGTTCATTTTCTTTCTTTCTTTTTCTATTTTCGTGTCGTGTTGCTTGATCGTGATTTTTTTTTCTTTATTTTTAGTTTCGTATCTTTGTTTTTCATTTCTTTTTGTGTCGGTGCGTATTCCCCCCCATTTTCATTGCCCTCCCCGTACTCACTCTTATTGCATTGAGGGCAATGCAAGCTTCAGCTTGGGGGAGTTGCACTTTGTGCACCATTTGAGTCTTTCTTTTTCGTTTTTGTGTCGTTTTCATCGTGTTTTTATTTTTTATTTTCTTCTTTTTATCTCTTTCTCCTAGAGATGAACCCTATGATGAATTGCCACAAAATCACACACACCTAGCATAACATCGATAATCACATTCACTACCCCTAGGATTTCGAGTTCTCTTGCATTTCACGCATCGTGGGTCCACTTAGCTTTTTGTGAGTCGTGTGTCGTGCCTAGCCGTGTGGTGTACTTCTACTTTGTGATTCACTTTATTTACCTGTCCAGGAATGACCCCTAGATTATCATGTTTCGATATGAATATGCGGTACTTATTTCTACTATCTGCTTCTTCTGCATGCTATATATATATCGTACGCTTCATTTCGCATGTGTCGGGATTCCATAATTAAGGACTAGGATAGCCCATTTAGCTCATGCTCTATTTAGCGAGAATAGTTTCCTTCGCCCATGTGTTTAGATTCCGACTTCTTTTTTGTTTTACTTGGTGCAAATCCCCTCGTCGTGTACCGTTCTCCCACTTGGGAGAGTACACATGTATATATCCCAATATCCAAAAATCAAAAAAAAAGGGAGAAAAGAAAAGAAAAACCCAAAAAGAAAAGAAAAAAAAATTGTATAGCCAAAAATCCAAAAAAAATACAAATACCCAAAACCCAAAAAAATTCCTGTGTGAATATTTTCCTACTTGCCGAGAATAAAGGGAAGGCGAGAATTTGCACCAAGTGTTCTTCTCCACATCATCTCAACCCCCATCGGTTTCGAAAACACTTGGCTTAGAAACTTTTTAGCTAGTATCTAGGCTATACTGGTGTGATTTCCTTAACCCTAGTTGTGGAGTCCCCGATGCATGATACTCTTCTATTCTTATACTCTTCTCATGCATGCTTGAGCTAATATTCACCGCAATTTCAAATTTGAATCGATATTTGGGTCATTTCCTAGATTTGTGTATATCGAGCTTTATTGCACATCGTAGATAGTGACACCGACTACTAGCGCACGACCACACTCACTCGCGCTTCACCGCGTGGGCCCACGGCACTTGTCTGGACTCGTACTCCTTGGTTAAGTGATGTGATTTGGCGTTTGCTTGCTTGGTGTGTCGTTTTTGATTTTGTTGGCCCTGACGGGCGATCTAGGATATAGAGTTTTCTTTTTCTCTCTTTCTCTCTATTTTTCCCCTCCGAGCTCCTACTCTCACTCGTCTTCCTCGAGGCCGAGGAAGAGTTCAGCTTGGGGGATTTTGACGTGCGTTTATATTTCATACATTTACGCACGTTTTCTTCCGTGTTTTTTCGTATTTTACCGCCGTCTTTTATTCATTTTCTCGTGTTTTCTTGTGTTTTCTTGTTTTCTTTCACTTTTCCGTATTTTCCGTGTTTTACAGGAGTTTGCTGGCATTTGGGGCATAAAACGATGATATCATGTGCCCCCGGAGCAACGGGAGGAGTCACGCATGACCCATGGGGTCAAACGACGAAGATTGCATCTTTCAGCCCCTCACCCGGTCGGTTGGTCATCTCCAACCGATCGGGTGATGCACGCGTGCACCACCCGGACGCAGCTTGGAGCTCACGAGAAGTCACCCGGTCGGTTCAGTGACCGGGTCAAAAGCTCAAAGTCTCTGGAAATTCGAAGCCGATTTCCAACCGATCGGGTGACCTTCAACCGATCGGTTCACCTGTAGCTAAATTTCAACAGCCTAGACTCGAAGCTCCAACCTGTCTCCTCACCCGGTCCGCACCAAGATCCAACCGGTCGGCACCAAGATCCAACCGACCGCACCAAGTTCCAACCGACCGGTTCATACTGACCGGGTGAAACCCCCGCATTGCGCTGTGATTTTGTGAAGCGGCTCACCCGACCGATTGACTTGTCAACTGATCGGGTGATGTCGTTTTCTATAAATAGAACCCTAGGTTTCCCAGATTCGGGAGTTGGTTATTTTTTACTGTTTTCTTCATTTTGTGACGGCTGTAATTTCCCAGTTTTTGTAAGTTTTCGGATCTTTGTAAAACTTTAGTATTATCTTAATTGCTTTACTACCTTTGCATTCCTATTGTCTGATTATGATTTTAACGGTCCATTTTCATTTAGATCGCTTTTTAATGAATATTTGTGAGTAGTTCCCAAATCCGGGATTTTGGCGGAAACCCCTTCGGAGGCTCTTCCCGATGCGTCCATAGGGTTAGGAAATCGATAGGGATTAGGAATCTAACGGTTACACGGGGTGTTTTATTGTCATCGGCAGGAAAAAGACCGCCTTTGACCGTTGGACCAAGGGGGAATAAACTTGGCGGTTGACTCCCTAGCCATAGCTCACGCCCTTAGCGTAGACGCCGAATCCTAGCGCGCGGGAGCAGCAGGACGAGACGTTGGGAGTTATCGTTGCGAGCTTAGTGCTCCCAGAGTCGATCAGTGTTAATGGACACAGGAGTGCCCACTGATCGAACCCGGGAAGTCCGGCGTATCATCCTGGGCACCGACCAGAATATCGGGCTCATGGGATGCCGGTACCACTTTTAGAGGCAACGTCTCATCATTAGACCCTAATTCCGATCGCCATCCTACCCGTAGGCTGTATCGGCGAGAGCCGCTCGTTGGGGTCGAAACCAGAGTCACGGGTTTTTCTTCATATTGTCTATACCTTGCTTTCCTTTACTGTGACAACCCATCATCCGATTTGGGCTAGCTCGCCCCCGGGGTGATTTTGGTCCTCTTTGACACAAGCACATCCTAGCCTCACTGTGTTCGACCCCCAAGCCACACTACAACACCGTGCGCTTGCGGGTACAAATATCTAAACCTCCTCCAGGTCCCCTGGCCATTTGCGGCTTACAAACCGGGGGCACGTCAAGTGGCGAGCGGGTATCGAACTCAGGGAGGAACAGTGACAGTGTCTTCTTCTAATCACCTAGCTATCGAAATGGTCAAGAATAGTTTGGGGTAAAATTATCACAATCGTTCATATATCGATAGAAATATCAATGAAATAAAGCGCCTAGGGATAGGGAATCCCCGCTACGAACCATATCTCATCGTTGTGATTTATAGGTTACATCATTGCTAGACTTGAATTTTAGGTGATCTAGTCGCAACTAAATGTAGAACCAAGCTCACGCTCTCGCGCTATTGCCGGTCTATAGCAAACTTAGGTTAGGGCCCAATCTCTTGCAAACCCTAACCTAAGCCGCTAGCGTGAAGAACAACATCATCGTTCAACCGTATCTCGAGCCCACTCTCGTGCAAACTCGAGCTACGGCCTAGGTCGAGATAGTTCCTACCCGCCCAATCTCTTGTAAACGGGTATGAGTATAGAATTACGATTGAAACCCCTAGCCTTGGTCCAATCTCTTGCACACCAATTCTAGAAAAGTCCAATCGTAAATCTAAATCGAATTTCTAGGGCTTCCTATCAATTGGGACCCAATCTCTTGCAAATCCCAATCGATATGAATCCCTCGCTATCCGTAATAAATCGATCTCAACCTAACCCTAATCAATTCTAGCAAGAATTTCACCAATTCATCACAATTCAGAAATAGGGTTCATAGGGTTCATCCCTATGCCCTAGGACAATAAAACTACTCACTAATCATCATGCAATTCATAAGAAATTCAATTGCAAATTCAGCACAAATCATTGCAATAGAGAAATTATCAATAAAAATAGAGTTTTTGACAAGAAAAAAGACAAACCAATGAGAATCCAATAGCATCCAACAAAAGTCCCATTTCTAATCTCTCAAAAAGCCTAAATCTAATTATCTAAAAAGCTCTCTAAAAAGGCTGCAAAAAGTATCAAAAAGTTCTCTCTAACTAGGGCAAAAACTGGGTTTAAATATCCCTCAAAATCGTCCAAAAAATCGTGACAAAAACGCCCCTGCACATCCCAGAAATCGCAGTTTACGCAGCAGGCGGGGCGGCTCACTCGGCCGAGAGACAAATGTCACTCGGCCGAGTGACAGACCCTGTAAAATTACAATAAGTCGGGACTTTTTGGGGGTCTGTCTCCGGGAATGACTCGGCTGAGTGACTTTACTCACTCGGACGAGGGGCATTTCTTGCCCGGTCGAGTCGGAACCATCAAAAGCCTATAAATTTACAGTAAGTCGGCCTCTTTTGATGCGGATTTTCTCATGCCACTCGGGCGAGGGGATTTCCATGCTCGGCTGAGTGGACTATCGTCACTCGGCCGAGTGCACACCGATTTCATTCTGTTGATGCGTGTCTGGTCTGGTCGGCAGAGTGATCTTCTTGCTCGGTCGAGTGGGTGGTTCACTCAGCCGAGTGAGATGCTGCAAATACCCAATCTTCATCTTTTCACCTCCTCGTCGCTCCTACGACGTTCCTTCTTCTTCCACTTGTCTTCCATCGCCGAATATCCCCCAAAAGCACTTTGGGTGACACTCCGAAGTGGGTGCAAATCCTCTAGATCTCAAAATCACTCCGAATCGCTCCATATCTCCTGAAATACGACAAAAACAAGAAATCGTGAAAAGCATCGCAATATTATCGAATAATCGTGAAAAACACGATATGAGCGATCAAAGTGGCATGCAAACATGCAGAAAAAGGGTGTAAAATACAGAGCGATCAATATTTCTTACCTCAATCTTCAAAATCACCTAGGAGAAGCACCAAATCGCCAAAATCTACTTGAGAGAGAGGAAAACTTCGCTGAAGGAGGAAAATACGTGGTTGCTGTGCGAGGAAGAAAGAAAGAAAGAAAGAAAGAAAAGAAAGAAAGGGCAGACGTGCCTTTACTTTTCACACTGGCCGCGGTTTCAAACCGCGGCCAAGAGTGAAGCGGCCTCCACACACACGCGCGCTCTGAGCTGGACCAAAGTGGTCGGTTTTGGGAATTAGTTTTTAAGTTGGTCGTTTTGTTTAAAATATTTTTTTAAATATGGCCTAAATGCAAAAATCATCCTCTGTTAAATAGTTATATTAATTAATGATTAATTAACAATTAATATTAATTAACTAAGAATTAATCCCTAATGGAGGAGGGAGGCGGGGGGTGGTGGTGGCGGTGGAGGCGAGGAGGAGGCGGAGGAGGTGGGGGAGGATGGGACGGTGGTTAGGAGGGGGAGAGGGCGGCTCCTCCCCATTCTCCCCCCACCTCCCCGCCACAGCTCTCCCCCTCATCCAATCTCCTACACGTCGTCGATCTCCCGCCTCCTCCCTGTCATCGATCTCCCCCTCCCCCTCCTCCACGCCGCCGATCTCCCCCCTCATCCCCCTCCCACCCATCGCTGATCTCCCCCTTCTTCCTCATCCCGCTCCTCCCTGCCACCGAATTTGATGCATGGACCATTACAAAGAACAAGTACACACCTCCTGCTAAGACAGAAACCGACAAACGGTCAGCCGAAGAAAAGAAAAAAGGTAACTTCAACGCTAAAGCAATGAATGCCCTATTTTGTGATGTCACAGGTGCAGAGTTCAATCGAGTGTCTCAATGTGAGACATCACATCAAATCTGGCACACGCTTGAGGTAAGCCACGAGGGTACAGAAAAGATAAAAGAATCCAGGATTAATATGTTAAATTCTAAATTTGAAAGTTTTAAAATAGAAGAAGGCGATAGTATTAGCGAAGTTAATACTCGATTCACTAACATTACCAATTAGCTTGCAGGTTTACGAAAAAAGATTCCTGAGTATGAACAGGTTATGAAGATAGTACGATCCTTTAGACCAGAATGGAAGGGAAAGACACTGCCATTCGAAAAGCGACACCTAGAAGAGCCGATGAGAAATTTCATGGCCTATGAGATAAAACTCGAAGAAGACAAGAAGATGGAAGGGAAGCCTAAGAAGAAGAACGTGGCATTCAAAGCTATTGAAGATAGCTCCGATTCTGACTACTTCGATCGAGACGAGAAGGAGATTGCATTAATATCGAGGAACTACATGAGATTCCTCTAAAGTAAATATGCTAAAAGAAAATCCCGGCTTACTAATGAAATTATCTGTTTTGGATGTAACAAACCAGGTCATGTACGGAGAGACTGCCCCTGGGAAAAGAACTGCGACCAAGGAAAAGGCAAGGCGAAGGAGAAAGAGAGAAGAAGAAATCGCAAGGAGGAGTAGTTCGAAAAGCCGAAGAAGAAGGCATTTGTAGCATTTGATCGAAGCAACGTCTCTAGCTCCGATGAATCATCGACATCATCCGACGAAGAAGAAGAAGAAAGGAAAGAACGAGCACACATGTGCTTCATGGCCTCAACTTCTGGAAAGGTAAGAACCTCTACACCTCCTACTTCTCCAAATCATTTTAATGAATACGACATATTGAGTAGCGATGATGATAGTGATAATGATTTTGATGTTAAAGATGCATATGATGAATTGTGCAATGTTCATGAACTAGTTAATTAGAGAATATCATAAATTGGACAAGAACTTTAGTGCATGCACCTAGAAAAGAGAAGAAATTGAGAAGGACGATGAAAAATTGATAAACAAAAATAGAATGCTTATGGACAAGGTCAATGGACTAAAAATTAGAATAGATGACTTAGATAAGCTATTGATCACCACAAAAGGAAAATATGATGATCTGTACAAAGTAGTTGACAAATTTAATAAAGGAAAAGGAAAACTTGATGATCTTATTGATAGACAAAAACCATAGGGAAATAGAACCGTCCTATGATTTGATCAATCCTACCCTAAGCATGTAGATATGCATGTTCAGAGTTATAATTTCAAAAATAGGTTGATCAAGGTATGTATCCCCAAGAACCGCACAAACCAAATGAAGTACATGTATGTAAATGATTTTATGCTTAATGCCCATTTTAGTAGAAATTATAAATATGTGCATGATGGGAGTACTAAACCTTATTGGGTTTGGTTTCCATTAAAATGATATCTCTATATCATGACTAATCCCCCGAACCCTAATGAAAAGGGGTACCAAAATTTTCTGATTTACCTTCAGGTGCTCATAAACTAAAGGGAAGTGGACTCATCTTGGAATTCAATGTTCATATGTATCAAAGAAAAGAAACAATGCTTAAAGTCTGTAAGAATATTTCTTAAAATTTTATAAATGTTTGAATATAATATTGACTGCATTTATGTTCTCATTATCCATCTTTATTTACTATGTGTACTAGTCATAACTCATGCCCTCGGGCACGGTTTATTTAAGATATCCTCTCAAAATCTTTGTTCTCCCCAAAAATTACTTTCCCCTCCAAAATCTAGACGAATAAAAATCTAGTTTCGACAACCTGTCCCCTCGGGCACGGTTCATTTAATTTATCCCCTCAAAATCTTTGTTCTCCCCAAAAATTATTTCCCCCTCCAAAATCTAAACGAACAAAAATCTAGATACGGTGCCGGCGCCTTTGGCGCATAACCCGTGCTCACGTACCCTCAGACACGATTCATTTAAGATATCCCCTCAAAATCTTTGTTCTCCCCTAAAATTATTTCCCCTCCAAAATCTAAACGAACAAAAATCAAGCTTCGACGCGAGCGCCTTCGGGTGTGGGGAAAAAAATTTAATTCGGGCCAAAAGTGGGGGGGGATGAAATGGTAGTGTTTTTTTAGCAAAAAGGGAAAGGGTCGGTATTCTGCGCAAATGTAATGATTGCGGGGGGCACGAAAATGAAGGGGGGAAGTGCATTAGTGTGGGTGTGTGTGTGTATGGTGTGTGGGTAAAAAGTGAAATGAGATGGTTTTTTAAGCAAAAAGTGGAAATGAGTGGTACTCTGTGCAAATGTACTGAGTGTGGGGCGTTTGAAAGTTAAAGGAAAAAAGTGGTGGTTTTTCAAAACACCCATCTAAACCCTTCTTTTACTAAGATTAAATCCTAGACATTTTTCTATCAACCTCTTTATACATCAGCATGATATCAGCTTGTCCTAGTCAGCCCTAAAATTCAAAAATCGCTGTCAAATGTAATATAGATTATTCAATGCTTTATGAAATTCATGATAAAGAGATATTGAGACATATGGCAATATTGAGATCTTTTCTTATATACTCATATTCATGTTTTTTTTATTGAATATCAATTTAGTCTATTTTACATATTATGCTCTTTCTTTTGCTATATACATCTGACACGTGGTGTGAAGTTTTATTTTGTCACATGGTATCAAGTTTTATTTTGTCACGTGGTGTGTAAGTCTATATGAGCTTCAGAAATGATTGACGTCGTTGGCTAGCATCATGGAGGTTAGCTGACATTAGTGAGCACCAACACGTTGAGGATTTTGGGCTTTCACCCTTGGAACCGTCCTTGGGTGAAAGTCATGTACGTAGTGGTGAGCTTGTCTTTAATTTTAGATTTTTGTGGAATAACCATAGTAATTGTTTGGCCGAATGAGACAATTGGTTATGAATAAGTATTTGATCTACATGAAGGTAAAGTAACCAGATGTAGCCTATTTGGTCGTATAGCCAAAAATTAAGAAAAAACATTTTGCTTTTTAAGATGGTAGGGATTCATCGGTGCCATTCGATTTTGTCACTCATATTCATGTTTTGTTTATTAAATATCAATTCAGTCTATTTTACATATTATGCTCTCTCTTTTGCTATATACATCTGACACGTGGTGTGAAGTTTTATTTTGTCACGTGGTATCAAGTTTTATTTTGTCACGTGGTTAATTTATTTATTACGATTACATATTTTGATGTGACAAAGGGGGAGAAGATGTATAATGCATATAAAATTGTAATGTTATTGCAAATTTAATATTGTTGTTGATGTTATTAATCATGGCGTAATAGATATTGCATATTGACAATTATTTTAGTTAACCACACTTGGAATATAATATGAAACTTGTGCATATTTTTTCTTATCTCTAACTAGCTTTTGATGCAGGGGGAGTAACTTATTCATAGCAATCATGCATCTCTGTAGGGCGAGCGTAAGTTATCTTTTTAATTCTCATATTATATTTTTCTATTTTATATCATTTGTTGTCATCATCAAAATGGTGGGAAGTGTTGGGATATCAAGACCCATCCCAATGGAGTTTTGATGATATTCACAAATGATATGTGTGCTAACGATCTACTTCAAGGGTGCATAGGAAACAAATGATGATATACATATAGCCATGAAGAACCAATGTATGGAGTAGCTCAAATGAAGACTTGAAATCCATGATCGTGGAGTCAACTTTAGAGTCAAGGCATGGAGCAAGTGAAGACTCAAGTAAGGACTCAAAATCAAGACACGATGGCCCAAGACAAGAGAACGAGACTCAAGAAATCAAGAAGAGTGGAAATTGTAAGTTAGAGTCTCATTTTGTTAAAGTCAATATCATGGAGCTACACACTCATAAAATTTTTTTGAGAAATGTTTTTAAAATGTGTTTAAATATTTTAAATTAGTATATAATTATTTTTAAATAATTTCAACGTAATTTGATAAAGAAAAACTCATGTATCAGAAAATAATCGACTATGATCTTCTGATAACTGACTATCAGATAGCAGATTTAAGCTAGAACTTTTAGGTTTCTACAGTAGTCGACTATCACTCCAATAGTCGCCTTCTTCTGGAGATAACCGACAATCTGGGTTAACTATCAGTTTTTTATGGAAGCACGATTTTCGTTTTGTAGCTATTACTAGCCGTTGGAAAAGAGATTTTTGAGCACGCTTTGAGCTGTTTTTCAACTCTATAAATACTAGAGACCTCGGATCATTTTGATATCAATTTCTAAGCATTTTTTATTATTATCAAAGCTAAATTCTCAAAGCTCTCATCTTTTTAAAGCTCTTATTGGCCATTGTTTTTAAATTCTCTTGTGTAAATTTCTGATATTTTTATAATCATTTCTGGCCATATTGAAGCTTGATCTTAATCTCTAATGCTCAAAGATTTTATTTTTGGAGATTCAATTTTCAAGTTACTTTTGATCAACTTCTTTTTTTCTTGATCAAAAGATTTGATTTTTATATAGCCACACTAAAATCACAAGCTTCATATATTGGCTATATGAATCAAAGGGTGTAACAAATTTATCGTCAAAAGGTTTGTAATGCCTTTGGAGAATGTAATGCCTTTGGAGAATGCTTGGTAAGTTGTACTCCATAGTGAAAGGGAAGTGTTGTGTTTTGTGGAAATTCCTAGTTGTGTTGTAACTAGTGTTAGATCTGGATCTAAGCCTAGAGGTGGGTGAATATGCTATTAAAAAATATCGTGCAACCCATGAACAATCACACACAGTTATAGTAGATTCAGAGTAAATAAAAAGCAATCACAAATGCACAGCAGATTTACCCTGGTTCGGTCGATCACCACGACCTACGTCCAGCCTCCGAAAGCAAATATTATATTAATAATATACATGCACAACCGTAATAGCTAGAGAACCAAAGTCTCTGCACTCACCAAGCTCAGTACTCCACTCACCGTGTTCAACACCATCAATCCTAATATATGCTCTCACTTGACGGCACTCGGCACGTTCCTCTTATCTAGACCACCACTAGACAAGACTCCAAATAGTCAAAAGTAAAATGGTAAAGTTTCCCCTAGGGAGGTCAAATAATACTATACAAAAATAATAATAATAGTTTAGAAATTTCAGTTTTGTGTAGCCGTCATCGTCTCCGTCAATTAGTACGGGCCAGCTCTCGTCTAGCAAGATGTAGTCGTCTCCCGTCTTCGCAGCAACTCAAGTTGCGGCTATGACTCTCCTCTCTCCTAGGATGTTTTAGCTTTGGCACTCTTCTTGAAGTCACGGCAAGCAATGTGGATGTGGATGTTGTGGCACTTGGCTTGGATGGCCTCTTGGGAGTTCCACTTGATTGCGGCTTGCTTGGTTGTTGCTGAAGTTGCGGCCTATAGTAGTGCACGCGCAAGGGACACTACTAGAAAACTATGCAGCACAAACAGTTCTGCCAACTGTTGGTGCTATTTTGTATGAGCACCAACGGTTATTCTGTTTGTGCTTTGCTATTTTTAATTAACCGAAATAAAATTAACAAAAAATAATGATTTACCCTGTAAATTTCCAGCTGGAACCGAATTGTAAATTTGTAATGGCATACTTGTAAATAAATGGTATGTAGACATTTCCGTGCGGATAATAAATCTCATTACCTTTTGTTTGGTTCTCCTTAATCCCTCGCTCATCCCCAAGGAACGCCTTGAGCACAAGGTGAATCAATTCCTTCTCGATCGGTTTCTTTAATCTTCTGTTATTTCAAAGTTCATCTTCGATCCGTTTATGTTTTGCTTAACATCGATTGTCATTTGGTTACAAGAGAACCATGAGCAACAAAATTTTATTGCCAGATGAAGGGTATAATGTATTACAAACTCTGCGGTTGATTATGAGCAGGTTCTGTGGAGACATGGTTCAGGCTGGCAGCGCACTGTGATAAGTTGAGATGGCTTTCAGAACACGAGAGCATGTGTGGATCCAGAACATCACCATGTGACTCGTGGTCACTGGTTATGCACCAAAAAAGCGCAAGTAAAAAGGGGCAGGCTGAAGTCCAATGTAGGGTTCCATGGAAAAGTACTTCACATAATTTTGCAAGTAGAAGTTTCTGCATCTCGTCAATTTTTTGCTATGAAAAAGACTCTGTACTACCCTATTTTAGTAGACCTGTTGTAGTTTGGATCTTCTTCAAATGCAGAACTCTTTTGCTGCTAGATTTCTTTTCTTGTACTTTTGTTTTCTTTTTTATGTTGCAGTTCAAATTATACGGGATGCCATGGTTTTTACCATGTGACAATCTTTAACTTTATATATTTAAATATTTAATATCAAACTTTAGATGTTTTCAGTTACATATGTCAATTGTGATTTTATAGCACATATTTGAAGTAAAAAAAAAGTCTAGAGTTTAAATGCCTCTTGCATCGCTTCGCTTCAGGCAAGGAATTGTTCTCCCATTCAAATGGAAAAACCGTTGAATTGTCACTTGGGCCCAGCTTGGTGGCAAATAGGTGAGGATGTCTTAGTTTACATCCAAGAATTAGAAATGTTGAAAAATACCATAGTGTTGGGTCTGTCGGTATAATATTCTCTTGATATTTGAACTTCGAATAGAACATATGCATGTTAAATGTTGTATGGGATTAATTGCACAGAAGCAAAAAACATATTTGTTTCATTGTTGTGCACCAAAAAAGCTGATGCAGATAACTGGTCTATTTATTGTGTAAAGTATTATGCATTTTTACATTGTACTTAGTTGACGTACTTATAGGTCGACTCACATATCTTTTGGCTAAAGAAATAACCATGGCTCAGGTATTTATTTTCTTGTTTATGTCGGTGTACACTTGTTACATATCCAGATCTTCACTGAAACTGAAACACATGTGTTCATATTCTCTAATATAATAGAATTGCTCGAGTTGTGTGCTGATTTTCGAAATGTTTGCGGAGAAATCACCTGAAATCCTTGTCGACCACGGATTTTACTGGTTGTTGGTACCAATCAACCTCAAATTCACCTTGTGTTAACATCAAAATAATCAAAATTACATGTGCGCTTATGACCTGTAATTGGTTTCGTGAAATTTTTTTCAGTTGTCAGGTATCCTAATGGACACATCAAACCTTACTACTGCAAGTTACACCTCCAAGGATAAGTACTTATTGACATTGTTGCTTGAGCAGGCAGGTTTGGATGTAGTGGACTGTATGAACTATGCGAGTTTTGAAACATCACATGTAACATGTTAATGCAAGGTTCTTCATGATCACAATAAATGAAACCATGCTTTTGGCATGAAGCACAGTGCTTATGCCTTTGCAACTGGTGGTTACTATCAGAAACTACAGTGGAAAAAAGAAAGAAGGGCATGAACAAATATGTATAATTTATTGGAAAATGTGTGTGAAGTAGTGCTGTAGGTTCTGGAATTGCTAACTCATAAAAAGAACTACTATACATTTGGAAACATCAACTAGGATGCATGATATCTCCAATCTAAAGGTGAAGGAAATGCATCTACCTTCAAGTGATTTAGAGTCACAGGTAACAGTGATTGGTATATGCAATTTCATAATGCATCTACCTTATGCATTGATCATATCATATATCGTGTTGACATGAGCTCCATAGGCATTTCACTCGAGGAACTCTTCGCTCGTGAGCAGCCATAGAAGAGATGCTCTGCTTTTAAGGTAATTAAGAATTTTGTGTGTTTTCAGCATAAAGATATACCTGATAATGAATATTAATAATCTTGATATCTCTTAGAATCAAAGAAGCTGCAGCTGTTTGTGATAGTCTCAAAATATCACGACAAGCAAAAGAACTTCAAGGTAATCAACAAATTAAGAGAACACACAATATTGTTCTCAGGATATTACTTAATAGATCTCATTCTTTCGTTATGCCGTCCTAGCTTTTATTGTAAGCTATATTACCCTGGTTAATGTACTAGTTAGATAAATTGCAGCAAATTTTTTGGAACAACCCCTTCAAATGACCTTGTGGACATTTTGATGCATCCAATGGCGAGGTGTGGTCTAGGATCTCACATGTCGCATGAGTTGCATGTCTCTAGTGTTTTCTAATACAAGCTTTGTGTACCATTACTTTCTTAATTATTTCCTGCAAACATTATGTATGGTTAGTTGCATTTTGTTAATCATCATTTTGTTAGCAATGCTTTTGTGTTTATTTGTGTTTATAAATGCGTACATAATTGTATGAACACAATATTTTCATTGTAAGGGGACATTTTGTTGTGGTCATGTATATTTATCTTAGATATAGTTCCTATAGAATGTAAGTAATTAATTTTCATTCATGTTACTAATTTTCAGGATCACCGCCTGAACTTCGAGCGAGGAGTTACCAATCACACCATGAAGTTATACATAGAATGCCACAAGGAGTTACGAATCCCACCATGAAGCTATATGTACAATGCAACATATCAGTAGAGGAATGCAAATAAAGATCAAGATGGACATAGCTTTTCCAGACAACATGATGATGACTACACATATTGTGCTTTTTATTAACATGAAACACATATGGAGTTGTATCATATTTGTATTTGTGTAGTTACTTTGTAGTCATAGTGTCGGACTCCATTTGGATTCAATTCTTGTTAAAGTGTTTACCTTTGTAACCAATTTTGATGTTACAAATATTTATATTATTATTGGTGTTAATTTAAATGCAATTTTATTCAAGGTTTTGGTATGATATAAAAGTTTTTGTATTGCATTGTACATTTTGAGGTACTATTTATGAACATCTGAATTTAACACAATTTCTTTTTTTCAAATTTCAATTAGAAATTTGGATTTAAAAAAATAAAATGGCAGCACCGACGATGGGGATTGTTGGTGCTTTTGAATCATGTATGTGAGCGTCATATGTGGCATCCAACGTGGAAATAGATTAAAAGAAAACCTTTAAAATTTTAAAATTAATAGCACCAACAGTTCATTCCCTTGGTGCTGTAAAAAAACTGTTGGTGCTGTACAGCACTTACAATCACCGCTCCAACAGGCTACAGACCGTTGGTGCTGTGAGTACCCACGGTTGAAACCGTTGGTGCTGCATGCAGCTCCAACGAAATTAACTGTTGGTGCTGCGATGTTTTCTAGTAGTGGGAGGCTTGGTGCTGCAGCAGTGCGCACGCAGGGGTGCCCTGGTGCTGCAGCAGTGCGCGCACGGGGGCTTGTTGGTGCTGCTGTAGTGCGCGCGCAGGGCTTGGTTGCGGCAGCTGCAGTGCGCACACAGTGATGGTTGGCTCTCTCCTCCTTGGTTACTGACTTGCGGCAATAGGGTTCTTCAAGTAGGGTTGCGGCAAGATGATGAATACTTGAGTTTTGTGCAAGGTGTTTGGAGATTGGCTTCTTTGGACTTGCGGCTATGGGCTTTTAGTTGCGGCTAAGGATGCTCTTTGATGTCTTGCACAAGGTGAAGGAATATGGCAACAAAGCTTGAGGGGTATGGCACTTTGGCTTTTGGCTTTGTGTGCCTGGATATTGCGGCTATGGGGTTTAGGATGATGAAGCTTTGGGCAAAGGAGGATGGTGCTTGAAGATGATAGTTGCGGCTAAGAGAGGTTATTGGCAATGAAGCTTATAGCAAGGATAGGAGTTTTAGCTTTGGCTTGCGATTAGGGCTTTTGGAGATGGAGGGTTGATGACGCAACTATTTACATTGGATCTTCAATATGGCCGAGCCCTTCTATTGGTGTATGCCGTAACTTCTAGCCTCCTTGATTGCTTGGTTATATAGGAATGAGCTAGGGTATTTGTGGCCAAGGGGAAATTCTAATGCTAGGGGGATTACAAATTCTAATGGAGATAGGAATATAAGATTTGGAGGGATTTGAATAGGATTTGATTGGGGTTTGTTTTGATCTCATTGCAATACAAATAAGATTAGGAATTTGAATGAGATTTTATTTGCAATGCTAATAGGATTAGGATTCGAATTGAATCTCTAATTGATTTGAATCAATCCAAGGAATATTTGAATGAGATACTCCATATCCCTCCATCTTTGACCAAGTTCAAATTGCCATATGGATAGCAATTTCTCCATCTTCCAATTTGCTATGTGTATAGCAATTTCTCCATCAATTGACTTTGTCATCGCTTTGAAGATTTACAAGCACGACATTCCTGAAAACACTTAGCACACACATTAGAACGTTCACACACGTTTGTTATCATCAAACACGAAGTTTACAATCGTTGTATCTAACATACATTGTATCCAACAACTAGGTGTTTGGAAATTCTTAACAAGTGAAGCTAGGTGGTTGTACAAGTCCTCTTCATTGGGTTGATGCAAGGTTGCTCTCTGGTTTGAGAGCAAGTGGATTGGTTGCTGGATGTAGTCAACGGTTGTGCCAAGCCAGGGTACAATCTTGGTGTTTGCGTTGTGACTCTTTTTGTCTCTACTCTTTATTCACTGCTTGTAATCTTATTTCCACTGTGCTCATCATATTTATTTTATTACAAGCTCATAAATTTGTGTTGATTAAGTACCAAGCGAGGTAACTCTCCTTGGAGACTTAGCCAACAAATAGAAGGATTTAATTTACATGAAATTTTTTTTTTACTTTATATACAACAATATTCAACCGTCCTTCTAGTGTTGTCTGTCATCCACAAGATCCCACAAAAATCAATGCACATGCACCAATTCCCATTTGTCTTCTTGACCAATACCTTATTCACCAACTACTCCAGTTACTTTACATTAGAGATGAATCCAACACTAAAGTAGCATTCTGCTTTTCAACCCATGTACTCATCTTCTTCTGTCAAACCAGCTTAAAGTATGATCAACCTCTAACATGTGCATTTAAAACTTAAGGTCTATGATTGGCATATCGTATGGAGACCACGAAAAGGCATCCATATTGTCCTAGAGGAACCGAACCAAAACACTCCCCCTATAGTTCACCCAACAAGGCCTTAAGTTATAGTACATTCCCATAAGAAACATCACTCTCTCCACTTCTTCATAGGTGTTGAGTGAAGGGCTCGCATCACATACATTAAGTCTATCTTCTCAATGGGCAAGTTAGGTGTCCCTTCTTGCACTTTAAGAAGCCTGAGGGCATTTGTTGTACTATTGACACACATCACTTTGCATCTATTTGAATTCAATTATAGTCTAATCATAAATATTTAATTGTTTTTGTAGAATTATTGTACACATTCTATAAGCACAGAACTCAACATACGGGTGAACACTATGGGTATTTGACACTCGACCCACTCATTGCAAAAAGTTCTATTGACTTTGCAACGGGTAGATCGAGTGTCAAATATCAATGGATTAACTTGATTTTTATAAAACGTCTGATCTAGTACAAGCACGGCGATTTTCTGTATGGAGCGAAAAAAATTGCGTGAAGCCATATATAGTAAGGATGTACTGCTGTGTGTAATACACGAGTGATGTTATTATGAGCACACATAAATTTTGATCAACTAGCCGTTTATCTTTCAAATACACATATCTGCCTTCTTTGATCATGTGAGTTGGCCTTGGCGACATGTATGAGAAAAACAGTGGGTGTTTGAAGCGCTCCGAGATGAATCAAGAAAGATGGTAGAGTCTGGAAGGCTTGAGGCCGGCGGTGACGTTGAAGTAATCCAGCGTGCTGGTCCACTTGAGCACGTCCTTGAGCCGGTGCACCCCGATGGTGTCCGGCACGAACTCGTGGGAGCAGTTGTTGATCTTAACCGGCACAGGATAGTCGTACATGGCCGGCTTGTTGTTGAACCGGTTCTTGGCCTTCTCCCCCTCCCTCAGCCACTTGCCCACCATCAGATCCTCCGACGGACCCCCCGGCTCCCTCCTCGGTATCTCCGCGGTCGCTATCCACTCCACCAGGTCCCACGACAGCCCGTACCCCGCCCCGTACATGAACCAGTGCCACGGGTCCATGCTGTCGCACGGGATCACGAACCCGTAGTAGAGGTCCTCCCTCGGCAGCCTCCTGAATGACTCCGCCAGCCTCGGCAGCCGGAGGTAGATGTCGTCGTCTGCCTTCATCACGTAGTCGTACGGCGGCCGCCCGCCGGTGGAGTCGAGGATGGAGGGGAGGCTGGAGAAGTAGTGGAAGGTCTTGCCGTCGTTCATGTTCTCGGCGCAGTTGAGGACGATGATGTCGTCGTGGGCGAGGATCTCGAGGGCGATGAGGGTGGGGTGTTCGGGCTTGGTGAGGTTGCAGAAGACGTACTTGATGTCGATGTGGACCCAGGGAGGGATGGACTGGGACTGGAGGGAGTATACCATGCGGAGGAGGTGGCGGCGCTCGTAGCGGTCGGGCAGGGTGAGGATGCCGATGAGGAGGCGGAACTCGGGCCGAAGAGCGGCAGGGTCGGCGATGCCGGTGAAGTGCTTGGCGTAGGAGGTGGTGGTCCCGGGAATCGAAGGGGAGGAGCTGAGGCAGGAGGTGGCTAGGGTTTGGAGATAGTGATCGTTGTGGTAGACGACGACGATGAAGGTGACGGCGAGGAGAGAGATGGGGACGAGGAGGAGGAGGAGTGAGGAGGAGGAGTGAGCTGGTTTCATTGTTTGGTTGCCCTGAGATGTGATCGGAGATCATGATCGACGTTGCATTAAGTAGGGTACTTCGTTGGCGATCGACTACGCTAAAAGGGTTGACTTCACTTAATTATGCAATGCCGTTTGACTATTGCGAACGAGTAACATGGGGAGATAAAGATGTGAAGTTGGAGTGAAGAGCAGGCTAGGTACTAGATCCGATGAACCAGGCGTCGAACGGGTGTTTGAGTTTACGGAGAAAAAATTTGATTTTACGGAGAAATCCGATGAACCAGGCTAGGTGACACGTGACAACAAATCAATTAAATCTGATTTTCTTCTTTTTCGTTTTCCAAAACTGGGTTTTGTAACTTCACCAAATTAAATAACCTCCCAATTAATCAAAACCCTCCTTATTTTCTTTCGTAATTAAACTCATCGCGTCTTCTTTCTCCCAAGTCCCAACCCGCCTCCGCACGTCCTCTCTCCTCCGGGATTTTTTCTGCCTGGAAATTTTTTGCAGGAGTTAGCACAGACTCTAGAAGATGGATTATAAGAAACGTTTTCTTTGCAAACCCATGAGAAAATCAAGGAGGTCTGCAAACACATGAGACGTTTTCTTTGCGGTTTTCAAGTGCAATTGAGATGGATTACAAGAAACATGTTGTGGAATAACTCCAAAAGCAAAACGTTATCACACTTAATTTGTATAAAGCAAAATCAGGGCACAAGTGCTGGTGAAGTTCTTATCAACCTTGATCAATTTTCTAGTTGGCTTGTTTCTTGTACAAGTATGTGCAGTCTTTCAGCTGTATGTAGAAAGGAAACAAGAAGTTATTGGATTTGTTTGGGTTGATACAAGTCGTTTGCGACTCATTCCAACTCTGATCTATACATACATGGAAGTTCATGTCCGATGAGAGGTTCCTGTTATTAGCTTAGTACCAAAGTTTTGTTCTGTTGAATAACCATTACTTCTGTGATGTAGTCTTGTTATTCTTGTTCAGAATTTCACCATGTGTGTTACCTGAAGCACCACGCTTATTGTGGCTAAAGGCTGTCCAAACTTTCTTTAATGTGAATCTCTTTCGTGAGTTCCCTTCATTATTTTGATCATTTTTATTAGAAACCCATCCTGTTAAAAAGCAAAAGCCTGCAAGAACAAAGAGTCCTTAAGATATAATCAGTCATTAAGTTCTGCTGATAATGTTGTATATGAATGACATACCCCACTAACAAAATGTTAAAACATAATTAAAGATGGATGGTTGTAAACTTGAAATGCAATGCCTTTTGGTGTTCTAAATTGGAGCATTCAATGATTAGTGTAACGGAACCACACAACCTACATGAAGTCGTCATTAATCCATATGTACATCTGAAATCTCTCTCCCCAAGCCCCCGATTTTTGTATGATGACCGGGCTGGAGATTTTGAAAATGTATACAGAATATCATATAGGGGAGGCCGATGGGCAATTGGAATGGCAGTTCTGATCATAATGCTGAAAGAATGAGCTTGGCACGTTACAAGGCAATTGATTGCAAAAGATGATGTTTATTAGGAAAAGAAAAGGATTGCAAAAGAAAAGTTTTGGCCTATTGTGGTTCTATTAGGAAAGCATGGTCCAATCGTTGCTTAAAATTAACTCCGTCATATATTTGCTAATTAAATTCTTTTTGGCTAATTACGAGAGAAAATCAAGGAGGGTTTTGATTAATTGGGAGGTTATTTAATTTGGTGAATATACAAAACTGTTCCTAACCCAGTTTTGGAAAACGAAAAAGAAGACAATCGGATTTAATTGATTTGGTGCCACGTGTCGCCTCCCTATTGGGAGGTTACCATAGAGGTTATTGTAGGGGTCATCAAATTTTTTTCTCGAGTTTACCACACTCAAACAATTATATACAACACACCTAGGCGTGGCAAAAGAGCTCAGGCCCGCGGGTGCCCGGCCCGTCGAGATCGGGCTTTTTTTCCATTGGTCGTGCTTTGGGCCGGGCTCAAGCCTGTACAGTGCCATTTTTGGCGGGCTCGGGCAAGGCTTGGGCATACCATTTGCCCGCCTGGTCCGGCCTGGAAAATATATTCAATATTTAGATTTTTTTTATATTGTTGTAGAAACACGAGTAATGTTCTAGTGCTATCAAGTGGGGGTCTCTTGTGCAATGCAATGTAAAATCTAAAATGGTATCATGAATTTATAATCTTTTGACATGGGGGTGGGGGATGTTAGTTTTATATTGCTTTTTGTTATGAATCATCATCTGGGGAGAAACCCCCAGCTCTTTATTTATAGCATATAAAGGAGCGTATACAGATAAGATACAAAAGATACGGGCTTATATATAAGATAAGCCGTGATCCCAACCGACTAACTAACTCGGTATTATCCCTTCACAACACTCCCCTTATCCAGCCATAGGTATGGACGCTGCTCACGAATACTTCAGGATTCTGAGTGTAGTGGGAGTCTCACATGGGGTGGATACTTCAGGATCCGGAGTTGGTGAGGTTTGCCTCGTTAAAACCTTTAGCTATGGAAAACCATGTGGGAAAAGCCATAGTTAAGGAAAAAGAGTACAGACACTCTCTAACTCCCCTTGATCTATACAAGCACTCAGGCTTTCAGATCTCGTAGGCGCATCATCCCAATTTTTTGTACAAATTTCCTAAAGGTAGCAGTATGAAGGGCTTTAGTGAACAAGTCTGACAGGTTGTCACATGATTGTACTTGTCTGACGTCGATCACGCCATCTCTCTGTAGCTCGTGCGTCCAGAATAATTTGGGGAAATGTGCTTCGTTCTGTCGCCTTTGATGTAGCCACCTCGTAGCTGAGCTATGCAAGCAGTGTTGTCCTCGAGCATGGTAGTAGGTTCAAGGTACCCAGACTTCAATCTGATCGTCACCAGGATGTAATTTACAACTAACCGTAGCCAGACACATTCTCTGATTGCTTCATAGATGGCGATGATCTCTGAGTGATTAGATGAGGTCGCCGTCATGGTTTGCTTGATAGATCTCCAGGAAATGGCTATCCCACCATGGGTAAACACATACTCTATCTGTGACTTTGTATTGTGGGAATCAGACCTGTAACCTCATCAGCATAACCAACAAGTGCAGATGATAATCTATTTTTGTAAAAGAGCCCCAAATCTATAGACCCTTGGAGGTAGCGCAGAAGGTGTTTTACCCCGGTCCAGTGGCGCTGCGTATGCGCTGCACTGTATCTGGCTAGTAAATTTACTATGAACGATATATCGGGACGTGTGCAGTTGGCCAGATATAGAAGTGCTCTAATAGCACTCAAATAAGAGACTTCTGGACCAAGTATATCATCACCCTCTTCTAGCAGCCGAAAGGGGTCTTTATGTGCATCTAGAGATCGTACCACCATAGGTGTACTAAGTAGATGGCATTGGTCCATATGAAATCTTTGCAACATTTTATTCGTATTTGTGGTTTGGTGTAATAGCATTCCGTCTTTTAGATGTTCAATCTGTAAGCGAAGGAAGAATTTCGTTTTGCCTATATCTTTCATTTTGAATTCTTTTATCAGGCTTACAGATATCTCAGTGATCTCTTCAAGAGATCCAATGAGATTTGGATCGTCTACGTAGACTGCTATTATGACGAATCCTTTTCCCTTTGCTCTTATAAAGATGCAAGGACAAACTTCATTATTGTTGAATCCTTGTTGTACAAGGAATTCACTTAGTCTGTTATACCACATCTGTCCCGATTGTTTAAGACCATATAATGATCTTTGAAGCTTAACAGAGTAGACGTCCCAAGGTCTATCTTTTAATTCAGCAGGCATTGAAAAGCCATCCGGAAGTTTCATGTATATCTCCTTGTCGAGATTACCGTATAAATATGCAGTCACAATATCCATTAGCTGCATATCTAGACCTTCCTTTGCTGTTATGCTTATCAGGAATCGGAAGGAGATCGCATCCATGACCAGGGAGTATGTTTCCTATTAGTTAATACCCGGTCTTTGGAAAAATCCTTGTGCTACAAGCCATGCTTTGTAGCATGTGATCTCATTATTTTCATTTCTTTTTCTCACGAATACACATTTGTATCCCACTGGTTAGACACCAGTAGGTGTCTAGACTAATTGCCCAAAGACTTTACATTTCTTAAGCGAGTCCAGCTTAGCTTCTATTGCCTAATTCCACTTTTGCCAATCATTTCTACGTTTGCATTCAGCAACGGAATGTGGATCATGATCATCGTCGCTTCCGGCGACGTGAATAGCAATATGAAATACAAAGTCATCGTCGACGACTATACTCTTTCTGTCCAACACATCCTCTGTACGTACATAATTTAATGATATTTCAGTTTCTCCCGACAGTTCTTTTACAGTGGATTCCAGGAGGGGTGAGTGTATGAATATGAGCTCATTTCTCTGTGGGGGTATCGTACCAAGGTCTCTGGATATTTTTCTTTTTCTTGGATGTTTATCCTTGGAGCTTGATGATCTACCTCTTTTCTTTGAGGTGCAACCACTTCTGCTGGTGGTGGATTACATCCATTCTCGGGGATGTCAACCATAGCTGGAGTATTTGCAGTAGGGATGTGTGATTTGACAATCTTGTGGTTGTCAGTTAATGAGTCCGGTAATCGATGGACAGTGTCTTGAATGTGGAGGATCTTCAGGATCTCATCTTCGTATTGTTTTGTTATCGGATCATAGTGGTCAAACTTTTTGTATCACATGTTATGATGTGCTTTGTACCAGATTTCTCAGTGTCTGGGCCCATTTTGGGAAAAATTGTCTCATCAAATTCACAGTCTTCAAGATGTGCCTTGAACGCATCCCCCATTTGGGGTTCTAGGTATCTTATAATTAAGGGTGAGTCAAACCCTACATAGATACCTTGGTGACGTTGAGGACCCATTTTGTCCTCGGTGGTGGTGCAATGAGGATGTAAACTGCGCAACCGAAGATTCTCAAATGAGAAATATTCGGTGGCCCTCCATATGCAAGTTGCATTGGAGAGAGACTCTGACCTCCAAAGGGTCTTATTTTTATTAATGATGCAGCATGCAGAATTGCATGTCCCCATGCATCCACCGACAACTGGGATTTCATTAACAATGGACGTACAATTCATTGAAGTCTTTTATCAGTGACTCTGCCAACCCGTTCTGGGTATGAACATGCGGCACTGGATGTTCGATTTCTATTCCCGTTGCCTGGCAGTACTCTTGAAATGATCGGGAGGTAAATTCCCCAGTATTATCCAGACGTATTTGCTTTATATGGTTGTCTGGAAAATGCGTCTGCAACTTTATAATTTGTGCCAGTAGCTTTGGAAAAGCTAAGTTGCGGGTTGATAGTACACACACATACGAATATTTTAAAGACGCATCAATCAGTACCATAAAATACCGAAATGGCCCACTAGGGGGTAGATAGGTCCACATATGTCTCCATGTATTCTTTCGAGGAAGCTTGGATACTCGATAAACACTTTTAGTGGTGATGGCCTTGTTATTTTTTCCCTTGAAGCAGGGTATGCAAGGGAATTCTCCCTTCTGAAGAATCTTCTGGTTCTTCAGGTTATGCCCATGGGATTGTGATAGGATGCGGTGCATCTTCACAGATCCAGGGTGGCCAAGTCTATCATGCCAAAGTAAAAACTTGGCTGATGTCGGGCACTTCAGTTGCTCCGTCAAGTTAGCTTCATCTCTCTGAATTTTTGTATGGTAGAGGCCTGATGAAAGGCTCTCAAAACGTTCAAGTATGGATTTTACACCTTTTCTTGAGACGTTACATACAATAATCCTTTTTCATTTACATTTGCTGTTTTCAAATGGAATCCGTTTAAACGGATGTCCTTGAAACTTAGTAAGTTTCGGTTGGAGTTCGAAGAGAATAGTGCATCTTTTATTTTAATTTTCGTTCCATTAAGGAGCAACAAGATTGCATTCTCAGAACCTTCAATTATATTTGATGGCCCTGAAATTGTATTTACATGGATTTTGTATGGTATAATATAATATGAAAATAGCACTTATACTGAAGGATCGTATGTGTTGAAGCACTGTCTACCAAGTAGTCATGAGAGCGATCCATCTATAAAGATGAATAAAACATTTGCATTTCAGGAACATAAACTTTATTCATTCAGATTCAAATTAAATAATACAAAAGCTCTCATAACATGATATGTTCTAGACAATTTGCTAAGATAATAACAGAAGGCTAATCCAGCAAGTCATCAGTTTCGAAGTCGTCAGTTGTAAACTTAACTGGAGCATCAGATGTCACCAGGTTTGTTTCAGCTTTCTTTTTCTTGTTTTCTTTATACAGCTCCTGGAGATGCTGCGGAGTTCGACACACTCTGGACCAGTGGCCTTTCATGCCACAACTATGGCACTGTGCTTTCCAATCCCTTTTGGGTGGGGGTGCATCATTCTTCTTATTGTCATTTCAGCGCCTGTGAACTTGTGATTTCCTTCATTTCTTCGCTGCTGGACTTGGCCCCTAGCCCTTTTGTTCTGTCCCCCTTTTTGTGGTCTTTCTTTTCTTTTGTTGTCTCTCTTCTTTCTAAAAGAAGAGGCATTTTGAGCTTCTGGGATGGGGGCAGTGCCAGGGGGCACATGTTGTGAGTGGCGAGGAGAAGCTCTCTGTTTTGTTCAGCCATGAGTAAACATGACAGCAGCTCAGAATACTTGGTGAACTTTCGTTCACGGTATTGCTGCATTAGTATCGCATCTTTTTCATGGAAAGACGTGTACGTCTTTTACAGCATGCGATCTTCTGAGACTTTTTCACTACAAAACTTCAGGCGTGAGGTGATGTTAAAAAGAGCTGAGTCGTACTCAGCTATGGACTTAAAGTCTTGCAGTCGCAGGTTCTCCCACTCATATCGTACCCTTGGTAGATAACATCTTTCTGATGTTTATACATGTCCTCAAGGGCAGTCCATAGCTTAAATAGATCTTGGACCGTAAGGTATTCAACCTTTAGGGTCTTGTCTACATGGCGACGAATATAGATAATGGCTTGGCCTTTTCTATATCGCTTATATTTTCATTCTTAATCACGGCAGAAATGAGGGACTTAGCCCGCAGATGGAACTTCACATCGAGGTGCCACCACAGATAGTTTCTCCTTGATGCATCCAGCACTTCGAAATCAACACTTGCGATTTTCGCCATTTTATCTAGCAGAGCACAAATTTGCATGAATTAATAATTTAAGCAATAAACATTTTCATGTGGAGGCAATTTTTATATGAAGAGCTATTTGCATGGATCGGCCAGTCCCACATAAATAAAAAGTCCAAAATCCATTACAGTCCATATTGCATAAATGAAAGCTTTAAAAAAAGAAATTACAACTTTGGAAACCCCGTGGGTCCCACATAAGATCTTCAGCTTCAATTGTGGCCTCCGTCTCCATGGAAAGTGGTCTTCGGTCTTGGACATTACATAAATTCCTCACTACAATTTCTCTCAAAAGTAAAAGAAAAGTGCAGGAAATAAAATGTGTGACTTAAACAACCGATCCAAAACCGCAATTAGCCATCCATGCAAAAATTTGTGCTCATCAAACATTTTCAGCAGAATTTTTCATCATAGGCATCATGTGCATTTATATTCACAGAAAGGATAAACAATTTAATTACTTAATAATTATTGGATCACTGGACAACGTCATACACCGTTAGATTAGCTGACTAACGGCAGAGCGGTTGCAGGATCTTCCTAATTATTAAGTTTTAATATTTGCACAACCAAACATAGTTTATCCATAGCATAAGACTAAAATGATGCGAAGCATATAGTTATGATCCTACAAAGGTATCATATAATGCAAGGGTTGTGCAAGTTGGGTTTATTCAAAAAAATTGAAAAGGAGCCCAAAATATAACATATTCTTCGTGAAAAAGGAAGAAGTTTTTCTTTTAAATTATTTCCAATTAATCCCCAAATGTCCCCAAATGTCTCCAATTTTATCATGATTTTTCATGAATTTTTCGGCCCCCGGAATCCTTTTTAAACTTATTTTTAGCCACCAAAAAGCATTTTAAAGCTTATTTTTAGCCCCCAAAAGCCTTTTAAAGCTTATTTTTAGCACCTCCCCTTTTAATTATAATCTGTTTTTATTCAGAAAAACTGGCCTGCGGGCCTATGGCTGCGGGCTTCAGGCTTGTAGTCTCATATATATATTTTTTCGAAAAATAGGCATGCAGGGCTGAAGCCCGCAGTTTAGCTGCGGGCTTCAGGCCCGTAGAGAGGGTGTTTTTTTTATGTTAGGCTGCAGGCCAATAATATTGGGGGTGGGGGTGGGGGTGGGGGTGGCGGCTAGGGTTTGCCGCCGCCGCCCCCTGTTGTTTCGTCCATGGAAAGGGGCGGCCGCCCCGCCGAAGCGAGGGCGACAGAGGGACCCCTGCAGTACGGCGTGTTAGAGGCAACGATATAGGATCTCTAGTTTGATGATGACAAACGTGTGTAAATTTTCTAATGTGTGTGCTAAGTGTGTTTCAGGAATGGCAAAGCGGTAAATCTTTGAAGAGATGACTAAGCAAATAACGATAAGGTAAATTCCTTCACTAAAGCTGAATTGTTAGATTTTTGTAAAGAAGTGCAAAATCAGATTAATGAGCTAGAACTCACGATAAATGATTATAGGAATGCCAGCTTTAAATTACAAAAAGAAATTTGTGACATTTCTGAAGAAGTTGACATTCTTAAAGAAAAACTTGATGCACGTGATTCTACCATTGCTATAATCAAAAAGGAAAAAATCATGCTTTAATGAAGAAGTTGCGTGTCTTTCTTGCCCTTCCTTATTGAATAATATTAGCATGCTTAGCAGGATTTGATTAAGCTCGAAACTGAAAAGGATTTGTGATTAGAAAGCTTAATGATAAGTTGTGCATGTTAAATAACGAACTTAAAAGGAAAATGGATGAATTTGAAAAGAAGGGAGAGAAAAACAAGAGAGCTTTTCTAAGTAAATGCACCTTGCTTGTAGATGAAAATAAATTAGTAAAATCCAAAGTTTCTGATCTAGAATTGTCATTAAGAAAATTTTCAATTGGTAAACATTCATTGGATACCATACTTGAAAATCAATTATATGGCAATAATAGAAGAGGACTTGGATTTGGTTTGAAAAACTTTGAAAAGCCCAAATTTAAAAAATTCCAAAATGTGCCTTCTACTGTGAAAAAATATGCATGCAAAGTGCTTTACTTGTGATAGCGTTGGTCATACATCCTATTATTGTAAGTTTAGGAATACGAACATAAAGTTCAAACAAGTGTGGGTTCCTGAAGATTTAATGACTAACACTAGTGGACCTTGTTGGATTCCAAGGTCACACTTAACACCTTTCATATAGGTGAGGTGTAGATTGGCGAGGAGCAATAAATTGAAAGTTTCTTTCTTTAGCTCCTTAGTCAAATGTCGACGCGAAAGTATATCTTTTCCCTCGTTGCATTCATTGCATACCTTCATAGGTTTTGTGTGTGCTTGATTTAATTTTTGTTTGTGTGCTTTTTAGGTTTGTTTTAGTTCTTTATAAAAGAAAAACAAAAAAATGAAAAACCAAAAATTAAAAAAATTGTGATTAATGAATACCTCTTTATGATTCATTATAAAGGGTATTTCTTGAATGTTCCTTCATATCCTTGTAGAAATCATTATATTACTGTTATAGCTACATGCGCATGTTAGAATCTATTTTGTAGCCATGACATGCTTCATGAAATGATTAATTTGATTTCTACACCTATATACGCACTTCCACGAATATTAAACTTGTTGTACTTTTGGAGATTCTTTTATGAATATTGGAAAGTGAATGTAGGATGAATAAAAACTGGATAATCTAAGCGATATGATGTGTATTGCCATGAATAAATTGTGCACAAAAAGAATTGTAAATGAAAAAATATATACATGAACTTTGCTCCGTATGAAAAATGGATACAATTCATGGCAAGTACACTACCCACGAGTATCCAACATATGCTTTATGGATAATCTTTAGCGTTGGTGTATATTAGTCGTCAAGCAATGCCAACCCTACATCTAAGAGTCCTTGTATGCTATGCTTTGGGGTTTGGTAACTTGAACTCATCTTTGATGAGGTGAGAAAAATCAATCCTAGTGATATTCATGTTATATGGAAAATGTGGGTTGATTTGGTTAGTGTTCTAAATTGAATCTCTCCTTGTACTTCAATGTTTATATTATCACACTTACACAATGGTGGTGAAGTCTACATTATGATTTTCTCTGAACTAGAATTGCCTACTTTATGGAAAATGACATGCAAGTGCTAGCTATAATCAATAATGCTTTATTTGTGCATGTGATATTTGTAACGACTGGTTTTTGTCTATGTATTGTCTATTATATATATATATTATGGTTGTTCTCTTCCTTGTGTGTTTTCCCCCGTTGGACGTTTTCCTTCAGTTCTTTCTGATCTTCTACTTTCCGTTGCATATCATGATGGATTTGGAGTAAGTATTTTTACGATGAGTTTCATAGCATCCATATCTTAGAGCTAGGTTGATCTTAGAAGCCATAGGAATCTTTCCCGAAGCTTCGCGCTTCAATTCGAGACTTTTCATGACTCTTAGTTGGTTCAAGAAGGAGAACCAACCGACTAGATTGCAATCTAGTCGGTCGGCAACTCTTCAGGAACCGACTAGTTCATCTTGATTATTTCAACTGAGTTACTGTTTCCACTTAGTCGGTCTAAGCACATCCATCGACCGACTAGTTGTGAAACTAGTCGGTTAGAACTTGTTCTCAGACCGACTAATTCTGAGTTCTTTCTGACAGCCGAGTTACTATTTACAGTTAGTCGGTCAAAGAACGACTATCGACCGACTAGTTGAGAAACTAGTCGGTTAGAGTTTCTTCTCAGATCGACTAACTCTCAGTACTTATTTGTCTATCATATTCAACCCTTAGTCGGTCTATGAACATTCACCGATCGACTAGTTCCCAAACTAGTCGGTTGACGAGCCTTCACAGACCGACTAAATCTGTCTACCCTGTATTGACCATGTTCACTGTTTACCTTTTAGTCGGTCACAGTTGGACGACCGACCGACTAGTTCCCAAACTAATCGGTCGACCACTCTTCACTGACCGACTAATCTGCATAGAAACCCTAGGTTAAGTCGCAGCCGACGCTTGTTCTTTCTATTTAAACTCTGTATTCTTTTCACTTCTTCCCTCACTTTTCCTAGCCGACCTTCTTCCCCAATCATTCCACATCTTCCTCTTGCCTTTCCTCCTCCTCCCGTGCTCCCTCTCACCCCCATTGCGCCGGCAACCACCCTGCAGGCCGCCGGCCGACTCTAAAAACCCACAATTCTCCTTTTGCTCCAGTTTTTCCCCTTCATTCTCCCATCTCCAGATCCGTTATATCCCAGCCGCTAGCAGGTCTCTTCAGCCGTAGTTTTCCTGGGATCGCTTCTTCCATTACCGTGCTAGATCAGATTTGGCGACGGTAATCCGGATACGTCGAGATCCTCTCCTACCTACAGATTCGTAGGCGTCTTTGATCGTCGATTCTTCCGCTTCATATACGGTTAGTGATCTACCCTTAATATTTCCATAACCCACACTATAAATTTAGAAAACCTAATAAAAATGGATTACTAGACGATGTAAGATTCCACTACAAATCCGGATTAGATCATCCAATTCTGATTTTCTGTTTTGCCATAACAGTGACCCATCCCCGTAGAATAGCGATTTTTGAGAAGACTCTCGTCGATCAACAACCTCGGTACCAGGCAAGTGAAACTTGCCAACTTTGTTTTAGGCCATGTTTTAGGCCATTTCCTTGCTTTTAGCGTAAAAGAGACTAGACCGTGAAATGATAGCGGTCTAGGCGCAATTTCAAGTTCTAGCTTGACAACGAAGCTAGAGCTGCCTTTTGTCATATCAAGTCATGCAATTGTCTGTCACGTTTAATTTCTCTAACGGTACGCATTTCTATTTAAATATCTTCCATGCATTTGCATTTTTACCTGTCATCTGATTCGCATGTTGCATGGTAGCACACGCTACAAAATACGTGTACAATCCTTGTTTCCGGCTAGGCACCTGCTATGCGGGCATAACCCTACGCCATACTTGTTAAAAACACTTCCTGGCTCGTGATCCAGAAGCGAGCCACATGTGTTGGTTGAAAACCAATGCCCGATACACGTGGAGGGGTAGGGATAAACGATCACTTGAGCGTAAGAGTTGGCCCGTACAGCCTCTCTAGCCAAAAGGCGTAATCTCTGTGCACGACGTGCTTACTATACTTGTACTTGTCCTTGTGAATGTTCTTGCAAAACTTGATATCCATGCCATGCCATGCTTGTACCTTACTTTACTTTACTTTACTTGTTGCACTTTTACTTTAACTGCCATGTCATTGCATCATGCTAGAATTGCTAGGTTGCCTTTACTTTTCTACTAGTTTTCTTGCACAAAGTCTTGTAGACTTTGCTGACATGTGCCCCTTCTCTTTGGGTGTCGCATGTTAGTTGCTAAGCCAGAGTCCGTAGTTGAGGGCGACGAGTTCGTGGAGTTTGTGCCTGATTCCACAGTTGACGTTGAGTACGAGGACACCGGTGACCAGTCTTAGTTCCCTCCGCAGTTTCTTTGTTAGTTGTTGTAGCTTGATGGTGAGTAGCACCATCTTGTTAGTTGCTTTCCTTGTTGGCCATGTTGGGCCCTTTTTAGACTCTTTTGTTAGCCTGGTGGCTTTTTTGGAGGTTGTTGAACTTTTATTTGGACATTTGAGATTGATAATTTATTATTCGTCTCTTTCTATTATTCTTGTCTTTGTTCCGTTTCACATTACAGGGATCTGCGTGGTATTTCTAGACGCTTTACAGGCTGAGAGCCTCACAGCTCCCAGCCTGAGCGGGCCTCGCCACGCATCGCCTTCATTTTAGGAAAGCGGGTCGTGACAGGTTTTGTTGGTGGCCTATGCAGGTCCTCCCACTCTGTAACTGTGACTTAATCGGAACAATGATAAGAATTATAGAATGTCCGATAAATAATTTCGACACCCGAGTCATAGGCTGAGAGTCTGATTATTTCATTTTCTGTGTCATTAGATGGCAGGAAGACGGAATACCCGAGCTGCTGGTGGTGTGCCCCCTCATGTCGAGGAGCCGGATCGAGAGCCCACCAACGGGGAGATTATGCGGATGATGCATCAGATGATGCAGGTGCAGCAGGGCATGCTTCAGAATGCCCAGAATGTTCCGACTGCTCGAGGAGCGCGGCCAGTCCAGAATGTCCCTCACTCCAAGCCAGGAGCGAAGTAGTTTCAGGAGCTGGGCCCCACTTACTTTGATGGGATCGAAGGACCTCTAGCTGCTGATGAGTGGATCAGGAATATGGAGGACAACCTGAAGATGTCGAAGGTCGACCCGGCTGGATGGGTTGACTTGGCGAAGAGGCAGCTTAGAGATAATGCTCGGAACTGGTGGGATGCTGAGGAGGAGATACTGGTGAAGCCGATATCTTGGGCTACTTTCAAGTCCAGATTCGATGATGAGTACTTTCTGAAGGCTGCCAAGAGGGAGATGGCGCAGCGCTTCATCGACCTGAAGCAGGGGAGCATGACGGTGGACCAGTACCACCGGGAGTTCACTAGGCTGAGCCGTTTCGCACCGAAGATGGTGCAGGATGCTGATGGGAGGGCCCAGAGGTTTCTGCAGGGGCTCTCTTTGGATTTTCAGAGCTTTGTGTCTTCTTCTGATTTGGAGTCCTATCAGAAGGTTCTGATTTCAGCGAGGAGGCAGTAGCTGATTGTGAACCAGAAGAGAGGATGTGCTTCTGGAGCCGGAAAGAGGCCTGTGGAGCAGGCCAGGGCAGTGATGAGACCAGGGTTCAGGCCCAATCAATCGGTACAGTTCAAGAGGCCAGGAGGACCTCCTACTCCGAAGACTTGTCTTTTCTGTGGCAAGACTGGGCATGTCAAGGGTCAATGCCGGAAGATGTTGGGACAATGCTTGGTTTGTGGTGATCCAACGCATGTCATGAGGGACTGCCCGAAGTCCAAGCAGCCTTGGAAGGGACCAGTTGCAGCTCTGCCGTTGCAGCAGAGGGCACCTGTACCTGCTGGACGTGGAGCGCCTCTCGTTCCACAGAAACAGGCCTTTCAGCAAGCCATGCAGCCGAGGAGGCAGGCTTTCCTGATGATTGCAGTTGAGACTGAGGCTGTGGATGAGGTTATTGCAGGTAACCCTCAGCCTAGTTGTCTCTTTTCTTAGTTAATCTTGTATGTTGGAATTTGTTTGGCTGCTTGTTATGTTTGCTAGAATAGGATCTGATTGTTAGACTGCTTGTTAGGTGTGATTTTGGTTTGCACATTCCCTGCACGAGTCCTCTTCAACTCTGGTGCATCGATGTGCATTATTTCCCGGAGCTTCGTGGAGAAGCATTCCTTGTCGACTTCTGTAACGACCACTTTTCGTTGTACTTTGTTCGTGCACGTGCTTTTGACCGTGCACGTGTTTATTTTAGACTTTGTTTGTTTGTGAACACTTTCGTGTGATATGCCGTTGTGAACGCCTCCGAGAGTATTAAATAGTGGCACTAATTTGGAACGACGTTTCTCGAGTTGTTTTCCCATAATTTAATCTTACTCGATGAGACGTGACGATTTTCACTTTTGACGGGAGACGTTTCTATTTTTAGTTTCGTCGTCCGATGTCGAAACTGAGATCCTTCTTCTTAGTTAGCTCACATTCGTCATCACGATCACCCCGATATTTATTTTATAATTTTTGGAGTTTATTTGACCACTTTTATATTTTTAGCAAGGTTTATAATATTTTTAATAATTACGTTTTAAATTAATTTCGGCCAAAGAAAATTTATTTGAGTTTAAAACGTTTTAAAGAATTTTTGAGCCAATTTCCAGCTCATTTGGGCCGCACCCTAGCCTTGGGTGAGTTGGAATTGGTGAGATTTGAATTTTAAATTATTTTAAACTCCTAATCCTATTAGGATTAGCCCTAGACCTAGTCAACCCCTCTACACTATATAAACAACCCCTAGGAAGACCTATTTTCACAAGAAATTAACCCTAGCCACTTCCAAAACCCAAATTTGACGTTGCGACGAATCGTCGCAACGTTGCGACGAACAACTGTCGCACGACCGAGGAAATCAGCGTCGTTCCCCCGCTCCGACCGCTAGCCGCCCCCGCACCAAGCAAGCCCCGCACCGCTACATCGCAGCCGCTCTGTTCGTCCGCTACGACCGATAGGATCTCTCGGTCAGACCGAGATACCCGCTCCGCATCCTCGCATCTCCGCACCGCACCGACCCCCGTACCGTTCGCCCGCTCCGCTCCGCGTCTGACCGAGCCGTTCGCCCGCACCGACCGCTCTTCGCATCGTTGCAACGTTGCGACGTTGCAACTCTCGTTCCCCCGTGTCTGACCGACGGCCCTCCCCGCTGCGACCGAGAGAACCAAGGCTGCGACCGACCCAAGCGCTGCACAGCCCCGTCCCCCAGTGTCTGACCGAGCAAATCCCCCGCACCGAGGTTGTACGACCGAGAGCCATTCGTCGCAACCCCGCACCCGTCGCACCACTTGCCACCGTGGGCCCCCCAAGTTCTCCAGAGGTATTGTGGGTCCCCCATAGGTCCCTAGGACTACTGTGGGCCCCACCTAGGTGCGTTCTCTTCGAGGAATTGCCGTGTACGACGTTGCGACACGTCGTAGCCCGCCGTCGCTCGTGCTAGCTTTGGAATCTGGAATCGTTGCTCCGGTTGATTGCTCTGAAATTTCCAGCGAGGAATCTAATTGGAATATGGACTTGGAGCGCGTTCTTTTATTCCAACCCCTGGCGTCGCTACCCGACGCCAGTGTAGCTTTCGCGTCGTGTTGAGGTAACGCTTTGCACCCCTAGGACCCCCAACCCAATACATGCTAATCAAGACTAAAATCAGTATTTTTAAAGTATTTTAAATGTTTTAGCACTCACTAATCAAGATTAATAAAACGGATGTAGGCAGGTGGACTTGTGCACGTATGAATCGTGACTTTGGACTCGTCGTACGGTGGTTCCCTGACGTGATACTTGCAGGCAAGTGAAACTTGCCAACTCTTGTGTAGGGCCATGTTTTTAGGCCACTTCCTTGTTTTTAGCGTAAAAGAGACTAGTCAGTGAAATGATAGCTGGCTAGACGCCTACACTATCTAGTTTGACAACGAAACTAGATCCGTCACCTAAATTGATCTAGCTTGACAACGAAGCTAGATTCAACTCTTAAACTTGTTGATCATGCATACTAAACTGTCATGTTTACTTTTCTTACCTGTACGCTTTACTACTTGCCATGTCATGTCATCCATGCATTGAATGTCGCATTCGTAGCACACGCTACAATACTTGTACTCATACTTCCTTGTCCGGCTAGGTGCACCCCTAGGCCAATAAGATAAAACACTTCCTGGCTCGTGTTCCAGAAGCGAGCATTCCCGTTCGGGGGTAAAGCCCTGGCTCGATACACGTGGAGGGGTAGGGATAAACGATCACTTGAGCTTATGAGTTGGCCCGCGCAGCCACTCTAGCCAAAAGGCGGAATCTCTGTGCACGAGGTGCTTACTTTACTTGTCTTGTACTTGTCTTGTGAATGAATCATGTAATATTTGTCACCATGCCATGCTCGTACTTTACTTTACCTTACTTTACTTGTTGCACTCATACTTAAACTGCCATGCCATCGCATCATGCTAGAACTGCTAGGTTGCTTTACTTGTACCTACTTTCAGTTTCCTTGCACAAGTCTCTTGTAGACTTGCTGATATGTGCCCCTTGCTATTTTGGGTGTCACATGTTAGACTCTGAGCCAGAGACAGTTGTTGAGGACGAGGTGTTTGCTGACGCTGAGCCTGAGCCTACGTTCGTCGAGGAGTTCGTGGACACCAGAGACCAGTCTTAGAGACTGTTGCATTGCTTTTGCTTTAGGTTGCTGTTAGATGTCGGTGCTTGCACCATTACCTCGTTTCCGTACTTTGTACTTTTGTTGGCCATGCTGGGGCCTCTTTTAGACTCTTTTCTTTTAGCCTGGTGGCTTTTCTGCGATGTTGGAAATTTATTATTATGCATATTCTGAGATGTTCTTTTGTCTCTTTTCGTTATTATTATCTTTGTTTCGTTTCACGTTGCAAGGACCTGCCGTTTAAAGTGATTGACGCTTATCGGACTTGCAGCTTTGTAGCTTCAAGTCTGAGCGGACCTTCTCACGCTTCGCCTCCACGTTTTTGGTAAGCGGGGCGTGACAGGTTTTGTTGGTGGCCCATGCAGGTCCATCTTGCAATTGCGAATTAACGGAACAACGATAATAACGGAATGTCCATTAAATAAATTACAACATCTAAGTCATTAAGCTATCGAGTCTAAATTTTTGTTCGTTTTCTATGTCGTTAGATGGCGAGAAGACGACAGACCCGAGTTGGTGGCGGACCTACTCCGAAGACTTGCTATTTCTGTGGCAAGACCGGGCACATCAAGGAGCAGTGCAGAAGATTTCTAGGCTGGTGTTTGATTTGTGGTGCTGCTACTCATGCAGCGAAGGATTGTCGGCATGCAAATCAACTGCGGAAAGCATCGGAGAGAATTCCGCAGCAGGAAGCACCAGTGACTGGGCCAAGTCGGAAGGTGTGCTATCATTGTAGCAAGATTGGCCATGAGAAGAAACAGTGTAGGAGGAGGCTGGGCCAGTGCCTGATTTGTGGAGATCCTACTCATACTATGAAGGAGTGTCCGAAGACTAAACAGCCTTGGAAGGAACCAATCGTCGCACAGCCGTTACAGCAGAGAGCACCTGTGCCTACAAGTCGTGGACCAGCCCTCATTCCGCAGAAGCATGCTTTTCAGCAGGCCATGCAGCTAAGGGAGCAGGACTATCCGATGACGGCAGTGGAGAGCAAGACTGTGGATGAGGTTATCGCAGGTAACTCTCGACCTAGTTGTTTCTTCCCTTAGTTAGTCCTGGCTTGTTAAAACATGTTTGGTTGCTTGCATATGATTGTTTGCAAAAATAGGGTTGATTGTTAGACTGTTAATTAGATTCCTTGCTGAGAATTGATTTAATCGTCATAGGAGTTACCTTAGTGGTCCTTGTCTACCCCTGACCATATTAGACTTCTAGAATTTCATTCAGTCGTTCGTTTGGGTTCATCGATTTCGGACCAAGCTGAACACATTTCATTACCGTCTAGCTCCTTAGAGAGTCTTAGCGCTTAGCTTCTTAATACTTAGTTGGTCAACCATAGGAGTTTCCCCGTAGATTCTCCTGATTCATACCCTAGGCGTATGTATGTTTTGATCATCCGACCAATTTCCTTGCCTCGATCCACGAGATCGCCTCTTGACAATCGTCATCAATTTTCGAACCTCTCCGTTACAAATCTTGAATCTTCTGAAAGTATTTTTTTGATTTCCTCTTTCCCTAAGTTTTAAATTTGTTCAAATTTTAATATATATATATACTTATACTTCATGCTCCTTCGTTGATTTAAATCTTTTTAAAACTTTTACTGAAATTTCGAATTCTAGCTTATGGGATTTTCTCAGCCTACACTTTCGTACCTATGAAAATACATTTTCCTTTCATATATTAATCTTATCCTGAACCGTACTTTTATTTTGACCAATTCGACTTATAATTTTCTTTTCTTATTCATGCCATTCAAATGACACATCGCGCTTACTTTTAAATATACTTTTCAAGTCACTTGGAAATTCAGCTTTCAGCAAGTCGATTTTATGCTCGACGTTTTCTCTACTACAGATTTTTGTAAAATCACTATTTCATAACCACTTCCTGATTTAGACCCTCACGATTTGATTTTAAAGCTTTACTATCAATTTTGATAATTCTACTACCAAGTTATTATTATTATCTTTCCGCTCACCCTACGTGCTTTTAGAAAAATTTCTAGACTAAAATAAATTTCAATTATTTTATACAACTATACCAGGTTCGTTGTGCTCGTCTGCTAAGAGTTTTGTGTAAACCAGTTTTAAATTTTTGCACATCCCGGTTCCTCTAAAAGTAGTTCCACTATTGATCATTTTAAATTTTCTTTCCATGACTTAAAGACTTTGAAAGCGTTTAACACGAGCTTAAATTCTTCAGTCACTTTAATTTCATTTCCAAAATTTTGCCAAAATTATATTAAATTACCGTCGTATAATATTTTCTAAAAACTACATCCTTAACGTTCGTATGAATGATTTACTTCCTTTTCTTAATGATTTTCGATAAGCCAATAAATCACTTTCTCTTATTATGAATATTCGACGCAAATTTATTTTGAACAACTCGTTTTATCGATCTCCAAATATTTCTTTCCAGACGAGGATTTCAACTTTTGAAGTACGACAGTTTTCAAATTTCGCGTATGTTAGCTTATGTTACTTATACTATTTCATTTCTCCATCCTATATAAGTGTCACTACATCTCCTTTTCCCTCAGCCTAAACATCACCATTGAGTCAATGTTTCGTCTAACCAAGCTGTCTCCTCGTATTCGTCCTATCTGAACACATGCTTATCGATCCTTCCCTCGTCACGCTTCCGACCTCGACCTCCCTCTATTGTTTAGGTTTTAGTGCTCGTCAATGACTGTGTCAACCCAAATTTGTTAATTAGGCCTTGGACCTTTGTGATGTTGTCGTGGTGCATATACCTAAGTTGTGTACGTAGTTAGAGATACTTGTAATGGTTGAAATAAAATGAGTGGTGAAACTATGTGTATGCTAGGAGTGATAATAATAGGTGTACGTATGGTTAAGAGGGTAGGCCTATTAAATGACCTATATATTAGTACGTGTGAGTATGTGCTCGTAGGTAGATATGAATTGTGCTTAGATGTAAGTAGTTATGTTTTGTTGCCTGTGTATAAAAGTGATATACATATGGTAGTAGGATTATAATTTTGATTGGTATTGCTTGCTTTTGCGGGGTGTTGCATGCGTGCATACCGTGAGGTATACACGACTATTGCACATCTTAACCATGTATGAATAGGTGTTGGTGTATTAATTATAGGTAGTAGACTATGGTGTGAATATATATGTTTCGTGTGTGTGTGTGACTATACGACGAATGCGTACGTATTAGGGAGTGTATTATAGTTATACGTATGCGGATGTCTGTATTATTATTATGGAATATAAAGTGATTGAACTATGTGAGTATTATCTGACTAAATATTAAGTGTGATTGACTTATGGTATGTATATGGTTGTATTGGTAGACATATAAATATTGGAGTGGTATTGGTATAGGTATAAATGCCGTGTTACGTATATAGAATATTCTGATATGTGTATTGAGTCCCACTCAAGCTTGAGTGGGTATACTCTAAGTATAATGATATGTATGTCTGAAGTTTGAATATAGCAATGCTTGATGTATGAATAGTGATAGGAGTGTTTGTGCCTGGTTGTGCTACGCACAAGATTGTGAGTCGCTATACCAGTATATAGTTATAGGTGTTGGTCTTGAGGTATAGCTATTTACTAAGGACTTGCCTGTGTGAACGTATGTGTACTAGCTAAACTAGGTGTGTAGATGTACTGGATATATGATGGTATGATTGTTATGCGTAAATGAAATGTTAGCGTGTATGGGTGTGCACCATGCACGGGTAATTATGGGCTTAGTTATAGTTATTGGTGACTATGGTGTTTGTGGCGTGTCGTAAATACAGTTACAGGACCGTAGGTGATGAAAATATATGGTGAACTATTTGCATGCATTTGAATGACTATATATTATGAAACTATAGTAGTGGTGAATATATATTAAATATAGTGAAGCTTGATTTAAAATGGTATGGAGTGACTACATGTGTTGAGATGTTTGGTATTGGATGAATATTAGGGATTTGAATACCCATGTTTGTTTGCGCATAGGTAGTTATCTATACGTAGAACAACGATTGTATTTGCTAAGTGGGAGACCATACTTATATGAGTATCTGAAATATTGTTTTGTGATTAAGTAAGTAGTGGTTATATAAGGGATGTATGCTTATATATATGATTGAAATACATGTATAAAATTGACTGACTATAATAGGTATAAGTGTATAACGTACGTGAATATATATATATACAAGTTGGTAGTGTTAATGCTTGACTACCTAGTGCATACATAAGCATTGTAATAGCTATACATGGATTAAATTATAACGTGACCTGATTGGGGTAGTTACTAGAGCGACTAGATATGATAGAAAGTCCGAGGACGGACTTTATTCTCAGGTGGGGAGGATGTAACGACCACTTTTCGTTGTACTTTGTTCGTGCACGTGCTTTTGACCGTGCACGTGTTTATTTTAGACTTTGTTTGTTTGTGAACACTTTCGTGTGATATGCCGTTGTGAATGCCTCCGAGAGTATTAAATAGTGGCACTAATTTGGAACGACGTTTCTCGAGTCGTTTTCCCACAATTTAATCTTACTCGATGAGACGTGACGATTTTCACTTTTGACGGGAGACGTTTCTATTTTTAGTTTTGTCGTCCGATGTCGAAACTAAGATCTGTCTTCTTAGTTAGCTCACTTTCGTCATCAGGATCACCCTGATATTTATTTTATAATTTTTGGAGTTTATTTGACCACTTTTATATTTTTAACAAGGTTTATAATATTTTTAATAATTACATTTTAAATTAATTTCGGCCAAAGAAAATTTATTTGAGTTTAAAACGTTTTAAAAAATTTTTGAGCCAATTTCCAGCTCATTTGGGCTGCACCCTAGCCTTGGGTGAGTTGGAATTGGTGAGATTTGAATTTTAAATTATTTTAAACTCCTAATCCCATTAGGATTAGCCCTAGACCTAGTCAACCACTCTACACTATATAAACAACCCCTAGGAAGACCTATTTTCGCAAGAAATTAACCCTAGCCACTTCCAAAACCCAAATTTGACGTTGCGACGAACAACTGCCGCACGACCGAGGAAATCAGCGCCGTTCCCCCGCTCCGACCGCTAGCCGCCCCCGCACCAAGCAAGCCCCGCACCGCTGCATCGCAGCCGCTCCGTTCGTCCGCTACGACCGATAGGATCTCTCGGTCAGACCGAGAGACCCGCTCCACATCCCCGCATCTCCGCACCGCACCGACCCCCGCACCGTTCGCCCGCTCCGCTCCGCGTCTGACCGAGCCGTTCGCCCGCACCGACCGCTCTCCGCATCATTGCAACGTTGCGACGTTGCAACTCTCGTTCCCCCGTGTCTGACCGACGGCCCTCCCCGCTACGACCGAGAGAACAGAGGCTGCGACCGACCCAAGCGCTGCACAGCCCCGTCCCCCAGTGTCTGACCGAGCAAATCCCCCGCATCAAGGCTGTACGACCGAGAGCCATTCGTCGCAACCCCGCACCCGTCGCACCACTTGCCACTGTGGGCCCCCCAAGTTCTCCAGAGGTATTGTGGGTCCCCCATAGGTCCCTAGGACTACTGTGGGCCCCACCTAGGTGCGTTCTCTTCGAGGAATTGCCGCGTACGACGTTGCGACACGTCGTAGCCCGCCATCGCTCGTGCTAGCTTTGGAATCTGGAATCATTGCTCCGGTTGATTGCTCTGAAATTTCCAGCGAGGAATCTAATTGGAATCTAGACTTGGAGCGCGTTCTTTTATTCCAACCCCTGGCGTCGCTACCTGACGCCAGTGTAGCTTTCGCGTCGTGTTGAGGTAACGCTTTGCACCCCTAGGACCCCCAACCCAATGCATGCTAATCAAGACTAAAATCAGTATTTTTAAAGTATTTTAAATGTTTTAGAACTCACTAATCAAGATTAATAAAACGGATGTAGGCCGGTGGACTTGTGCACGTAGGAATCGTGACTTTGGACTCATCGTACGGTGGTTTCCTGACGTGATACTTACAGGCAATTGAAACTTGCCAACTCTTGTGTAGGGCCATGTTTTTAGGCCACTTCCTTGTTTTTAGCGTAAAAGAGACTAGTCAGTGAAATGATAGCTGGCTAGACGCCTACTTGATCTAGTTTGACAACGAAACTAGATCCGTCACCTAAATTGATCTAGCTTGACAACGAAGCTAGATTCAACTCTTAAACTTGTTGATCATGCATACTAAACTGTCATGTTTACTTTCCTTACCTGTACGCTTTACTACTTGCCATGTCAAGTCATCCATGCATTGAATGTCGCATTCGTAGCACACGCTACAATACTTGTACTCGTACTTCCTTGTCCGGCTAGGTGCACCCCTAGGCCAACAAGATAAAACACTTCCTGGCTCGTGTTCCAGAAGCGAGCATTCCCGTTCGGGGGTAAGGGCATGGCTCGATACACGTGGAGGGGTAGGGAGAAATGATCACTTGAGCTTAGGAATTGGCCCGCGTAGCCACTCTAGCCAAAAGGCGGAATCTCTGTGCACGAGGTGCTTACTTTACTTGTCTTGTACTTGTCTTGTGAATGAATCATGTAATATTTGTCACCATGCCATGCTTAAATGTCATGCTCGTACTTTACTTTACCTTACTTTACTTGTTGCACTCATACTTAAACTGCCATGTCATCGCATCATGCTAGAACTACTAGGTTGCTTTACTTGTACCTACTTTCAGTTTCCTTGCACAAGTCTCTTGTAAACTTGCTGACATGTGCCCCTTGCTCTTTTGGGTGTCACATGTTAGACTCTGAGCCAGAGACAGTTGTTGAGGACGAGGTGTTTGCTGACGCTGAGCCTGAGCCTACGTTCGTCGAGGAGTTCGTGGACACCGGAGACCAGTCTTAGAGACTGTTGCGTTGCTTTTGCTTTAGGTTGCTGTTAGATGTTGGTGCTTGCACCATTACCTCGTTTCCGTACTTTGTACTTTTGTTGGCCATGCTGGGGCCTCTTTTAGACTCTTTTCTTTTAGCCTGGTGGCTTTTCTGCGATGTTGGAAATTTATTATTATGGATATTCTGAGATGTTCTTTTGTCTCTTTTCGTTATTATTATCTTTGTTTCGTTTCGCGTTGCAAGGACCTGCCGTTTAAAGTGATTGACGCTTATCGGACTTGCAGCTTTGTAGCTTCAAGTCTGAGCGGACCTTCTCACACTTCGCCTCCACGTTTTTGGGAAGCGGGGCGTGACAACTTCCCCTCTTCCCAAGAGTTGGGATATCGTTACAGGAAATGGCGTGATCTCGGTGCATCGTGGTTGTAATTCCTGCCCTTTGGTGGTCGGTGGACATGAGCTCTACGCTGATTTCATCGTCCACGACATCATCAACTATGATGACGTCCTTGGGATGGACTGGCTTGGGAGTTTCTACGCCACGATCGATTGCCGGAGGAAGAAGGTGGTGTTCGAGATTCCAGGTCATCCGGTGTTCGAGTTCAGCCGTGGCAGCAGTTTGCTTGGTCCGGTCAGGTTTCGGGCCAAGCCGGTGGAGATCATTGCTATGCAGATGGAGCAGTGTAGACCAGTGATAGTGCATGACTTCGACGACGTCTTCCCCGAGGAGATGTCTGGATTGCCGCCCGATCGAGCTCTCGAGTTTTCGATCGATCTTATTTCAGGAGCACAGCCTATCTAGAAGGCGCCCTATCGCATGGCACCAGCAGAATTGGAAGAATTGCGGAAGCAGCTGGACGAACTTCTTCAGAAGGGTTACATTCATCCCAGTGTGTCTCCGTGGGGAGCACCGGTCTTGCTGGTGAAGAAGAAGGACGGTTCGCGTCGCATGTGTGTGGACTATCGGGAGTTGAATGCGGTGACCGTCAAGAATCGATATCCGTTTTCTCTATAGATGACATCTTTGATCAGCTTGGTGGATCGAGGGTATTCTCTAAGTTGGATCTGAGGAGTGGTTATCATCAGCTGAAGGTGAGGAAGGAAGATGTTTCGAAGACAGCATTCAGGCCGAAGTATGGACACTACGAGTTCGTGGTTATGCCTTTCGGTGTAACCAACGCACCTGCAGTTTTTATGAACCTGATGAATATGATCTTCTATGACTTTTTAGACAAGTTTGTCGTTATCTTCATTGACGACATTCTGATCTACTCAATGTCAGAGGAGGAGCATGCATCGCACTTGAGGACAGTGTTGGAGATCTTGAGGAAGCATCGGTTGTATGCTAAGTATTCCAAGTGCGAGTTTTGGCTGGACAGAGTTGCTTTTCTCGGGCATGTAGTGTCAGGAGATGGTATTTCTGTGGACCCCGTGAAGATCAAAGCTATCAGGGAGTGGCCTGTTCCGCAGTCAGCATCTGAGATCAGGAGTTTCCTTGGATTGGCTGGTTATTACCGGCGGTTCATTAAGGACTTCTCCCGTATTGCCGAGCCGATGACCAGACTGACGCGGAAGGATGTACCATTTGTTTGGTCTGATGGATGTGAGGAGGCTTTTGGTGTTCTGAAGGAGAGACTGACGACTGCCCCTGTTCTTGCTGTGTCTGATCGGAGTGGAGGATTCGAGATCTTTTGTGATGCTTTCGACAAGGGTCTCGGTTGTGTATTGCATCAGTATGGGCACGTAGTAGCGTATGCTTCTTGTCAGCTTAAGACCCATGAGAAGAATTACCCGACGCACGACTTGGAGTTGGTAGCAGTCGCGTTTGCGAGGAAGATTTGGAGGCACTTCCTGCTGAGTGAGAAGGTGAAGATCTTCACCGATCACAAAAGCTTGAAGTACATTTTTACTCAGAAGGATCTCAACATGCGACAACGTCGGTGGTTGGAGCTCATGGCAGATTATGAGATCGATCTGCAGTATCACCCTGGCAAGGTGAATGTGGTTCCCGATGCGCTGAGTAGGCTTCCGGCAGTGATGTTGTTGACTTTGCAATGGAGATTGCAGCAAGATTTTTGCGAGTCTGGTATTGAGATTATTCTTCCTGGAGAGGCCTCTTCGTTGATGTGTATGCAGATACAGTCGACGATCGTGGATAGGATCAAGGCTGGACAGGCTGGACACCCGAAGTTGGTGAAGATACGGGAGCATGTAGAAGCCGGTCTGCAGACTGACTTCTTGATTCATGAGGATGGTTCGCTGAGGTATGGAGCCAGGTTGTGTGTGCCAGCTGGAGACATCAGAGAGGAGTTGTTGGTTGAGGCACACAGTTCGTCGTATTCTGTGCATCCTAGTGGTACCAAGATGTATAAGGATCTTTGCCTGAACTATTGGTGGCATGGTATGAAGAGGAGTGTGGCTCGGAGTGTAGCCAAGTGTCTGGTTTGCCAGCAGGTAAAGGCGGAGCATCAGCGTACGTCAGGGTTACTACTACCGCTTCCGATTCCGGAGTGGAAGTGTCAACACATCACTATGGACTTTGTGACTGGACTGCCTCGGAGTCTGAAGCAGAATGACGCAATTTGGGTGATCGTGGACCGATTAACCAAATCCGCGCACTTTATTCCTTTCCGATTAGGACAGTCCACTGAGACGCTATCGAGGAGATATATGGAGGTAAACCCTTTTACTTTCCATTTCTATTTCCTTTCCCTAGTTTTACTTTCCATTTCTATTTCCTTTCCCTAATTCAGATAGTGATGCAACGTGAATCGTGCAGGAGATCGTATGACTTCACGGAGTCCATATGAGTATCGTGTCGGACAGAGACACGAGGTTCACGTCTCAGTTCTGGCAGAGTCTGCAGAAGAGTTTGGGTACGAGTCTGAGTTTCAGCACGACGTACCATTCGCAGACAGATGGTCAGTCCGAGAGGACGATTCAGATCTTGGAGGACATGCTGAGGGTGTGCATGTTGGACTTCAAGGGATCTTAGGAAGATCATCTCCACCATGTTGAGTTTTTCTACAATAACAGCTACCAGGCGAGTATTGGCATGGCACCTTTCGCCGCGCTATATGGGAAGAAATGTCGATCGCCACCGAGCTGGGATGACATTGGAGACAGGGAGCTGTTAGGACCTGAGATGATCGTGGAGGCAGTGGATGTTATGAGGAACGTACGGAAGAAGCTGAGGATTGCTCAGGACCGTTTCAAGCATTGGGCAGATGCTAAACGGCGTCCTTTGGAGTTTCAGCCAGGTGACCATGTGTTCCTGAAGATTTCCCCGAATCTCGGAGTGATTCGCTTTGGAAAACGAGGGAAGCTGAGCCCGAGATACATTGGACCGTTTGACATTCTGGAGAGGATTGGCGAGGTAGCCTACCGCTTAGCTTTGCCGCCATCTTTGGAAGGGGTTCACGATGCCTTCTATGTGTCGCAGCTTCGTTGGTACATCAGCGATCCATCTCATGCTGTGGATTTCTCGGAGATCACCGTTCGCCCCGATCTGACGTATGACCAGCAGCCAGTGCAGATTTTGGACATGCGTCAGAGGTCACTCTGGAACAAGACAGTCGATCTTGTTAGGGTGATGTGGCGATACGGCTCGCCAGGAGAGTCTACTTGGGAGAGAGAAGATGAGATGAGAGAGCGATACCCACTTTTGTTCCCTGACACGTGAGTGTTAGGAAATTCCGAGGGCGGAATTTTTCTTAAGGTGGGTAGGATGTAACGACTGGTTTTTGTCTATGTATTGTCTATTATATATATTATGGTTGTTCTCTTCCTTGTGTGTTTTTCCCATGTTGGACGTTTTCTTTCAGTTCTTTCTGATCTTCTACTTTCCGTTGCATATCATGATGGACTTGGAGTAAGTATTTTTACGATGAGCTTCATAGCGTCCATATCTTAGAGCTAGGTTGATCTTAGAAGCCATAGGAATCTTTGCCGAAGCTTCACGCTTTAATTCGAGACTTTTCATGACTCTTAGTTGGTTCAAGAAGGAGAACCAACCGACTAGATTGCAATCTAGTTGGTCGGCAACTCTTCAGGAACCGACTAGTTCATATTGATTATTTCAACTGAGTTACTGTTTCCACTTAGTCGGTCTAAGCACATCCATCAACCGTCTAGTTGTGAAACTAGTCGGTTAGAACTTGTTCTCAGACTGACTAATTCTGAGTTCTTTCTGACAGCCGAGTTACTGTTTAAAGTTAGTCGGTCAAAGAATGACTATCGACCGACTAGTTGAGAAACTAGTCGGTTAGAGTTTCTTCTCAGACTGGCTAACTCAGTACTTATTTGTCTATCATATTCAACCCTTAGTCGGTCTATGAACATTCACCGACCGACTAGTTCCCAAACTAGTCGGTTGACGAGCCTTCACAGACCAACTAAATCTGTCTACCATGTATTGACCATGTTCACTGTTTGCCTTTTAGTCAGTCACAGTTGGACGACCGACTGACTAGTTCCCAAACTAATCAGTCGACCACTCTTCACTGACCGACAAATCTGCACAGAAACCCTAGGTTAAGTCGCAGCCGTCGCTTGTTCTTTCTATTTAAACTCTATATTCTTTTCACTTCTTCCCTCACTTTTCTTAGCTGACCTTCTTCCCCAATCATTCCCCATCTTCCTCTTGCCTTTCCTCCTCCTCACGTGCTCCCTCTCACCCCCATTGCGCCGACAACCACCCTGCAGGCCGCCAGCCGACTCTAAAACCCCACAATTCTCCTTTTGCTCCAGTTTTTCCCCTTCATTCTCCCATCTCCAGATCCATTATATCCCAGCCGCCAGCAGATCTCTTCAGCCGTAGTTTTCCCGGGATCGCTTCTTCCGTCACTGTGCTAGATCAGATTGGCGACGGCAATCCGGATACGTCGAGATCCTCTCCTACCTACTGATTCGTAGGCCTCTTTGATCGTCGATTCTTCCACTTCATATACGGTTAGTGATCTACCCTTAATCTTTCCATAACCCACACTATAAATTTAGAAAACCTAATAAAAATGGATTACTAGACGATGTAAAATTCCACTACAAATCCGGATTAGATCATCCAATTCTGATTTTCTGTTTTGCCATAACAGTGACCCATCCCCGTAGAATAGCGATTTTTGAGAAGACTCTCGTCGATCAACAACCTCGTTACCAGGCAAGTGAAACTTGCCAACTTTGTTTTAGGCCATGTTTTAGGCCATTTCCTTGCTTTTAGCGTAAAAGAGACTAGACCGTGAAATGATAGCGGTCTAGGCGCAATTTCAAGTTCTAGCCTGACAACGAAGCTAGAGCTGCCTTTTGTCATGTCATGTCATGCAATTGCCTGTCACGTTTAATTTCTCTAACGGTACGCATTTCTATTTAAATATCTGCCATGCATTTGCATTTTTACCTGTCATCTGATTCATATGTTGCATGGAGCACACGCTACAAAATACGTGTACAATCCTTGTTTCCGGCTAGGCACCTACTATGCTGGCATAACCCTACACCATACTTGTTAAAAACACTTCCTGGCTCGTGATCCAGAAGCGGGCCACATGTGTTGGTTGAAAACCAATGCCCGATACACATGGAGGGATAGGGATAAACGATCACTTGAGCGTAAGAGTTGGCCCGTACAGCCTCTCTAGCCAAAAGACGTAATCTCTGTGCACGACGTGCTTACTATACTTGTACTTGTCCTTGTGAATGTTCTTGCAAAACTTTACATCCATGCCATGCCATGCTTGTACCTTACTTTACTTTACTTTACTTGTTGCACTTTTACTTTAACTGCCATGTCATTGCATCATGCTAGAATTGCTAGGTTGCCTTTACTTTTCTACTAGTTTTCTTGCACAAAGTCTTGTAGACTTTGCTGACATGTGCCCCTTCTCTTTGGGTGTCGCATGTTAGTTGCTGAGCCAGAGTCCGTAGTTGAGGGCGACGAGTTCGTGGAGTTCGTGCCTGATTCCACAGTTGACGTTGAGTACGAGGACACCGGTGACCAGTCTTAGTTCCCTCAGTAGTTTCTTTGTTAGTTGTTGTAGCTTGACGGTGAGTAGCACCATCTTGTTAGTTGCTTTCCTTGTTGGCCATGTTGGGCCCTTTTTAGACTCTTTTGTTAGCCTGGTGGATTTTTTGGAGGTTGTTGAACTTTTATTTGGACATTTGAGATTGATAATTTATTATTCGTCTCTTTCTATTATTCTTGTCTTTGTTCCGTTTCACATTACAGGGATCTGCGTGGTATTTCTAGACGCTTTACAGACTGAGAGCCTCACAGCTCCCAACCTGAGCGGGGCTCGTCACGCCTCGCCTTCATTTTAGGAAAGCGGGTCGTGACAATATTTGATGACTCCGTTAATCCACTTTTGATGACAATAAAAGGGGGGAAAAAGTGTTGTAAAGATTTGAGATTTGGTACTATTAGCTCAGGGGGGAGCATTGAATTACATGTTTATTAGCTCAAGAGGGAGCATGCCTATCTATCTGCTACATTGATGTGCATGATTTGTAATTCTTGAATGTCTTATGGTGTACTACATGTTGATGTGCATGCTTTGTTATGCTTGAATGTCTTATGGTGTACTACATGTTGCATTACAATCCTTCATCACACTTCACACACATTTCTCATTGCTCAAATCTTTTATTGGTTTGTCATCATCAAAAGGGGGAGATTGTTGGAGGCAACGATTTAGGATCTCTAGTTTGATGATGACAAACGTGTGTGAAGTTTCTAATGTGTGTGCTAAGTGTGTTTCAGGAATGGCAAAGGGTTAAATCTTTGAAGAGATGACTAAGTCAATTGATGGAGGAAATTTATATACACATAGCAATTGGACTTGGTCAAGAAGCTATACACATAGCAATGGGACTCTGTCAAAGATGAAAGAGATGAGGAGATTGATTCAAATCCTACTTGATTCCATATTCCAATCATATATCCAAATTGTATTGCACCGAAGATAAAATCAAATCCCAATTTCAATTTCCAAACTCATAGTTTTGAGGGATTCTCTCCTAGCATATTATCTCTTAACATCATTATATAAGCCCCCTCAAAGTGCTGAGATACATTGCGGTTGACACCCAAGAGAAAAGAGTCGGCCTCATTAACTCTCCAAGGAAAAATGTGTGCAACACAAAAAGAAAGAAAAGGGAGAATCATATTTCGACCTAAACCCTAGCAAGCATCCCAAGCCGCAATACACAATTGCAAAACCCCTTGCCGCAAAAGTTAACCAACCTAAGCACCAAGCCTTAAAGAGCCACAACCCTCAAGCTTGGCCTCATCACCCTTACAAAGGAGGGAGAGCTCTCCATTGCAAGCTCTGCTGCCAAGTTTGTCACTGGCGAGACCTTCAAAGCCGCCAAGATCACCTTGCTGTCGATGCTCATTACCTTGCAAGTAGTTGTCAAGACCACCATTGTGAAAAGCTGACGCACCCTCTTCAAAGCTACCGGTGTACCAGACCCCATCGCCATCTTCTTCAAACTGCCGATGTTGAGTCGTCGCCCTCGAAGTCGGAGAAGTCAGACGACATCATCGAAGAAAGCTTCAAGCCCTAAGTCACCATGGAGTGCTGCTGTCGATGAGAACTCGTCGCTGAAGTTGAGGCGCCATCAAAATCGATGCGAAGCGATCACCGATCATCATGTTGCTGCCAACGCCTCGCTGTCAACGAGCCTCCTTGCTGCCGTTCAAAACGCCACCGCCGTCGAGCTATCGAAGTCGAGTCGCCATCGAGAATAAGCCACATGAGAAGTCGAAGCCCCATCCTGTCGTCGATGAGGTGACGATGGAACGCTGTCGAAGTCTTCGTTGCTATCGTCGAGGAGAGACGCAAGTCGGAGTTACGTCGTTGCCACTGTCAGAGAAGCCAAGCTGTTGTTATTCATCCCGCTGCCTTTGAGTCGTTTCTCGCCGTCGATCAAGCAGGTGCCAAAGCTTCTCGCCACTGGAATTAGATCACAGCCATCGAGTCGACAGCTCGTCCATCGAGTCACCGTCGTCGAGTTGCCAAAGTTGGAGACGGCGAAGTCGAAGTCGACGCTGCATGCCCTAATGCAAAACGAAGCGGATAGAGAGCTGACGTGGACAACTTTGGATGCGAAATAAGTTTGAAAAGGGAACATGATTTGAAGCTGACATGGAATTGATTTTAACTGGGTTTACTTTGTGCACAGACCGAGAAATAATTGGTTTGAACTAGATTGCTTTACACACAGACCAATTTGTTAACCCAACTTCAAAGGGCCACAACTTGACATCCAGGAGTTAGATCGAGACACTGTTTGCATTAGATTAAAGCTGACGCCATGCTGAACGACAGAGACAACACACCATCACAATCTGAGCATTTCTAAACCCTTTACTTTATCATTATATTTGTGATTGTGTGTAGATCTCTGTCGGGGAAACTTTACTGTTATTGTGTTTTTTTGCACTTGTCTGGTTGCGGCTAGACAAGAGGGTCTTGATGTGTTGGTGCAGTCAATATACGCATTTACTAGGTTGATAGTGTTCTGTACTTTGGTGAGTGTGGTACAGTCTAGGTGGGGAGTTGGAGCTAGGACCCCATTGTAGGTGTACAGAAGGAACTTATTAATGCTAATATTTGCTTGGGGCTAGACGTAGGTCGTTGATGCGACCGAACCAGTGTAAATCTGTGCGTACTCTGTGATTGCCTCTTATTTACTATGCTTGTAATTTTAACTGCGTGTGACATCTCGTGGGTTGAGCGAGAATATTTTTATAAGCCTATTCACCCCCTAGGCTAGGATCCAGATCCAACAGGGCAGTGATAGGGGGTACCCCCCACCCCCTGCGCCATGGCCAGGGGGTTGGGGGATCGGTGCCCCCCTTGGGGGGAATGGTTATGACGGCCCCCCTTCAGGGGGAACGCGGGGAACGGTGACCCCCCCTTCGGGGGAGAGTCGACGGTGGCCCGAAGGCCGCCCCCCCTTCGGGGGGGATCTGTGCGGGCGACGGGTAGCGGCCCCCCTTCGGGGGGAACCGGCATGGGCAACGGTGGCCCCCCTTGCTTCAGGTAGGGGGCACGGGGACAGACTGCAACAAGGCAGCGTAAATAGCGACGGCCACCGGTGAGGCCGCCAGCGATGCCGAGGGGTTGGAAAATAATTTTATTATACAATTATTGATTGAATCATGTTAAAAACATGATTTTAGACGATAAAAGTCGTCGATTTAGGCGATTAGCCCTAATTCCACTTCGATCTTGCGAGATCTATGGAAAATACTATCATATGTATGATAAAAACGATCTTTTTAGCGAGATTTACCTCTATATCCGTCCTCCGGATATAGCGATGGTTGAACGAAGCCTACGCAGATGACGACGCTCATTTGATGTGGATGACGCTGCGCGCGTGGATCTCTTGCATTGTTCGCTTTCGCAACGATCGATTTTGTATGGAAATTTTAATTAGAGTCTCGTGCTGATAACGTGTTATGAATCATCATCTGGGGAGAAACCCAAATCTCTTTATTTATATCATATAGAGGAGCGTATACAGATAATATACAATAGATATGGTCTTATCTATAAGATAAGCCTTGATATACGGTCTTATCTATAAGATAAGCCTTGATCCCAACCGACTAACCAACTTGGTATTTCCCTTCACAAGACTTTTACATTTCTTTTTTTTGTTATTCTTGAAGTTTTGCAATTGCTTTGCCAATAAGGACGTGTGTGTTTGTCATGTGCCAAAGTGGATGCATATGCATACCTTATTAATGCAGGGGTCGCACGGGTCGATTAGATTCATAACCGACACATTAAAAGGCTTTCTGTGATAGCATTGCCATCTTCTTGAGAGTGAGCGAATCATCCTTGGCAAGAACAGTGCTTTTAACGTGATTTACAGCCGACAAGAAACCTCAACTTCCAAACGAAATTGTCGCCCAAGCCTGTTCGAGCCAGGCCTGAGGCCTGAACGGACCGGTATTTCGGAAACCCGCCTCTCGCAAGCCCGGGCTCGAGCCCGGCCCATTATCAAGTAGGACAGGGTCTGGGCATGCAAAAGCCCGAGCCCGGCTAGGCCCATTGCCATCCCTAAACACAGCTGTCATGTTTAGTTACGTTAAATCAGTAATAAAAAATTATGTTTAAATTTTCAGCTTATTCTTTTGCTCAAATTACAAAATGTTCCCATGATTTTCGAGTGCACAATTAATATTCTTTCTTCGGATTGGATAGATTAAAAAGAGTTGCTATGCGCAATACCAATTTGCTCTGTACATGACCGTCTTTACTTTTTACTCTGCGTATGATGAATAAAATAATATTATTTACGTTTCTACTGAGCGCATGACCAGGACTACCGAAAATACCCTTAGGCAAACAATCATAAAATCATGTAAAAATAATTGGAAAAAAATCAAAATTAATCACAAATAAACGTATTCCTGTTACGTTTCGACTGAAGGAGTGCAAGAATCGTGATAACACGAAAGTTTATGATCGAGAAGTTCAATGTCGAAATACGACGAACGAGAAAGAAAATTTCGGCAAGAACAATAATTTTTCAGAAAAAAATGATTTAGGGCACAAACGAACATCTAAATAAAAGTTGCGAAATTTTGGCCGTTTCAGAAAAATTATCACATGAAGCAAAATTATTCAAGAATTTAGGGCACAAACGATAATGAAACGATAATGAAAATTAAAGAGGGAGTAAAAATAAACAACGCATACAACAGGGAAGAATTATGCTCGTTGTGCACGTTGAGCAGTTTTGTAAACCGAAAAAAATTACTTAGCAAATTTAATCAATGCGCACAACAGGCAAGAATTATGCACGTTGTGTGCGTTGAGTAATTTTATAAACAGAAAGCAAAATTACTCTATGTGAACAACAGAACATGCAATAATTATGCTCGTTGTGCGCATTGAATAAATTTCCTTTCTGTTTATAAAATTACTCAAAGCGTACAACGGGCATAATTCTTGCCTGTTGTGCGTGTTGTTTATTTTTTATTCATATTTCCAAAATTACTCAACATGCACAATGGGCATAATTCTTGCATATTGTGCGCGTTGAGTAATTTTTTTCTTCCTATTTTCAAAATTAATTACTCAACGTGCACAACGGGCATACTTCTTGCCTGTTGTGCACGTTGAGTAATCTTGCTTCCTATTTCCAAAATTACTCAACGCGCACAACATGCATAATTCTTGTCAGTTCTATGCGTTGAGTAATTTTTCTTTCTATTTACAAAATTACTCAACGCGTACAACGTGCATAATGCTTCCCTATTGTGCGTGTCGTTTATTGTTGCTTCCTATTGCCAAAATTACTCAAAGCACACAACGTGCATAATTCTTGCTTGTTGTGCACGTTGAGTAATTTTGCTTCCTATTTCCAAAATTACTCAACGCACACAACGTGCATATTACCTGTTGTGCGCATTGAATAATTTCTTGAATGCTGATAGTTGTACAGTATATATTTATGATTTCACTGCAACTCTGAATTAACCGCACCAAACACTTATATTTATTAATTCACAGCTATTTGTTTCATGTTTACCCTTTACATAAATAAACTTGACCTCACTCTCTCTCTCTCTCCCCTCCATTTTCTAATTTCACCGCAAAACACCATACTCTTTGTCGCAAAACACGATCTGTTACTATCCGCTACTTCTCGCTCCATGCCCCCTTTTTGCTCTTGTTCCAATGATCACCACATGCCGACGATCGTGTGGGGACCGCTCCTTGTGATCGCGATAGTGAGCTATTTCTAACGGAGATTGATCCAGGTGAGTAGGAGGTGCGCTCACTGTGAATCTGTGATCATGATGCCGGTCTCTGTCCAGCAGAGTTTAATCAGATTGACTGGGGTTCGGTCCACTTGGTCCCAGTGATTATGCTGGCGAGCTCTTTCCGTTGGAGATCTTTGAGGAAGAGCCAGACTACAATCCCTGTCATCATGATGTCGAGGTATTTCCATCGGAGATCCTTGGGGATGAGTTGGAGTAAGTTCCAAATGATATTGGCGGCCTCGCCTATATCATGGGGCACCCGAGATTGCAGAGCAGGCTCGCGGTGGCTGGGAGCAGAAGGATACCTACTAGATGAAGAAACGTGCGATGATGGCTGAGATGGTGGATTCTCATATGTCCTCTCAGCATGAGGTGGACTATCCTCTTCGAGATACCTTCGGCCCTTCGATCACAAACTATCACTTAACTCCGGAGTGTTTTTCTGCCCACTGTTCTCCGTCTCCATGCATTGTTTTTTTGGCCAGATTTCAGAATAGTATGTCTTATCTCTGCCCCTACAGTTACTGGATTTGTAATTAAACTTACATGTCTCTTCCTCATGAGCTACTACTTCGAGTTCAATTTTGAAGCAAAAGACCTCTTTCTGTTGTCATTCTCGCTCCAACCCACGTCTTTCCTTCGAAGATTGTTGTTCTCCGGAACAAAGTCACCTTTCTCTAGCTTCATCTCCGACCTCGGAATGACCCAAAATCCAATTTTCTCCCTTCGCCTTTACTATCATGGATGTTTTCCTGAACAAATTTGGCCTTCTCCAATTTCATCCTCCTACCTCTAACTAGCCATTTGTCAACCGGGGCAAAAATTAGAGAGAAAATTTGAGGCGTGAGAAAGAAATAGAGTTAATAGAGGAACATACCGGAAAATCAAAAGATCAAATGGCAAAGTTTGTAATTAATTAACAAATTTAAGATTAATACTTTAAATATAATTAAGGTTAAATTTATAATTTCGAAAATTACCCAACGCGCACAACGGGCATAATTCTTGAATGTTGTGTGCGTTGAGTAAGTTTGCTTCATATTTCCAAAATTACTCAACGCGCACAACATGCATAATTCTTGACTGTTCTGCGCGTTGAGTAATTTTTTGATTGACCGCATGTCAATATTTCTGTATCAATATCAGATATTAGATATGGCAATGGCGAACTCTGCATCAATTCAGCATCAATGTATCAGATATATCAATTGTGGACTGTGCATGAATGTATCAGATATGTCAATTGTGGAATGTGCATGAATATATCAAATATGTCAATTTTGGACTGTGCATCAATGTATCATCACCATATTAGATAGCTCAATTGTGGAATGTGCTTCAACAAAGCTTCAGCTTCCATGTTTCAGATATGTCAATTTTGGAATGAGAATGTACAAGAAATGTCAATTGTGGACTGTGCATCATCACTGAATCAGATATCTCAATTGTGGAATGTACTTCAGCGTTTCAGATATGTCGAATTTGGAATGAGCTTTAATGGAGCATAAATGTACCAGAAATGTCAATTTTTGACTACGATTCAATGTATAGATATGTCAATTTTGGACTGTGCATCAAAGTAGCATTAAAGTAGCATCAAAGTAGCATCAAAGTATCAGATATGTCAATTTTGTATTGTGCTTCATTGTATTTACTGCATCAGATATGTCAATTTTGGACTATGCTTCAATGTATCAAATTTAATGACATTGTATTGTATATAAATTTAATGACAATGTAGTATAATATATAGGCATGTATTCCAACATACTACAACATAAATGCATACAAAAGTACCTGTTAAATCCTTGGGCCGGAACTCGAGGGAAGGGTCGTGTTATTGTTAAGCAGCCCACCGTGGTATTATCTGAGCCCACTAAGCCTATGAGACTCACTATGCTAGCCAAGCGTCGACCCAGTCAACGCCCACATGTCATTTGCTCGTTGAGCTTCCTTTGCTCAAGGAGGCATTTGATAATGGCTCATAAATTGACGAGAGGCATGGGCGATGGTTACCACTATTAATGATGGAGAATCGTGCCACCATAATTGATGACTGTTAGTCCCCCAATGTCACTGAAGGGACGTACCAGGGTTTATAAATACAAGGCAGACAATCAGAATAAGGGGCTCCAAGGTACGAACGACCTAATACTCTGACATTCTATTTTCCACTTTATAATTCTTCCTCCAAATAGCTAGCGGTGACTGCTCGAGACAAACTTCGTATGTCGATCTCTACAGCCCCGAGCCTTCCCTTAAGTTTCCATTCTAACTTAAGCATCGGAAGGGATTTGGGTCGGAACCCAAATGCGACCCCATCTGACATTCCTTTGTAGTGCAGGAAGATCGTGGAACGACCCAACAGGATGGTCGAAAGACTACTCCTGCGAACCGTTGATCGAGGTTTGACCTTACTAAAAGGTCGAAGGGTCGTAGTACTCTGCTGCAAGATCGTTCGAGCTTCAGTACTGCATTCGCATCCCAACCACCATTGATCCTGATTCTACCAACCGAGGGTCCCATTTCTACCGCTGACGAGGATCCACCCCATTTCTACCACTGACGAGGATCCACTTCAGTAAGTGAGACCACATCAGCCCAATCACTGTTGATGTCAATTTTGGCATTAACAGTTGGCGTCGTCTGTGGGGAAACCCACCAGTCAACATCCCGAAGCAACTAAAGCCTAATGTCGACTGAACCCAACTACACTGGACACTCCTCGCTCTAGTTGAGGACACATTGAACGAGGGTATTCCGAATGCGAATCCTGAAGACGAAGGAGCCCCACCCAATGCTCGATTGGTGACTCAGGAACAACTCAAAAAGTTCGCTGAGAAGATCAAACATAGCATGGCAGTATTAGCTACTTCTGTTCAACGGAACATCAAACGCCCACAACCAGGAGGATGGTGAGCTACTCAAGGAAACCAGGGGACTGGCAAGCAACGACTCGAGCAACACTAGAACTTGTCACTCAATACCACTCTTACATCTCAACAGAACAGAGAGATGGGAAATAACCATTGTACCTTTGTGCATAATTGAGGTCCATGGCCCTCCAATAATGGGCGAACCACCCGTAGCGTCGTAGATCAGGGGAGAGATAATCTCATCGAAGGTCGCAGTCCACCTATCCTGTGATTGGTATGAAGAGAAATGAGACAGAAGCAAGCCCCAACCATTCTTCGAGTGGCACTCACCAACGACAGGAGGAGGAACGTGCACCACTCATTCTTCCTACCAACCGGTGGACTCCTCTGAAGGAGAACATCACGTCTGCCCACTTCTCCCTAAATTTAAGATCATAGCCCTGCAGATGTATGACGGCACTGGAGACCCATGGGAGCATGTCCGTAGATATCAAAGCGCGATGTGGCTTCACGGGGCTGATGAGTCATTCCTCTGTCGAGCCTTCCATACCACGCTTACAAAGGCAGCAGACGACTGGTACAACAGCTTGTCTAATGATAGCATCGAGGCATTTGATGACTTGTCTGACCTTTTTTGCAGGCAGTTTGTTGCAGGGAGACGCCCGAAGCAAAAATTGTCTCATCTCTTCACTCAGCAACATGAGAGAGAATCAATTTGTGACCTCGTTAAGAGTTTCAATGAAGAAAGACTGGAAGTTGAGGACGTTTCGGAGTCTAGTATCATCAAAGTCCTCACCCAAGCAGTCCGAAATAAGCATTTGCTGAGGTCCTTGCATGAATCCTGCCGAGCAATCTCGTGGAGTTGTTCAGTATAACGGATCGATTCATGACCTCGAAGGAAGCACTCACCACTGCAAAGAATGACACTCATATGCATCGAGAGGAAACAAAGCGAGATGTAGGACCCCGTGGAAACTCCCGACAAGAACTGTGAGATCGGCGACAAAGAGACAAGATCCCCGGAGCAAGGAGCATCCTGCCAAAGATGCTTACCTCAGGTCCAATTCTCCTAAGGCAGAAGTCCTGGCATATGCCCAATGAGCAGGACTCACTAATGAGCCTGTCAAAAAGAACATGTACAAAAAAGGGATGACATCAAATTCTGCAGGTATCACAACGATCACGGGCATGACACAGATGATTGCTGGACACTCAAGAAAGAGATTGACGCACTAGTCAACTGAGGTCACCCAAAGAAGCCTGGAGACGACCAATAAAATAAAGAAGGGACCTCGACGCAAAAAGGAAAGGGACCAATGATCGGGTCACCATTCACCATGGTGGTCGATTAAAAAGCTTCTGATCAATGATCAAATAAAAGCCAAGTGGAAACAACTCCGATCAGAATAAAAACACATGTACGTTTTTCATTATTATCAGAATGTTAAAGCTTTCCAAATTAATAAAGTTTGTTTTCCTTCAAATACATTTTCTCAACATGACATTTACGAATTTTATGAGGACCATTACATCTAAAACTCGGTTAATCTTCGACAAGTGTACTATTCGAAACTGAATGATTTGCCAATGTCGTCGAACGTAAGCCGAAGAGGCTAAACCCTTGCCATTGAACGACAATCGTCATCAGCCTATGGTCGAAGGGTCCACTTTTCTGTAACCAAATGACCATGGTCGTCAAATGAGAAAAGAAAAGAGGCCATAATCCTTTTCTATGGAACAACATCCCTCATTCATTACTGCGACCTGAGAAGCCATTCTCTTACTGTTAAATGACTAGCACCATAAGATGACTCGCTTCGCTGTTTGAAGAGCATGTGTCTAATTCTAATGGTCCAAAAAGCATGATTCAACAATTCAATCATCGTCCTCAAGTGCTGATGCTTAAACTATCGAAAAGGGCCAAATGACAAACAAACACTGATTTTTCCTTCAAGCAAATAGGTACACTACAATTTCACTTCATTTTACATAATTTTTCAAAATTTACTCCCCAGCACAAAAGAAAGGTTCGAAAAACCTATGAGAGAGGGAAGTACTTAAGGTCCCTCGCTCGAAGTGACCTGCCCTTGATTTCCCTCTGTAGAAGTGGCATGCTCTCCCTATTCTGAAGCAGCCACAATTACAACATCACCTGACTCAGTGACAGCCTCGTTAACTGGGATAGCAGCCTCCACAACTTAGTCGTGGGTCATCATATGGTTCGTCCTCGTCCATAACAAGGGGAACTTGGTCGATTTCATATGCAAGATCGGAAAATTGAACCTTAATCTCTTGACGACACTGTTCGTATACTTGTATGTAAAGCTCAACAAAATTTGGCAAACTGTCCAGATAATCTTAGACAGCCTTTTCTGCAATCTCTTTCACGTCGAGTTCTTCAGAGTCAACAAAAGGTCGAGTTTGATACGCAAGCCTTTCTGATTCTCACAAATTTATCTCTTTGAGCAGCTGTTCTTTTGCTCTCTACTCTCTCTCTCTCTCTCTCTCTCTCTCTCTCTCTCTCTCTCTCTCTCTCTCTCTCTCTCTCTCTCTCTCTCTCGGCAATTTCCTCTTGGACTCGTATATCAAGAGCGACACCATGTTTAAGATTTTCATCCAACTCTTGCTCAAGACGCTTCACCCAATCCCTAAGCATATCATTGCAGCATTGATGCATTCGTCTTGTCGAGGGACCTCCTAGCCGAATCCGACCACTTCGCCTCCCTAACCAGAGTGGATTCATAATTTGCCATCGTCAATGATCGACGATGTATCTCGAGTATGCCCAAAATTGACTGCAAAGAAGTAGAAGATTCAGCCCCAATGGTCGAATTCAGGTAAAGAATAGATATTGTTTCTTACCCAGAGGCCTCTGTGGATAGACATTATGGCTAACCTCTCATGATTGACTTTCTACAAGACCTCCATGTCTCGAGGAAGGGCCATATTCTCGAAAAGTCTTGCACATCTGTAATTCAATAAGGCTGACTAGTCCTTCCCCACTAAGTAAGCTAGCTGAAAAAGATCTTCTTCGGCATACCTGACCAGGTTTTGAGGTGATCTATCCTCCAATAAGAATGACCTGAACTCAGGGGGAATGTCCTCGGCCAGACACCCTTGAGTAAATAAACATCCACAAGGCCAGTAATCTTCGCGTACAGATGGTTTCTGAGCAGAGGATGACTCCACTGGAGCTCTCTCCGATACTTGATCCGGGTCCCGCTCGAGATCCCGTTCATGATAGAAGGCTTGAGTTTGTTCTGACGCCACGATCAGGATAATGGCATCCTCCGACTCGAACAATTCTGATTCGTCCACGATAAGCCTTCCCCTTGATTGTTTTCTTCTTGGCCTTGGCCTTCTTAACTCCAGACGAGGGGTGATTCTCCTTCCACTTCTGTGGTCGAGTCGGCTGGGAAGCTTTGTGAATCACCATGGGTAAAGCCTCGATATCCCCAACGCCTCCACCCTCCTGTTGACCCATCGGAGGAGGAGGCAAATCTTTCTCTGCTCCTCTAATTGAAGCCTCGAGCGCTACCCGTGTTTCTGGCTCGGCTTGGTATTCCAAAGCAACCATATCTATAAAGACAAGGCAAAATTTAAGAGGTAGAAAAACAAGGAAAGGGATGGGCAAAGAAATGCACCTTTCGTCCATACTGTCCTAAGTAATAATATAGGGTCAGACAGAAGCCATTTGGTCGACCTCTTCTCCTCAGGCAACCTCTTCAAAGAGTTTGTAGCCTCTTTATCATTCGTAGAGAGGACTTTCTCTTCATTCATTTCAAGTTCATGATTCTGCCACTGAGTGACAAAAGTCCACTCACCCGAAAATACCACAAACAAACATTGGTCTTTCCATCCAGGGTTCGAAGAAGGAAGATCACTAAATAATTTTCTATCTTCGCGAGCGGTTATCAAATACCAACCCGACGTCTTAAGAGGCGGCATTGTAAAATAATTGAACAATCCCATGGATGGTTCAATTCTATTCAGCACGCACAATGCAATGAAGCTGATCAAGAGGGCCACATTATTTGGCATCAATTGACAAATGGAAAGCCCTAGAGTCTTCAAAACACACAAAACAAACGGGTGCATGGGGAATTGACGTCCCAGTTGAAAAGCCCTGATGTAAACTCCAACCTCATGATCGCCAAGGAGATGAACCCTCTCGTCCACTCGACGGATCTGTATCTGGTAATCACATCTGACGTATTTTTATAAATATCAAGAATTTGTTCAGCCCCCACTCGGGAGGCTTGATTATAAACCAGCTCAGGCGCAACGACCTCTCTCTTTCCTTCCCGAGAGGTGAGGGCCAAGGTTTTAGCGGCGGCATGAGGGGAAGAAGAAGCCATTCATGAGAATTCGAATTTTAATTCGAGAACGCCTGAGACGAAGACACATTTTCTTTTCTCCAAAACCACCTTATCACGGTGCAGGTATATCTAATGATGATCTGAACCGATCTCATCATATAGGCACATGCGTAAAAGATCCAGGCGACCCCGTATCTTGAACTTCAAACCGACGCGATGTACGGATCAGAGAATCGAAGGTTTTATCGCTTAAACTCAAATATTCTTGCCTTGACTCTCGTTCACCATTAATGAGACATCACGTCACTTGACCCCAATATTCGCATTGTCTATGCTCGAGTGACAAAGGCCATTATTAAATCCTTGGGCCAAAACTCAATGGAAGAGTCGCGTTATTGTTAAGGAGCCCACCGTGGTATCATCTGAGCCCACTAAGCCTATGAGACCGACTATTCGGCCAAGTTTCGACCTAGTCAATGCTCACATGTCATTTGCCTGTTGAGCTTCTGTTGCTCAATGAAGCAGTCGATAATGGCTCATAAATTGGTGGGAAGCGTCGACGACGGTTACCCATATTGATGAGGGCAGATCGTGCCACAATAATTGGTGACTGTTAGTCATCCAATGTCACTGAAGGGACGTACCAGGGTCTATAAATACAAGGCAAACAATCAGAATAAGAGGGCTCCAAGGTAAGAAAGACCTAATACTCTGACATTTTATTTTCCACTTTATAATTCTTCCTCCAAATAGCTTGCGATGAATGACTACACGAGACAAACCTCCGTCGGTCGATCACGATAGCCTCGAGCCTTCCCCTTAAGTTCCAATTCTAACTTAAGCATCGGAGAGGATTTGGGTCGGAACTAAATCCGACCCCCTAACGTTCATTTGTGGTGCAGGAAGATCGTAGTGCGACCCAACATGAGGGTCGAACGATTACTCTCGCGAACCGTTGATTGAGGTTCGACCTTACTAAATGGTCGAAGGGTCGTAGTACTCTGCTGCAAGATCGTTCGAGCTTCAGCACTGCATTCGCATCCCAACCACCATCGATCCTGGTTCTACCAACCGAGGGTCCCATTTCTACCGCTGTCGAGGATCCATTCCCATTTATACCGCTGACGAGGATTCACTTCAGCAAGTAAGACCACGGCAGCCTAATCACTGTTGACGTCAATTTTTGCATTAATAGTACCGTAAACAACAAAGAAGAAATACAACCAAAGCAAAACGACATCATTTGAGAAATATTAAGCACTATCCTATGGCTTAACTGCCAGGATGTTGTTGATATATTGTTCATCATATAATTGCTACCAGCAGCTTCTCTTCTGTTAAGTTCATTGTCACTATAAAAAGAGAAACTTGTATCCTCATGTATATCTCCATAATTCATTACTTGTTCTCGCATCCTTAACTTTAACTTTATTATCTCGTGTTGCAACTCTCTTGCATATTCCTTTCAATGAGGGCACAGTTACCTCTTATCAACTCGAACAAAATAATTACAGCCGTTGCTCTTGTTGTAATTGATAACCCATAAAATCTTCTCCCAAGATTTTCCCTTGTCATTGCAGTCCTAAGTGAAGCTGTCAGGCCACAAAATCAAATAGGAACTGTCCTTTACATTGCATTACTATTTTTTCTCTGCCATGATCTGCAAATATATATAAGTAGTATGTCAATGTAACATATATGTATAATTGGCATGTCAATGTATCAGATATGTATAATCAGTATGTCAATGTATCATATATGTCAATGCATAAGTATGTCAATGTATCATTAATGTTAATTTATCATCAACTAAGGTCAATTTATCAGATATAACACATATATGATGTACAACAAAAACATTGTATGGCTTGACTTTCCTGATGTCCAAAAGTCATTTGCCGCAATATTTTTGTCACATTGTCAGTTTGGGGGGTCATAACCGATGTTGAACATATTTGCAATACAAATAAAGAACATCAGCTACGACACCCAAAGATTAATGTGTTAGCAGTATCATGATCTCCCCAACGAACAATGTGGCATAAAAATTGTGTAAGTGAAGAAGAAGAGTAAATCTATACTACAAAGTCTCTATTGGGCTCATTACTGAATCTGAATCCATTTCCATAATTCATCTGCCATCAGAATCAACAAAAATTGTCACAAGAATGTTGCATAATTATTGGGTCAGTAGAAGAAGAGTCAATGATGAACCCACCGAAAAATGTGATGAACCAACGAAGAATTGTGTTAGTAGAATTAGATTCGCTGATGAACCCAACAAAGAATGTGATGAACCATACGAAGAATTTTGTTAGTAAAATCAAATTCAGTAATGAACCCAACGAAGAATTTGGCATGGTATTAACTAGATTTAGTTGAGAGTAGAATCAGATTCAGCAATGAACCAAACGAATAATTTGGCCGTGGTATTATCTTGATTTAGTTGTGAGTAATGAGGGATCGTGGGCAGCCATTTGTAGAAGAATTGGGCATGAATGATGGGAAATGGAGACGGTGCCTGTTGATGTGTGATAGGTAAGAGAATGTATGGAGTTTAGAATTGAAGGATAGAAAGAAGGGTAGAGATCTGAGATAAATGCTATGCCACCACTCAAGATCATGAAATGGAGTTCACCACAATTGAGATTAAAGGCTAGGCCACCCTCCTAATTGATAAAGAGCTCACTTGTCTCACCACTAACCTTCCCACGGTTAGATAAAGATAACAAGATTAACAATAAGTTTTGAAAGAACTTGCAACTTCAGAATTTTTATTCAACAAAACCGATCTTTTCAGTTACAAGGACTCTCTTTTAAAGAAGAGAGACAACACATTGAAAATGACATACATCAGCATTTGATATCCCACAACTTCGAAGGCTGTTTACATAACTTTCTAGGCTACATCGTCCTAGGCTATAACTTACTAGATATTGAATGTTGGACAAGTAAATGCTAGTTTTGAATTCCAAGGCCAAAAGTTTTCAAAATTCATCCAAAATATTCAGATTCCTCCTAATTTGAAATCCGAGTCTTCATTTGTGTTAATATGCTAAAATAGTCACTTTCCATCATACTTGACTCATTAAGAAAACCAACTAAGCAAAAATTGTACCAAAACAGCTTGAGCACCAACCTGAAATTGAGAGCTAAAGTTGGAGCTCGAAATTTCTTTGATTTCACTTGCCAACATCAGATTAGTCATGCTTGCTCCTGCATCATTCTCCCCTCCTTGATTGGGATTTTCCCTCAAATCGTCAACATCTTCATTTTCAAGCAAGAATGGAGTTAAATCGCCAATATAGAAAGTGGTAGAAATATTGGTTTCTACAGGCAATTCAAGCTTGTATGATTACTTCCAACCTTCTCAACTACTTTGAAAGGGCCATCTTCATGAGCCATGAGCTTGTTCTTCCTTCTAGAGGGAAACCTTTTTTTCCTTCCTTAAATGATGCCAAACCAAATCTCCCGGCTTAAATTCAAGGGAGTTGCGATACTTGTTAGACTTTTGCTTGTACAATTCATTCACCCTTTCAATTCTGGTCTTCACATGTTCATGGAGCTTTTTCATTTATTTGGCGCGTTGTTCAGCTTCAAAACTTACTTGGGTCTCAATTGGAAGAGGGATCATATCAATGGGAGTAAGAGGGTTCACTCCATAATTCACTTCAAATGTAGACTTTCCTGTTGCATAAGATGGAGCTCTATTGTAAACAAATTCAGCATGGGAAAGTTTGTTATCCCATTTTATGTTATTTTTACCCACAAAACTTCTAAGAAGAGTTGAGAGTGTTCTATTTGTCACCTCTGTTTGTCCATCCGTTTGAGGATGCTAGGTAGTACAAAACAAGAGCTTTGTTCCCAATAATTTCCACAAGCATCTCCAAAAAGGACTTAAAACTTAGAGTTTATCACTTACAATGGTTTTTGAAACTCCATGAAGCTTGAGAATTTCTTTGAAATATAGATCAACAACATGAGAGCATCATCTCATTTATTGCATGCAATGAAATGAGCCATTTTTGAAAAACGATCAACAACCACCATGATAACATCTTTTTCTCATTGAGTTCTTGGTAGTGCCACGATAAAATCCATGCTCACATCTTCTCGAGGCTGATTTGGAACAGGAAAAGGAGTAATACATTCCTTGATGCAATTGACTCTTAGCTTTATGACAAATAGAGCACCATGAAACAACATTATGAACATCATCAGCCATCTTAGGCCAATAAAAGTGTTCTTGCAACTTGTAAGATGTTGAATGTCATGTTGCTGCCAAAATGACCAGCAACAACTCCGCCATGGACTTCTTTCACTAAGAGATCACGCATTGAACTTCTGGGAATCCACAATTTGTTGTTCTTGGAAAGAAAACCTTCTTGAATCACATAAGGGCATGTATGAACTGTTCTTTATTTCTCAAAGAATTGAGAAAAGTCTGGATCATCCTTGTAAAGAACTTTAATAAAATGAAAACCAAGAATTTTAGCTCCAACAATAGATAGAAGAGAATACCTTCTTGAAAGTGCATCAACTACAACATTGTTCTTTCCAAATTTATGCTTTGAAACAAATGAGAATGATTGAAGAAATTCAACCCATTTAGCATGCCTATGATTCAACTTGTGATGTCCATTAATAAATGATGCATCCGGAATGTAACCCCGAACGATGTCGTTTACCGCAAGCGCACGGTATAGTGGCAAGCGGGTATCGAACACGGGGAGGCGGTGCTATACTACCTATCTACTCCTAGGTTGAGTTAGACTTGTGGGTTTATTGGTGGATGTGTAATATGGATGGTCGTAATGGTGATGGATGCGAAGGTTGTGTCAACGTCGCAAATAAGGGGTTCCACACAAAGAAAGAAAGAAATAAAATACAAAAGATTAGGGCTTAGGGCTCGCCACTAGGACGTTCGGATGTCGACGCTAGGTTGGGACTCTTACGTTGCATTGGTTTAATTAGGGATTGTAGCATCTAGGAAGTGAATTCACGTGTCTGGGCATCATGAATCTAACGTATCGCATTAACATCGCTCTCGCAAAGGCGTATACGATACGTGCATTAAGGATCCACAATAATCTCACTGTTCTCGTGGTTCGAATGCTCTCAACTCGTAGCACTCTCGTGGGTTAGAGCTTCGAGGTATTTTGGTGGCTCTTATTGACGCAATGGCGGTAGTTGTCTGTGGATCCCCTCAAGGCACGAGCCGGGCATGGTCACGTGCCTCGGTTGAATCCACTAACTCCCTAATTAAATCCGTAGGATATTCCTTAAGCTAATCGATTCCACCAACCGTGGGCACGATCTCAGTACGAATTCTCCTAGGGATTTTAATAGATCAACCAAAATACAACCCCATTTATAACCAACGCACCATAAAAATCCCAACTTTGCAACTAAGTCCTAAGATCCATGAGCTAATCCCTTAGCCCTAGAAAATACTACTCATGCATCATAGGAAGAACAATAGAAGATTCAATAATAGCAAGAGAATTCATCCTAGCATGCATCAACGAGATATTCAACAAATAATCACAAAGAAATAACAAATAAATATATTTAAAGAGACAAAAGTACTTATTTTGATACAAAGGAGGGGCCTAGTGCATGGCCAAACTCCCCAAAAGATCGTCTCCACAAAAGTCTAACAAAGATCTAAAAATTCTCTTTAGAAAAGTATATAAAAATCTCTCCCAAAACTCCTCTAAAAATCTCCCTAAAACTCCCCTAAAAACTCCCTACAGAAGTCTTCAGAATTCTCCCTCTAGCTGCCAAAATCCCCCCATAAAAACCCTCACAATCGTCCCAAAAATCCGGGCGCAGATCAGAAAATGGGCCCACAGTGACTCGGCCCGAGCACAAAGCTGCTCGGTCGAGTCGTTCGGCAGCTCGGGCCGAGTAAGAGGCTGCTCGGTCCGAGTTTTACAGAGAAGCAAAGCACCAAAATACATCGCTCTGCCAACTCGGGCGCTGCTCGGTCAAGTAGGAGCTTACTCGGGCCGAGTAGGAGGATGCTCGGTCGAGTCGAAGGTTGCTCGGCTGATTGGGACTAAAAACACATTTCAGCCTCATTTGCACATGACTCGGGCCGATTAGGAGGTGCTCGGGCCGAGTAGTGTAGGGAATTCGCGGTCCCTTAGGGCACAAAAACTCTAGTCCCGTCCTAAGTCGGACGGAACATAGACACAAAAATCATTTGCAGCGGAAGAAAAACTAGTTAATCTAAATTAACATGTAGTTAACACAATTTTAACTTAGCCCTAAGGTCCAAGACCATATGCCAAGATCCAGCCGACTTGGGATGTATCTGACCATCCCAAGAAGGATCTAGCCTACTGCGATTAAACTAAACTAATGCTAATAAAATACTTTAACCACATACCCGGAATCTCAGCCCTGGGGCAGGCGAGATGTTCCGCGCCGTCTTCCGAGCTGCTCCCGTCCCACGCCGAGCCGCTCCTTGAACCGCTCCCCAAACCGCTCCTCGAACCGCTCCGCATCCCGAGGCGATCAATCCACGTGCCTCCGAGCCAACCACGCGCCGAAGAAAGTTTCACGCGAGTGAAACCTCCGCCTAGATTTCGGATCCAGAATCCGAACTCCTTTGCGGCTTTGCTAGAGCCCGCAGGAGTAAGGCAGAAATTTAGGGAGAAGAGAAATATTAATTTAAGCTTAGATCCGAGCGTGCTCCAACATTTACGAGAGCCGCTCAGATCTAGAGCTTGGGACCAGTTTTGAAAAAGGGGGGAGACCCCTATTTATATAGGCGGCGGACTCTCCCCTTTTCTCAAAATCCGATGTGGGACTAAATAATGAGTTAATTAAAATCAAGTTAGTTTGCACTTCACAAAGTGCAAACTTCCGTGAATTTTAACTCACTCACCGTTGAGCTTCAAGATTGATACAACCTATCAATACGACGAGCGTTCAACGGTGAACGCATAGGAAAAAACCGTTCACCAATCAGAGTTCGTTTGACCCTCCAATTGAGTGTCCAAAGATCAGCCCTAGGCTAGTTTTTCGCAAAAACTGAGCCGTCATTTGATTCAGCACACTTAGGGTTCAAAACCCTAGAGGTGGGGCCCATGGGTGGGCCCCACGCATCCCGCGTGCGCCAAAATTGCCTGGACAGAGCCCAGGCCGCGCCTGGGCTGGCCCAGGCGCCTGGGCGCGCCCAGGCCCGCGCCTGGGCAGAGCCCAGGCTTGCGCCTGGGCTTGCCCAGGCCGAGCCTGGGCTAAGCCCAGGCTTGTGCCTGGCTAGCCCAGGCCGAGCCTGGGCTTAGCCTAGGCAGCGTCTGGGCTAGCCCAGGCAGCCTGTCTTGCCTTGCATTTACTGGGTCTGGCCTGGTCTGATCCTTTGGGCTGTTTTGGCTCTAACTTGAGCATTTGGTGTCCGATTTGGACGCCGTTCGAACCTGGGTCTAGACCAGGACATTCCCGTCTTACCCGTGAACTTTTCCTTGCGTTTATTTTATTAAATATTGTATTAAACAATTTAATACACATTTAATCGCTTTTTCATCAAATGCAAAATAGTCCCTATCTAAGCTTAAATTACCATATTGCATCAAATGCAATTATTTCATCCCTTGCATCAAAAATGCAATTATTCTCCCTAACTAATTTCTACCTATTACTTGACGAAGCGTTGCACTCTGTGTGAGACCCTACAGCCTGACCCTTACAACAGGTTGGGCTCGAAGCCCTATACGGCAGTGACCACCAGCAGTGGTTGCCGTCCCTGCTTCAGGAATCATCATTATATGGTTGACTCATTGACATGAGTATTGTCGGGACCACCTGACTGTTTCCGTGATGAGTTCTGCAGTTATAGTCTCTTCGTCTAAACTGTGTCGTGTAGATCAAGTCTGGGGTACGGTTAAATTGTCAACCCCACTAACTTGACTCCGGTTAGTTTCGATCAATCTTTAGTCAATAAATGTTGGACTTCTTCCAACATACTCTGCGCAGAGTTTTTACTAAAGACCGAACTAACTCTACGACACTAACTCCCATTGACCGGGAGAGACGAATCCTCTCTTGGTCATTACTCGCCTCGTACGTTTCAAGTGACACCCAATCAAAAGACCTTTCGACAGGCATTGCCTCGAAGCTAGGTCAGTTGATATAAGTGGCACCGTTCACGCACAGGTTTGTCAAAATGACCTCAAGTCAAAAGACCAACTATCCTATCATCACTCAGAGTTATCGCTGACAGATTGATCAATATAATCATATGATAACCCTAGTGGATCGTTCAGTGAACTCATTCTAATGAGCACCTGTGTCTCGTCTTCGACTTCGCCAAGTCAAGCGATCATGAGATCATCGCCACCGCTAAACGGTGAAGACTAAGACACAATGGTCTATCCGATGTTTCGATATCCTTGTCTCGGAACATCTACGACCACGAACCATTTTAGACTTATGCTACAGAGGGTTAAACGTTTCTCCATGATCGAGATACTCATATCGATACCCGTTTGACCTTGCATAAAATCTCAGGACTTTACCTAAGTCGATATGTAATAATATAACTTAGATAAATCATTACCAAACAGCTTATAGTTATTTCGAACAAGATGTTTGTGCTATTCACACAGGAATAAATGGCCTCGAGGGCATCATATTCCTACATCTCCCACTTGCACTCAGGCCCATTTATCTCGGTATCTTATACCGTTTTTACACATAAGTTTTCCCGACTTCATGTGGTAGAGCCTTCGTGAGTGGATCTGCTAAAACCGTCTACACTATAGACTTAAGGGGTTTTTATGTTTATATTAGACCAACCTTTTGAATCTTATTCAAATAATTCACTTGGTCTATCGAAATCTATAATATTTTATTTACTTGGATCTTATCCAATTCATCGTACCTTACGATAATAATTTTAAATTAGTAATTGGTCATTACAAATGGCTCATATTTATTTCTGATAAAGTATCAAACTTTTTGATTACTTTGTCAAAATATATGTTCTATTTCTTTGATGCCTCGCATGTAATTTATACGCTCCCACTGACCTTGAAAACTTTCTAGCCAATTCATATAAGTTGGTTCGTCTAAATCATATTTAGAAAAACGAACTTATAAGTGAATGCTCAAATTTTCATGGTCAACTTGAGCGTTTACATCGAGTTTGGTCCGAGTAGATCTGTACACATCTGCTGGCGAGACGGTTTCAACATAATCCGTTTTTAAGGAATTAGGATGAAAAACCGTTCTCGACCAACATGATTGCACTTCACTGTTTTCTTTTCTGCACCAATCTTTCAACTTAAAGATTTACTTTCAGAAGTGAGGAAACATTTTCCTTGGACACGTAAACTAAATTCCAAAATTTTATTTACGCATAAGACCTTTTCTGATTGCATCAAGTTTTAAATCGGATTTACTACTCCGAATTTTATCCCGGAAGTTGACTAAGTCATCATCAGTTATGATGTCTAACCCGACAATCCGTCTCACGAGATTCGAGTAATAATACAACTTCCTTACGATTGATTTATTGAATATATTATTGATAATGTCCTCATAGAACTTTATCAAAACCTAGGCATTACTATCTGGGACTTAACCCAGAGGGAGGACTTAACTCAGAGTCACTTACAATGGATCACACTAAATCTAATTAAGTGTGATTCATACCTTTTAACACACCGATGTGTTAACAGACTTGATCTGAGAGAAAATCACATTTTCTTTTAATTACACAAGATTTTATTTAGCTAAGTATTTGACCAGTCGATCTAATCGAATCAGTTTAAATACTTTAGTCATTTCGTTCTTTATTTTATCAGACTTGTGTTTCATCAAGAACACGTGTCTTAATAAAACATACGAATAACTTATTTTGGTTAATCTAGACTCGGGTACATCAGTATGTACTAGACTGAGTTCGACAACTCATTCTCCCACTGTCTCACAGATGGGTTTCGGCCATTGTATCTAAGAGGCTAAGACTCACAAGTGTCCGTAGACTTCATAATACGAGAGGTCAGACCCCTCTTTATGTGACTTGTGAAGCTTAATCTCTTGATACGGCCTAGTCTAATTTTATCATATAAGTTTGCTACTATATTGTGTATTTATATATTAACATTTAATATATATATATAGTTATTTACAAATTACTTAACACAAAACATTACTTCAGAAGCAATGTGACGACATTCGTCAAAATGTGTTAAACGTCTTTTGTATAACAATTTATTCTGAAATCGTGACATCAAAATATGTCACATTTTCATTTCCTCCTACTTATGCCTTTACTAATGCTAAATTAAACTATTTAACTCGATTGACTTTCCGGAGTGCCTTCTTCCTTTTCTAAATCACATTTAGATATCAACATAAATAAATAGCTATGCAAGCAACTTATGTATCCAAACGCTTGAGCTTTGCAATCTTGAGTGTAGCTCAAGAAGTTGCTTGTCTCAAGATCCGGTTGGGATACATAGTCTTGCACCGCTCATGCACTCGTATTCGACTCAAACGGTTTAATCAAATTCTCGAACTTTGCGGATCAAAATTGTTTGTCCATACAACCTTGAGGGTAGCTCGACAAGTTGTAGGGAGAAACATACTTTGATTGTCCTATATGTTCAAGCTGCCTCATATAGAGACGAGTGACATGTAGCTTTAATTTATTTGTTGGACCCAGAACTTAATGAAATCATATTTCTTAAGTCTGTTCTTTAGAAGGTCATTTAATGTCAACGAGAATATAGTTTTAATTCTATCAATTAGAATTTAACTCGATATTCAATTAATCAACTTATTGAACCAGTTAACTAATTCCAATATTATATATTCGGATTTCTTCGGTAAACATAGTCTTGCCCTAGTTTTAGCATATGTTCAATATTAAATATAGGTAGATTGGCTTTTATCTACCTATATCCTCCCACTATTTTTACGATCATTTTTAAGCTTAATAACGAACGATTTAATCGAATTAAAATTAATGGGTAAGAGTTCCAATCACCTTGAGTCTAAACAACCTTGAGTGTAGCTCAACAAGTTGATTGACTCTGCGATCGGAAGATGACTCTTCATCGATCATATCGGATATGACTCTCTTAATCGGTTTTTGCCCCTAGCCATTCGTGATCATGAGTGTGCTCATCCAAATCACAATGTCTAGTCTAGTCGGACCCTTGTTTTCATGTCTAGCCTGACTTGCCCCTCAGCTCGGTGTATGCACGACATGTCGGTTTGGGTCAGGTCTTAGACTACATCTAGGCAGACTACATCCTTGACTAAACTTGCGCCGCCGCTCGGTGTATTCACGACAACGTCGGTTTGGGTCAAGTCAAGATGTCATCTTATGTATTTAAGAAGTTGGTTTCTACAAGGCTGCCATGTCACAGCTTGAGTGTATCTCAACAACTGTAACACGGGCCCTATAGTTGCTAACCCCTAAAATAAGGAGGGCTACGGCTAATCTTGAAAAAGATCAGTAACGTATTTGACTTAGATATAGTCCAGGGTGTTATACAATCATGATTCGCGACATTGCGGTCCAGCGGAACTCAGCCAGGGAATTGACTAAGCCAGGATCACTATCCCTTAAAGGGTGATCCAGAACTCTTAGCCAAGCACATTGACTGGATCATGGTCCATTGAATGAAGCTTGTCATTTTTGTATGTATGCCATAGACTAAACAGCTTTTATTAACAACTAATTAATCCTATCAACTAGTTGAATCCTTAAATTCAAAATTTTAGGATTTGTTTAATAACTTTTATTAAGTCCTTATCAACTATAAAGTTCACGTGCTATCCTAATCGTTATTAGGATTTTAATAAATTATTAACAACGCTAAAAGAGAAGTCCTTTAATGAGAATTAATTATAACAATTAGAATTGAAAATTCATTTAAAGGACTACCCTAATCAGGAATTAGGTCTTAATATTGTTGTTAATGATTTATTAAAACATAGCATGTCATTAAAATTCCAGTAATAAATTTTAATCATTTTTAATGGCTAACCTAAAAGGTTGTCTTGTGTTATCAAATAAGGGACAAGATTAACAAGCCATTAAAATAAAGCTACACTAATTTTATCAACATAAAATGAAAGTGTATATGTATTTAACAATTAAATAAACTAAGTTTATCGCATAAACAATTTTAGATTTTTTAAAAACAGTTTTAAAAAATATCTTATAAATTTAAAACACCACTTTTAAAAATTTTCCATGTTCAAAAATTTATCATATACAATTTTTAAACATCTAAAACATTTTAAACTTATCGCATAAATTTAAATCCTTAAAATCAATTTTAAAATTTATCAAATAAATTTAAAAACACCATTAAAATTTCCATGCTTAAAAAATTTATCATATAAGAATTTTTAGGCATCCAAAATAAATTTAAACTTTTAAAGATTTTAAATTAGTTTTAAAATTATCACATAAATTTTAAAACGTCATTTAAAAAATTTTCATGTTCAAAAAATTTATCACATAGAATTTTGAACTTCAAAAACATTTTTAAAATTATCTTATAACTTTTAAAAAATTTAAAAGTATTTAAAAGCATTAACAGGTTTAATGAAATCGCAGTACCTAGATCGACTACGCAAACCTAGGCTCTGATACCACTGTAGGGAATTCGCGGTCCCTTAGGGCACAAAAACTCTAGTCCCGTCCTAAGTCGGACGGAACATAGACACAAAAATCATTTGCAGCGGAAGAAAAACTAGTTAATCTAAATTAACATGCAGTTAACACAATTTTAACTTAGCCCTAAGGTCCAAAACCATATGCCAAGATCTATGCCGACTTGGGATGGATCTGACCATCCCAAGAAGGATCTAGCCTACTGCGATTAAACTAAACTAATGCTAATAAAATACTTTAACCACATACCCGGAATCTCAGCCCTGGGGCAGGCGAGATGTTCCGCGCCGTCTTCCGAGCTGCTCCCGTCCCACGCCGAGCCGCTCCTTGAACCGCTCCCCGAACCGCTCCTCGAACCGCTCCGCATCCCGAGGCGATCAATCCCCATGCCGCCGAGCCAACCACGCGCCGAAGAAAGTTTCACGCGAGTGAAACCTCCGCCTAGATTTCGGATCCAGAATCCGAACTCCTTTGCGGCTTTGCTAGAGCCCGCGGGAGTAAGGCAGAAATTTAGGGAGAAGAGAAATATTAATTTAAGCTTAGATCTGAGCATGCTCCAACATTTACGAGAGCTGCTCAGATCTAGAGCTTGGGACCAGTTTTGAGAAAGGGGGGAGACCCCTATTTATATAGGCGGCGGACTCTCCCCTTTTCTCAAAATCCAATGTGGGACTAAATAATGAGTTAATTAAAATCAAGTTAGTTTGCACTTCACAAAGTGCAAACTTCCGTGAATTTTAACTCACTCACCATTGAGCTTCAAGATTGATACAACCTATCAATACGACGAGCGTTCAATGGTGAACGCATAGGAAAAAACCGTTCGTCAATCGGAGTTCGTTTGACCATCCAATTGAGTGTCCAAAGATCAGCCCTAGGCTAGTTTTTCGCAAAAACTGAGCCGTCAATTGATTCAGCACACTTAGGGTTCAAAACCCTAGAGGTGGGGCCCATGGGTGGGCCCCACGCATCCCCGCGCCTGCCAAAATTGCCTGGGCAGAGCCCAGGCGGCCTGGGCTTAGCCCAGGCTTGCGCCTGGCCTTGCCCAGGCCGAGCCTGGGCTAAGCCCAGGCTTGTGCCTGGCTAGCCCAGGCCGAGCCTGGGCTTAGCCCAGGCAGCGTCTGGGCTAGCCCAGGCAGCCTGTCTTGCCTTGCATTTACTGGGCCTGGCCTGGTCTGATCCTTTGGGATGTTTTGGCTCTAACTTGAGCATTTGGTGTCCGATTTGGACGCCGTTCGAACCTGGGTCTAGACCGGGACATTCCCGTCTTACCCGTGAACTTTTCCTTGCGTTTATATTATTAAATATTGTATTAAACAATTTAATACACATTTAATCGCTTTTGCATCAAATGCAAAATAGTCCCTATCTAAGCTTAAATTACCATATTGCATCAAATGCAATTATTTCATCCCTTGCATCAAAAATGCAATTATTCTCCCTAACTAATTTCTACCTATTACTAGACGAAGCGTTGCACTCTGTGTGAGACCCTACAGCCTGACCCTTACAACAGGTTGGGCTCGAAGCCCTATACGGCAGTGACCACTAGCAGTGGTTGCCGTCCCTGCTTCAGGAATCATCATTATGTGGTTGACTCATTGACATGAGTATTGTCGGGACCACCTGACTGTTTCCGTGATGAGTTCTGCAGTTATAGTCTCTTCGTCTAAACTGTGTCGTGTAGATCAAGTCTGGGGTACGGTTAAACTGTCAACCCCAATAACTTGACTCCGGTTAGTTTCGATCAATCTTTAGTCAATAAATGTTGGACTTCTTCCAACATACTCTACGCAGAGTTTTTACTAAAGACCGAACTAACTCTACGACACTAACTCCCATTGACCGGGAGAGACGAATCCTCTCTTGGTCATTACTCGCCTCGTATGTTTCAAGTGACACCTAATCAAAAGACCTTTCGACAGGCATTGCCTCGAAGCTAGGTCAGTTGATATAAGTGGCACCGTTCACGCACAGGTTTGTCAAAATGACCTCAAGTCAAAAGACCAACTATCCTATCATCACTCAGAGTTATCACTGACAGATTGGTCAATATAACCATATGATAACCCTAGTGGATCGTTCAGTGAACTCATTCTAATGAGCACCTGTGTCTCGTCTTCGACTTCGCCAAGTCAAGCGATCATGAGATCATCGCCACCGCTAAACGGTGAAGACTAAGACACAATGGTCTATCCGATGTTTCGATATCCTTGTCTCGGAACATCTACGACCACGAACCATTTTAGACTTATGCTACAGACGTTTAAACATTTCTCCATGATCGAGATACTCATATCGATACCCGTTTGACCTTGCATAAAATCTCAGGACTTTACCTAAGTCGATATGTAATAATATAACTTAGATAAATCATTACCAACCATCTTACTGTTATTTCGAACAAGATGTTTGTGCTATTCACACAGGAATAAATGGCCTCGAGGGCATCATATTCCTACAAGTAGGAGGTTGCTTGGTCGAGTCGGACACCAAAATGCACGACTCGGGCCGAGTAGGAGGTGCTCGGGCCAAGTAGGCTGCTGAGAACAATTTCAGCACTGCACCATCAACTTGCAGAAATTTCCCAGGGCTCATCCGACCTCTGATTTGTGCGTTCTTAGTGGCGTTGGAACCGTCTTGAAGTCTACTACCTGGGAAAAATATCAGAAAAATATTAAAAAATCCCAGGTGATAGCAGATTTAGAAATAGTGTACGGTTGTCCTGTTTTTCAGCACTTCGGGTCACTCGATTCCTTCGCCGCATCATAGTTCGATCGAGCAACCTTCTCTCTTGCCTCTTCCTTGCTCTAGTATTCTTCTTTGGCACCTCAAACATTTCATCATGAGTCTCATTGGTGCTCTCACGTCGTCGACCGTCTTATTGGCTCCAAATTGCTCCAATATCGCCCAAATCCCTTAAATGGACATAAACGCTCCGAAAGTCATATTATTCCAAATAATAGCGCAAAAACGTATAAAATATGTAATTGAACAATCATTTTTGACGTGTAATCTTATCGATAAAATGTGGAATATAATGACACATCAATAAACTTGAGTGATTGATGATCAGAATGCAGAACAAATTGCTTGGGGCAAAGATAATGACTCCAATGATCAAGAGATCTTACAATTGCATAGAACTTCTTATCATAAGTGATGTAGTTCTTTCTTGAGACATTCAACTTCTCACTGAAATAAGCTACGGAACATTGAGATTGCACCAGAACTGTTCCAATACCTACTCCACTTGCATCACACTCCACTTCAAAGAGATCACCAAAATTGGGCAAAACCAAATTGGAGCTTTACAAGGTTTCTTCTTACTGGATTCAAAGGCATTATAAGCAGCCTTAGTCCATTCAAATGAACCTTTCTTCATGCATTCAATTATATGAGCCAATAGAGTGCTGAAATCTTTAATGAATCTTCTATAAAATGATGTAAGGCCATGGAAACTTCTTACTTCAGATATGTTGGTTGGAACTGGCCATGATCTCACAGCTTCAACTTTGGATTGATCAACAGATATACCATCCTTTGAAACAACACATCCAAGGAAAACAACACTAGGAGTGAAGAATTCACATTTTTCCAACTTTCCAAAAGGTTTTTGTTGCCTCAAAACAGAAAAGACGTCTGTTAAGTGCTTCAAATGATCGTCATGATTCTTAGAATAAACCAGAATATCATCAAAGTATACAATGACAAACTTACCAAGGAAAGGACGTAGGACTTCATTCATCAGCCTCATGAAAGTACTTGGAGCATTAGAGAGCCCAAATGGCATGACCCTACATTCATATAATCCTCCTTTATTTGTAAATGATGTCTTCCACTCATCTCCTTCATTCTGATTTGATGATATCCATTACGAAGATCAATCTTTGAGAAGAGAATAGACCATGCAACTCATCAAGCATATCATCCAAGCGAGGAATTGGATATCTATACTTAATGGTGATGTTATTTATGGCCCTACTATTAACACACATGCGCATAGTACCATCCTTCTTTGGAACAAGCAAAGCTGGAACAGAACAAGGGCTTATGCTTTCTCGAACATATCCTCGTGTCACTAATTCTTCCACCTGCCTTTGTAGCTCTTTAGTTTCTTCTGGATTACATCGGGAGCTTCGTTTGGCAAAGGAGCATCGGTACGAGATCAATTTGACGTGCAATCCCTCTTATTGGAGGCAAACCAGGCGGTAGATCATCCGGGAACACATCTTGAAATTTCTTAATTAATGGTTGCATCAAAAGATGCAATGATTCTTCCTTTCTTCCTTTCGAAGCCTCAAACACAAGTAAGCATAAATAGTGTTACAATTGAATAAGGAATGCTCAACTTGTGCCTGGCATAGGCAGGAGGCTTTCTCACTTGTGGTTCCTACCCCATGTAAATTCACATAAATCTGACTAGGCGGTAAAGGAGTAAGTGTGATTTTTCTTTGATCAACAATGGGAGAATAAGTGTTTTTATGGCCATCATGGACAACATGTTTATCAAACTGCTAAGGTCTTCCTAACAGAATATGGATAGCATACATAGGAATCACATCACACAGAATATGATCATGATAATCATTACCAATTGAAAGAGCAACAAGAGCCTGTTTGGTTACCTTGACTTCGCTCTTCTTACTGAGCCATTGATGTTTGTAGGGATGATGGTGTGGTATAGTAGGCAACTGAAGTTTCTCAATGAGTGTTGTAGAAGCAACATTTGCATAGTTGCCACTGTCTATAACAAGACTGCATACTTTGCCCTTAATGGTGCACCTAGTGTAAAATATTTGCTCTCTTTGGCCTTCTTCTTGTGGTGATTCCTTTGTATGGAGAACCCTTCTGAACATGAGATGTTCCCCTTGATCAGCTTCTAACACCAACTTATCTTCAGGATCAACATTTCCTTCAGTATCCAAAGTCTTCTTGCTCAATCTCTTCAATTTCCTTAAGTGTCATAATTCTTCTATTTGAACAATCAACCTAAAAATGACCAAAACCATGACACTTAAAGCATTTCTTCCCATCAAACTTTTTATGTACTTCTTTAGGAGTTTCCTTGACCTTCTCATTAGTCTTATCAGTTTTTGAAGAAGAAGAGTCATTTTTAGAGAAATCACCCTTAAAGAAATTTAGAGACTTGCTTGTTGTCTTTCTTCAACTTAGCATGTTTCTCCACCTTCATGGCCAACTTGCACGCATCCTTAAATGTCCAAAAAGGCTGCAGATCAACCTTCACAGCAAAATTTGGATTCAATCCACCAAGGAATCGGACGATTTTTTGTTCTGTTTCTTCTCGAATTCTGCTCTTCATAAAGAGCTGCTCAAATTCTCTAATATATTCTTCAACACTTAGACTTCTTACTTAAGAGAATCAACCTTGAGATACAAATCTTGCTTGTAACTTGCTGGAATAATTCTTTTATCCATAAGACTTTTCAGTTTGATCTAAGACTTAGGCTTTCTTTTGCCTTCTTGATTCCTCTCCAATTTTAGATTCTCAAACTAGATCGATGCATTCCTTTTGAACTTGATGCTTGCAACCTTGAAGCATTTCTCATCATTATAACCTTTGTCTACAAATATTTGCTTAATAGAACGAACCCACTCCAAATATACATCAGGATTCAAGCTTCCATCAAAATATGGTGGATCTATCTTCACTTCTTTGAAATCATCTTTGGGAGGCCTTCTATGATGAATTTGAGGACCTGATTCTTTAGATGAAGAACCTGCATCATTAGAATTTGAATTAAATAATGAAGAGGTGCCATGAGTGCTCCTTGAGTTCCTCCTCCTTCTATGGTTCCTTCTTAGGCCCATTGGGCAATGGCTTGGTGTATTTCTGCAATCTCGCCTCTTAATTCAGTAAGCTCTCTATCGCGCCTCAAATTTTGAGCTTGCTCAAGGGTTATATTTCTGGGAATTTCATCCATAATTTAGGCAGAAAAAGGTTGTGTTTAGGTTTATGAAAGCATTTAGGCTAGAATAGAATAGAGATTAGGCTGAATGGAGAAGATAAGTTAACAACAAAAGAGATGAACACCTGATTTTAAGCTCTGATACCACATTGATGTGTGACGAGTAAGGGAATGCATGGAGTTTAGAATTGAAGGATAGAATGAAGGGTAGAGATCTGAGATAAAAGGCTATGCCACAACTCAAGATCAGGAAATGGAGTTCACCACAATTGAGATTAAATGCTAGGCCACCCTCTTAATTGATAAAGAGCTCACTTGGCTTACAACTAACTTTCCCATAGTTAGATAAAGATAACAAGATTAACAACAAGTTTTGAAAGAACTTGCAGCTTCAGAGTTTTCATTCAACAAAATTGATCATTTAAGTTACAAGGACTCTCTTTTAAAGAAGAGATACATCACATGGAAAATGACATACATCAACATTTGATAGCTCACAACTTCCAAGGCTGATTACACAACTTCATTGGCGACAACTTACTAAACATTGAATGGGCTACAACTTACTAGACATTGAATGCTGGGAAAGTAAATTCTAGTTTTGAATTCCAAGGCAAAAAGTCTTCAAAATTCATCCAAAATATTCAGCTTTCTTTTAATTTGAAATCTGAGTCTTCATTTGAGTTAAGATGCTAAAATAGTCACTTTCCATCATACTTGACTCATTAAGAAAGCTAACTAAGCAAAAACTTGGACCAAAACGGCTTGAGGATCATCCTAAAATTGAGAGCTAAAGTTGAAGCTTGAAATTTATTTGATTTCACTTGCCAAATCAGATTAATCATGCTTGCTCCTGCATCACCCGTGAATCTGCAAAAGATTGCCCGTGAATCTACAGATGAATAGCATTAGGGTAAGAAACAAAATTGCTCAATGCACACAACTGACAAAATTTTGCCGGTTGTGCGCGTTAAGCAATTCATATACACATTACCTGTTACCGGTTGTGCGCGTTAAGAAATTCATATACACATTACTGGTTGTGTGCATTGAGCAATTTTGCCGGTTGGGCACGTTGAGTAATTCATATACACATAACAAAATTGATCAACGTGCCCAACTGGCAAAAGTTTTACCGGTTGTGCACGTTGAGTAATTCATATACAAATAACAAAATTGTTCACCGTGCACAACCGGTAAAATTTTGCCCATTGTGCACTTTGAGAAATTGTGTCCAAGGAGTTAAGGGATCCAAGGAGTTAAGGGATACATGTTGCTAGATCATGTGTCCAAGGAGTTAAGGGATACATGTTGCTAGATCATGTGTCCAAGAAGACGTTCACCAATAAACATGTCACATTTGATGAATTGTTGATGGTCAAGCCGGAGATGACCCATTCAAATGATGGACATAGGCCTAAGGAGCCAGACACTGAGGTTGAGCTGCCCTGTAGATAAATACACGAGATGCTGAGACATTCTAGGACCCGACTGGTGAGAGAGAGAAGATTCAGACAAATCAGATTCGGACTCATGGAGAGATTCCTACCCAGGACCATCTGGAGGTGGGGTGGTCATCGAGGACTAGGACAGAACCAGATAGACTGGGAGAGTGGAACTATTCTGCTGCTACATTTGCATTTGATGATATGCAAGCATACACCTTGAACATAGAGCACAAAGAGCCATTGACACTTAACGAAGCCCCGACATCGAGTGCAGCTGTAGCGTGGCGACTGGCGATGGAGGAGGAGATGGAATCCCTCTATAAGAAGGCACTTGGGAATTGGTAGAATTGCCCAAGGACTGGAAGCCATTGGATGCAAGTGGGAATACAAGGTCAAGGAAGAAGATGGCGATGATGTAAGGTATAAAACTCGGTTAATGGCCAAGGGATTTGTGCTAAGGAAAGGAGAAGATTACAATGATATTTTCTCACCTGTGGTCAGACACGCATCCATCTGTGTGTTGTTGGTCTTGGTAACAGCTTAGGACCATGAGCTGAAGCAGCTGGATGTGATGACGACGTTCTTACATGGAGAGCTTGATGAAGAGATTTACATGAGTCATCCTGAAGGCTTCGTGATGGAGGGGCAAGAGCAGAAAGTATGCAAGTTGAAGAAATCCTTGTACGGTTTAAAAGAGAGTCCAAGGCAGTGATTTAAGTGATTTGACTCCTTCATGGTGAGCATTGGTTTTGAGCGGAGTATAAAGTACCAGTGTGTTTATGTTTGCACACATGACGATGGGTCGAGGATATACTTGCTCCTATACGTTGAGATATGATGATTGCATCATGTGACAAGAAGGAAATCAATAGACTGAAGGAGAAACTTGCAGAAGAGTTTGACATGAAGGATTTGGGGCCTGCAAAGAAGATCCTTGGTAAGGAAATCAGTATGGACAGAAAGAATGGGAGTTGGGATTGAGCCATGATGCTATATCAAGAAAGTCCTAGCATGCTATGGAATGGAGAAGTCGAATCCTGTCACCACACCGCCAGGAGCTCACTTCCAGCTTTTTGCGAGACAGTCACCTAGCACCGACGAGGAGACATGCTACATGTCTACAGTCACCTATGCTAGTGTCGTGGGAAGTCTGATGTATGCCATGATTTGTACATGTCCAGACTTAGCCCAAGCAGTTGGAGTCGTCAGCAGGTACATGGCAAACCCAAGGAAGGAACATATGCAGGTTATGAAATGGATATTGAGATATCTCAAGGAAACGGCCAGCAGTGGTTTGTATTACAATAAGGTAGATGGTTGGTGATGTCTGGATTCTACGATTCAGATTATGCATGCGACATAGATAGAAGGCGATCAACAACCGGATATGTGTTCACTTTGGTCATTGCTGTGGTATCCTAGATATCGGTCCTTCAGTCTATTGTAGCATTATCAATCACAGAGGCAGAACTCATAGATGCAGTTGAAGCGATCAAGGAAGGTAAGTACACGCAATGTCTGTTGAGAGACTTGGGCATTTTCCAAGAATTAACGAACGTTTATTGCAACAGCCAAAGCGCAATTCAATTGGCAAATCATCAGGCCTACAGTTCAAGGACCAAGCGTATAGAAGTGAAATACTTCTTCCTACAGGAGGAGAAGAAGGTGATAGCACGGGAGAAGGTCTCGACATATCATAATCCTGTAAATATGCTCACGAAGGTGGTTCCTGTAGTCAAGCTTAGGCATTGCTTGAGCTTGATCTATTCATGGTGAGTGGTTGATGTTTTCCCGTTGTCATTGGTATTTCAGTAAATCCTAGATCTGGGTAGAGATGATGTGTAATAGGGTAGAGACATGATGGAGAGCTTGGAGGTGTTTTGGTGATGCTTGGAGTGCCGGTGGTTTGTTGGACAAAGTTGGAAGCATGGTAGCGTGTTGAAGTTTGTGCTTCAAACTTAATCCCAGATTTTCATCAATCACTACACGTCTGGTAGTAAACGACCAGCCGTCTGTGTGACGGCCCGTATTCTTCAATACGAGTATTTACGTATTCTATGTATTTTTATATTTTAAAAGTATTTTAAAATGGTTTGTAAGGAGTTTTATATCAAAAATAGTTTCAAATCAATTATAAAAGAATATTTTCATATCATCATACTAGTTATAACATATATTCTTAAGTTTAAGTGTCGTCTAAAAGTTTAAATGGTTTATATAATATTTTCTACTTAATTATTACTGATATAGCTGTATCAATTAATTTTCTAAATAAACTTTATCAAAATGATTTCAAACTTCTACAGCATGATTCTATGATCGATTAGTACTCTCAGTATTATTTTCATATTTTTCTGGAGTCGAATCGACATAGAACCCACAAACCCGCACCCCAAATGTTTTGGCCCAAAACTCGTATCTCCCTAATTCAAACTATGAAATAGACTTCGTATTCATGATCCTCGCGACGATACGAACCCGTGGTTGTGTTTCGGAAATTTTTCGGAGTCGTGTGCGTAAATGACGTAGTATTACTTCGTTTTACTAAATTGCATCCCCCTAATTACTTTCACCCTTACTAATTACTATTACTAATTACCATTAATCCCCTAACCCCACCCAATTAATCCCCTAACCCCACCCACATTAACCCACCGAATGGGTTAGTCAGATCCAACATCCTAACCTATTCCATTACTACTTTATATATTTAATTTATTATTATACATATTATTACTTTACTTTCTTAAACCCTATTAATAAACTACCCAGCTCCCTCCTCCTTCACAACAACGAAACACTCACCCACGGCAAACAACCCATCCAAACTAACACACCCAAGCCCCGACAAAACTCACTCTCCCCCTCCCTCGCTTCCCGACGCCTCCGCCCACGAAGCCGCCTTCGCCTCCGCTTCTCCGCGTCTCCGCCGCGTCAGTCATCCCTCTCCTCCCTTCGACGATAGCCTCTGACAGCACCACCCTATGCCTCTCGCCGTGACGACGCAAAGCTCTGGCTCCACCACAGCCCGATCAACTTCCCGCTCCGATCTCCCCACACCATCCCTGCTCCGACAGCCCACGTCGCAAAAACCCCATTACAGTAGCTGTCGCTCCCCCGCCTGCCCATCGCCAACAACCGTCGTTGTGCGCAGCTGCTTCCTAGTGCCGCTGCGAGCTCCTCCTCGCCACCGACCCTCCCTCGCCTCCTCGTCGAACTCCGACGATCGTCGCCACCACGAGCAACAGTCGCAGCAAAGACTCCAGCCCCCAACTCCCCCTGCGAGCTCACCGCCGGCCTTCTTCCTGACCCACCGCTGCCCCTGCACCCCGTCGGCGACAGCCCTGCCCCTCAGTCGTCGTCGGCGACCCTCAGCGAGCCACAGCCCCCCGCGGGCTGCGTTTCTCACGAGAAAAGAGGGAGAAGAGAGATAGGTATACGTATGAAATACATTTTTATATACGTATTTACGTATTTACGAATATTTATAATATTTTATAACATGATATTATTGGATTAAATTCATAATTAATTATGTAGGCCTCAGAAAAACACGAAGGAAGGCCCAGAAAATCTGAAATGATGAAACGGGCACATTGGCGCTGGTTTCATTGCCAAAATTCAAGTACATTTCTTGCAGTGAATTTTAAAATATAAAATTTAATATAGCTACTTTCACTTATAAATTTGTAACTCGAGATTTTCACGTACACCAATGAACGAGAAAAATGTATGTCGTAGTACTAGATGGGACAGTCGTTTTTACCCCGTGTTGGAAGAATTACGACATGTTGTTTGTCCTAGAGAAATCTTTGGAAAATATTGAAAAATCGTTTTCTCGTTTCTAAATTAGTTCTGGGTCGTATAAATTAAGAAAAATCCCCGTAAATTATTTTAAGATCTTGAAAAATGTCTACTAGACTTAGAAAAATATTTTAAACTTATTTATCCTCATTTGCTTTGTTAAAACCGTTTATATGCTCGTTTCTTTAAATTATTGTGCATTTCTATGCTTCGTACAATTGTGTAACTAAATCACAAAACTGTGAAATTGGTTGAGATTATTGAATGGACTGATGAGACATCATACGCATTTAATACGATGCAAATTGAATAGAACAGACTGAACAACTGATGGTGTTCATATGAATGAATTTTAAATAAGATAGCACACATACTTTGATCTCGGCACTTGACTTGACCTGTGGGATTGGGGTAGTCTATGGTTACAAGTGTTATAGAGTGACTGGATGCACCTGACCAATACCTCCACCACTTATGGATGTTAGAGCTTGATTGTCGCCCTATGGGGTCGGTGAGCAGTGTTTCGGATTGGCTCCTGTAACAGGGTGCATGTTAGTCATCTCTCGTACTCTTGGACGTGGACTTATTACTAGAATAGATTGGTCATTAAATATTGATCTAACCTCTTCTTCTACAAGTTGCTAACAACATTACAGATTTGTTATCAAATGTTAAATTGTTGCAGGTCGCTAATAGTATTGCAAATTGCTATCAAATGATTAAATTGCCGCAGGTTGCAAATTGCTGCGAATGTTTAACTGCTATAGATCTTCTAAATTAAACTTATTGCTTGCCTTTAAGTACTCACCTCACACTTGACTATAAAGTTACGATTATATCTTGAGTTTAGCTAGGATCAATTTTAAATACTTAATCTTTCTTTTGCGAAAATTACTTGCCGAGTAAACCTCACTGATGGACATTTCAATTGTTGTTTTATGAAATGTCTGTCAGGTATTGAGGGTGATTTTGTGGAGGACACTCCAGTAGAGGTCGAGCCAGCACTTGACGAGTACGTGGAGTACCTGCCCGCAAAGGATTAGAGCATTGGTGACCTTCGCATCAGCATTTTCTATTTTAATAATGTAATTTGTGTGCTTGTTCTAGGCCCAGAAATGTATCTCAAATTTTGTACGCTGTATATGTAAGAATGTTGTTTGAGCTGCTTCTTAAATTTGCATGCAAGGACATGCAGTTTACACAGACGCTTAGTATGTTTAAACCAAGGAGGAAGAAAGAAAAGAGAGAAAGAAGTACCCCTCCTTATTTTAAGCACATCGTAGACCTGCTCGTGTCCTTGCTCCCAGTAGAATGGGAAGCGGGGTGTGACATGTTTTAGTGGTGGGCCATGCAGGTCATTCGTTTACAAATACTTTAAGATCGGTTTAGACGACATTAATATCTAGGTGTACAAGTAGAATAGATTTTTTCACCTACCTTACATTGTTGTTTGTCTTGAAGTATGGCAGGTCGACCAAATACTCACGGCGTCACCGACAACATCTTGGGTGTTGTAAGAGGAATAGTGGAAATTCAACGCCAAATTCTCTATGAGGTTGTTGACAAACTATGTAAAGCATTCCAAGGTAAGCATCCTATGTGGCCACTGGGAAACGCCCTCTAACCAATGAAGAATACTACTTTCAAGACTGAACGGTCCATATTTTACACCTTTTTTCTGCATATTTGCATACCATTTCGATTGCTCATATTGTGATTTTCATGATTATTCGACGATATTTCGTTATTTTTCACTATTTCTTGTTTTCGTCTGATTTCAGGTAATATGGAGCAATCGGGAGCAAAAATGAGCCTAAGGGATTTGAACGCGTACCAGAGCATCGCTCATGGCCTTGAGGAGCTCACAACGCTGGATGATGAGCGGGAGAAGAAGAGGATCGATAGAATCGACGAGGAGGCGAGGAGGAGAAGAGTTCCTACCAGAAACATACCACTCGGCCGAGTAACACAGCTCACTCGACCGAGTAACACAGCTCACTCGGCCGAGTAAAGAAGCGTACTCGGCGGAGTACGACTGATATCAGAATGACTTGTGCCGTAATGCACTCGGCCGAGTGGTTAATTTCACGCGACCGAGTAGAGAACTCCACTTGCCCGAGTGAGTCAGGACTTCTGAAGGAAATCGAAGCAAACTCTCTAGAACTCTGGTGAGCACAGCAGAAGACCCACTCTACCGAGTAGGAAGTCCACTCGACCGAGTGATGAATTCCACTCGGCCGAGTGACGTAGAGTGTCAGAGTGCCCAAACCCCAACTTTGAAGCAGACTCTCTGGAATTTTGGGAGTGCATAAGAAAGACCCTACTCGGCCAAGTCGAGAACTCCACTCGACCGAGTAAGAATTCTACTCGGCCAAGTGACACAAGCGCCCAGATTTTCAGACAATCTCTCACTCTTTTGAAATCTTCTATCATTCGAGTTGGCAAAGTATTTTTCTCATATTTTTTATGGATAGTAGACTTTATGACGGTTTCAACCTACCAAGAAGGTGCTAATCGAAGGTCGGATGAAATCTGAGGAATTTCTACAAGTTGACGCTACAGTGCAGAAATCGCTACTCGGCCAGAGCTGTTTTCTCAATCGGCCAAGTAAGTGCGGGCCCAGAACTTAAGTTGCGGCCAAAGCTGAATTTGGACACGATTTTCAGAGGATTTCTAGGGTTATTTGCTAGGGTTTTGGGGACTATATATAGGATTTGTAGCCGTCATTAGAGAAAGGTTCCATTTTGTTTTCTTGGAGACTATTTTAGAGGTTAGGACATGCCCTAGGCCCCCTCTTGGATCAAAAAGCTTGTAATTGGATTGAAGTTCTTCATCAAATCTAAGTATCTCTGTTTTTATTTTTTGAATCTTTGATTTGATATCTTTATATATGCAAGCAATGTTTTTTATTGATTTCTATATCGTTATTGCTATACTTAGTTGATCGTTGTTCTAGGGCATAGAGATGAACCCTATGGATCTAATTTCAGATTTGTGATGAATGAATTTCTATGTTGCTAGAATTGCTAGAAGGTTAGATTGTGATTAATTTATTACGGATAGCTCGGAATTTCCATTGATCCGGAGTTTACAAGAGTTTGGGCTCTAATCAATGGGAAGGTCTAGATATTCGATTTAGATTTATAATTGAGATTCACTAGGTTTGGTTTGTAAGAGATTGGACCAAAGCTAGCATTTTTATTATAAATCTATACACATATTCGTTTGCAAGAGATTGGACGAATACGAGCTCTCACAATCTAGGTCGTAACTCAAGTTTGCACGAGAGTGGGCTCGAGGTGCGATTGGACGATGATGTCGATCTTCATGTTAGTGGTTTAGGTTAGGGTGTGCACAAGAGTGGGCCCTAATATAGGCTGCTATAGACCAGCAATAGCACGAGATCGTGTGCTTGGTTCTCTATTCAGTTACGACTAGTTCACCTCAATCCAAGTCTTGCAACATTGAGATTCGTGATTCACAGAGATGTATGACGATCCGTAGCGGGGATTCCCTAGCCCTAGATACTTTTATTATATTGAATTTGAATCGATATTTATCCAACATCTTTATCACTGACACCAACATCCATCACCATTGTCTTTACATTATACCATAACCATCTCCACCAATAAACCTTAGTAGTCGAGCCAACCTAGGATAGATTGGAGCCAACACCACCTCCTCGTGTTCGATACCCACTCATCACTGCACCGTGCGCTTGTGGTAAAACTACGACTATCTCTCGTGAGTGTATCTGGGGGCCGATCAAGTTTTTGGCGCCGTTACCGGGAAGGTGTTTCCCGTTGGGTGCCAATTTGTCACAAGGTTGATTAGACTACGAAAAAAATTTAACACCAGGAAATTTTCACCCCTTCCATCGTTATTATCATTTCTATATTCTTTTGTGCCACTGATATTTTTCTTTAGGTATTTATTTTTGTTGATCAGGTGTTATGGATGATATAATGTGGACCATAGACTTTGATCAGAGTGCTCAAACGGGAGAATACTTTTGTGAGGAAATGCACTGGCCTGAGCTTGATGAGATACAAAGGGATTTTTTTGATGAGATGCATGCACACCAGGTTGAAATACAAGCCAGGATTGAAAAGAACTCCCTTCAATTGGAATGGGTGAAAAGAGACCTTGAAATGAATGCTTTCATGCTTAAGGTTACTGGGATTTCCTAAGATATCAGTTCTGTTTCTTCATCTTGTGGGCAAGAAGCATCGCCAGTCATATTACCAGAGCCAGAATGTGCCGTCGTCGATCCTACATCCTACGATGCAGTATTGCATATGAAGAGTGGATGGACGAAGCGACAGTGGAGTAAGCATAAATTGAGTCATATGCACTGCCAGAGGATGACACATTGCAGAACTTATTGAAGGGCCTTTTGGAGTCAGTGAGGTTCACCGGTTCAGCTAGCATTACAGCAGGTGATGCATTTGAGCTACGATTTGCAGGTTTTGTTATGAACCGTGTTTCAGCTGCAGGAACAATTGAGGAGGACATCCATGTCAGTCTTGAGGGGGATAGACTAAATTTTTAGGTTGCTTGCGGACATTCCCCTTGTCACGCCCCGCTTCCCATTCTACCAGGAGCGAGGACGCGAGCGGGTCCGCGATGTGCTTAAAACAAGGAGGAGTACTTTCCTTTTTTCTTTCTTTTTTTTCTTTCTGAAATCTTTTTCTTTTCTTCCTCCTTGGCTTAAACACACTAAGCGTCTGTATAAAAATTGCAGATCCTTGCTTGTAAATTTAAGAAGCAGCTCAAACAACATTATTACATATCCAGTGTACATTAATTAAGATACAGCTTGGCCTAGTATGGCCAATACAAACAAAGTATACAAATTACATTATTCAAATATATATAAAAGTGCTGACGCGAAGGTAAAAGTCTAGTCTTCCGTGGGTAGATACTCCATGTAGTTTTCGAGCACTGGCTTGACTCCTGCAGTAGTGTCTTCAAAGAACTCACTATCGATACCTGACGGACATTTCGTAAAACAACAAAATGAAATGTCCGTCAGCGAGGCTACTCGGCAAGATAATCTCAAAACCAAAATGTTGGACATTTTAAATTTAAACAATGATGCACTTTTAAGACAAGCAATAAGCTTAATTTACAAATGAGCAATAAAAGAGATAAAGCAGTTTAAAGTAGTTAAAACAGTTAAAGCAGTTAAACATTTGCAACCTGCAGTAATTAAATCATTGATAGCCATTTGCAATACCATTTGCAACCTGTAGCAATTTCAATAACAATTTGCAATACTATCAGCAACCTGTGACAATTTAGCATTTAATAACCAAACTGTAGCAATCCTGTAGAAAAGCGGTTATGACGATAATCAATAACCAGTCTATCCTAGTGATAAGTCCATGTCCAAGAGTACTAGAGATAACCAACATGCAGCCTGCGACGGGAGCAACTCCGAGGCTTACCCACCGTTCCGATATGGCAACGGTCAAGGTTCTAACCCCCGTAATGTGTTGGAGGTAATTTAGTATGGCGCATCCAGTCATTCTGTAACACTTGTGATCATAGACTACCCCAATCCCAGGTCGAGTCATGTGGCGGTCAAAAGAATGTGTACTATCTGTCTATTATTGAAATTCCATCTTCCATCTATATTATTAAAGTTCCATCTTCCATTCAAAATTGTTGAAGTTCCATCTTCCATTCAGTCAATTCAATCTCGGTGTTCCAATAGTCTGTACAACAGTCTCGTGAAAGTTCACAACTTCACGACTTGATTAAATGAAAACATCAGGATCACTTAAATAAATAAAAGAACGAGTAAGATATGATTTTAACCAAGCAAAAGAGTTTAAATTAGCTTAAAATACTTTCTAAGACTAGTAGTTATTTCTCAAGATTTTTAAACAATTTTTAAACAATTTTAAATAGCCAAAAAGCAATTTTAAATCAAGAAATGATTTTTAAAACATATGTTCAAGGAATTGTTTAGAGCAAAACGTACATCAGAATTCTTCAAACAAGGTGTCAAAATGATCGTATTCACTAGTACTACGACATATATTTTTATCGAACGTAAGTGCACGTAAAAATCACAAATTACGAATTTTAAAAGGATTTTTAAAACAAGAATTTATCATTACAACATATCTTCAAAGATTTATTCCGGTCAAACCGTACGTCGGAATTCTGTAAACAAGATGTCAAAACGATCGTATTTACAAGTACTGTAACATATATTTTTATCAGACGTACGTATACGTAAAAATTGCAAGCTACGAATTTTAAAAGAATTTTAACCTATTTAAGTTTTGCCTTTAAAAATTCACTGTGAGAAATATACTTGCCTGATCGCGAAGAAACTAGCGCCAATGGATTCGTTTCAACGTTTCTGATTTTCTGGGACTAGTCACACATTTTTCTGGCCCCTGTATAATTAGTTATGGATTTATAACCTTAAAACCCAATTATTAATTAATATAAAATACGAAAATACAAATTTTCGGCATATTTACAAGTTTGCCATTCGAAACTTACGCACGCCGTCGTTCGTCGTTGCATGGGGGCTTCGGCGTCGTTGACGGCGGTACGGGGCGGCAGCGGCGGGGGCCGACGGCGGCGAACTTGGTCGGGGGTCGCTCGGGGCGTCGCGGCGGCTTCGTGCGGGCTCAGTCGACGGCGGGGGCGTCAGGCGGGGCTTCGTGCGGAGGAGGGGAGACCGGGGGAGGGGCTGACGAAGCGGCGGCGACGTCGGGCTTCAGGCGGCTTTACGGCGGCGGTCAGGCGGGAACGAGTCGGTGTCGGGGTCGGGGGCGAGGTCGGACGACGGCAGCTTCGGGCGTTGCTGCCGTGGGCGCTGGGTCGAAGAGCGTAGCTGTACGGGTGACGTGCGTTTATATTTCATATATTCACGCAAGTTTTCTTTTGTGTTTCTCCGTGTTTTTCCGCCGTCTCTTATTCGTTTTCGTATTTTTTCCCGTTTTCTTTCACTTTTCTTTGTTTATCCATGATTGCAGGAGTTCGACCACGTAGGGGATGTTTAACGATGATATCACAAGTCCCCGGAGCAACGGGAGAAGTCACGCGTGATCCAGGGGGTCAAACGTCGAAGAATTCATCTTTCAGCCCCTCACCCGGTCGGTTGGTCATCTTCAACCGATCGGGTGATGCACGCGTGCACCACCCGGTCTCTACCGTAGCTCACAAAGAAGTCACCCGACCGGTTCACAGACCGGTTCTGCGGGCGGATGTTCTCTGTTTTTTCGAGCAGAATTCCAACCGATCGGGTGACTCTCACCCGATCGGTTCATCTGTAGCTGAAGAAGATGAGCTGAAGACACGGGCGTCGAACCGATCGGTTCACCCGACTGCTCCAAGATCCAACCGGTCGCTCAAGAACTCACCCGACCGGTTCATGAGATCGGGTGAAAACTCGCTGTTTTCTGTAATTTATCTGTAACGGATCAACCGATCGGTTGACTTGTCAACCGATCGGTTGATGTGAAGTTCTATATATAGAACCCCTAGGGTTCCAGAAACGGGAGTTGCTGTTTTTTCTACTGTTTTATTTCCTTGTGACGGCTGTAATTGTTACTCTTTAGTAAGTTTTCAGATCTTTCTAAAATTTTAGTATTGTCTTTATTACTCCATTACTTCCGCATTGCAATTGTCCGATTATGATTTCAACGGTTAAATTTCATTTAGATCGCTTTTTCATGAATTTTTGTGAGTAGTTCCCAAATCTGAGATTTTGGTGGAAACCCCTTCGGGGGCTCTTCCCGATGCGTCCATAGGGTTAGGAAATCGATAGGGAGTAGGAATCTAACGGTTACACGGGGTGTTTCATTATCATCGGCGGGAAAAAGACCGCCTTTGACCGTTGGGCCAAGGGGGAATAAACTTGGCGGTTGACTCCATAGCCATAGCTCACGCCTTTAGCGTAGACGCCGAATCCTAGCACGCGGGAGCGGCAGGATGAGACGTTGGGAGATATTGTTGCGGGCTTAGTGATCTCGGGATCGATCAGTGTTAATGGACACGGGAGTGCCCACTGATCGAATCCGGGAAGTCCGGTGTATCATCCTGTGCACCGACCGGAATATCGGTCAAAAACGCAAGTGGGTACACTTTCCTGCGATGGCGAGTGTGTCGTCCTCTCGAAGCGTCTCGTCCAAGCGTCTCGTCCGTAGAAGTCCGTCTGAAATATCGCCACGGCGACGATGTCAGGTCTCAAATTCATCAAATCCTATTAGGTTTCGTTTCTAGGTTTTCGGGACTATCCTATTCGTCAAAAGTCACTTTTTGATGTTTCAGCCTAATCGACGATCTATCCTATGTGCACAGTCAAAAGTCCAGTCGTCGAATCTACTGTTCCACAACGTTTTAAGGGTGCAGAAAATAAATTTAGTTACAGTTGTCCGATTTTAGTTAGGTTTTCAGTTTCGCTGTGGTGTGGGTTGCTACGAGTTCAGGGTACCAACCTGAAAGATGTTTACGCGTGAATCTGGCGTCGGATCTGGAAACAGTTACGGATCACGTTGCCTTCGCTCCGGTTCCTCGACCGTGAGTAGCGCTACACATAGGGAATCGTCGGGGTCCAGACGGTAGCAATGAGACGTACTTAATTATCTGCGTCATAAAGTTAAAAGGGTAACTAATAATGATTAAACTCTAACACCTATTAGTAAGAGTAATCTTACTGGTTACTTACTTATGTAACATTAACTATCCTACATGCAGAAGAACGAAATTAATTACTAAGACTAGGGTTTCAGTTTCACCATGAAAAATACACACTAACTTAACTTATAAAGCTTTAGTTATGGGAAGTCTGTACACTGATATAACCATATATCCTACTGCTAATATATATATATATAATAAACTTACATGAAATCACTTATTATAGTACCCTGATAGCACCAATATCAGAAGTCTACCAATCACGTTAATCTTCTTACGGGTTGATGACTTAAAAAAATCGTTAAGACAACACAAAATACTCTACAACTTACGTGTTCTCTCCTTGCGAGCTTTGCAGGTGGTACGACGGAGGCGACAAGGCAACGGGGAGCTGAAAACAACGAGCAATGACGCGTTCACGGCGACGTAAAATGGTTGGAAGGCTTGTTCGCGGCTGTCCGGCCTAGGGGATGCCGCTAGGAGGGGGTCGCCGGCCTGAGGGGGGTTATCGGAGGGTCCGGGGCCGTAGGGCGGCGCCAGAGGTGGCGCGGCACCGGAGAAACTAGCAGCTGCTGCTGCCACTGCTCGCTGTTGTGGGAAGAAGCCGCTGGAGATCTTTTTCGGTGGCCTAGGAGATCCTCCGGTGATCCACGCGAGCAGGGCAGCGCTCGTTTGGCTGGGCCATGATCGGAAGTCGCTGCAGTAAGGGGTCTGCAGCCGTTCACGTGGAGAAGGCCGCCGTTGCCGACGGTTGGGGCGGCGTCAGGCACCGTGGGGCGCTCGGGCGGTCAGGCGGGGTCACGGCGGGCGCGCGGGCGCGCTGCGCGCTGCAGCGACGGCGGGAGGCTGTGAGGGGCGGCGAGCTGAAGTTGCGGCGTCTTCCGGCGGTCGGGGAAGATAGTGAGCTACCGGCGTGGGTTCTAAGGGAGGCTGCCGTTGATTTCAAGGGAGAGGAGGAGAAGGGAGGGGCTCGTTGCGATGCTGCGGGCGGAGGTAGGCTGAACGCACGGAGGCTGCGCGTTCGGACTGAGCACCGGGTGCTTGAAGGGAAGGGGGCCTTTGGTTTGTTTGCGGGGAGAAAATAGGCGGCGGCTGCTGCGTAGTAGGGAGAAACAAACCCTAAGGTTTAAAATAAAAGAGATAGGGTAGCAGGTGACCTAAGACCTATTAATAGGAGATAGGGTTGCAGCCTTAGTCTTTAGGGTCTTATAAAAATAAGTGGGCTTTGCCTTAAGGTGGCAGGACTCACGTGAAGCATTGCCCTAGGTTAGGACCCTAGGGTTTTATAATTCTTTTCATTTTTTTTGTCTAATGCTGTGTGCGTGGGTTGATTAGCTAGGTGTGCGGCCTAGTGATAGGTTCCAAACGTGGGCTAGGGGGACGTGGAAAGTGCCAGCCTGTTAGGATTTTTTTAGTGGGAAAAAAATCAATTCAGTTTAGATTTCATTAATAAAGTTAGTTAAAAAAAGAATTGATTCCTCCTTTAAAAACGTCCAGCAATTGGATTATTAGGTTAGGTTTGTTTTTAGGATAATTATTACTTATTTGAATTGTTTTAAAAACTTACAGAGAACTTGTAATTTCGAAATTAAACAAAAATAAATGTTTTAATAATAATAAAAAGTTATAGAAGATTGGTTCCTCGACTTCCAAAAATTACAAGGAAAATACCGGGGTTCTCGCGCCTCCGAGAGGATCGTGAAAACGGGGTTCGGTCGTGCGTCTGGACTGCAAAAGACAGTAATAAAAATCAAATACACAAAACGCACACGAAACACAGCTGCGCACGAAAACACGCACAGTCGGAAAGTGACCGTTACACGGTGGTTCTGAAGTTTGTTTAGCGACGGTGTATATAATTGTTTTAATTGATGTTATGATTGTTAAGCCGACACAATTTTAGTATTGTCCTAATACGCATACCCTTGAAGCAGGAGGAAGTCTTCGAGAAGGAGACCTCAAAACCTGACATTTGAACCATGTGAATCTAAAACCGATTTGCATGAGATCATGCATGCTGAAATTCCACCTTGCCCGGTGATAAGTGAACCACTGAATGAAGACTGCTCTGTTAAGTCAGAACCTTCAGCTATTCTCACTCATAAAGTAGAGGCAGAAGAAGACACTAAGAGGTAATTGATGCTTTGTTATAACTGTGGTGTTAATGATGAGCAAACATAAATACTTGTGACTAATCCCCAATTTTGCAGTTAATCCATTACTTAAGCTAATTATAAAGATCTACTTGCAATGGATGATACTCAAAGATCATTGAAAGCAAATGAAATGGATTGGATGATCGTAGATGATGATTGAATCTCCATGAAGACTTCAAGCTCATGCGTTGGATAGAAGAGAGTTCGTCAATGTAAATTTCTTTTATCTCTTGTAGTAAGTAGCTTAGAAGTAGAATATTGTTGGAGCACACGCACATCTTCATTTCAGTCTTAGGACATCATTAGATCAATCCTCCTTAGACTCCAATTCATGTCTTTATTGATTGTGCTTGTATTGTTTATAACAGTCGACTCTTGAAAATTTTACAGCCGCCTGTCTCAAAAATAGTCGACTGTGTTTTGTTCTACAGTCGCATGTTATGCACATACTTCTACAGTCTAGTTTTGGGCTTCTTTATTTTAATTCCCACAGGCGACTTATGAATGATTCACAGGCGCCTGTCCAAGTGACAATCGACTGTGTTTTGTAAATCAGTCGTCTGTCTGTCTTTTGCTCAAAGTCTTTTGATCTATCTTTTATGGCTAGTCGACTAATGTTGAATTTACAGTCGACTGTCCAATGGACCAGTCGACTGTCAATACTGCATCAGTCGTCTGTCTGTGAGCCAATTTGTTGACTCAGCTCTCTGGAAATTCTCAGGGTTTTGACAGTCGTCTGTAACAGGACCTACAGTCGCCTGTTCTGATTAACAGTCGACTATTATCTCCTCGTCAATCGTCTGTCCTGTTATTCCAGATGTTTTCCAAAATTCTTTAACTTACCCAACTTGCGGCCAATCGCCTGTAGTAGGACTTACAGTCGCCTGTTGGTTCAACAGTCGACTGTCTGTGCTTCATCTGTCGACTGTCCACGTGGTAAGTTACCGTTATGAATTCTCACCTACCCAATCTGACTGTGCAGCAGTCGACTGTGGTTTCCTCAATAGTCGATTGTCGCGAGCGCAGATTCTATCCGTTGAGAGTTTTCTCACGGATTCCAAATGGGTTTTTGCTAATTTTGTTTTGAGGATTTGAGAAACATATATAAGGGGCATTTACTGTTCCATTGAGATGTTATTCATTCCAATGCAAAATCTTTCAAGCTTTCATTCTCAAGATCAAAGCTCTCAAATCCTAAAGCCATAAGAATTCATATCTTCAATCTCTTGCTCTCTAACCTAGAACCAAAGAGATATCTTCTAGGCATTTGGTGCAGTCAAGAGAAAAGGCTTTTTCTCTCTTCCAAGAGAGTCTTCAACACACAACACACTTCTCCTTCAAGTTCTACTTCAAGGCATAGGTGATTGTAAGTGTTGCTTTCATATTTCATAACTTTCGTTATTTGAATTTGCTTTCGGGTTGTGAGAGTGATTTGCTTGCTCCCAAGTTGTGGGAGTCAAGGACAATCAATTGTATTTCGATTTCACTTGTCGGGTTGCTACAAGTGGGTTTTAAGGAAACCTCAAGTTAGGGTTCTAACTTGAGTATCCGGAGGTATCCGGGTGGAAGGGACGTAGGATTACCGGGAACAAGTCGGGAAGTGACTTGGGTAATCCGAACCCTTGAAACATCCTTGCATCTGCATTTGTTTCACTTTGGGTTTAATTTTTATTCCGCACTATTTTGTTGGTTAGCATTTAAATTGGTGTAACTATCTTTTTAAATTGCATAAACACTATTCAACCCCCCTTCTAGTGTTTTTCCCATAGCCAGGGTCCTTACAATTGATATCAGAGCGCAAGGTTATAGCTATGGCATCCAACAACAACAACGTTCCTCCACCGCCTTCGTACAACAATCACGACCATGATGGAGCGCCCACACTTTTCTAAGGTCAATTAACGGCGCGTCCTCCATGTTTCAATGGCACGAACTTTGGCTATTGGAAATGTAGGATGGAGACGTTCCTAAGGAGTGCTTCACTTTGGAGAACCATCCACGAGGAATATGTCGAGCCCACCGAAGAGGATTTCGAAAAATGGACGACTTCCGAGAAATCCACCGAAGTCAACAACGCAAAAGCAATGAACGCTCTTCATTGTGCGTTGGACCCGAATGAGTTCAACAAGATATGCACATGTAAGAGTGCATATCAAATTTGGAACCATCTTGTCGTTACCCATGAGAGAACGAACAAGGTAAAACTTTCTAAACTCTATGTTGCCGTGCAAAACTTCGATATGTTTCATATGCAAGAAAATGAAAACATAGTATCGATGTATGGACGTTTTACCGACATCACCAATGAATTGGAAGCTCTTGGCCAAACATACACCGAACCAAAAAAGGTAAGGAAGATCATAATGGGAATAACCTCCAAATGGAAAAGAAGAGCTATCGCCATCGAGGAGGTCAACGACTTGAAGACTTACACAGTTGTGAATCTTATTGGGACTCTCATATCTTATGAAGTAAGACGGGAGAACCGATTAAATATTCGAGCTATGATGAATCCTTCGGAGGCCAAGAAGAAAGCTTTGGCATTCAACGCCAATTCCTCATCCTCCGATAGTGAAGATTCAGAAGATGAGATGGATTTGGGTGAAATGGCCGAAATGGCGAAGAAGTTCCAACGCTTCTTCCACAAAGGTAAATTTCCCTCTAACAAAAAATTTGAGTCTACTAATAATACTTCATATCTTTGCTTTAAGTGTAATAAGCCAGGGCACATCAAGAAGGATTGCCCATTGCTAAGAAACAAAGAGAAGTGGAAGGCTCTGAAGTACCACAAGTCCAACAAGAACAAGAGAGACAAGAAGAAAGGACTCGTCGGTACATTCGATCACTCAAGTGGAGACTTATCAAGTGATTCAGATGATGAGAAGGGTGAAAGTGCCCACATGTGCTTCATGGCACGAGAAGATCCACTCTCCGATGAGAGTGATTCCGACATGGATGAAACCGAGGTAACAATGGATGAATTACGTATTGCTAATGAAGAATTGTTCGCTAAGTATCAATCTCTAGTGCTTAGATATACTAGCTTAAAGAGATTAAATGTTAGCAATTCATCCATTCCATGCATTATCAACAATGACACCATTGTTGATACTTTAACTCTTGAGAAAGCAAATTTAGCTTCTCAAAATGTCACTTTGAGAAATGAGGTGGATACCATCAAATCTCAACTAGATTAAACACATCCTAAGGATAATAGTGATCTAGTTACACGTCACACACAATTGGGTTTAGAGAATGATTCTCTTAAAACTCAAGTGCATGAGCTCAAAGCACGGGTGTCCACCTTGGATACCAACATTTCTTTTCTTAAGGAGAAATATGAGCTCATGTCCTCCCGTATTGTGAGATTCAATAAGGGAAAAGGACAATTGGACGATTTGCTAGCAAACCAATTTCTGGCCACACATCGTGTTGGTCTTGGTTTTATGAATGCAAATGCATCCAATGCTCGCACTTCCTATAGTGGTGTCACTATAGATTTTGTGAGGCCATCCTCCAGTGCATCCATAAGTGGTGTCAAAGACACTATAGCTAGCAAACCTACAAGAAAGTCACAAGTTCACCATCTCTTCCTTTTGGCAAGAAACCCACTAGGGGTGGAAACCAAAAGAGAAGCAATGCTTACATGTACACCAACCTTCATCCACGTAGGAAATCTCCTACTTCACAAGTGGATACTCATGACACTTTTTATGCTCCACACCCACGGACACGTACAAATCCACACATGAGAAATACTCATGTACGTGCTCTTATACACCGATATGCTCATACGCATCATTCTTACATGTATGCACAATCTCCACATGTCATGCATGACCCATATGTTTCATACAACATGCATGTTCCCAAGCATACATATCATTCTCGTATGTCCAATGCATATCCACCACCACATTCTTATGCTAGAAACCATGTTCCTAAGAAGCATGCATCACATAGAAATCTAACAAGTATGCATGCAACTAGGAAAAGGACTCCCAAAATTTACACCATTTGGGTGTAATGCCCTACAAGCTACTGCACAAGTACTAGAGGGGGGGTGAATAGTACTTTAAAAATAACAAGGAGTATAATTCCTAATTATAGTGTAAACAACTACCAAATCAATTTGTGGAAGCTTAAATTGAAGACAACAACAAAATTAACAATGCTAACAAGAGATATTACTGGGTTCGGATCCACCCAAGTCTCCCCGACTTGTTCCCGGTGATCCTACGTCCCAACCACCCGGATCCCCTCCGGATACTTAGGTTAGAAACCATAACCCAAGATTTCCACTATGATATCTTGTGAAAAACCTTCACAAGATCAAATCATACATGCAATGGCAATAGTGAATCCCACAACCCGGGATCACAACCTTCTCTCACAACCGAGAGAATCAATAAGCAATATAAATGAGTTTATAATGAAATAAACAATCTTACCACAAAATCCTATACCTTGAGTATTATTACCAAATAGGTGCAATGAGGGATTTGAGGAAGATGAAGTCACCAAGACCTAGCACCAATGAAATGACCAGCAATGGGTGCCTAGGAGAGATTTGGAGACTTGAATCAAGCTAGAGCTTGAAGGGCTCACCAAGAACAAACTTCTCTCAAGATGGATTCTAGATCTAGAAAGTGAGAGAATGGATTTCTTGTGAGGGAGAGAGCTTGGAAATGAGTGAGAATCTCTAACTCTTTCAATCTCAATGAATCTCTTAATAGCAGCTCTTAACCCTAGAGAAATGACCAAGCTTCGTATTTATAGGGTCCCATAAAAACGAGTTAGGTCAAATCCCAACGGTTAGAAATCTGAAGCAGTTAGTCGGTCAAAGAACAACCACTGACCGACTAGTTCATCAACTAGTCGGTCGGTCAAACAACATGGACCGACTAAGTGAAGAACAGTGAAGAGATTGAATTTCAGACCTAGAAATCTAGTCGGTCCAAGAAGACTGTCTGACCGACTAGTTTATCAACTAGTCGGTCGGTCAGTGAACTTAGACCAACTAAGAGTCAAAAACAAATAGTCTGAATACAAATTGATTTAGTCGGTCCAAGAACAAATGTTGACCGACTAGATTATCAACTAGTCGGTCACCAAACGTTCTTAGACCGACTAACGATAAACAGTAGCTCAGGAGAAAATTAGCATGTACAGTAAAGCTCAACTAGTCGGTCAAAGAAGCATCACTGACCGACTAGTTCACAAACTAGTCGGTCGGTGAGTCAACGTAGACCGACTAACTGTAAACAGTAAAGTGCATGAAATTAAGGAAACAAACTAGTCGGTCCAAGAAGCTTTACCGACTGACTAGATCACCATCTAGTCGGTCAGTTCTTCTTCTTGAACCAACTAACATGCATAAGAAGTCCGAATCGAAGCGCGATGCTTCGAGGAAGTTAGAATGGACTTCTACAACGATCCTAGAACTAAGATAGGAGCGTTATGAAGATAGAAATGTAAGATATACTCAAGGCTTAACATTCTATAGATCGAAGCTAAAAGACCATAAATAAAACCTTAAGGAACGGTCTTCGAGAGCTTCGATCAAATCTTCATGACTTCCAAAACGGTCCAAAAAATTCAACGAAGCTTTAGGCATAGAATACGAGCTTTGAGAAGTCTTGAGATGTCGCTTTGATTGTTCTCGTGAATTTGGCGACGATCTCCAATACTGCGCTCACAAATTGTTAGTTCACGAATTATTTATGTTTGCTCATCATCCAAAACCAAATCCGGGGAGTCCAATACTCAACATTCTCCCCCTTTTTGGTGATGACAAACCAACATAAATAATAATCAAAAATAATGATTCAAATGTAAAATACTTACTCCCCCTGCATTGATGACACGTTAATTCCAAATTGAATATATATAAATTGCATCAATCAGACGAGTAAGATATATAACAAGAATCGAATTTTGAAATATCGGATTTTGAAAATCCTTATATATATCTTAACTCCCCCTGAATCTAACATATAAAATTAGGTTCTTGGAAATTGAGTTAAATTTTCATTTGCCCTATTCATTATCATTATCTCTCCCCCTTTGGCATTTACCCAAAAATGGGGGGCATACAACGACAACAACTAGGATAAGGAAAATCCAACGTCTTAGATATTGACGATGGACCTAATTGACACAAGGGAAAAGAGATGAAATCAAATCAAAGTGTGCCAAATTGTCCATTATCGAAAAGCGAAAATTAAAATCATCAAAATACCAAATATAAATTCATTTATTGAATAAAGGAACATACCCTCCAATACTCAATATTCTTGGTTAAATTTGTGCATGGAAAACAATTCTATACAATCATAGAAATATAATCTATTTAACCAAGTTTTTAAGCGTCGAGCGACGAATTCACATATCATAGACATTGAATGAATATTAAATGTGCACAATGAAGTAAAACAAAGAGAACATCGATGTATATATATGTATGAATACCATGAGTACATCCAAAATCACATCGACTACATCATATCAAGTGCAACATCTATATCAACATCAAAAAATACAACATACGTCATCGATACATCATCATCAAACATCCTACAGAATGAAAGTACAACAAGTACACCGACATCCAACATATCAAAACACATCAAAACACCGCCAAAACTCCATCCTAACCCAAAACACTCTCAATAAGATGCATCATCCAAAGATCATAAGAGAGGCCTCGAAACAGACGATCACGAGGAAGTGGCCGGATCAGCAGTCTCCGTGGGTCCAGTCGAGGGAGTGGACTCAGGCTCTGCTGCGAGGACAGGCGTGTCAACAGAAGGGATCGTCGGGGCAGGAGTGGAAACAACGACGACTGGCTCAATGGCTGGGGTATCAACAGGAACATCAGCAGGCAAGTCTGGAGCAGAGACGTCAGCGGGAGCAACAGCAGCATCAGAAGTCTGATCCACTGGTGCAGAAGTCTCTGGAGCACCGGAAGAGGTGGCAGCTCCAGGAGCAGATGTGGTAGCAGCAGCAGCAGCAGTGGCCTCAGCGCCACGAGCAAAGGAGGGGACAAGCTCATCGATATCCTCATCATCCATCTCCTCATCCTCAGAAACAGGAGGAGGAAGCTGAACACCCATCAAACTAGCCATACGGCAAACTACCTCCTCAGTACGAGCCTAACGAGACTCGTGACGACGAAGTAACCAAACGACATCATCAAGTGTGGTGGGAGGTCGAGAAGCAGCAGCTCCAGAAGTAGTGCCCTGAGAAGCTGAAGAAGTCATCTGCTGCACGTGACGGAGTGCCGCAAGAGATTTCTTTACGGCTGTCGCGTTCAGTGGAGGACCAAGAGGACGCTCATCGTCAGGAGGCAGAGGGACACGGAAATGACGGAATACCAAGGTCAACAGACACGGATAAGGGATATGCGCAGACTTAGTGGTCTTGCGAATACACTCGAAAGAGTCCATCTTATCGAGTATAACGCGAGCCCAATTAATCTCGCAACCCAAGAATAGAGCGTAAATCAACTTAAGGAACGGCTGGGATGGCAGAGAAGATGAGCCGTACTTGGGAAGCAAGCACGACTTCAGAATGAGATTGAGCACCCATGCATTTGGCTTAAACGACTTCGAAGGAACACCAATGAAGGCAGGAGGGATCACATGGAAGATATCAAATAGAACAGACTGATCCAAGGAGGAGATATCATCAACAGAAATGTCCAACGGGAGGAGACCAGACGACGAACAACCAAGCACCTCCCCTAAGATTTCTGCCGTGAGAACTATAGGAGTCCCCAAGACAGTAGTCTTGATGGAGTGACTCTCATCGTAGTGGCCCCGGACACGGTTTGCATAGAATAGTTTGACCAGGCGAGGATAGGGTCGAGGGTTCACCTTAGGGTCGAAGCGAATGTAGTCTAGGAGCCCACTATAGGATAGGAGATCAGCTAAGCCAAGAAAATCTGAAAACTGAACATAGTGCTCCAATAGCATCGGGCAGTGTTCAATACGGTTGTAGGCCGCTAGACACAAAGGGTCGTCACGACACAACGATATGTCAACACCACCAGCTGGCATTGGGCCCTTTCCCTTAGGCTGTCGAGTCCTAGGACGAAGTGGAGGAGTGGGTTCCCTATGGCCAGACTCATCCTCGGGTCTAAACTCAGTAACTGAATCAGGAGGAGTAGTGGGAGTGTGGAGTATAGGCTTTCTAGACTTAGACAGTTTACCGGGTTTGACGGTCGCCGTCCTCTGCTTCTTCAGAGGAGGCGAAGACGGAGAAGCTTGGGTAGATTTAGCACGGCGCTTGGGCTTAGACGGATTCCTAGGGTTAGAAGGCTCTACGGTCATGGGGGATGCCCCAGAGGAAGTGATAGGGATCCTCGTCTTTTCCATGTTCGTGGCACAACGAGATCAATGAATCGATAGAAAAAGAGCAAACTACCTAAGCACAAACCATAGAACCGAAAACAACAAGCCCTAGATTCGAAATCAACAAGCCCTAGGAGATGTAATCGAGCTAGATCAAACCCTAGAGTAGGAATCGAGACCTAGGAGGAGGAGATATACCTAGGAGGAGGGGTCGACGACGGCGGATGATCGGAAGATGGTCGGAGATCGACGGGAAGACGAGGAGACACGAGCGGGGGTTTTGGGGATTTCGAGCTGGAGGAGAAAAACAACCGACTAAAAGAGAAAGAAGTCGGATAAATTGAGTATAAGTCGGTCGAAATCGCGAAAAGACGTTACTGCCCTTGAGCACTTAGTCGGTCATAGTTCAAGCACTGACCGACTAGATTACGATCTAGTCGGTCGGTCAATGAGCTTAAACCGACTAAGTCGAAACAGAGGCAAAACGAAAATTCTAGGGCTAGAGTTAGTCGGTGACAGTAGAATCACTGACCGACTAGTTTTCAATCTAGTCGGTCGGTAAGTGAACTGTGACCGACTAAAAGAAGTCAATGACAAAGGAAAGTTCAAAGCATGAACTAGTCGGTCTGAGTTCACTAGCTGACCGACTAGATGTGCATCTAGTCGGTTGGCTGATGAACTGAAATTGACTAGAAGAGTCCAAAAATTGATAAATAAGTTCTCTCCATAAAACACTTGGACGAAACATCTTAACCCTCTCATAAGTCATCTAAACTACCCCATAAAACATCGAAATCTCAAATACGACATTCAAATATAAATTCGAGCAAAAATTCAAACATATCACAAAATATCCCGAAAAATTCAATAAGTCTAGCAAGACGAAATATTGCGAAATATAATAGCATGCAAGATAATTGAATGAAACATGAATCCTATATCTCGGATTCACCCATAATCCCCAATTCTCGACGCAACCGCACAAAGGAGTCCTCCTTTAGGGGTTTCGTGAAAATATCGGCGATTTGCTTTTGGGTTTCAACGTACACTAAAATGATGTCCTTTTTAGCAACATGATCATCTAAAAAGTGGTGTCGGACATCTATGTGTTTAGAACGGGAATGGTGCACCGGATTCTTTAAACGACAAATAGCACTTTGGTTATCCACCATGATAAGGCTAGTATCACAATGAATACCAAAATCCTTCAGTGTGTGTCTCATCCAAAGAACCTGGGCACAAGCGGCACCGGTGGCAATGTATTCCGCCTCGGTGGTTGAAAGTAACACCGAATTTTGCTTCTTGGAAAACCAAGAGACAAGGGAATTTCCTAGAAAATGGCAAGTGCCACTAGTACTCTTCCTGTCGGATTTGCATCTCGCATAATCAGCGTCACTATATGAGACTAACTCATATGTGCTAGATTTCGGATAAAGTAATCCAAAATCTAAAGTGTAACTTAGATAGCGAAAAATACGTTTTACCGCTACTAAGTGAGAATCCTTAGGTTGAGACTGATAACGAGCACAAATGCAAACGGCAAACATAATATCGGGCCTACTTGCGGTAAGATAAAGTAAACTACCTATCATACCTCGATATAGACGAATGTCTACATCTTTTCCGCCCGTATCTTTATCAAGATGCGTTGTAGTGCTCATAGGAGTCTTTTTCCCGGAGGCATTCTCCATTCCAAATCGCTTTAGCAACTCCACCGTGTATTTCGTTTGGTGGATGAAGATTGCATCGTTCAATTGGTGAATTTGGAGACCTAAGAAATATTTGAGTTCGCCCATGTGGCTCATCTCAAATTGTTCCTTCATAACATTAGAAAACTCTTCGCAAAGAGTGAAGTTAGTAGCACCGAAAATGATATCGTCAACATAAATTTGAACTAATAAAATATCATTATTCACATGCTTAACAAAAAGTGTAGAATCGGCTTCGCCCATTTTAAAATTCAAATCCAAAAGAAAATTCTTTAGGCGATCATACCAAGCTCGAGGAGCTTGTCTCAAACCATAAAGAGCTTTCTTTAGTTTAAAAACATGATTTGGAAATTTTTCATTTATGAAGCCCGGAGGTTGAGAACGTAAACTTCCTCAATGACATCTCAGTTTAAAAATGCACTTTTAACATCCATTTGAAATAATTTAAAATTTTTATGGCATGCAAAAGACAATAATAGTCTAATTGATTCTAATCTAGCTACCGGAGCGAAGGATTCTTCGAAATCGATACCTTCCTCTTGTCGATAGCCTTGAGCTACTAACCGAGCTTTGTTCCGGATGACGACTTGGTTTTCGTCGGTTTTGTTCTTGAAGATCCACTTTGTCCCTATGACTGTGTGGTTCTTCGATGGCAAAGGAACAAGCTCCCATACCTCATTCCTCTCGAATTGAATGAGTTCCTCCTCCATGGCAAGGATCCAAGCACTATCTTCGCACGCTTCAACTATATTCTTTGGCTCTATCGATGAGGCAAAGGCACAATTGGCGAAGTGGTGGACTTGCGATCTCGTCTTGACTCTATCTTGAATATTGCCAATGACTTGCTCATGGGGATGGTCGCGAACGGTATGAAGCCGCTTGGGAATACCTTGATCACTAGGTACATTCTCAACAACTTCATTAGTCGGGTTAGTATCAATAGAATCAATTGAATCAATAGACTTGGAATTTTCAAACGAATCACATAAAACATCCATAGAATCATCATCATTTGAAATTCTAGAAGTAGTAAAATTCTCATTAAAAGAGACATGTAGTGATTCCTCGATCGTAGAGGATCTTTTGTTGTATATCCGGTAGGCTTTGCTACGTGAGGAATACCCAACAAATATCCCCTCATCCGATCTCGGATCAAACTTGTCCAAATTTTCATAAGTGTTTTTAATAAAACATTTTGCGCCGAAAACGCGAAAATGTTTAACTTGAGGCAATCTACCAAACAACAATTCATAGAAAGTTTGTTTGGTGCCGGGCCTCAAAAGTATTCTATTAAACACATAACAAGCGGTGTGTACCGCTTCCGCCCAAAATTGATAACCAAGTTGACTATCTTCGAGCATAGTGCGAGCACACTCCACAAGCGTTCTATTCTTCCTCTCAACAACACCATTTTGAGGAGGTGCGCGAGGGAAAGAAAACGTGTGAGTAATTCCAAGATCATCACAAAAATTTGAGAAAGACTCATTCTCAAATTCACCCCCATGATCACTACGAATAGTGACAATGGTGGTTCCGATGAGATTTTGTACTTTCTTCACAAATATTGTGAAGTTTTCAAAAGCTTCATTTTTATTACATAAGAAAAATACCCATGTAAATCTAGAATAATCATCGACGATGACAAGTCCATATCTTGCATTTCCTAAGGAAGCAACTCTAGTTGGCCCAAATAAATCTAGATGTAATAGCTCTAGTGGCCGTTTAGTAGAAATGCTTTTCTTAGGTTTAAATGAAGATTTAGGAAGCTTGCCACGTTGACAAGAATCACAAAAACTTTTCTTTTCAAAAACGAGCTTCGGAAAACCTTTAATGGAATTTAATTTTGAAAGCTTATAAAGTGTTCCAAAGTTCACATGTCCAAAGCGTCGATGCCATAAGTGTTGTTCACTTGTGTTGGCAACGAGACATTGTTCATATGACTTAGGAAGATCCAAAATATAAATATCTTTATGGCGTGTGCCGGAAAATAATAAATCATTATTATCATTCAAAATATGACACAATCCTTTCGCAAAGCTAACTTTGTAACCTTTGTCACAAAGTTGGCTTATTGAAATAAGATTGTGATTTAAACCATTAACTAGATAAACATCACTAATTAAGGGTTTAGACGGGTTACCCACTTTACCAACACCGACGATGGTTCCGCTCTCGTTGCCTCCAAATACGACGCGGTTTCCATTTGCAATGGGAACTACTCCGGAGAGCAATTGAGCGTTACCCGTCATGTGTTTTGAACACCCGCTATCGAGTATCCAATTCCCCTTGGAGCTAAATTTAAATTTGTTGCTCCTTTTCTTTTTCTTTTCCTTGAGTACCTAAAGATAGAAAATTTCATATCATGGTATCCAAGGTCATTGGGTCCTCAAAGGTTAGACCTTTGGAAGCCAAGTCCAATTGGACTTAGACTTCCCCACATAATTTCCACTATGCACAACATCCGAAAAATAAGCATTCATGTAAACTTGTTTTTCATCCATGTTTGTGTCCTTTGGGCTCCAAATAGTGAAAATCTTGGGAGCCCTCATCCTATTGGGTGCATGCATGCGTTGTTGGTTTCTACGTGATGCATGTCGTGGATAGGCATAAGGAACATAATGGAATGGTGCATGCGGATAGTTATTCATACGATGATGTGGGTGAACATATGCATGTGGAGGAACACGTGCGTGAGGGTGTCTCACATGGTGTGCACGTGCCCGTGAACGTGTAGCATAGAAATCATCATATGTGTGAGCCGGTGGAGTAGGACGTGTGTTGCTACGTGGCATGGTATTTGTGTACATATAAGCATGCCCCTTCTTTGGAGATCCACCCAAAGTGGGTTTCTTTCCGAAAGAGGGTGTGGACGAGGTGGAAGCACCATTGATAGAAGAACTACCAATAGAGTGTTTGCTACCACTCGTCGAAGCACCGGAAGTTGGCCTAACAAAAGTAGTGGCCGATTTGGATGAACTTCGCATCGTATACCCCAAGCCAATGTGGTGATTGGCCGGAAGTAAGTCACTTAGGATTTTATCCAAATGGTCCTTACCCTTATTGAATTTGTTAATTCGGCCGAATGTGTTCTCATATTTCTCGGTGAGAGAACGCAAGGAAGTATCCAAAGTAGATACTTGCGATGTGAGCACATAAACACGAGATTTAAGATTCTCATTCTCAACACTCAACGTCGAGTTTTGAGAAGTCAAATCCTAAATCTTATGTTCTTCCGGATCCTCAATGCTAACATGTTCAAGTTGAGTCTTGAGATTAACAATCTCATTCTTCAACTCTTCAACAACAGTGTCGTTATTGGTGATGATAGTTTTAGGCGAGGTTTGAATGCTAGCTAAGTCATCTTTTACTTTAGTATATCTATTTACTAATTTAGTATACTTAGACCATAATTGAGAATTAGCATTCCTAAGGTCATCCATTGTTACCTCATCGCCTTCGTTGTCGCTATCATCGGAAGAGGAAGATCCTTGATCATGCTCCTCTCTTGCCATGAAGCACATGTGGGCTTGCTCCACTTTCTCATCGTCCGACTCTCCGCTTGAGGAATCCTCGGAGTCGGTGAATGTTGCTCTGACAAGTCCCTTTTTGTACCCCTTTTTGTACTTCTTGGACTTGTCGAACTTCGGCGCCTTCCACTTCTCCTTTTGCTTGTTTTGAGGACAATCCGCTTTGATGTGTCCTGGCGTATTGCATTTAAAGCACAAAGGTGGAGAGGCGTTAGTAGAAGTAAATTTAGATTTTTGTTTGAAGTTACCCTTTCGGAAGAAGCGATTGAACTTCTTTGCCATGAGTGCAATGGATTCCATGTCCATTTCTTCTTCCGAGTCCTCATCATAGGTAGAGGTGGATGAAGCCGCCTTGAATGCAATCGCCTTTTTCTTAGGCACGTCTTGGTTCAAATAGGACTTCATCTTTTCTTGTACCTTCACCTTGCTATCTTTGCGTACCTCGTATGACATCAAAGTACCCATCAATTGAACTACGGTATACTTATTCATGTCATTACCTTCATCGATGGCGAAGGTACGTTTCTCCCAAGAAGAAGGAAGTCCTTCGATAAGCTTCGAACACTTCTCCTTTTGGGTGTAGGTTTTGCCGAGAGCTTCCAACTCGTTCATTATGTCGACGAAGCGAGCATAATACTCCTTCATCTTTTCTTCCTGTTCCATATGAAACAATTCGTAATCTCTATTGACTACCACGAGTTTATAATCTCTTACCCGACTCGTTCCTTCATGCAAAATGAGGAGCGAATTCCAAATTTGATATGCACTTTTACATGTGCATATCTTATTAAAATCTTCGGGTTCCAATGCACATTGTAAAGCATTCATTGCTTTGGCATTTGCAATCTCCGCGGCGACCTCCGCGGTAGTCCACTTGTCGAAATCTTCTTCGGTAGGCACATTGTACTCCGACATGGTAATTCTCCACAAGGAGGCGCTCCGGAGGAACGTTTCCATCCGGCATTTCCAATATCCATAATTGACGCCGTTGAAGAATGGAGGCCTAGTCGAGGAATGTCCTTCCATGACCGAAGACGCTCCTTCACGGTTCCTGAAGGATCCATAATCCGCAGGTGGACGAACGGTCTTGTTGTCGTTGGCAGACATAGCTAAGTATCTGGCTCTGATACCAAATGTAATGCCCTACAAGCTACTGCACAAGTACTAGAGGGGGGGTGAATAGTACTTTAAAAATAACAAGGAGTATAATTCCTAATTATAGTGCAAACAACTACCAAATCAATTTGTGGAAGCTTAAATTGAAGACAACAACAAAATTAACAATGCTAACAAGAGATATTACTGGGTTCGGATCCACCCAAGTCTCCCCGACTTGTTCCCGGTGATCCTACGTCCCAACCACCCGGATCCCCTCCGGATACTTAGGTTAGAAACCATAACCCAAGATTTCCACTATGATATCTTGTGAAAAACCTTCACAAGATCAAATCATACATGCAATGGCAATAGTGAATCCCACAACCCGGGATCACAACCTTCTCTCACAACCGAGAGAATCAATAAGCAATATAAATGAGTTTATAATGAAATAAACAATCTTACCACAAAATCCTATACCTTGAGTATTATTACCAAATAGGTGCAATGAGGGATTTGAGGAAGATGAAGTCACCAAGACCTAGCACCAATGAAATGACCAGCAATGGGTGCCTAGGAGAGATTTGGAGACTTGAATCAAGCTAGAGCTTGAAGGGCTCACCAAGAACAAACTTCTCTCAAGATGGATTCTAGATCTAGAAAGTGAGAGAATGGATTTCTTGTGAGGGAGAGAGCTTGGAAATGAGTGAGAATCTCTAACTCTTTCAATCTCAATGAATCTCTTAATAGCAGCTCTTAACCCTAGAGAAATGACCAAGCTTCGTATTTATAGGGTCCCATAAAAACGAGTTAGGTCAAATCCCAACGGTTAGAAATCTGAAGCAGTTAGTCGGTCAAAGAACAACCACTGACCGACTAGTTCATCAACTAGTCGGTCGGTCAAACAACATGGACCGACTAAGTGAAGAACAGTGAAGAGATTGAATTTCAGACCTAGAAATCTAGTCGGTCCAAGAAGACTGTCTGACCGACTAGTTTATCAACTAGTCGGTCGGTCAGTGAACTTAGACCAACTAAGAGTCAAAAACAAATAGTCTGAATACAAATTGATTTAGTCGGTCCAAGAACAAATGTTGACCGACTAGATTATCAACTAGTCGGTCACCAAACGTTCTTAGACCGACTAACGATAAACAGTAGCTCAGGAGAAAATTAGCATGTACAGTAAAGCTCAACTAGTCGGTCAAAGAAGCATCACTGACCGACTAGTTCACAAACTAGTCGGTCGGTGAGTCAACGTAGACCGACTAACTGTAAACAGTAAAGTGCATGAAATTAAGGAAACAAACTAGTCGGTCCAAGAAGCTTTGCCGACCGACTAGATCACCATCTAGTCGGTCAGTTCTTCTTCTTAAACCAACTAACATGCATAAGAAGTCCGAATCGAAGCGCGATGCTTCGAGGAAGTTAGAATGGACTTCTACAACGATTCTAGAGCTAAGATAGGAGCGTTATGAAGATAGAAATGTAAGATATACTCAAGGCTTAACATTCTATAGATCGAAGCTAAAAGACCATAAATAAAACCTTAAGGAACGGTCTTCGAGAGCTTCGATCAAATCTTCATGACTTCCAAAACGGTCCAAAAACTTCAACGAAGCTTTAGGCATAGAATACGAGCTTTGAGAAGTCTTGAGATGTCGCTTTGATTGTTCTCGTGAATTTGGCGACGATCTCCAATACTGCGCTCACAAATTGTTAGTTCACGAATTATTTATGTTTGCTCATCATCCAAAACCAAATCCGGGGAGTCCAATACTCAACATTGGGGTCCTAAGAACACTAGCTTAAATGATAGGAATGCATATGTTGATTCCTATTTTCATAATGTTATTAAGAATAGCAATTATGTTGGGAAGCGGAAGTCCACTTGGACTTGGCTTCCAAAGGGCTAATCCCCTTGGACCCAACAAACATTGGGTACCATGAGCTTATGGTATATTATGTAGGTACCCAAGAGAAAGAAAAAGAGCAATAAAGGTCATATTAGCTCTAAAGGGAAAGGATGGATTCTCGCTAGTGGTTGCTCCAAAGATGTGACGGGAGATCCCTCATTGCTCTCCGAAGTGATTAGCATCAAAGATGGTGCAACGGTCACTTTTGGAGGTAATCAAAAGGGAACCATCATTGGAGTAGGTATTGTCGGTAACCCTTCCAAATCCTTAATTACTAATGTATTTCTTGTTAGTGGTTTATGTCACAATCTCATTTTCATTAGTCAACTTTGTGACAAAGGTTACAAGGTTAACTTTGGAGAAGGATTGTGGAAAATTGTTGATTCTAATTCACATGTTTTATTTTCCGGTATTAGGCGTAAAAATATTTATTATTTGAGCTTGCCTAAAACCGTAGAACATTGCTTAGTTGCTAATACAAGTGAACAACTATTATGGCACCGCCGTTTTGGTCATGTTCATTTCAAGCACTTATATAAGTTAGCTAAGCATGATCTAGTCAAAGGTTTTCCTAAAATTGCTTTTAATAAGAAAAATTTTTGTGATTCGTGTCAAAGAGGTAAACTTAGTAAATCATCTTTTAAGCTTACATAAGGGATTACTTCTAAGAGGCCCCTAGAACTTCTTCATATAGATTTGTTTGGGCCAACTAGAACCGCTTCTTAGGCAATGCTCATTATGGATTAGTTGTCGTTGACGACTTCTCTAGATTTACTTGGGTTTCATACTTAACTATAAGAATGAAGCTTATGAAGAGTTTACCATATTTGCAAAGTAGATTCAGAATCTCTTAGGATCCACCATTATCACTATCCGTAGTGATCATGGAGGAGAATTTGAGAATGAGTTTTTTAGAAAGTTTTGTGATGACACCTGGATAACTCACAATTTTTCCTTCCCTCGGGCTCCACCACAAAATGGTGTCATAGAGAGAAAGAATAGGACTCTTATTGAGTGTGCTCGTACTATGTTCCACGATAGTCATCTTGGACTACAATTTTGGGCAGAAGCAGTGCACACGGCATGTTATGTACTCAATAGGATCTTAGTGAGACCCCGAACGAACACAACTTGTTTTGAGTTATTTTATGATAAAAAGCCTCAAGTTAAGTATTTTCGAGTTTTTGGTTCAAAATGTTTTATCAAGAACACTTTCGGTAATCTAGATAAATTTGAGCCAAGATCCGATGAAGGAATTTTTGTTCGATATTCCACACGTAGCAAAGCTTATCGGATATACAACAAAACTTCTTCAACGATCGAGGAATCTCTACACGTATCATTTTATGAAGATCTTGATTTTCCTCATGTTATTGATGATAGTGTAGATGCTTTTTGTGATTCTCTTAGTAATGTTAAGATTAATGATTCTATTATTGAGACTAACACTACTAATGAGATTGTTGAAGATGTTCCAAGTGATGCAGGAATATCCAAAGCTTACCCAACCGTTCGCAACCACCCTCATGACCAAATAATTGGAGATATTGGTGTGGGTGTTCGAACGAGGTCAAGAATTGAAGAATTCTCTCATTGTGCATTTATCTCTACCACTGAGCCAAAGAACATCAGGAAGCTTGTGAGGATAGCTCTTGGATAGTGGCAATCGAAGAAGATCTCATGCAATTCGAGAGAAATGAAGTTTGGGAGCTCGTTCCTCTTCCAAGTGGTCACCAAGTTATTGGGACCAAATGGATTTTCAAGAACAAGACCGATGAGAACGAGGTCATCACAAGGAACAAAGTAAGGTTAGTAGCTCAAGGCTACCGGCAAGAGGAAGGTATCGATTTCGAAGAATCCTTTGCCCCCGTAGCAAGATTAGAAGCTATTAGATTGCTTTTATCTTTTGCATCTCATAAGAATTTTAAACTATTTCAAATGGATGTTAAAAACCCTTTTAAATGGGATTCTCAATGAAGAAGTATATGTTTCTCAACCTCCCGGTTTTATTCATGAAAATTTTCCAAACCATGTTTTCAAACTTAAGAAAGCGTTGTATAGGTTGAGACAAGCTCCTAGAGCTTGGTATGATTGACTCAAGACATTTCTTTTGGATTTAGGTTTTAAAATGGGAGAAGTTGATTCAACACTTTTCATTAAAGATTATGAAGATGACATCCTCTTGATTCAAGTGTACGTAGACGATATAATATTTGGTTCAAATAATTTTAATCTTTGTCAAGAATTTTCTAAGTCTATGAAGGATGAATTCGAGATGAGCCACATGGGAGAGCTCAATTACTTCCTTGGACCGCAAATTCGACAAATGGAGGGTGGAACTTTCATACATCAAACAAAGTACACAGGTGAGCTTATTAAGCGATTCGGGATGGAATCGTCTTCAAGCAAAAGGACTCCTATAAGTACGACAACCCATCTACACAAGGATGAGAACGGAAAAGATGGAGACGTTCGTCTATATCGAGGTATGATCGGTAGCTTACTTTACTTAACCGCTAGTAAGCCCGATATCATGTTTTCCGTATGCTTGTGTGCCAGATATCAACCTAGACCTAAGGAGTCACACTTGATTGCGGTTAAACGAATATTTCGTTATCTCAATCCGTCACTAGATTATGGGTTACTTTACCCTAAATCTAGCACATATGAGTTAATCTCATATAGTGATGTCGACTTTGTCGTATGCAAATCCGATAGGAAAAGTACTAGTGGCACTTGCCATTTCCTAGGAAATTCCTTAGTTTCTTGGTTTTTCAAGAAACAGAACTCGGTATCATTATCCACGACTGAAGCGGAATATATTGTCGTGGATCTTGCATGTGCACAAGTCCTTTGGATGAGACGCACTCTTAGTGACTATGGTGTGAATTGTGATACTTGCCCTATCATGGTTGATAACCAAAGTGCTATATGTCTTTCCAAGAACCTGGAACATCAACCCCGTACCAAACACATAGATGTGAGACACCATTTTATCAATGATCATGTAGCTAAGAAGGACATCATCTTAGAGTACATTGAAACCCAAAAACAAATTGCCGACATCTTCACAAAACCTCTTAAAGAAGATTCATTTGTGAGGTTGCGTAGAGAATTAGGAATTATGGGTGAATCTGAAATTTAGGAGCTCAACATACTTGTTATAACACTTTTTGAGCTCATATCATCATGTTGCCTCTCTTCATTTGCTATTTCATATATGTTTCTTGAGAAAGGCAATTAAGACTTCTGTGATTACATGAGTTTTTCAGATTGTTTTAAGAGATTTGTTTCATCAACGATTTATAATTTGATGTTGATTTGATGATGAGTTTATGTTTAGAGTATAGGTCCTATGGTGAGTTTTCATATCCTCTGGATTTTTATCTCACTGTGCATTTTTGGACCAGGACAGACGACTGTCTTTCCTTCGACAGTCGACTGCCCTGCTCTATCTTCTCTGTCAGGAACTTGTATCTTTCGCACAGACGACTGATGACAATTTTACAATCGACTGTTGTTTCAACAGGCGACTGCATTGTAATCATCATGCGCATGTCATCTTTGTCAAAATTCGCCAGTACTCTCTGTCTTTTTGATGAGTTTTATTGATTCTCAGTCAGTCGACTACTATACAGTCGACTGTCTCCCCAACAGGCGATTGTGTGTTACTCAACAGTCGACTGTCTATCATCCTAAGCTTATTTCTTATTACTTCAGCCAGTCGACTGACTTTTGTTTATCAGTCGATTGTCTCCTGTTGTGGCGGTTCACTGCTTCGATCTGAGCTTGATCAGGATGAGCTTGATCAGGATCCCATTTCTTATGTCGATGAGCTTGATCAGGATGTCTTCCAGGACATGTTCCGTGAGATACCCTCAGCTCTATCTTCTGGTGTTAGGTCGTCCATGTTCTCGGCTAGGGGTTGGGCTGTTCACTTCGTGGTGAAGTCCAACATCCTGCCAAGTACGGATCTTCTGACCAGCCTTCCCAGGAGGTACTGAGGTGTATGTATGCTATCTTTTTTCGGGATGTCCGTGAACTGGGCCGGTGTCCTCCTTGATAAGATGGACAAGGTCGAGTTTACTTCTTCCTTGTCTCACATTCCATACGGTGGACTTCTTACACTTGTCTTTCGTCACTTTGGGATTGACTTGTCTCCTTACAAGCCCTTGCCTTTTGGTCCTCTTCTGGATGCTGCTGCAAAGGCGAAGTCCTCTTCGGCTCTGCAGTCTGCATCAAAGAAGAGGAAATCCACTTCAGCTTCGTCTTCCTTCACAGTTCCACCTGCTGACCAGCCATCTTCATCCGCTCCTCCCGCTCTTGACTTTCTTTTTGAGATGGTCTCTGGTCTATATGAGTTGGCTTTCTTATCATTCCAGCATCAGGGAATACCCTTCCCTAAGCATCTGAGACGTTTTGTTCCTCCCCAGCCTCGTGTGCCTCCTCCAACCATCATCACTGAGCTCGTTGTGCATCTTGGCGTAGCAGCTACTCAGAGTGCTCCTGCTGCTCCTCCTCCAGAGGATACCACTATTGACCCAGAGCCTGATTCTTCATCTGATGCACCTGGAGACACTCACTCGTAGTTTTTTCTCTTTGTTTTTGAGTGGTGTTTGATGGAGTTTCTCTGTTGTGATGATGTATGATTATGTCTGAGTATCATGATGTATTTTTGAGATCATGATGTAGTATTTTTTTTATCATGATGTATTTTGTTGGACATGTTGATGTCCATATGACTTGTACTCTTCTGATATCTCTTTTATATATATATGATATTGCAGTTTCGCCTTATGTTTCACACATTGTATAATTGCAAATCTTATCTGTGTGATGTTTGTGATATTGTCTCCATGAATGATATATTCTCCTCTGATGTGTTTTTGAGACAATATTGGACTTGATATTGGATTTTACGTGATATATGTGATGAGATGTATTTTGAGACGATATGTTCTCTTCCTATATCTCAAATGTTAATATTGGACTATTATTCCTCTATTCACATATGAATTTGATGTGATTTTAAGAGTTTTTGGTTTTATATATCTTTATACTCCTTGATTGTTGATAGTTCTTAGTTAGCACGATTGTTGTTGTTATCTACTCCTACCTTTTAGATAATGCCATGGGGGGAGAAATAAACAAACAGATTCATAATGAATGTGCTAAGTACGTACTTAAAACACTTGAATCTAAGATTGAAGTTGCCTTAGATTCAAGGGGAGTAAGATACAATAAATATGGATTTTTTAAATCCTAGATTTCATGAATTAAATTCACTCATATCTTACTCATTTGCTTCAATTGATATATAGATGCCATAATATTTATTGACTAACTTGGTTGGCATCTATGTAGGGGGGAGTAAGTTTTCATTAAGCACAATTATTTATCTTTTTGTTTATGTTTGTTTGTCATCATCAAAAAGGGGGAGAATGTTGAGTATTGGACTTCTTCTTACTTGGTGTTAATGATGAGCAAACATACATACTTGTGACTAATCCCCTATTTTGCAGTTAATCCATTGCTTAAGCTAATTATGAAGATCTACTTGCAATGGATGACACTCAAAGATCATTGAAAGCAAATGAAATGGATTGGATGATCGTAGATGATGATTGAAGCTCCATGAAGACTTCAAGCTCATGCGTTGGATAGAAGAGAGTTCATCAATGTAAATTTCTTTTATCTCTTCTAGTATGTAGCTTAGAAGTAGAACATTGTTGGAGCGCACACACATCTTCATTTCAGTCTTAGGACATCATTAGATCAATCGTCCTTAGACTCCAATTCATGTCTTTATTGATTGTGCTTGTATTGTTTATAACAGTCAACTGCTGAACATTTTACAGTCGCCTGTCTCAAAAACAGTCGACTGTGTTTTATTCTACAGTCACCGGTTATGCACAAACTTTTACGGTCTAGTTTTGGGCTTCTCTGTTTTAATTCCCACAGGCGACTTATGAATGATTCACAGCCGCCTGTCCAAGTGACAGTCGACTGTGTTTTGTAAATCAGTCGTATGTCTGTCGTTTGCCCAAAGTCTTTTGATCTGTCTTTTATGGCCAGTCGACTAATGTTGAATTTATAGTCGACCGTCCAATGGACCAGTCGACTGTCAATACTGCATCAGTCGTCTGTCTGTGAGCTAATTTGTTAACTCAGCTCTCTAGAAATTCTCAGGGTTTTGACAGTCGTCTGTAGAAGGACCTACAATCGCCTGTTCTGATTAACAGTCGACTATTATCTCCTCGTCAGTCGTCTGTCCTGTTATTCCAGATGTTTTCCAGAATTTTTTAACTTACCCAACTTACGGCCAGTCGCCTGTAGTAGGACTTACAGTTGCCTGTTGGTTCAACAGTCGACTGTCTGTGCTTCATCAGTCGACTGTCCACGTGGTAAGTTACCGTTATGAATTCTCACCTACCCAATCTGACTGTGCAGCAGTCGCCTGTGGTTTCCTCAACAGTCGACTGTCGCGAGTGCAGATTCTATCCGTTGAGAGGTTTCTCACGGATTCCAAATGGTTTTTGCTAATTCTGTTTTGAGGATTTGAGAAACCTATATAAGGAGCATCTACTGTTCCATTGAGATGTTACTCATTCCATTGCAAAATCTTTCAAGCTTTCATTTTCAAGATCAAAGCTCTCAAATCCTAAAGCCCTAAAAATTCCTATATTCAATCTCTTGCTCTCCAACCTAGAACCAAAGAGATATCTTCTAGGCATTTGGTGCAGTCAAGAGAAATGGATTTTCCTCTCTTCCAAGAGAGTCTTCAACACACAACACACTTCTACTTCAAGTTCTACTTCAAAGCATAGGTGATTGTAAGTGTTGCTTTCATATTTCATAACTTTCGTTATTTGAATTTGCTCTCGGGTTGTGAGAGTGGTTTGCTTGCTCCCAAGTTGTGGGAGTCAGGGACAATCGATTGTATTTCGATTTCACTTGTAGGGTTGCTACAAGTGGGTTTTAAGGAAACCTCAAGTTAGGGTTCTAACTTGAGTATTCGGATGTATCCGGGTGGAAGGGACGTAGGATTACCGGGAACAAGTCGGGAAGTGACTTGGGTAATCCGAACCCTTGAAACATCCTTGCGTCTGCATTTGTTTCACTTTGGGTTTAATTTTTATTCCGCACTATTTTGTTGGTTAGCATTTAAATTGGTGTAACTATCTTTTTAAATTGCATAAACACTATTCAACCCCCCTTCTAGTGTTTTCCCCATAGCCAGGGTCCTTTCAGTGTATGATGAAGTTGTCTTTGTTTAGTGACTGATACAGATGAGTCTTCTAGCAGAAACAGGAAGTCGTCAACAAGGAGATCTGACAACAATCTAAAACCCGAATCGCGTGAACCTAACGGCCAGTTTCCTACGACGGTTAAATTTGGTTGAATGAAGTTCCCAATAGTTTATGCTTAATATTCTTTATTAACAGAAGGAGTTAATTTATGTGCACCATCTACCCTGCAGCACGTTGCTTTACAATATGGGTTTCAATTTGTTATTATATGAGCAGTAATAGATTGAACTCAGTCTACCCCTCTTACACTTTATGTTGAATTTAATAAATTGTCCACCTTACATCAAGTGTCATGAAAGCAATCGGGTTTTGAGAGGGAGGAAGCCAATACAACAAGTATAGACATTTAAAGTCATATATCTAGATATTTCTCTGCAATTTGCATATAACATCTACATAATCTAACATTTCTCTTCATATTTTCTTATACAATTGGAATCTAAAGGTGGGAGACAATCATCAGTTATGTTATGCAAAAGTGGTGTTCTTTTGAGGGTATTAGTATTAGGTAATCGTGGAAAAAATGCAACAGAAGGGGAAATTGCAACCAAGTTAGTTAAGGAAGATATTCTGGGAATAACTCATATATTAATGGTATGTGTTATATTTTAGCTATCATGCTAATAAATGCATAGCAATTAGCTATAACATAGTATGGGTCATAATTTTGTTATCTAATTTCTCTATGGATGCTTAGAATTGGGACTCAATTTTACATCTACATCAAGAGATTAAATGTATAATTATATAAAAACTCCATCTTGCTATGGTAGAAAAGAAACTCATGCACTTTTGTGATATTTTCAAGTGTACTTAGATTAAGTAATGTAGGTTTTCCATGAATGTGATGCTTAACAAAATTTTTGTAATTTGTTGAAAAATCCACTCATTCCTGTTGCACAATTTTTGTTTGTAGCTTTCAACACCAATTTTACACACGTTTTTTGGTTGTGTAGCTCATGTATGAATTGAATTATGAATGAAAAATTCAAGGAAACCCCAAAATGAATAATTTATTACATATGCCACAATGAAAATTGTTTCAGAGTGTTTTCTCACTACAAAAGCGTTGACCGTGGATAACCCGGTCAACGTGGTCAAGGGGCCCGCTTGGGTCCCTCGGGTATGTCGAGTCGGTGCAGACGAGGCCCGAGTCGGAGTTGCGGACGACGTGGAGCGCGTCGGCTGGGCCGAATCGGGATCCTCGGTCGCAAGGGGGGCGAGGGGAAGCCTCGACCCGAGTTGAGACGCTCGGCCTCGGACGGTCGGACGACGAGGGGTAGCCTCGATCGTCCCGCTGGTTACGTGGCCGGTCGCGGGGCGGGGGGGAAGCCTCGGCCCGGTGTGAAACGCTCGGCCTCGGACGGTCGTGCTCGGCCTCGGTCAGGCGGGCGACGAGGAGCAGCCTCGGTCGTCTCGCTTGATGCGTGGCCGGCGAGGGGCGGAGGGGAAGCCTCGGCCCATGGATCTGATGTCCTCCTGCATAGACGAGAACACTCGTCAGGGGGGCCGGACCTTGGTTCCGGCCAAATCCCATCCGATGCCTAAGTCAGACAGTGATCTGAAAGAGGAGGCTCGGCGGAGACGGTTCGACTCGAGAGGAGATCGGAACGGCGTCTCACGGCGCGAGCGGTGGAGGAAGGAGATGAAATGGGGGAACTAGGTCGTTGATGGAGTACCTTAGGTTTTAGATACCTGAGATGCGGTCCTCTGTCCAGTCGTCCTTCTAACCCTTTTATAGACCTCCCGCCGTGATTGCCCCCGACCGACGTCGCTCGTCCGCCCTCGATCGTGCCCCCTCAATCCCCCCCCCCCCGTCGCCGCTCCCTGCGCCATGCCAGCACCTCCCCATAACAGCCATTAAGTGGTAACGGGATCCAGCCATTAAGTGGTAACGGGATCGGGGGAACGGTTATCGCTGGAGTGGGTGAGTGGCTCGTGCGTTATCGGGGCCGGGTCGGATCGATATTTGGGGGCCCTCTATGGGGCTTTGCCGGGCGGGCCTGATCGCGCAGATGGCCTTCCGAACGACGGTCGGGCATCCAGGCTCGTATCTTTCAGGCTTCGTTCGTTGGGCTGTGCTTCTGGGCCTATGTTGTTGGGCCTTCGCAAAATAGACGTATCAATTGCCCCCATCGGTGGGGCCGATCGGCCTTGGCCGGTTCGGGTCGACCGATGTGACTCATGGGGTTTCGAGTGGCACGTCAGTCGAGGCGTGGTTATAAATGAAGGTAATGATGGGACGGAGCGATTGGACTTCCTTTGGCGCCGATTTCGAAACGCCGCCGGTTCTCCTAGGCCTGCCATGCGTTCCTGTCAGGCGCTTCGAATTCGCCCCTGAGTCTGGTATATAAGATCCCCGGCTGTGTGGATCCCAACTTCTTCCTTGCTCTTCCCTCTGTCTTTGCTTTCCGCAACTTGGAGTCTCCCATCGCCTTCGTTTCCTTGTCTTCTCCAAATTAACAAAAAGGTAACTCCTTTCTTATTTTCATATTATGGCTGCTCTTAGGATAGGTGGTTCCGGCCAAGGGGTGAGGGACCCTCCTGAGTCGAGGCGGGGCGGGCCCCGGCTTGTGGGATCAGGTTCCTCCTCTGGGAGTCGTTCCTTTCGAGATAAGGGGAAGGGGAAGCTTTTCCCGGACTACGCCGGCGATGATGTGGCGTCGGCTGCCGTGCGGCTTAATGTACCCCCGGTTATCCTCCGAACACCGTCGGGGACTCCTCCTTCAGTGGCCACGGAGGTCCGGGAGAGGTATCTCTGCTACCCGTACGATGTTCGAGTTCCGTTCATCGACGAGCGGATCTGCCTTCCGAGGAGCAATGAGGTCGGCGTCTACGTCGAGATGTTCCGCCTGGGTCTTCGTTTCCCGCTCAATCCCTTCCTCGTCCAGGTCATGGAGTATCTCATGGTGCCCCTTTGCCAGTTCACCCCTTGTTCGATTGCGGGTACTGACGGGCTTCGTGATGCTCTGTTGTACCCGTGGTCTGGAGCCATCTCTCCCCCTTCTCTTTTACTTTTATCGGATCCAGACGGTCGGCCCCGGGTCATGGTTGCAACTCCGAGCCCGCTCGAGGAGGGAATGCCTGATCGGGCTACCCCGCTGGTCGGGGGATTGGAGTTCGGATTATGTCTTCGTGGTCTTCCTGGAGGGTGCCCAAATTCTGACAGGCTGGGGCAGGTCGGTCCGGCCCGACTCAACGCTAGCCCTCTCTGAGGCGGATCTGGCGGCCGCCGCGCTGCTGTGTGACCCTCCCCTTGGAGGCGAAATCCATCTGGTCTTTGTTGGACGACCTACTCTTGAAGGCCGTCTTGTGGTCTCCGGGTAGGTCGCTTTTTCAGTCCTGGATTGCCCCGTAGCTTACCCTGATTTCGGTTTCTCTTGCAGGAATGGCTGGTCGCGAGTTCACCCGCGATGTTGATGAGCTGATCCGTCGTGGAGCCGCTCGGAGCCGGGGTAGTACCTCTGGAAGGGCGCCTCGGCGGACCGTTGAGGAGGAGGTGCGCCGAGCCGAGCCTTCTGTGGGCAAGGTGGTGGCCGCGCCTCCCGCCTCTTCTTCTGGCGATCTCCTCTCCAGGGGGGTCGCAAGGGCCGGATCCGCCCTGCCAGCCCAAGAGGCGGGGGGTAACGACGGGTCCGGCGCGAGTCCCTCCTGCCCTTGGCGTGCCCCCTCTTGTTCCCGAGGGTGGGGATGGTGCGAGGCGGAAGCGCTCCCCTTCGGCGCCCGCGGAGCCTCACGGTGGGAAGAAGAGGAAGGAGGATGTGGATCTCTCCAGTCCTGCGTGTCGTGCTTCCTGCGGCGACCACCGGGGATCTTCCGGTGGCCCTGACAACCACCCCCATCGCAACGTCCCCGTCTCTGCTGCCGGGAATCGGAACCCTGTTGGCGGGCAGCTCAGCTTCCCTCGAGGTCACCCCTGGGGACTCGGTGTTTTTCGACCGAGCCCTGGCCCAGCGGATGGCCGAGGGCTCCGTCCTCCCTCGGGACCGCAGTCTCCTCGAGAGGATTCCCGCCGACAAGATGTCGGACTCCTTGGTCTGGATCCTTCAACAGGTTCGGCTATCTTGCTGTCCTTTCCTTCCCTTCACTCTCTTCTTAGCCCATGTCTCGTCTTCCAGGGTTCAACGCTCGCCGTGGAGCTACAGTGTCGAGACATCCGTTTGAGGGAGCTGGAGGAGTCCTCCGTGAGGGCCCACGAGCGGGCCGGGGCGGCGGAGATAGCTATGACGGAGGTCCAGATGGAGTCTCGGCATCTCAAGCTCCGTGTGGCCGAGCTGGAGGGACGAGTGGGTGACCTCTAGGGAAAGTTGGAGGACGCTCGGCAGTCGGCTGAGGAAGCGGCAGAGTCATTCCGCCTGGAGAGGGAGGAGCTTCAGAGGGAACTGTCGGATCGGCGTCAGGTGGCGCGGCTTGCGGAGGAGGTGGAGAGGGGTGTCGTTGGGACCCTGGGGGAGAAGATCTTCGAGGTTCTCAGGGAGGCCTTCGGTACGTATGAAGACCTCATCGCCCCTCGGATTGTCGAATTCGTCCAGTCTTCCTTCCGGGATTGCGCGGAGCGTGTCCGGCAAGCTCCCCCGCCTGTCGATCCCCCTCGCTCCGAGCAGGGCGAGGCGCCCGAGGATGTGTCCTCTCGAGCCCGGACCCCCTAGGTCGTCCCTCCTGGCCGGTTATCCTTGTTTTTATCCTCAAATTTTTTAGCATCCGCTTCGCTTTGGGCCAGTCTACTTGAGATGGATCCATGACCCCGCTGTCCCCTTCGGCTTCGCTACCGGCTCACTGCTTCAGAGCCAATAATTGCTGGTTGCATGGATGTTCGCTTAGGCCAGCAACTTTAGGTTCTCGGTCGACAGGTTTTGCTCTGCCGGTGTTGCCCTAGTTTCTGTAGGTGACGAACTTTGTTGTCCGTCGAGAGCGGATTATTTGTAGAGAGGTTTCTTCGCTTCGATTCCCTGTAAATAAGACACACTTTTGCACCTTGGTTAACTGTTATAAATGAAATTGACTTACTCGGACTTCTCGCGTATTTTGCTTTGCTGCATCGTCCTCGGCCTAGGACTGGTTGACGCCCGAGCTGGCTGGGGGAATTGCCTCCAGATTCACGAGCGATGGAGTCGGTCAGCGAGGGTGATGCTCCTCGGCTTAGGACCGGTCGGCGTCCGCGCTGGCTGGGGGAATTGCCCCCAGACTTATGAGCGCAGGAGTCGGTCGGCGAGGGCAAAGCTCCTCGGCTTAGGACCGGTCGGCGTCCGCGCTGGCTGGGGGAATTGCCCCCAGACTTACGAGCGCAGGAGCTGGTCGGCGAGGGCGAAGCTCCTCGGCTTAGGACCGGTCGGCGTCCGCGCTGGCTGGGGGATTTGCCCCAGACTTATGAGCGCAGGAGTTGGTCGGCGAGGGCGAAGCTCCTCGGCTTAGAACCGGTCGGCGTCCGCGCTGGCTGGGGGAATTGCCCCCAGACTTATGAGCGCAGGAGTTGGTCGGCGAGGGCGAAGCTCCTCGGCTTAGGACCGGTCGGCGTCCGTGCTGGCTGGGGGATTTGCCCCCAGACTTATGAGCGCAGGAGTTGGTCGGCGAGGGCGAAGCTCCTCGGCTTAGGACCGGTCGGCGTCCGCGCTGGCTGGGGGAATTGCCCCCAGACTTATGAGCGCAGGAGTTGGTCGGCGAGGACGAAGCTCCCCCTCCCCCTCCAGTGAGGCGGCTGTCTTCATTCTTTTGCACCCTTAGTGAAATGTTGATTCCGTCGAAGATTAAGAAAAGACAAAAGGGAATGCAATTGTACTCTTAAGGGTCCTGTCGCACTAGTACATTTGGAGGAAAGGAAAAGGAAATAAAGCTAGACAGAGGGATGTGAACCTAGATAATCCCCTCGGACTAGGCTACGGCTGGGGGGAGGGACCTCGCCTGCTCACTCTATGATGCGGAGGGGTCCTTGGACGGTGTTGATCTTCTTCCCCTTGTCCGGCTGCATGGAAGTCCCTTCTCCGTGGGCCGGCTCGTCGGCTAAACTCCTGGCGTGCCCCCGGCTCATCAACTTCTCAATGTCTTTCTTTAAGTGTCAGCAGTCTTCTGTGTCGTGGCCATTGTCCTTGTGGTACTTGCAGTACTTCTCCCCATTCTTCCAACCTCTTTTTGCCTTCGGTGGGGGGCGATCGGCACGCTCTTCCTTCGGTACTTGAACGAGGACGGCGTCTGGGGTGGCGTCCCTCGTACCCTCTCCCCGCTGCCTGTTTCTCGGCCTCTTCTTGGTCCGGTACCCTTCGGGGCTGCCTCGTCCGCTGTCGCCGCGCTTGGTCCCTCGAGTGGCCTTTCCTGCCTCAATGGCCAAGGTCTCCTCGGTCAACATGAAGCGCTCGGCCCTCGCCATGATCCCTGGGAGGTCCTTCGGGGGATCGTTGTGCAGAGATTTCTTAAGGCCTCTATGGCGCAGCCCTTTCTTAAGGGCCGTTTGGACAACAAGGTCGGGAGGGCTGTTCACGTTCAGCCTTTCCGCGTTGAAGCGGCGCATGAACTGTCGGAGCGGCTCGGCCGGGCCCTGCACTATGTTAAACAGATGTTCAGCATCAGGCTTTACCTGTCTCCCTGCCATGAACTGTTTGCAGAACAGCTGGGTGAGTTCCTCGAAGCTGTCGATGGAGCGGCTGGGTAGGCTGCGGTACCAGGTCCTCGCCGCTCCACTGAGAGTCGAATAGAAGCCCCGGCAGAGTAGGTCATCGTCGGCTCCTTGGAAGGACATGTCCCCCTCGTAGTCCATCACGTGGTTTCCCGGGTCTCCTATCCCGTCATACTTCCCCAACGCCTGGATCTTGAATCGAGAGGGGACCCGCGCGTCGGTTATTCTCCGTGATAGGGGGCACCGGTCTCCGTGGATGCCCCCGGGGGTTCGACACCCGCCTGCCTCTGGTTCGTTCGGTGGTGGAGGGGGCACAGGCGCCGGCGGGGCTGGCTCCACGGCCCTCGCCACACTAGGGGTCGGGCTGACCCGGCGTTCCCGGCTCCTCCGGCGGGAGCTCCCGCTCCGCCGCGATCGGTCTCTCGAGTGGTGTCGATTGCTTCTCCTGCGGTGGGGTGATCGTGGTCGACGAGACGACGCGGTCACCGATTCGTCCCCCGTGCCTTCAGTTTCTCTTCGGCTCCTTTCACGATGAGGGGAGGAGGCGCGCGATCTCGCCTGACGGGAGCCGGACAACGTGAACCGACGCTCCGTGTTCGGTCTTTGGTTCCCGTGGTCATCGACCACAGCGTATCGTAAGAGCGGGGGACCCCCCGCCCAACGATGGTCGTCGCCCAACGCGCCTCCGTTAGCTGGCGCAGTGTCGACGAGCTGCTGTACTGCCGCGACCAACGTCTGGATGTTCGCGTTGGTCTCCTGGGCCAGGGCACGGAGTTGTCCTTGTGTGGCCAGTTCCGACCCGCCAATCTCTTCGGTTGAGGGGGCGGTGTGATTGCTGACGGGCATGTCTTCAAGGTTGCCGTTGGATGCGCAATTCCCCTCCTCCGGGATGGGGGGCATGCGTCTCTTTCCGTTGCTGGCTCGTGCCATTGCAGGTGCGGTTTGTTTCTTCGTGGGACAGTTCGGTTCCCACAGACGGCGCCAGATGTTTCAGAGTGTTTTCTCACTACAAAAGCGTTGACCGTGGATAACCCGGTCAACGTGGTCAAGGGGCCCGCTTGGGTCCCTCGGGTATGTCGAGTCGGTGCAGACGAGGCCCGAGTCGGAGTTGCGGACGACGTGGAGCACGTCGGCTGGGCCAAATCGGGATCCTCGATCGCAAGGGGGGCGAGGGGAAGCCTCGACCCGAGTTGAGACGCTCGGCCTCGGACGGGTCGGACGACGAGGGGTAGCCTCGATCGTCCCGCTGGTTACGTGGCCGGTCGCGGGGCAGGGGGGAAGCCTCGGCCCGGTGTGAAACGCTCGGCCTCGGACGGTCGTGCTCGGCCTCGGTCAGGCGGGCGACGAGGAGCAGCCTCGGTCGTCTCGCTTGATGCGTGGCCGGCGAGGGGCGGAGGGGAAGCCTCGGCCCGTGGATCTGATGTCCTCCTGCGTAGACGAGAACACTCGTCAGGGGGGCCGGACCTTGGTTCCGGCCAAATCCCCTCCGATGCCTAAGTCAGACGTTTTTTGGTTGTGTAGCTCATGTATGAATTGAATTATGAATGAAAAATTCAAGGAAACCCCAAAATGAATAATTTATTACATATGCCACAATGAAAATCAATCATACCAAAAAAAGGAAAAAATGTAATTTGTTGAGTTGAATAAAAACTTCGGTTTGTAATTCAGTGAGATTTGGGGTTGCAATTAAAATCAATAATGCTCCTATTTGACCACCTTAACTCTAGCTTGCAATCGGTTTGTGTTTTAGTGAGATTCTGTTGTTTTCAGAGAGCTTGCAATACTGAAAGAGGCATTGATGAAGAGATCATATCTTCCATTTTGGATTGTTCTTTTACCATGGATATGAGGCATTTTGGGTCGGGATCGTTGCACTCCGGTCATGGATTGCTGGTTTACCATGGATTGCTTTGAGCTCACGAGAAAAAAAATGCTTCTGAGCTTTGAGCTATTACATGGAGAGGAAAAAAAACCTCAGAGAAGAAACCTCCACATTGTTGTTTTCCGCCTCTCAGGTACATTGAGTTTTCAGTTTTTTGGCTTTTGTTTAAATGTGGTGGCACTTTTTGATTATCAAGAATAGTGAGCAAAAATGAAACATATGCAAAATGTTAATATTGTGATGTCTTCCAAATAAAAAATCTTGCAAAGACTTTCCCATTTTAAAAATGTTTCTCCACGTTGTGTCGTTTTCAGGATTCGGTAGAAATCAGGAAGAAGATCAGTTGAAGAGTAATCCATTTGGAAAGGCCACCAACCAACGTTCACTTCAAGGTTTGGCATCCCCCAAACTTAGGTCTGGCTTAATGAATAGAACTGCTCATGAAAAAAAATGCTATTGACATAATAATGATGTAACCTCATGCTACTTCTTTAGAGTCAATTTAAAGGAACCCTTATGGTTCCCAATTTTATGTTAGAAGGACAGTATTTCATGTATGCAAGGAGAATGTGATGTGAAGACTGCTCTTTGGCATAGCAGAATGCTGCAAATATCATGTAAAAAATATTTTTTTTTAATAACAAAACAAAAAAATAAACAGTGATATGCATTTATTGGGATCAAATTCCATGTGAACTGCATTTCTTTTGTTTTGGGGATGGCCCAGCAGTTGATCTGCATTTCTTTTCCCGTCTTTACTTCTTTATTTTTTGTTAAGCAAATATCGTACATCACAAGACTGCCTTTAGTTCTTATCATTGTATTGTTTCTTTAATATTCAGCCTATTACATGCAAAAATGCCAATTTTGTGGACTTGATGACCGAAGATGGGCCAATTACAGTTTTGGTTTTACTTTTGTAATTTTTGTGTTGCTTTTTAAGTTTAATTTATGCCTTTGCCTAACTTACATGGGTTGCATGTCAGGCCAACGGCATTGCTTTGGAAGTCAAGTAATTATTCCATTTTTTGTTGCTTTCTATGTAATTAATATTGAATTTATAAGTTATGTTTCTGTAATTAATATTGAACTCTAAGTAATTAACACTGAAATTCAGATTTGTCTCCCTCATCAACCATTCAGCAGGTGAGAGCTTGAGAGCAACCTCTCGGCAGTGAGAGCTTCATCGGAGCAACCTCAACGCTACCTCTAAACTATGTGTTTGCTTAAGGGGGTGCTTCATGCGAATTTCTGAAGCAGGTCCTTGCTTAAAACTTTGATTCCCGTCTGCAATTTGATTCCTGTGAGCAACCATTTCTGAAGCAGAGCAACCCCAACCTCAACCCTCGGTGAGAGCTTCTAATTCTAAACCTATTTTTTGTCATTTTGTGGTGTTCTTCAAAAAATTTTTTGTAGTTCTTCATTTTTTTGTGCCACCCCACATGTGTTTGCCAGTTTGTTTCTTTGAAACAAAAAACAACATTCTCTCCCACACACACACATAAGTTGGCTGAAAGTGATATGAACTGAAAGAGATATGAACTGAAAGGGATTTGTTCTAAATGGATTTGTTGAAAGTGATTTGTTCTAAAGGGATTTGTTAATGTTAATCTTCAGTGAAACTCAGTGTTTGGTTTTTTTTAGTTCTAAAGGGATTTGTTAAATTTTTAGGATGATTTGTTAATGTTGGCTGAAAGTGATATGAATTGAAACTGATTTGTTCTAAATGGATTTATTGAAAGTGCGTAAAATTTAGTCAGTTTTTGGTTTTTTTTTTTTTGATTTTTTGCTAGGTGTTTATGAGACAAAAAAGGACTTTCATGCTCATATTTCTTCTGTTCTTTGAAACTGATATGAACTGATAACAAATGCAAAAAAATCAAAAAAATAATTTAACCCTGATATGAACACCCATATCAACTTGAACTGATGCAAAAAAACTAAAACTGAATGGATACAAAAAACTAAAACTGCTAAAACTAAAACTGAACTAAATTTTGGTCCTTTTTTGTGTCATAAACTAAAACTAAAACTGAATGCAGAAATCAGTTCAATTTAACATTCACTAAAACTAAAACTAAAACTCAACTGAAAACAGTTCACTTTTAGTTTTAGTGAATGGGTTTAGTTTTCTGCAAAACTGAACTGATAACATTCACTAAATCCTTTCAATAAAACTGCATTCAGTTCAATTTAACATTCAGTTTCTGCAAAAAACTAAATGCAGAAATCAGTTCAGTTTTAGTGTTCATATGCAGAAATCAAAAACTAAAACTGAACTGATGCAAAAAAACTTAATCTGAATGGATGCCAAAAAAAACTAAAACTGAGCTGATAACAAATGCAAAAACATTTAACATAAAAACTGTTAAAACTAAAATTGAAGTAATGCAAAAAAAATTTCAAGCTATCAATTACACAAACTGAACTGATGCATATATGCCAGCAAAATTTAGGTCATACACAATGTTATAGTTTTGAACTCATTGTTAATACACAGTGTTAACCAAAATTCATTGTTTATAATTTTTTTCTAAAATTCATTGTTCATACAGAGTGTTAAACTAATGCATACATCAAATATGAATTTTGAATTGTGTTCTAAATCTAAATTAATTTTTAGGATGATTTGTTCTAAATCAATTTGTTACTCTTCAGTGTTAATCTTCAATGTTAATCACTTTGATGTTTAGGATGATTTGTTCAAAAGGGATTTGTTAATGTTCAATGTGTTAATCTTCAGTGTTACTCTTCGGTGTTAATCACTTTGAGAATTTTTGTACCAAACATTCAATCTCACTGTGACAATTGTTTTTAGCTTTGAACCAAAACTCTTTGCACATTTGGGTAAGCAAAATCTTTTGGGTATAATTCTGTTGGATATACCATACATTTGGTACAAAGTGCAAAGTGCAAAGTGATATGTGCACATTTGGATGTACCATACATTTGGGTATAATTTTTTTCGGTAGTTATTGAACTCAGTAAAAATTTATTCAATTCAAATTGTCTTTTTTTTGTAGTCCTTTTTACTCGGTTCAAATTACCATCATAACTTTTTTTTTCAAATTGCAAAGTGCAAAGTGCAAAGTGATTTGGGCAAATTTGTTGTTTTTTAAATTAGGATGTTGAAATTTCCTTGAGTGCCAAAAGGTAGGTTGTTTTTAATTTTTTTTTTTTTGCACAATTGCATCAGAGATAGTTACATGCTTTGTTGTTACTTCTCAAGATTTTCAGTTTGATGACAATTTGAAGCTTTCGGTTGGCCCAATGGATCCTGATCAAGGTTTTAAACAAATCCTTCATTAATAGATACCGTTTTCGAAATTTCGTACATTTCATTTTTTTTGGAGTTAGAATTTTTTTAATATACCTGTCAACAATATGCAATATTTCTAAATGCAGTAATGGATTTCTTAGTTTTCCTGCTTGATTTGAATTATATGATATGTGATTTAGAGAATTTTGTCCCATAATTAAACAACCAAAAGAAAATAAAGGGAATAGTTGGTTTGGTGCTAATATGTTTTAGCCTCATCTAGTTTTGCTCAAGGAGTATTTTGGTTCAATCCCGTTCCCTGACAAAATGGGTAAAATTTAATGCTCATTCCCAGTATAATACTAAACTCCATTAATTGATTATGATCACTTTAGCATCCTTGCCTATTCTATGCAGCTAAGATACTCCATTCGCAACAGACATATCAAAAATATACTGGGCCCTTTGATTAGCAAAAAATTGTTGGATACTTGACACCCATTTTGGTGTATATTAACATTTCTATTCAATGCGTAAATGATTCCTCAAGCTATTGTTTATACATCTTAGAAGTCTATTCAACAATATTTGTCCATTGTATTTAGTTAGTTGAATTATTGTCACTAACTTACCACATACATGTATATACACACACATATGCCAGTATCCTTAAGTATCCACTTCCAATAAGTTTTTAGGACAATCCATATCTACATCCTGATTAAAAATGTGGTTTTCAGTTTTAGGACTATCCATACTAACACATTCCACCCAATTTTTTCTTGACCAATTTTAGGACTAACACATTTCAGTTTTAGGACTATCCATACTAACACATTTTATCTTGACCAATTTTTTCTACAACAAGATGACATCGTGGTAGTACCTTTTGATCATTCGTATACATGAATATTCATTCAAATAAATTTCACTGTTTTTAGCTGAGCAATAGATTCAATGCAATGTCATTTGGAATTAAACATATGCTTGAGTTTGCAGATTAGAGTTCACAGATTAGCAATTTTAATGGAGACATTCAAACATCAAATATTTAGATCAATAGAGTTCACAGATTAGTCAGCAATTTAAACATATGATTGTTTATTCCTACCTATTCCGCCTTTTCAAAAAATTCATGTTTATGTGGAGGGTTTGCCTTATCGTTTAAGGGCCTACCACCTCTATAAGACAGTGTGTTAAGTGGTAAGTTTGCTTGATGTAAATCGGCGGTCCCTAATCCACTAGCTTAAGTTTTTGGATATTGTTGTTTTCTGACATGATTGAACATGAACCTCCAAGTGCTGCTTATGTAAATAGAACCTAGGTAGGCAGATATTGTAGAATCCTTTCTAGATGTATGGTTTCATTTGGACCGACTTTGGAGGGTTTCCAGAATTTATGTGGCCGGAGAGAGGGCTGGCATCTGTTGTATACTTATTTTCATAATTATGAAGGTACTTCTATTTTCTGTCTTTAAATATAATTCTAGGGGTTATCGATGGCGGTACAAAGACTGGGTATTTCAATAGTAAATTACATTGATTTTGTTTTAGACCTGAATTCTACATCACACACTATGGAAAAATTAAGACCTCTGCTTCTGAATGTTTTTCTTAGATTAAAATCTATTCATTTGTTTGCACCAGCTTCCCGCAAGACCCATTACTTAGAAACTTAAGATCTCTGGATTGGATCTTGAATCTTAAAACATATATCACTGTCACCAAAAATTTGAACTTGCAAAATATCCCAATGTTATAAAATTTGTTACCTAAAATCCCCAATGGTCACAACAGATTTTTTTATGAGTTTATTAGATCTAGAAGTTGAAAATTTCCTTTAAATATATATAAGATAAAGGTGACCCTACAAAATTTCAAATCATTGAAAGAAGTCTCAGAAAACTCTCTATAATAAGCAATTTAGTCAGCAATCTAAATAAACGAGCATACCTATTTGCAGATTAGAGTTCACATATGCTTGAGTGTCTCCATCTAAATATTTGATGTTTGAGTGTCTTCTATTTGGTTTTTATAGGAGAAAATCAATGATGATGTACCAATGCCAACTTACATGTGTATATGGAGGGGTGGACCATGCATCGGGAACACTGTTAACTTTAACGACGAGGTCATCACCTAAGAGGTTAGTTCCTAAAATTTGAAGAAAATTAATAACTTTGTTATTGTCTTTTTTTAGTGTAACAGAGGAATGATCTTTGATCTTTTTAGGTTGTTAAATATAATTAAGCACTTGAATGAGCTCAAAAGGAAACGGGATGCCATCTATATATGCTCAGTCTCGAAAAAGGTAACACAATACTTATGACCCATTTGAAATAGGTATGCTCAGCCTTGATTGAGTTCTAAGTTTACCTTCCTTTTTCTTATATTTTGATTCTATTTTTTTAACCATACATGAATTGTAAGTTCTCTTTGATGTGTTAAAATATAAAAATGATTTACCTTTGATCTGATTAATGATGAGTCTTGGAAAAGGGAAACAACTCGAGTTATGAGCTTGAGTAGGTTTGCAGAAAATTTGCATAGGTCCGATCAATGTGTCTTTCAAACTTTTGGTCTAGGATCTACATATATTTTGAATGGGGGCAGAGAGTGAAGATTTTGATATGGTGAGGGAAGATTTTGAATGTCATGTGCCTCAATGACATGGGTTAGGAAGATTTTGAATGGGTGGAGTTTTAAATAGGCAAAAGAATATGAAGAAGAGAAAACTCAATTTTTTTCTCATATTTAAAAAAGCCAATGGATTTTTTTCTCCATTGGGGTTTCACAATAGAGCATCCAATATGAAGAGGAGAAAACTCAATTTTTTTCTCAGATTTAAAAAAGCTAGGATGAGAAATAATTATGCATATAAATTGAAGATATAAGATTTTAAAAACATGGCAAACTGATATATCACATTGTGCTTCAAAGATCATATGAAAGTTCTTTTACAAATAAGATATAAAATAAGGTGAATATTCTTGATAAAATGAACTAGCATTATAAGTAGCCGATTATGGACAACTTACATTAAAATCTTAATATCAGTTAAATTTATTACATCTCTTGATTGTTAATTTTTGTAATTTAAATTGACACAATTTATTGTATTAACTCTATTGCTTCTTAAAACTGTTCATTTCATTGAGGCTGCCATTTAGCGGCTTTGAGATGAATTATCTTCGTTTCAGATGTCATCCCAGCTATTACGAGAGTAAAAACTATCTTTTGTGGTTCATATCCTAGCTATTACTAGAGTAAAAACTATCTTTTGTGGTTCATATCCTAGATATTACTATAATAAAAACTATATTTTGCAGTTCTATTTTCAAATAGTTACAGAAGTGGTTGGATATCTTTGTTGTGTTACAGGTAAAGCGGAAACATGAATATAAACGCCAATTGTTGGACATATCAGGAATTGTTTATCGGTACAAGAAGATGAAAGAAATGACCGCTAAAGAAAGGTGATACGACCATTTTAACCGGGTCCAGAGGAGCCGGGTCAACCACGACCAGTCAACCAGCCTACTACGGCCTTGGGCTCCGGCCGAAGGATCTCACAGACGGGTCGCGCTTCTCCACTCAAGACGAAGGCCCAAAAGACTGCCCACTTCCATAGTCGAGGAAATCATGGCCCAAATTGAGGAAGCATTTGCCAAATATGGCAACCGTCCAGTGCCATCATTCCAGCCATCATGGCTCGCCAAATATGGCAACCGCCATCATGGCAATAACTCGCCAATTATGGCGGCCACCTCCCATCACTCCACCTCCAATGCCATCACTCCACCTCCAATGCCATCACTCCACCTTCATGGCATTCATCCCTCCATAAAGCATGGCAATTATTGGGATCAACATTCCCCACTTAGCACCTCCCATCAATGATGGCAATCATGGCTCATTACACCGTAGGATGACTCGCCTTTATGAAGGGGGAGAGGCGTCATCTCAAGGAGGCTGATCTCCGAGATCTACAGAGGAGGTATCACATACAAACTCTCACCTTCTTCCACCTAACATATTTCTCCTCCATAGCTCGGCCCGAGGATCGGTAATTGGTCTCTCCGCGAACCAAGTCCGAATCCCACCGAGCATCTATCAGACCAGATTTGACTTCGGCATCGGAGGAGAATTGGTCGGAACCAAGATCCAATCCCCCTGACGAGTTCTCTCGTCTATTCAGGTTCAGGAGATCCAGCGACGCCGAGGCTACCCCTCAGCGTCTTCCCAGCTGGAGTCGAGCACCCGCATCCCTGAGTCCGCTCATCTCCACCATCAGGAGGTCGTCGCTCTATCGAGGCTACCCTTCGGCAAGCCGACGTGAGGATCCGCGCATCCCTCACCAAGCGACTCCACCCTCAACCGATCCCGGAGGTTGTCGTCCCGCCGAGGCTACCCCTCGGCGCACCAAAGAACGGATCCGCCCCTTCCTGCTCAAGCGAACGCCCCATCGATCGACCCCAAGGGTCATCTCCGTCTCACGTGACAGCTACGACATCCGGGCCTCCAGACTATCAACATGTGGTGCGAAAACACACGTAAACAGGTTCAATTCTATATTGTGCACTGACTTTATATTTAAATGATCGTGTTTCTCAGTCATATTTATGTTTTTTCCAATGGGTTTTGTTCTCGATTATAACATCAGTGTTGCGAAAATACTCACTCTTGGTAGTGAATTATCTTTGCATATTAGGGAACTATAAAAGTGACTGAATTTGTGAATTTCTAGGCTACTCATTTGGTGTACCTTTTAAAGTCAATATTTTAGCCGAATCAATCTATAGTCAAGTAGTTATTTTAATGTAGTCATGTATTCCACGTGACCTTTGTTCATCTAAGAGAAACATTTTGGCTAAATGTTGATTATCCTTAAATTTTTCTTAGAATAGCTTGACATAATTCAAATTTAATTTAGTGCTTGTCAATGCTGGATTGAATTTATTTCTATGTCTAATTATCTAAATGAAATGAGGGTATCCAAGATTTAGAATGTGGTAATATTTTAAATGAACAATGCCCTTAGGGCACGTGTTAAACTTGAGGGAACTAAATTTTTGGACGATGGACTAAAATTTTATGGGGAACCAAATTCTCTTATGGGAACTAAATTTTTTGGAGACCTAAAATTTTTTTGGGAATTAAATAACAATTATTGCGCTTTACTTATTGTTCGTTTTGTTTAAATTAATAGATCTAAGATTTTGAGAGGCAATCTTTTAAATGAACCGTGTCCTAAGGGCACGGGTTATGACTATCATTTATAAATGGGGAAGTAGTAGTAGATGTGGAGCAACCTCAAGGATATCTAGTCAAAGGAGAAGAAACCAATGCGTATCGCCTGCACAAAGCATAATATGGCTTGAAGCAAGTACTTCGAGATTGGAAAAACAAGGATAACACGTATTTCTATCATCCAAGATCTCTAAGAAATCCAAGTGAGCTATCTCCGTGTCAAAAAAAAAGTAATGTTGATGAAAAAATGGTATGGACTTTCTTGTTTTCCACTTTTATGCTGATGATTTGATTTGTTACCATACTAACCTTGTGATTACAAAATAATTTAAAAAGCAAATGATGAAAGATTTTGAGATGATAGAATTGGGGTTGACAAGCTATTTTCCTTGACATCCAAAATTAAGCAAACTGAGGGAAATACATTCATAAGCCAATAAACATATTATGAAGATATTCTAAAGAAGTGTAATATCGCAAACTACAAGCCAATTGCTACATTTGCAGTCACAAATGAAAAGTTTTCTATTAACGATGGAGCGTCGAAGTTAGAGTTTTCATGCTACAGAGGCCGATTCATTAATTTATCTCACAAACACACGTCTGACGTTTTTTATGCAGCAAGTGTGGTCTCCAGATTCGTTAGCAATCTAAGCAAGTAACACTATACTACAGTGAAGCGTATTTTGAGATGTCTTTGTTCCAACAAAGGATGTTGGCATCACATAAATTGAGATACCACATTGAATAGCTACACAAACAATTGGGCATGATTCATCGATAACCGACATGAGCACTTTTGGATATGTATTCTCACGGGGGATTAAATTATTATGGTACTCAAAGAAGCAGCCAACAAGAATATATATTTAGATATAAGTGTCACATGTGAAGCAATATGGCTTCGAATAAATCTCTCAGATCGACCACAAAACCAACGGATAGCAACAACACTTAACTGAATTCAGAGCTAAGTCGATTGAAAATGAAAAATAGAAGCTTGTAGTAGATAAGTTTAAAAAAAATTCAAAGAAGTGGTTATCTAGAGGAGGGCTTTAATTTCCCAGAACTGCCTTAAAACTATTCATAGTTTTAAAAATGCTACCTTTTACCGCAGAATTTCATTAAAACCCTCTTAAACTTTGTTTTTTAGCCAGAACTATCCATAAAAATTGGAACATATAAGATAGTTTTACTAAATTCAACTCAAATTTAAGGTATTTTAAGGTATTTTCTAGAAACAATTATAAAGTTCAGGACAATTTTGTTAAACAATGACAAAGTTCAAGGTCTGTTTGATAAAAATTTGTTTAAGGTAGTTTAAGTTAAAAAAACAAAGTTATAGGAGTGTTTTTGATAAAATTATAAAGTTAAGTGTAGTATTTTTTTTAAAGAGAATAATGGTTTATCATATGACATGAGATTAAACCTCATAAACAACTCCAAAACTCTACCTCCTTTATTTTTTGGAGGATCGGAACCGTTTATTTTGATCTACCTACTACTCTAAAACCTCATGACACCAAATACAGAGTTAATTCTAGGGGTTTTACCCATTCATTCAACCGGTGTAAATTTAAAGGTTTTGCATGAATAGTAGAACTTTTACAATGGATGGATAGATGAACGGGTAAAACACTTTGGATTCACCCGATATTTGGTAGTTTGGGGTTAATGAATATGAATGTCAAAATGTACAGTTCCGATCCTCTAAAAAATAGACTGGGTTGGAGTTTTGAAACCCGCATATAAGATTTAAACTCATATGATATATGATACCCATTATTCTCATTTTTAAAACCATGAAAGGTTTAAGGAAATTTTCGTAAATTAAGCCTAGGGAAGGTATAAATGGATGTCTTAAGTTAAGAGAGCGCAACCGTAAACTCCATCTTTGGGGACACCATTTCCTCGACAGATGCATTTCCAGCGGACACAAAGGAGATTCAAGTCATATTAGGCCCAATCCGTGGATTCAACACTGGGGTTGTTGCCATGCCTGGACTCTTTCCCTCCTCTTCTGATCAGAAGATCAGAAGATAAACGAGGAAATCCTCGGATCAGTGAAGAATTTTATCCGGTGGCGTGCGTGTCTGCCCGATATTGTTTGGATATGCATTCTGTTGGGATTGACCCGACATAGATTCTCAAAACATGGGCATACCCACATCAATGGCAACTTATCAGCATTTCAAGCATCTTCTCATAGATTTCACAATCGGTTTTAACTGACAAAAAACTGGCGCTGATCATCTAGTTATCGCGAGATAACCAGCCATTACAACACTACAAACGGATTCGGAAGACAAACTTGCCAACTGAAGGAAGTGCCAGATTCATAGTCCCTAGTCCCCCATCTAATCCAGGCTCACCCTCCCTAGCTAAAATTTTACACAACAATAGTCCATACTGTTTAGATTCAAGCAAACTATGAGGACCACTTCAACATCTTCTAAATCTTTGAAAATGGAGGGGGGAAAACAGAACTTGCTTCAAAGAATACAGTATAGACCCGAAAAAGGATACATAGTAAAACAGAAGGGCTGAAACTTATCTGTATTGGATCACTTTCTAGTATATATAACTGAAACCTTGTTCATCTCAGGCCTAGTAAAAGAAAAGAGCTGATCAAGATACATTTCCCAAGATGATCAAATAAATAAGCAAAGGAGGGCCATGCAAGATTTAAGTTTAACTGTTTCAATGGACGAAAGAACGTGTGGTCCTTCCATCAAATTCAATGGATTCGGGAACGATAAATTATGACATCTCGTGTATTCTATTGAATATCCTAATGAATTGTGTTCCCTAAATCCAGTATGTATAAAAAAGTGAGTGAGAAGTTTGGTACGAGCTAGGTGGAATTTCAGAGAAAAGATTGGGTTTTTTGTGTGGTGGAAAATATAAAAGGTGGAATTTTTATAAAGAAGATTGCAAAAGAAAGATAAAAGGGTTGGCCTCTTAAGGAGAGGATGCAACTATCCTAGCTTTCTCTTCAAGACGAAAGCCCAAAGCTCCAAAGGATTGCCTAGGAAAATTCTTTCTCTTAACAATCGATGCCTCTCCTCATAGCCTAGCCTCCCTTTAAATAAGAAAAGCTACAAACAATAGAAAATGACGACAATACCCCGAGTGCAAAAACATAATAGAAAATGACCAAAAAAGGCACATCCACGTCAATTAGCGCACCTCCTCTGCCGTTGATAGGTTACAACCGTATACACACACAGAAGACACATTGTACTCTAGGTGGAACTCCGGAAATTGTCGTTGGATCATATCATAAGGCTCCCAAGTAGTGTCATGGTTCGGCAACCCTTGCCACTGTATCAGCACCTCTTTCATGGTTGCCGCTCTCTGGCGGACCCCTTTGACCTCCGCCGGCTCAAGCAATATCTCCATGTCGTCTGTCAGTATCAGTGGTAAGGATGTGGAAAGCATGTGATCTCCGATGGCTCATCGTAGCTGGGAAACGTGGAAGACATGATGGATGGTCGATGATGCTGGCAAATTTAGCTTGTAAGCACCATGTCCCACATTGGCTTCAACCTCAAAAGGACCATAGTAACGGATTGCCAACTTCTCGCTGTGTTGTTGTGCCAAGGACTTCTGTCTGTACGGTCGAAGCTTCAAATAAACCTAGTCCCTAACCTCGAACTGTACATCTTTACTGTGCTCATCAGCCTTGATCTTCATGATCTGCTGGCCTTGGGTCAAATATCGCTTCAGCTCTTCCAGAATTATATCCCGCTCCGGCAAATGTTGCTCAACCTGGGACACCGGGTTCGAGTTGCGGCTGTAATGGACCAAGTGAAGAGGATCACGCCCGTACAAGATCCTAAATGGGGTAGTCTGTGATGCCGAGTGATAAGATGTATTGTACCAATACTCAGCCCATGATAACCACTTGGCCCACTGTTTGGGGGGTCTCTGATGCAAAAGCAACACAAATAAGTCTCAGCACTCCGATTTACCACCTCCGTTTGGTCGTCCGTCCGCAGATGGTAGACATTGGTCCTCTTTAAGACCGTCACATGCACCTTGAAAAGCTCATTCCAGAAGTTGCTTAGAAAAACATTGTCTCGATCTGACGCGGTGGATTTGGGAAATCCATGCAAGCGAACAACCTCTCATGAATGTTGCGGCTACTGTCACGGCCGTATATGGATGTCTCAAATGCAAAAAATGCGCGTACTTACTCAGGCGATCCACTACCACGAATATGTCCATGTACCCCTCTAATCTGGGCAGCCCCTCTATAAAATCCATGGAAATCTCCTCCTACACGCGATCGGGAAGGGACAATGGTTGTAGGAACCCTGCTAGAACCATCGCAGAGTACTTGTGACGCTGGAAGATGTCACAGTTGGCCACCAACCTGACTATATCTCTCCGTATCCCCTTCCAATACAACTCTCAAGCCATCCTCATGTACGTCTGCTGCACCCCGAAATGCCCACCAACTGCACTCCAGTGGAACTCCTAGGTAGATGTTCTAGGGATGACCAACCTCCCGCGGTACAGCACCACCCTTCCTCTAAGGCGTAATCTATGTGTTCCGCAGACCCCTGCAGCACTGCGGCTCGGATCTGACTTAGCTCTTCGTCGGCCTCTACCCCCTCCACAAAGGCTCACAATCTAAGAGCACCGGCACCGAGATAGCCGACATCCGAACCACCTCCCCCCGTACGATAAGGCGTCTGCTGCCTTGTTTTTCAATGCTGCTACTGAATTTCAAACTTGTAGCCAATGAGTTTGGACAGCCACTTCTGATGTTCCACTGTCACTAGGCGCTGCTCCAATAAATACTTGAGGCTCCGATGATCTGTGCGCATTATGAACTTCCTGCCTAACAAATACGGCCTCCACTTTTGTATCGCCAGCGCAATCTCCATTAGCTTTCGCTCATACATAGATTTGAGTCGGGTCCGGGCGGTGACGACCTGACTGAAGTATGCTATTGGCTCTACTCCTGCATCAACATCGCCTCCAACCCATAACCAGACGTATCAGTCTCTACTACGAAGGGTTTGCCAAAATCTGGTAGGGCCAACACGGGTACCATCGTCATAGCCCTCTTAAGGGTCTCGAATGCTCTGGTGGCCTCTTCCCCCAGTGGAAGTTATTCGTTCTTTAACTGCTCCGTGAGTGGCCACACAATAGTGTTGTACCCCTTTACAAACTTCCGATAATATCCAGTAAGGCCCAAAAATCCCCGCAAAGCCCGCAGTGTAGTGAAGTGTGGCCAGTCCTACATAGATACTATGTTTGCCCGATCTGCTGCAACCCCATATGCAGAAACCATGTGGCCCAAGTACTCCACCTTCCTCTGCCCGAACAGGCATTTCTTTCTGTTGGCATGTAGTTGTTTCTCATAAAGCTCTTGCAACACTATTCCCAGGTGCCCCACATGTTCCTCTATCGAATGGCTGTAAATCAAGATGTCATCAAAGAAGACCAAAACGAACGTTCGTACATAAGGCCGGAAAATCTTGTTCATCAATGCCTGAAAAGTGTTCGGGGCATTGGTCAAGCCAAAAGGCATAACCAAGAACTCAAAGTGACCTTCGTGCGTACTGAAGACCGTCTTGTGAATGTCTGCCGCCTGCATCCTAATCTGGTGGTATTCCGACTTCAGATCTATTTTGAAAAACACTGTCACCTCATGCAGCTCATTCAATAACTCGTCTATCGCAAGAATGAGGAATTTATCCGGCACTGTCTTCTTATTTAGGGCATTGTAATCAACACAAACCCGCCAACTACCGTCCTTTTTTACCAAGAGGGCAGGGCTGGAAAATGGGCTAACGTTGTGCGGGATCAAACATGCTAAGAGTATCTCCCTCACCATCTTTTCGATCTCGTCATTCTGTACTTATGGATATCAGTAAGGTCGCACACTAATGGGTGAAGTGCCTGCTCGTAGAACAATCACGTGCTCGTGACGTCGTGGGGGTGACAAACCGTGAGGTGCCTAAAACCCCCTTGAATCGACTCAAAATCTGCTCCAGCTCCCCCGGAATGCCATGCTCTTGCTCTGCTACCTCCAGATCCAAACCCTAAAACTCCACTATATATTCCACTCCTTCCATCCGTAGGGCCCACGCTATGGCTTTGTAAGAGACCAAAGTTCGACACAAGCTGGGGTTGCCTCGCAACATGACTGTCCTCACCCCCTCATGGAACTCTATACTTAGCAGCTTCCAGTTGATTTTGGTCTCGCCAAGGTCTCTGACCACCTCATCCCTAAAATGATGTACGTCCCTCCCAACTCTAGTGGCAAGAAATCCTCCACTATCTGCACACCCTATATAGTCACTAATAGCACCTGGCATATCCCTCAACTCTGCTTTACCCTGCTAGTGCCGAATACCACCCCAAAGCTCCATGTCTCACTTAGCTGGATCCCCTGCTGCTATACTATTCTGTGGGAAAAGAAGTTATAAGACGCTCCGCAATCCACCAAAAAGATGACCGCTCGATCTCCAACAGTCCCCGTCAACTTCATGGTATGGTTCGGTGTGAACCTCGCCATGGAGTTGAGCGATATCACCGCTTTATCCAAGTGTATGTGCTCTGTATCCTCTAACACTCCTTCCTCTGACTCCACCACAGCTTTCTCCTCCTCGTCTTCATCGCAAACAATCAAGATCTGCAAGGTGTGATCGCCACATCGATGCCCAGGCGAAAATTTCTCGTCACATTTGAAACATACCTTGGCCCGCTTATCTCTTACCTCGGCCTCAGTCATCTGCATATACTGCCCATGGCCGCCCCTCACTACCCCTCTCTTTGCTGGCGGTATGACTCCTGTAGGGGCCTTCTGCCCCGATGTCTGCGCCGGACTCCGAAAATAGGATCCCCTCTACCTCGTCGTCTGTGCTGCTCTCCGAAAAGAGGATCCACTCTGCCCGCTCTAGGCTCCACTGCTGCACCGCTCCTCATTGAGCATGTCCTCTATCCTCCTGGCTAGGCGCATCCAGTCGAGCAGCCCTTGTGTATTTTGAATGTGTAACTCAGACTGGATGGTAGGCGTCAACCCCTTCATATAACAGCCTTCGAGACTCCCCAGACACCCCTTGGACTCGGCTCGTCAATGTCTCGAACTTTTTGATGTAATCTCGCACCGTGCTCTCATGCCTCAAGGCATAGAGTTGCTCAAATGAATCCCCTATGTGTCTTCTGAAAACGATCCAGTAAGCACTCCATGAATTCCTCCCGCATGCGAAAAAACCGTTGTTGCTGCCTCCACTGGTACCATCCAAGAGCCTCTCCCTCCAAACAAACTCTCACTGCCTTCAACCTCTCATCCTCCATCAAGCGGGACACCTCAAAATAACGCTCCACCCGATAGATCCATCCGTTGGGATCCTCCCATTAAACACCGACATTTTCAGCTTAGTGATCCGAGATTCTGAGTGGAAGTCTCCAGGGTTTCCCCTTCCTCGTCCTTGGTCGTAGTAGCACAGCTGATATGTCCTCCTATGGCCCCAATAGTCTCCGAACTGAGCTCCGACCTCTCTTTCCTCGTCAATCCTGACTGCCTCTCCAATCTTGGCCTGCTTTCCTTGCCATCTCCCCCAGACCACCTTCTTGATATCCGTGGTAATCTTAGAAGTCCATCTCATTCCTACGGGGTCCTTCCCAGCCAAAACCATCCCCAACATCTTCCCGGGTACCCCTCCAATCCCCGTCGTACTCTCGACGGGGCTCCACGTGCTCACTGGTCCCTCGAGGGGTAGCCTAGGGATCAGGGCACCCCTGGAGGTCATAGCGCTGCCAGTCCAATGCCGTGGGGGTCGCCAGAGGTCCATGGGGGCCCTGGCGGTCCCATTGGTGATCGATGAAGGCCAGAGTGGCCACCTCAGGCTAGCAAACACCCTGGCGGGGTCGCCAGGGCTCAGCAAAGCCTTGGCAGGGTGCTGGCAGATCACTGACGTGTCGCCAGGGCCTCGTCGAAGCCCTGGCGGCCTGCCAGGGTGCCAACGGTGCCCTGGCGAGTTGCCAGGGCCTCATCGGTGCCCTAGTGGCCCGCCAGGGGGTCGGCGGGGGTCCGGGGAGCCGCCAGGAAACCATGAGGCTCCTGGCAACTTCAGGGGATGTCGTCGACTCCCGTCACGCCTTACTAGCGATTCCGTGGGCACGAATCTGTAGGGAAATCGTTGTCGCCCTCCGAGATCAGATCTGCGTCGGAGAGAAGTCCCTCACGCACATCTGTGAGTTTCTCCTTCTCTTTGGTCGTGATCTTCCGTCGGTGCTTCCAGATTTAGGGTTTCCTCCAGATCTGCCTTTTTCGCCTTTGACGCCGATGATTTTTGTTGGTTTAGCTGTTGGGTTATTTGGACGAGTGCTGGACTTCTTGTTGTTGATTGAACTGTTGTGTGGATCGCTCATTCGTCGCCTTCAGATCTAATTTGATTTCCTCAATCGCCTTTGCCCATGCCATCCATTCGCTTTCAATTTTCGCCTCCAATGCATCGTATTTCTCCTTGGATCGGGTGTTCGTCATTGGATCGTGATGATCTAATACACTTTGGTACGATCTAGGTGAAATTTCAGAGAAAAGAATATTTTTGCGGTGGAAAATATAAAAGGTGGAATTTTTATAAAGAAGATTGCAAAAGAAAGATACAAGGGTTGGCCTCTTAAGGAGAAGATGCCGCTCTCCTAGCTTTCACTCTGAGACGAAAGCCTAAGTCTCCAACGGATTGCCTAGGAAAATTATCTCTTAACAATCGACGTCTCTCCTCCTAGCCTAACCTTCCTTTAAATAAGAAAAGCTACAAACAGTAGAAAATGACAACAATACCCCTATGGCAAAAACATAATAGAAAATGACCAAAAGCCCCCCCCCAAAAAAAACGTCAATTAGCGCGTCTCCACCGCCGCTGATAGGTTATAACCGTATCAAAGTTCTGGCTAGGTTCAGCTATTGCATTTGATTATAGATAACAACGTTCTTACACTTGACTCAAAGGACCTGCGAATGATTCGTCTGAAGTATCATTTGATCTCGTGTATACTAACACACAAGCAACTCTAGCATATTCAGCAAAACATCAACGGATGTCAGCGTAGTGCGTGTTATCTAAGAGGTTAGTAATATATTTATGCATGGCTTTGAAGGCTAAATTTGCACAAAGTATAGATGTACTATATGGTATTAGGATATCAGTGAATCTTTATGCTTCTACTTTATATAGCTAAAGATGCAGCTGTGGATCACAAGCACTTGACAGAGTTGAAAATTCATGACTACACACTCAAGGAAATAGGCAGAAAGGAACATTAGCCGCCATCAAAAACTTTTAGAAGCACTACGAACTATGAAATAGAAAACAAGTGACTTCCTCGTTCATAGAAAGAATAAAGCGATGAACTTTGGAGAACCTTTAAAAAGGCGAAAGGATGTGCACGCAGTCGGTTAGGACTCTTTGTGACGTCAGAGGTACTTGTTTCGCTGCGTGTTGAGGTTAGTGTTTGAGCATGTTGATGAGATTTTACATCTCCTTTCCTAGAATAATGGAGCTTCATTGTGGTTCCTTTGAATTTGGATAGCTTGACCTGCAGAATTGTTGAGGAAACTGCAACAAAGGACTGATAAAAGGCAACGAAAACATTGAGTAAATGGATTTTTTGAAAAACTATTCCAGAGAAGGCTGGTTCATAAGTGAGAGAGTGGCTGTTATAGCAATCCACTTATCTAATATGTACAAGCGATGTTGAGTTAGTTACAAGTCGGGATCAATTAGTTATCTGAGAGATTTGGTTACTCCACTGATCAAGATGTCATGTAAAAGACCAGTTAGAGCACATCCAAGCTCTTGAATTTTCTAAATAAAATTTGTATCATCATTCAATTTCTCTCATCAATGATGGTTTAGAACTTGAATTAAACTTTAAACATATGAAGATCTGCTAACAAAGGGCACTTGGCATGTACATCCTCAATTATGTGGGGGCACCAAAACCAAATCTATGAGTCTAGCTCAGATGTGAAGGAAATGGTATTAATAGCACCAATACTATGAACATGTGCTATAATTTCTTATATCGAGCTTAGCATTAATAAATTGCAGTTTATTTATGTGTTTCACTGTCCATAACCATGTCTTGTGTTTAGTTGTTTCAATCAGTCGTCCCAAGGATCAGACAAGTATGAAGTAATTTTCATATTTTTCGGTGCAAATTTAAATTTAAGCTAGCTTTGGTTTCTTACATATTGTTTCTTTCATAACCAAGAAACAAATTCCGACTCACCCTTTACAAATTCAATCATGTTAAGTCTGCAATCTTTGGACATTTAAACTAAACCGGTTCCATTCTTGCATCAAAACAAGCAGACAAGAATGAATGCAAAAACAACTTTTAATTAATTCAAAATATCAGATAAAATTCATATCGGCATCATTGCCCACATCGAAGAAATGCCAGCTAATATCATGAAACGCCCTAAAGAACACATCATCCCCATCATCACCTCCCTCCACACCCACCTCCCTAACGAACCTCCTCGACCCGATAACCCGTCTACCGGCCTCCTCCACCCTCACCGACCCGCCACCCAAACCCCTCTTCTCATCCACATACCTCCCGTACTCCCCGAAACTGTTCCCCAAAATCGCCATCCTATTCAAACTCTCACACCCCCAGTTAGCACCCAACAAATTATCATACAACTGCACCTCGCAGTGCGGCATAAAGAACAATGTCGGAGCTTTTACCTGCCTCCGGCCACGCTCATCCATTCTCATCACCATGGCGCCGACCTCTTCAATCACTGCATACTCGGTGGCCGTAATGATGGGATCGAACACTTGAATTGATGAAATGTGAGGCTTGAGCTGCTCGTGGAGGAGGAGAGCGAGAGAAAGCTGGAGCCTTGGGGTCTCGAACGAGCCGATGCTGCCGATCCCGTAGATTACGAGATCGAATTGGGGGTGGAAGGAGAGGAGCTTGTCGAGGCCGGACTGGATTTGGGGGAATTGGAGCTGTGCGAGGAATTGGGAGCAGAAGTGTGAGGATTTGAGCTTGCGGAGAGAGGATTTGAGCTTGGCGAGGAGTTTGGATTGGAGATTGGGGTCGTTTTGTGAATCGGGAGGGGACCATGGGATTGGAGATTCCAGGGCTAGGATTTCCGACGGGAGGGGATTGCTGCGGGAATTGGGTTGGGATTTGGATTTGGATTTGGGCTGATGGCGGTTGCGGCGATGGGAGACGACGGTCCAGGATTCGTTAGGGTTTGGGAGATGGTTTAGGGTTTGGGGAGGGGTGGACATTGGGTTGCGCAGACCGCCGCCGCCGCCGCCGCCTGCGGGCTCTATCAGGGCTGGGGCGGCGCTCGCGGCAGGTTCGAGCGGTTCCTCTTCCTCCTTGTTTCCTTCTTCTCTGCCTCTTTCTTTGTTTAATTCTCTCGTTTCTTTTGTTTTATTTTTTATTACTTGATAATTTTGTTTTTAGGGTTTGGTTAAGAGTTGACAAGAGGAGGTTTTGGGAATTGATTTGCGCACACGCCGTTTTACTGCGATAAATGTATTGATTGGACGGCCTATCTGACGAACATTATTTCATATTGGGAATTCATATACGCACCTACCGTTTTTAAGGAGGTTTTCGAAATTGATTTACGGGGCTTGTTTAATATGTTTATTGTTGTGAGTTGAGAGAAGCATTTGCCTCTCTTCCCTCGTCATCTCACCATTACTCCCCACTAATTGTAGTGTGGAGTCCTTTGAACTCCTAAACCCTCAATATGAGAATGAATATATAGATAGTCATGGCTTATGACATAGCTACTCCAAATCTTAGATTGGTTTCTATCTTGGAGTTCATAACACGTTATCAGCACGAAATCGCTCTAGAGAAAAAAATTTGAGCCATAAAATTTTCATTTTCCCCACATAATTTCCCTCTTGTGAAGGAATCTTGTTTGTTGCAGCAAAATTGCGACGACAATCGATGGATTACCTGCAAGGTGTAGCGGGAGCGTGGATTTTATTTTCTTATCTACAGATTCTATCGGTTCTTCCCTGGATCATTGATCTAGAGGTATATTCCTTGGCCCGTAGATATAGATTATGCAAAATATTATCAATTTTTGCTAAAAATCAAGTACATACACCTCGTTAATTGAGGTAAGAAAAAAAATCTTAAGCAAACCTTTTGATTTTTGGTGTACTTGATCAGTATAAAATACCAGTTCTGTTTTTTCCAATTTTGAGGTGTTATGACATAATGGATAATTTGTTCGGTTCCTATTGATTGCCTCTGGGTTATAAATGAACTTTGTCGGAAGTTGGATTCGAACAAGTCATTCTTCATGAATTATGTACTGGAGCTTGTTAACTCTGTCGCTAATGCAACCCTGGACAATGCATTGAGATTTCCCCCCGTTCTAATACATATCCATGTGCCCCCCTCTAAGCTTTAAAAGCTGGTTTAAAAGAGAATTTTCATAGATATATAAAATATCATATATTTTGATGTCACAAATGTTGTGGCCAACTTAATACAAAATTAAGTGGTAAATCCTTTGTGAGATTTGCACAGACTCATCTGCTATCTGCATGGTGTTGAATATTTTGTAATATGGTATTGATCTTGGGCCTCTGATCGACGACACCAAATTCTAGGGGGTTTCTGTGCGACAAATTTTGAGACAGAGGGGGGGTTCATAACCTAAATCTCATATATTTTGAGACAGAGCGGGGGCTTCTTTGTGCCTGTCTGCGACCCCCCCTCCACACACACACACACACACACACACACACACACAGATGAGGGGGACTCTCCGTGTGCCGCCGCGTAGAAGGGGGAGAACGAGATCTGTAAAATTCTGGGTTTTGGGGCCTTTTCACTTTCCCTTACAAATATCCTAAAAATTTGTTTTAGGGCTTTGTTCAATTAAATTTTTGAAGATTACATCACATGGGCCTGCAGCCCAAATCTTAATAATAAATTAGATGGGCTGTTTATTGGGCCTGAAGCCCAGTACATAAAAAATGACAATTAAAATTTCTTTAATTTCCCTTATGGGACTGCAGTCCATATTACAACAATAATTTATTTTGACTGCTTATTTGGGCCAGAAGCTCAGATAATTTAAATTGCAAATTAAAATGATTTTTATTTTGCTTATGGGCCTGCAGTCCAAATTAGAATAATAAGTTAATTTGTCTGTTTATTTGGGCCTGTAGCCCAGTTAATCAAATTGCTAATATTATGTAAAACATCTCTCTTGCATTGTTAATTATTTATGGATTATTATGATTTTTCAAAATATAATTATCTTAAGGATCCAGCGATCGCTCTGCCGTTAGCAATCTAACCTAACGGTGTCGTCTCCCCGTGGTCCGAGAGATTATTATATTTTATAGTTTCTTTTTCCATATTATATATATCTGAGTTATATGCGTGGTTGTTTCTTTGTGCCTGTGGCATATTTAAAACTGCGTGGATGTTTATATAAGTTAAAATGTGTTTTTAGGATCGGCCAATTTGATACCTTTAATTTCCTTGCACTTTTATTTTCTTTTGAGAGAATTTGTAAGTGAGGATTGTATGTATAAATGCCAAATACCGGTGTACCAACATATGAAGACGGAGGTGAAATTTGCAAAAGCTAGGGATCCCTTCTGGATTTCTAACTTGTATTTTTCTTTTCTTTATGAACTATAAATCGGACTTTGGACTTTGGACTTTGTACGTTTTTGGGTATCTGGCCGATCCCCACATTTTACTTATTTTATTCTTTATGCATGAATTTACATTTCAATTAATTCATTGAAAAATACATATGAAAAATACATATGAATTATCACTCATCCGCGACGCTGGTCAGAGTTCATATTATATGAATTCTATTCAAAGAAGTAGCCTATGCCAGAAGGATTAGCTCATCTAAAAAATGGTTATGTAACCATTTTCATGAAGATATTACTTGGTTAGTATTTTTCTTTACCCTTTGGGCATGGTTTGGTTTCTGCCTCATTAGGCACATTATGGTTTTTGCATGTTTTGAGTTTTGTTTGTTTATACATAATCTAGTGTTTACCTGATTATGCGTAATTAGCTTCTAGATTGTACCTTTTGGGGCAATTTTTTTTCACCCCAAGGGCTCGTGTTAGTTTTGTTCACTGGGGGCACGTTTTGGTTTTATCCTTTGGGACACATGATGATTTTGCTCTGAGGGGCTTGTTTTGGTCTTACCTATCAGGGCACGTTTTGATGCTGTACTAAGGGGTTCGTCGAAAATTTTGCCCTTCTGGGTAAGTATGTATTGCTTTTCCTTTGATGATGATAGAATAAATTTGCCTTATAGGGAATATTTTAGTTCTTTGCATTGGTTTGGCCTACTCTGGCATGTTTTTGTTTCTTGATCTAATTTTATCCATTAAGGCATGTTCTGGATTCACTAGTCAGGGCATGTAATGGTTCAAATTAGAGCAAGTTTTGGTTTTGTCCTGAGGGGGTTGTTTTGGTTCTGCCCACTAGGCTTGTTTTGGTTTCATCATGAGTGACTTGCATTGGTTTCATCCTTCAAGCAATGCATTGGTTTTGCCCTGTGGGGGCTCATTTTGATTGTCCACTAAGGCACGTTCTAGATTCATCCTGGTGGACTCGCAATGATTTCACCCTTCGGGGTCATTCTGGCATTGCCCTCTGGGGCATGTTTTAGATTGCTAGAATGAGTGTTTGTGCTAGACGTTTGTTTTGACAGGTGTTTGCGCTAGATGTTTATGCACTGCTAACAATTTTTGGGAGGATTAATATTGGTGGGATATGAATACATTTAGGTGATGGTTTCGTCAAGATTTCATGTTAACAATATATGTGTAACGGCCTGTTTTCATCAAGACAATTATTTACATATTTAACCTGTTTTCAAATTATTTTTAACTATTTTATAATGGTTTGTTAGGAGTTTTACGATTTCAAAAATTTCTTATAAAAATATTTTGAGATATCAGACTAGTCATGAAGTATTTTAGTAAGTTCGAGTTTCATCAAATACCTCTAAAAGATCTGATAAAAATTCATTTTCAAATATTGTCGTTTTGGCTCAAGGAATTTATTTTCTATCCAAACATTTTCAAAACGTTTTCAAACTTCTACAATAGCATCCTATGATCATTTAGGGCTCTCCACGTTAATTTCGTAATTTTCTGATATCGTTTTGACTTAGAACCCGCAGACCCGCTTTCTAAATGTTTTGGCCTAAAACTAGTATCCCCATAGCTCAAACCCTGAAACGGACTTCGTATTCGCGATCCTCGCGACGATACGATTCCGTGGGTATATTTTCGTAATTTTTCGGATACATTTGATCCCATGGACAAAATCGTAATTTCATGATATTTTTACTATTTACCGTTTTACCAAACCCTAATTACATTAACCCTAACTAACTTACCCAAATCAGGACTTAAACGTGGGGTGGGCACGTTTAAAATTTTCTTCATTTAGTCAACAGCTACCACATAATCCCTACCTAATACCATTAATAATCTTGACTAAAACTAGTTCTTAAACACCTATTCAAACCCCATTAAATCACACTCCCTCTCATCTTAACTTTAACCCAGGCACACACCCAGTATATATCTCCCCTCTCTCACGTCCATGCCAGCCCACGCACCCGAAGCCCGCTTCGAACGCACACAACCCGTATACCCTCAGCCCTCTCTCTCTCAGTTCTCTCTCCCCGCATCATTCGACCCACTCCCCTCCATCATCGACACCGGCGACCCCAACCCACGGCACACGCCGTCTCCCCTCCGCTTCATCATCAACCCCACGCAGACCGCCGCATGCTCCGCCCCGTTTCGCCTCAGTGCCGCCGTCCATGCCACACACCCTGCTTGTCCGCTCCCCGATGTCATCGCCGGCGAAAGCTGCACCTTACCCTCGTCAACCATCACCGACGGAGCACCCGCCTCGTACTCGTCCGCATCCACCCAGCTCTCCACCGCAAACACCCCCACGCCCGCCTGAAGCCCGACGGCTTCGCATCCCCCACTGCTCCGCCCCCCTAACACCTCCGCTGAGCCCCTCTCCCTCCGACTCTCCCTCGATCGCCGTCTCCGACCTCACCCCACCGAGAAACCCTCGCCTCTTCTCCGAGCGCTTGCCGCAACCTCTCTTCCTTTCGCAAGCTCCGATAGCCCCCGACCCATCACCGCCCTCCGACCGCATGCTCCCCTATCGAGCGTCGAAGCTCCGCCTTCGCCTCCACGTTCCCACGCTCCAGGCGAAGCTACCGCTGCTCGACTGATTCGGGATATAAATTGCAAAAATTTCCCCCTAACTATCCCCATTTTGTGCCAAAGATTAGGCTTAATTGTGCTCTTTTGGGGTATATTTTCATTTCATATCAATTTTAGGGCTTATTCTCATTCTTGGTACAAAATACGGTTCTTATCGTTGTTATTGGCTTCCTATAATTTTTCCTATGCTCCTGCCAATATTTCGATCATATCGCCATTTTTTGGGATTTATTTGAGCGTTGGAATATTTTATATAGCTTATTGGAGGTCAATATTGTGTTTTTAATGGTCATTAAATTAATGATCACATCAAATGGACTAATTTCTCCTTCTCATATTTTTCAGGTACCCCTAGGAGTCTTTGGGATTTTCCAGAATTTTTTGGGAATTTTCTGAGATTTCTAGGTATTTTTTGGATTTAAATGGAGGAGAAATGGGGGTTTAAACCCCAGAAAAAGGATTTTACAGGGGCGCCACGTGGGCCAATCAGATGGCGCAACGTGGCGCCATCTGCCGCGCGTTCTCGAGCTAGGCCGCGCGCGCTGATAAAAAAAATTTATTTTTTTTATTTTGCGGGCCGGCCCGCGGTATCGAAAGAGCGGGCGGGGCCCGCTCGATTTGAGCCGGCTCAGCGCCCGCTCAATTTGAGCGGGCCCAGCGCCCGCTCAAATCGAACGGGCCCCGCCACTCTAATGCGCAGACGCGCGCTAAATTGCTACGGGGGTGGGCAGCGGGCGCCCGCCCCCCAGAAACCCGACCCGGTTGCTGTTAAAACGGGCTGAGAGCGAAAATTACCAGGAGCTTCAGTTTTTCGAGTTTTGCTGCTGTTCTTGGCGTTTTTTGTGTTTTTTAGGGTTTGGAGAAGTTTTGATGGGGGAGGAGGCCATGGAAGCTTGAGAAGGCTTGGTGGAGCTTGGAGATGCTTGGAGGAAGGCAAATAGGAAGAGGGAAGGCTCATTTGGGAGAAATCTTGGTGAAATCCCCCCTTTCTCCCATTGTAATTTGATATCTCATTTTTGTATGAAACTTGGGTTAATTTTGAATGCAATTATCCTATTGTTTGCTATGATTGTGTAGTATTGAATTGCTTGGGTTGTGGTTTATTGATGTTGGGTGTTAATTGTAGCCCTAATTTCCTCTTGCCCTATTTTGAATGTTAATGTTGGATGTTTAATTAGGGCACAAATTTAATTGGCTAAGTCCCGAGAGGGCAAATTTGAGAGAATCCATGTGCTTAATTTGATTAGTGTCGTGATAATCTATCCATCCCTATTGCAAAATTATTGTGTTTTTAAAGCTAAATATTCCGATTGGGTTTCCTTAGCCAGATGACCGATTGTGTTATTTGCGGTAATTTGGACTTGATTAATGCCAATTTTAATGATCACACAACTCATGCTCTCTCTCCTAGCTATCCTAAACTCCACCTTTGGCTCTCTAACCCTACCAATTTAGGTTAATTTTTGTTTTCACCACACTTTTTCCTCCACTCATCCACCGTAATTTTGGTAGTTGTTTTCACGCTTTATCTTTCTTTATCGATCAATTTTGTGAAAATAGAACGACTTGTCCCTGTGATCCGACCCGGTACTCACCGGTTATTTTTATTGCATTGACACTCCTACGCTTGGGAGTGGAAGGCGTGCACTTGCGCGTTTTCCGAGTCAACCAATTGGCGCCGTTGCCGGGGACAACGGTTTCTACTATTAGAAATCTTTGATTGATTTTGAAATATTTAGTGTGATACTTCTATCTTTTAGTGTGTGTCTTTTCGTTTATTTATTTCCTTTTATTGAGTCTTTTGGTTGTTATTTTCATTTTCTTGGAAATTTTTTTTTACCATGACATCATCTTCAGATTTTTCGGACGTTGATTTGGAGGATATCCCACTTCCGCCATACTTTCATGGCACGGTGTGGGAGAACCCTCACTTACATATTAAAAATTTTGAAGATTGGATGCATTCATGTCTTGGTGGGAATATCGATGATGATTGCATATATTTTAGATTCTTTCCCGATTCTTTACAGGATGATGCTAGACTTTGGTTTGATACATTGTCTCTGGACTCACATTTTACCTGGTTATCATTTCAGGCTGAATTTCTCCGGGTATTTTTGCCTATCTTTTTGGAGCAGGTACAGGGGCGGCAGGCCATGGAGCATATAGCGAGCTTTACCCAGGCTGAGTGGGAGGCCTACCATCAGACTTGGCAGAGGTTCACAGATTTGGTGCTTGCGTGCCCACACCAGAGCTTTCACGAGGATCATCTTCTGCAGATCTTCTACACAGGATTATTGCCATCTGGGCGGGATTTTGTGCAGACGAGTTGTGGTGGGGAGTTCTTTGATTATTCGACCGAGGATTCCTGGTGTTACCTGAGGGACCTTACAGAGTGGGAGCGGACTGAGCCATCTGGAGAGCAGTCACTTGGATATGATGGTGATGGCCAGTCCCAGTTTCCATTTCAGGATGCAGAGCTGCAGGCCCAGTGTCAGCTTGAGGAGCCACCTTTGGGCTCTTTTTCTTGCGACCCCATGGGATACAGAGCAGAGCAGGAGGATGGGTTGCATGAGAGCCAGGTAGAGGATATTGACAGATTATATTTTGATGAGTCGGAGGAGATAGATGAAGGAGTGCGTGTCGACCATGACGGTGACACGATGCATTTTCATTTTGAGGTTGATGATGAAGTGGATGTGCATGATGGCCGAGAGCAGATCGAGTACACCATGGAGCCTGAGCCACAGGCCACTTCAGAGTTAGCTTCACAGGTAGAGGCGGTTGAGTATTTTGGGAGGACGACTGAGATGAGCTATTTCTGGGATGGCGAGGATGATGCATGCTTGGATTTGCCCGAGACGTGTCTACCTCCAGTCCTATCACAGATGTCACTTCCCTCGCCTCAGGATGCGCACTTGCTAGTCATCGAGGAGGTTTGTGAGGAGCAGTTATTAGATGTGGGGAGTGCCGCAGAGATCGTTGATGTTGATATGGATGTCGAGAAGGATGATAGCGACAGGGATTGCGAGATGGTATATATTGAGCCAGAGCTCCCTCTTACTCCAGTTTTCTCTCAGCAGCCACTTCCACCTCCTCCTGAGGCCGTGCATCATGCCACATCTAGCACCGTATTTCAGGGAAGTTTCCACCATCTCATGCCTTGCATTTCTGAAGCCCAATTTGCACTTCCACATATTTTTGCTTCAGATTGTCGTCCATTGCATTTACATTCTTTTATTTGTTTTGACGACCCGTTTTGGAATGCTTTTGCAGGGCATGAGGACATGGCTTGGATTGATGCAGCTCGTCTCCCACATACCATATATTATCAAAAGGAGATACTTGGAGTTGCATTGCTGGAATCCAAGGAGGCCGGTGGTGGCCTAGCTCCAAAACAGCTGGCGGAGGAGCAAAAGGATATGATCGAGCAGCTACCACCAACGTTATACATTCGGGATCCGCCATTTGCCACGGTGTGTTCTTTCCATGTAGTGTAAATAAATAAAATTAAAAGTTAGTTTGCTTTTGCATTTTGCTTTCGTATGCTTTTCTTTTTCTTTTCTAGGATCTTTTGTGAGATCTAGTACTCTCCCAACATTGAGGACAATGCTTATTTTAAGTTGGGGGGAGAGTGTTAGAATCTTTAGGTTTGGTAGGATTTTGGTGTTAAAAAATTTTTTTTTGAGATTCCTCCATGTCTCACCTCATTCCATGAATGTCATTGCATATCATATTTTGGCCTCTTTGTCCTTACGCCATTAGCTTTGTTTAGTCCCTACTTGCTTAATGCCATGCGATTTTTTTTCGGATTATCATTTTGGTATCGATTTCTCGATGTTTGATTGGCACGTTTTCATTTCTTTTCCAATTTGGAGTCGAATGTTAATATACCATGTATGAACTATTTTATACGTCGTGATATCTCTTTGAAACAATTTGGGAAAAGTTTGGTGTAAGTGATTGCATTTGTTGGGATGAACGGTGTGGTTTTTAATTGGATTGGATTTGGCCATCTTGTGTATGCGTTGTTTTCTTCTTAGAAGTGGGTGGATGAGTTGCTAATTTGTGTTGGAATGAAAAAGATAGTAGTATAACTGAATGTTTCTTTCTAATTGAATTGAGTAGCCGGTGCCCCATGAAACATTGGGGAGGACGCCAAAGATGAGATTTAGAAGATCATTCCATCCATTTGCATATATAGAGTCATTGCGTGTATGCAAATGTGTCGGTGTTTGCATTTATGTCGTTATCGCGTGAATGCAAAACATAAACATCAAAAACAAAAAAAAAGAAAAAAAGAAAAAAAAAGAAAAGAAAAGAAAAATGAATGAAAAATGAAAGAATAAACAACATGAGTGATGCAATCTCATTTCCCACAACTTAGAGGAAATTTCTTTTGTTTTGGCCATTTTCATGAAAATTGGAAATTTTGACATCGTGATTTTTTTTCCGATACGTGTGATACGGGGCTTATTTCCTTATTTTTCTTTGAATTGGATTAAGGAGAATGTCATTTGTTATTTACTTTCATATATTTGGTATATTGACTTTGAAATCATTTGGAAATCCCATTTTGGAGTATGCCATGATGATATCGAGGATTTGGTGCATGTTTTTCAATTTTATCCGAATTTTTCGCATATTTTGCTAGGGACTAGCAAAAAGCTAGTTGAGGGGTGTGATTCGGGATATAAATTGAAAAAATTTCCCCCTAACTATCCCCATTTTGTGCCAAAGATTAGGCTTAATTGTGCTCTTTTTGGGTATATTTTCATTTCAAATCAATTTTAGGGCTTATTCTCATTCTTGGTACAAAATACGGTTCTTATCATCGTTATTGGCTTCCTATTATTTTTCCTATGCTCCTGCCATTATTTCGATCATATCGCCATTTTTTGGGATTTATTTGAGCGTTGGAATATTTTATATAGCTTATTGGAGGTCAATATTGTGTTTTTAATAGTCATTAAAATAAATGTTCACATCAAATGGACTAATTTCTCCTTCTCATATTTTTCAGGTACCCCTAGGAGTCTTTGTGATTTTCCAGAATTTTTTGGGAATTTTCTGAGATTTCTAGGTATTTTTTGGATTTAAATGGAGGAGAAATGGGGGTTTAAACCCCAGAAAAAGGATTTTACCAGGGGCGCCACGTGGGCCAATCAGATGGCACCACGTGGCGCCATCTGCCACGCGTTCTCGAGCTAGGCCGCGCGCGCTGATTAAAAAAAATTTATTTTTTTTATTTTGCGGGCCGGCCCAGCAGCGGGCCGGCCCGCGGTATCGAAAGAGCGGGCGGGGCCCGCTCGATTTGAGCGGGCTCAGCGCCCGCTCGATTTGAGCGGGCCCAGCACTCGCTCAAATTGAGCGGGCCCCGCCGCTCTAATGCGCAGGCGCGCGCTAAATTGCTGCGGGGGCGGGCAGCGGGCGCCCGCCCCCCAGAAACCCGACCCGGTTGCTGTTAAAACGGGCTGAGAGCGAAAATTACCAGGAGCTTCAGTTTTTCGAGTTTTGCTGCTGTTCTTGGCGTTTTTTGTGTATTTTTAGGGTTTGGAGAAGTTTTGATGGGGGAGGAGGCCATGGAAGCTTGAGAAGGCTTGGTGGAGCTTGGAGATGCTTGGAGGAAGGCAAATAGGAAGAGGGAAGGCTCATTTGGGAGAAATCTTGGTGAAATCCCCCCTTTCTCCCATTGTAATTTGATATCTCATTTTTGTATGAAACTTGGGTTAATTTTGAATGCAATTATCCTATTGTTTGCTATGATTGTGTAGTATTGAATTGCTTGGGTTGTGGTTTATTGATGTTGGGTGTTAATTGTAGCCCTAATTTCCTCTTGCCCTATTTTGAATGTTAATGTTGGATGTTTAATTAGGGCACAAATTTAATTGGCTAAGTCCCGAGAGGGCAAATTTGAGAGAATCCATGTGCTTAATTTGATTAGTGTCGTGATAATCTATCCATCCCTATTGCAAAATTATTGTGTTTTTAAAGCTAAATATTCCGATTGGGTTTCCTTAGCCGGATGACCGATTGTGTTATTTGCGGTAATTTGGACTTGATTAACGCCAATTTTAATGATCACACAACTCATGCTCTCTCTCCTAGCTATCCTAAACTCCACCTTTGGCTCTCTAACCCTACCAATTTAGGTTAATTTTTTGTTTTCACCACACTTTTTCCTCCACTCATCCACCGTAATTTTGGTAGTTGTTTTCACGCTTTATCTTTCTTTATCGATCAATTTTGTGAAAATAGAACGACTTGTCCCTGTGATCCGACCCGGTACTCACCGGTTATTTTTATTGCATTGACACTCCTACGCTTGGGAGTGGAAGGCGTGCACTTACGCATTTTCCGAGTCAACCAATTGAATTAAAAAAAAACTTTGACTGAAAAATATCATGAGGCCGGAATATGCATCGGAATAACAGCAGATTTCTGCACAAGAGATGGCATTGCAGAATTCTTCTTCTCTTCTTCGTGCTTCCGATAAATCTCCATAAATTCCAGAAAAATCCTGAAAAATAGGAAATGCAATAATTAGTGACAAGAAGTGGGTTTTAAGTATAACAAGTGATAAGATCTAATATACAGACTATGCACAATTACGAGCTAGATAGAGCCTATATATGAAATATATACGCTAAAACCCAAGGAAATACGGGGTGAAAATGACACTTTTCATTCGGAATCACACCCCCCCAACTAGATTTTTGCTAGTCCCTAGCAAAATATGCGAAAAATTCGGATAAAATTGAAAACCGCCATAAATGCTGCTCGACCCTCCGCTCGAAGCTCCGGTGATCCGCCGTACAACGCCGCCCATGCCATCCCGTAGCCACCCTCCGCCTTCGGCCACGACACCGTCGGAGGCTGCCACCGTCGCCACCTGAGCCTCCAGTGGAATTCCCCACCCTTAGTCGAGAACGCCGCCACTCTCCTGTGACCTCTTCCCTCTTCCCGCTGCCACCCCCCTGAGCCACCGTCGATAGCCCTGCCGCTCCGCTGTGTCACCCCCTCTGCAGTCACCGCCGTCACCCGCCGCTGTCGCCGCCCCACCGCCGCTGTCCCCGACGAGCCCGCCTCCCTCCTAGCACCGCCCCGAGCCCCGAAGCGCCGGCGAAGTCACCCCCGAAGCCCGCTTCGCCCCTCGAGCTCCACCGGAGCTCCTCCGTTCTCCGCTCTTCCGACGAGCTCCCACGAACGCCTTGCCGTCGTTCCAATCGCCGCCGCTGCCAGCTTGGCCGCCACCGTCGACAAGCGTGAGACCCCCCCAGTTCGCTGCATTCTGAGAACGAAGGGGTACGATGGCACACTCGTAAATTTCGAAGTAATTTCGTAATTCCGAATTTTTATTAATTAATAAATAGGTTTTATGGTTTTAAATTCATAACTAATAATATAAGGGTCAGAAAAATATGAGACCACCTCTAGAAAATCAGAAATGACATTCTGGACCCAATGGCACTAGTTTCGTCTCAATCCGATGTTTAGTTTTTCCAGAATTAATTTTTAAGCCTAAAAGTTAAATACGTTATTTTCGATTAAAAATCCGTAACTTGTTATTTTCACGTACAATTATATGTGATAAAAATATATGTTAAAGTACTCTCCGAGACGGCCATTTTGACAGTTCATTTGCAACTTTTCGATACTGATTGCACCCAGAAGAAATGTTTGAATAATTACGTCACAAATTAAAAATTAGTTTTTAAATTTCTTTTGAGCTCTTAACAATTATAAAAATTACTATAGCTTTCAGAAAATTATTTCCTCTTGCCGTAAAATTATTTTCATCATATCTAGTCTATAGAAAAATTTAGAACGCTTTCCAACACTGTTTCAATCGTTTATAAAATCAAACACGTTAAGTTAAATAGGTAGAAAATAGGTGTTCTGTAACCGATTGTTCTTGTGTTTTGCAGGTACAAATTCTTGTGCTCAGCTTCCGTGGAAGCCTTAGATTCAATTCCGGCTTGCTACGTCAATCTCGAAATCTGTAAGTCACGACTAATTCTAAAATTAGAAAATTAGTTAGTGTCCCCGTATGTACTTAGGAACACTATCTATAGCCTCCGAACGGCTATTTGACTTGAACTGAACTAGAGACCTAATCTAATAGGGAAGTAATCAACTACAGATTACTTCGCCAACTTTCAACTTTGGTGGTTATAGCACACAACCATCAACTGGAGTAAATTGTGTGCTAAACAGTACTTCTACATGCTCGAAGCATGTAATCAGTATTACCGTCGTTGGACTTGTCTTTATCCTCAGTTCGTTTTGGCACAGTCAGCTTTGGAATGAGTTACCACCCTCTGGTTTTCAATGAAAAAGTCAACCAGTGGACTTGGGTTGACTAACATGTGATACACCGTATGGAACATCTTGTGAAACTTGTTGTGGAATATCTTGTGGAATATCTGGTGGAACATCTCATGAAACATCTTGTGGAACATCCCGTATAAACATGAACATAGAACACTTGACACATCACTGGGGTTTTTGGGGTAACTCATAGTTTGAGAGAGTATGTGAGTGACTGGAGTTCAATCTTCCCGTCCTGCTGCCTGTGTTTCAGCATACCGTCCTGCTGCCTGGTGTTTCAGAGTGTTTTCTCACTACAAACACGTTGACCGTGGACAACCCGGTCAACGAGGTCAAGGGGCCCGCTTGGGTCCCTCGGGTGTGTCGAGTCGGTGCAGACGAGACGCGAGTCGGAACTGCAGACGACGTGGAGCGCGTCGGCTGGGCCGAATCGGGGTCCTCGGTCGTTGGTAGGGCGAGGGGAAGCCTCGGCCCGGGTTGAGACGCTCGGCCTCGGTCGGATGTGCTCGGCCTCGGCGGTCGGACGACGAGGGGTAGCCTCAATCGTCCAGCTGGTTGCGCGGTCGGCGAGGGGCGGAGGGGAAGCCTTGGCCCGTGAATCGGATGTCCTCCTGCGTAGACGAGAACGCTCGACAGGGGGCCGGACCTTGGTTCTGGTCAAATCCCCTCTGATGCCTAAGTCAGACAGTGATCTGAAAGAGGAGGCCCGGCGGAGACGGTACGACTCGAGAGGAGATCGGAACGGCGTCTCACGGCACGAGCGGGGGAGGATGGAGATGAAATGGGGGAACTAGGTCGTTGATGGAGTACCTTAGGTTTTAGATACCTGAGATGCGGTCCTTTGTCCTGTCGTCCTTCTAACCCTTTTATAGACCTCCCGCCGTGATTGCCCCCAACCCACGTCGCTCGTCTGCCCTTGATCGTGCCCCCTCAATCCGCCCCCCCATCGCCGCTCCCTGCGCCATGCCAGCACCTCCCCATAACAGCCATTAAGTGGCCACGGGATCGGGGGAACGGTTATCGCTGGAGCGGGTGAGTGACTCGTGCGTCATCGGGGCCAGGTCGGATCGACATTTGGGGGCCCTCTATGGGGCTTTTCCGGGCGGGCCTGATCGCGTAGATGGGCTTCCGATCGGCGGTCGGGCACCCAGGCTTGTATCTTTCGGGCTTCGTTCGGTGGGCTGTGCTTTTGGGTCTATGTTGTTGGGCCTTCGTAAAATAGACGTATCAATTGCCCCCATCGGTGGGGCCGATCGGCCTTGGCCGGTTCGGTTCGACCGATGTGACTCCTGGGGTTCCGAGTGGCGCGTCAGTCGAGGTGTGGTTATAAATGAAGGTAATGATGAGGCGGATCGATTGGACTTCCTTTGGCGCCGATTTCGAAACGCCGCCGGTTCTCCGAGGCCTGTCAGGCGCTTTGGATTCGCCCCTGGGTCTGGTATATAAGATCCCCGGTTGTGTGGATTCCAATTTCTTCCTTGCTCTTCCCTCTGTCTTTGCTTTCCGCAACTTGGAGTTTCCCATCGCCTTCGTTTCCTTGTCTTCTCCAAATTAACATAAAAGGTTACTCCTTTCTTATTTTCATATTATGTCTGCTCTTAGGATAGGTGGTTCCGGCCAAGGGGCGAGGGACCCTCCTGAGTCGAGGCGGGGCGGGCCCCGGCTTGTGGGATCAGGTTCCTCCTCTGGGAGTCGTTCCTTTCGAGATAAGGGGAAGGGGAAGCTCTTCCCGGAGTACGTCGGCAATGACGTGGCGTCGGCTACCGTGCGGCTTAATGTACCCCCGGTTATCCTCCGAACGCCGTCGGGGACTCCTCCTTCAGTGGCCACGGAGATCCGGGAGAGGTATCTTTGCTACCCGTACGATGTTCGAGTTCCGTTCATCGACGAGCGGATCTGCCTTCCGAGGAGCAACGAGGTCGGCGTTTACGTCGAGATGTTCCACCTGGGCCTTCGTTTTCCGCTCAATCCCTTCCTCATCCAGGTCATGGAGTATCTCATGGTGCCCCTTTGCCAGTTCACCCCCTGTTCGATTGCGGTATTGACGGGCTTCGTGATGCTCTGCTATACCCGTGGTCTGGAGCTGTCTCTCCCCCTTCTCTTTTACTTTTATCGGATCCAAACGGTCGGCCCCGGGTCATGGTTGCAACTCCGAGCCCGCTCGAGGAGGGAATGCCTGATCAGTCTACCCCGCTGGTCGGGGGATTGGAGTTCAGATTATGTCTTCGTGGTTTTCCTGGAGGGTGCCCAAATTCTGACAAGCTGGGGCGGGTCGGTCCGGCCCGACTCAACGCTAGCCCTCTCTGAGGCGGAGCTGGCGGCCGCCGCGCTGCTGTCGACCCTCCCCTTGGAGGAGAAATCCATCTGGTCTTTGTTAGACGACCTAATCTTGAAGGCCGTCTTGTGGTCTCCGGGTAGGTCGCTTTTTCAGTCCTGGGTCGCCCCGTAGCTTACCCTGATTTCGGTTTCCCTTGCAGGAATGGCTGGTCGCGAGTTCACCCGTGATGTTGATGAGCTGATCCGTCGCGGAGCCGCTCGGAGCCGGGGTAGTACCTCCGGAAGGGCGCCTCGGCGAACCGTTGAGGAGGAGGTGCGCCGAGCCGAGCCCCCCGTGGGCAGGGTGGTGGCCGTGCCTCCCGCCTCTTCTTCTGGCGATCTCCTCCCCGGGGGGGGGGGGGGGGTCGCGAGGGCCGTATCCGTCCCTCCAGCCCAAGTGGCGGGGGGTAACGACGGGCCCGGTGCAATCCCTCCTGCACTTGGCGTCTCCCCTCTCGTCCCCGAGGGTGGAGATGGTGTGGGGCGGAAACATTCCCCTTCGGTGCCTGCCGAGCCTCGCGGAGGGAAAAGGAGGAAGGGAGATGTGGATCCCTCCAGTCCGGTGTGCTCTGCGCCTCCGGTGGCGACCACCGGGGATCTTCCGGTGGCCCTGACAGCCACCCCCATCGCAGCGTCCCCGCCTATATCTCCGGGGATCGGAACCCTGTTGTCGAGCAATATGGCTTCCCTCGATGTCACCCCCGGGAGTTCGGTGTTTGTCGACCGAGCCTTGGCCCAACAGGTTGCTGAGGGCTCCGTCCTTCCTCGGGACCGCAGTCTCCTCGAGAAGATCCCTGCCGACAAGGTGTCGGACTCCTTGGTCTGGACCCTCCAACAGGTTCGGCTATTCTGCAGTCCTTCCCTTCCTTTCACTCTCTTCTTGGCTCATGTCTCGTCTTTCAGGGTTCAACGCTCGCTGTTGAGTTGCAGCGTCGAGCCGTCCGTTTGAGGGAGCTGGAGGAGTCCTCTGTGAGGGCCCACGAGAGGGCCGGGGCAGCGGAGGTAGCTATGACGGAGGCTCAGATGGAGTCTCGGCATCTCAAGCTTCGTGTTGCCGAGCTGGAGGGACGAGTGGGTGACCTCCAGGGAAAGTTGGAGGACGCCCGGCAGTCAGCTGAGGAAGCGGCGGAGTCGTTCCGCCTGGAGAGGGAGGAGCTTCAGAGGGAACTGTCGGATCGGCGTCAGGTGGCGCGGCTTGCGGAGGAGGTGGAGAGGGGTGTCGTCGGGACCCTGGGGGAGAAGATCTTCGAGGTTCTCAGGGAGGCCTTCGGTACGTATGAAGACCTCATCGCCCCTCGGATTGTCGAAGTCGTCCAGTCTTCCTTCCGGGATTGTGCGGAGCGCGTTCGGCAAGCTCCCCCGCTTGTCGATCCCCCTCGCTCCGAGCAGGGCGAAGCGCCCGAGGATGTGTCCTCTCGAGCCCGGGCTCCCTAAGTCATCCCTCCTGGCCTTATCCTCAAATTTTTTAGCATCCGCTTCGCTTTGGGCCAGTCTACTTGAAATGGATCCCTGCCCCTGCTATCTCCTTCGGCTTCGCTATCGACTCCCCGCTTCAGAGCCAATAATTGCTGGTTGCATGGATGTTCGCTGAGGCCGGCAACTTTGGGTCCTTAGCCAACAAATTTCGCTCTGTCGGTGTTGTTGGTAACAACGATCTATGAACTTCGTGTTTGATGATAACAAACGTGTGTGAACGTTTTAACGTGTGTGTTAAGTGTTTCAGGAGAAATCCTCACATATGATGGGAGATAGGCCTTATGAAATCCTCACAAAAGCTTTTCTTTCAAGGTCCAACCTGTGTGCACTTACGCATTAAGAAAAACCTGGTCCTTATTTTTAAGTGGAGGTGTGGACACTTGTTTTGGTGTGGACACTTGTTTTTTAAAAAAAAACTTGTTTCCAATAGCCTGTGTGCACTTACGCATTAAGAATAAGGCCCAGGTTTATATGTGTTTGAACCTTAATCAAAAACAAAACAATGTGTGCACTTACGCATTAAGAAAATTGTGTGTCCAAACTGTGTGCACTTCTTAAAAAAAACTAAGGAATAAATCCTACAGGCCGCACCCTCTCAAAAAAAAGAGCCGAATTTTTTTTTTCAATAGGTATTAATTATTTTCTTTGCAGCCGCAAGGTTTTTTAGCCTAAGAGAGAGAAGGTCAAAGGTTTTTGTTGGAGCTGCAAACAAATAAAAGGCGCATTCATTGTTTTCTTTGGGGCGCCGGCCTTAAAACATCAAAAAAAAGGAGCCGCATTTTTTTGTTGCAAAAACCAAAGGCGCCCAATCAAATGTGAGAGAGAGACAGCCAAAATTGTTTCCCATAGCCTGCATCATCTCCAAGCAACGCAGAAAAAACCCCAAGAGCCGAAGTTGTGAAGGGATTCTTCTCCTCTCATTTTCGATTCGAAAATTGTGTGTTCTCTGTCAACAGGCCGAATCAACCCCTCATAGACAAAGTCTATTTTGTTCTCCTATTCTTTGTTTTCTTTGATTGCAGGTTGCTATTTTTGGTGTTGGGCCAACAAAAAGGAGCACACATCTATCTCTCCCATACACAGAGTTTTGAGAGGAGCCATTCTTTTATCTTCTTATATCTCCAAGCTCCTCCTTTGTTTTTTTTGTTGTTGATCCTAAGACCCAGCTCCTGGCCGCACTTTGGTGTTGGATAAAAATAAAATAAAAACTTAGTTGTTTTTTTGCAGGTACAAAATTCGAAGAGCAGCAAGAAAGTTTCAGGTGCAATATTGTGAAGGGTTTTGTTCTTCTGTGTCTTAAGGAGCGCCGCACAACAAAACTCCATAGAGCCAATCAAATATTTTCAGGAGCCTTGCGCAAGTTTCATCGAGAGGGGAGCCAGACTATTGAGGGGACATCAGAGACTACATCTACGTCAGACGAGATCTGACCCGTGCTGATTGACGAGGACATCGCCGCTACACAAACTGAGATTCCTAAACTCTATTTATCATTATTTTGTGTAGTTGTTGAAATAGATCCTCGTAGGGGAAACTTTACCTTTTGTGTTATTATTTTGGGGACCTGACGACTTGGGAGTCGTCACGGAGGGAGAGCATCTGACTAGATTGAGAGTGTAGGGCACGTGGTGTGCGTACGAGCTAGGTGAGAGTAGAATTGAGATCTTAACTCATTGTAGCTGTACAGGATTACACATCTATCTAGTATTTGCTTTCGGGGGCTGGAGTAGGTCGTGGGGACGACCGAACCAGGGTATATCTGTGCGTATTCTGTGATTGCTATTTTATTGCCCTGTCTGTGCCTATAACTGCGTGGGATTGTTCGTGGGTTGCACGAATATTTTTATTAGCCTATTCACCCCCCCTCTAGGCTACGATCCTGATCCAACAAGTGGTATCAGAGCCAGTTTAGAGGATCTAGTCTAGTTTTTTTTATGACCATGAATATATCTGATTGTGCTTTTGCTGAAGGTCAGTCTATAGCCCGTCCCCCTAAGTTTAACGGTGTAGACTTTGCTTATTGGAAGGCTAGAATGAAAATCTATCTAGTGTCTGTAGATTATGATGTGTGGGATATTGTTGAAAATGGTTATAGTCTACCCACTATTAAAATTGAAGACACTGTTATGATTAAGCCTAAAGACAAGTGGGATTTAGCTGATAAGAAACTGTATACTCTTAATGGTAAAGCTATGAATGCGCTTATATGTTCTCTTGATAAATCTGAGTTTAATCGTATCTCACATTATCTAACTGCGCAGGAAATCTGGCATACTCTGGAGGTGACACACGAGGGAACATCGCAAGTGAAGGAATCCAGACTTGCGTTGCTGAGCACAGAATACGAGAGCTTCCGCATGCTACCAACAGAATCTGTGAAAGAGATGTTTGCGAGGTTCACGGACATCGTCTACAAATCTAGTTCCCTCGGTAAGCCATACTCTAGCCATGAACAGGTACGAAAGATCTTAAGGGCGCTACCGAGCTCGTTCAGGCCTAAAGTCACCGCTATTCAAGAAGCCAAGGACTTGTCAACAATGAAAGTGGAGGACTTGATAGGCAACCTGATGTCACACGAGCTTGAGTTGCTGAGTATAGAAGCCAGAGAGAAACCTGAAGAGAAGACCAAAGCTACCAGTAGCTCTTCAAGCTAACGATGAAGATCTTGATGAAGAGCAAGCCCTAATGGTCAGAAACTTCAGGAGATACATTCAGACTGATCAAGGAAGAGCTGAGATGGGAAAAATGTTTATTCGTTCTAATAATTCTAATTTTGGTAGAAATTCCTATGATCAGAAAGCTATTAATAGAAGTGAATGTTTTAAATGCAGGAAGAAAGGGCACCACATAAAAGATTGCCTACAACAACACACAGCTCAAGTTGCAAAAGGAAAAACGAAAGTGCAGACGTGTGATATGGATAGCGAAGCTGAGGAGGAGGATGAGGAACATGAAGCTCACTCATGCATGGCATTGATGGCCAAACAAAATGAGGTAGAATCTCCCACTAAAGCTGAATTTTTAGAAATTTGTAAAGGAATGCAACATAGAATTGATGAGCTAGAAGCTGATGTGGAATGTTATAGGAATGATAATTTTGATATGCAACAAACTGAGTATGACATGTCTATAGAAATGAAAAATATTAAACAAGAGCTTGTTGCATGCAAAACTACCATTACTATGTTAGAAAAGGAAAAAGCTAGCTTGTCTGAAAAAACTGATTGTCTTTCATGTCCCTCTTTATTAAAGGATATTAGCATGTATAAGCTAGATAAGACAAATCTTGAAGTTGAAAATGAATTGCTTTCTGAAAAGATTAACATGCTAAATCTTGAACTTAAAGGAAAAATGAGAGATTTTGAAAAGAAAGAAGAGGAAAACAAGCGAGCTTTCGTTAGTAAATGCACTTTGCTTGTGAACGAAAATGATCACTTGAAATCCAAAGTTGCCAGTTTAGAATTGTCATTAAAGAGATTTTCCATTGGTAAACAAAATTTGGATATTATTCTTGGAAATCAAATTTATGGCAATAATAGGCGAGGACTACGATATGGTCTTAGAAATGTTGAAAAATCAAAATATAGAAAAGTTCACATTGAATCAACAAAGGTTGGAAATTTTCATGCTAAGTGCTTTACATGTGGATGCGTTGGTCATACTTCATATCATTGCAATTATAGGAACAAAAATATTAAGTTCAAACAAATATGGGTTCCTAAATCTTTGATGACTAACGTGAGTGGACCTTGTTGGATTCCAAGGTCACACACGACACCTCTTTTGTAGGTGGATCGAAATTTGACGAGGAGCGATAAATTGAATGTCTCATTACTTTTTAGCTCCTTGGTCAAACGGCGACGCGAAGGTATATCTCATTCTTTGAACTTAATGAATATCTTCATAGTTTGTTTTGTGTGTGCGTGACTTTCTTTGTTTGTGTGCTAGTAGTTGCATTGTTGTGTGCATGATTTTTTTTTTGTTTGTGTGATTGCATCTCATGCTTGCTTTAGTACTTCATGCATTTTATATTTTTTTTAAAAAAAACTGAAAAACTGAAAATAAAAAAAAATGGTGCTTAAATGTGTATCTTTTCTCTTTGATTCATTATTGAAGTATGCACGGATGATTTTCATATCTATGTAGAAATTGGTGTATTATTACTTTTGCTACATGCGTATGTTTATCTTTCTAAATATTCATGGCATGTCCAATGACTGAGAATAGCTTGATTTCTACACCACCTACTTCACTTCCACATGAATTACTATTGTTGCACATTTGGAGATATTGTTTATGAAGTATGGAATGTGAATGTAGGAGGAAAAGTTAACTGAATATCTAAGGGATATGATATACCTTGCCATGGATAAAAATTGAGCAAAAGAAATTTTTGGTATAAGTATTGTAAGAAAAAAAATGTGAAAACAAAAGATAATTGCTCCGTATGGAAAATGGATACAATCCTTGGCAACGGTATTACCCACGAGTATCCAACATAAGCTATATGGGTAAACTTTAGCGTTGGTGTATTTACTCGTCAAGCAATGCCACCCCCACATCTAAGAGTCCTTATAGGCTATGTTTTGGGGTGTGGTAACTTGAACTCATTTTTAATGAGGTGGGAAAAATCAATCCTAGGTGATAGAATGTTATTTGGAAAATGTGGATTGGTTCCGGTTGACTTTCTTAATGATTCTCCCTATGTGCTTCAATTTTAATCATCACACGTACACGTTGGTGTTGAATTCTTCGTTGTTTAATTTCATTGGATTTTGACTTGATTATTATATGAATGTATTCATGCAATTGTTGGTAATGGTAAATAATACTCTCTTTTTGCATGATATATAATTTTGACTTCGTGCTTTGACTTTTGATGATAACAAAGGGGGAGAAAATTGGGATGATTACGATTTGGTATATGTCATATGACTTGGTATTTGGTATTTATATGTGTTTGATTAAGGGGGAGCGTTAATGAAAATAGGGGGAGCATGCGCACTACATTTCATCTCATACTTTCACACACACTACTTGGAAGGCTAATGTTCAAATCTTATACTTAGTTTGTTATCATCAAAAGGGGGAGATTGTTGGTAACAACGATCTATGAACTTCGTGTTTGATGATAACAAACGTGTGTGAACGTTTTAACGTGTGTGTTAAGTGTTTCAGGAGAAATCCTCACATATGATGGGAGATAGGCCTTATGAAATCCTCACAAAAGCTTTTCTTTCAAGGTCCAAACTGTGTGCACTTACGCATTAAGAAAAACCTGGTCCTTATTTTTAAGTGGAGGTGTGGACACTTGTTTTGGTGTGGACACTTGTTTTTTAAAAAAAACTTGTTTCCAATAGCCTGTGTGCACTTACGCATTAAGAATAAGGCCCAGGTTTATATGTGTTTGAACCTTAATCAAAAACAAAACAATGTGTGCACTTACGCATTAAGAAAATTGTGTGTCCAAACTGTGTGCACTTCTTAAAAAAAACTAAGGAATAAATCCTACAGGCTGCACCCTCTCAAAAAAAAAGAGCCGAATTTTTTTTTTCAATAGGTATTAATTATTTTCTTTGCAGCCGCAAGGTTTTTTAGCCTAAGAGAGAGAAGGTCAAAGGTTTTTGTTGGAGCTGCAAACAAATAAAAGGCGCATTCATTGTTTTCTTTGGGGCGCCGGCCTTAAAACATCAAAAAAAAAAGGAGCCGCATTTTTTTGTTGCAAAAACCAAAGGCGCCCAATCAAATGTGAGAGAGAGACAGCCAAAATTGTTTCCCATAGCCTGCATCATCTCCAAGCAACGCAGAAAAAACCCCAAGAGCCGAAGTTGTGAAGGGATTCTTCTCCTCTCATTTTCGATTCGAAAATTGTGTGTTCTCTGTCAACAGGCCGAATCAACCCCTCATAGACAAAGTCTATTTTGTTCTCCTATTCTTTGTTTTCTTTGATTGCAGGTTGCTATTTTTGGTGTTGGGCCAACAAAAAGGAGCACACATCTATCTCTCCCATACACAGAGTTTTGAGAGGAGCCATTCTTTTATCTTCTTATATCTCCAAGCTCCTCCTTTGTTTTTTTTGTTGTTGATCCTAAGACCCAGCTCCTGGCCGCACTTTGGTGTTGGATAAAAATAAAATAAAAACTTAGTTGTTTTTTTTGCAGGTACAAAATTCGAAGAGCAGCAAGAAAGTTTCAGGTGCAATATTGTGAAGGGTTTTGTTCTTCTGTGTCTTAAGGAGCGCCGCACAACAAAACTCCACAGAGCCAATCAAATATTTTCAGGAGCCGTGCGCAAGTTTCATCGAGAGGGGAGCCAGACTATTGAGGGGACATCAGAGACTACATCTACGTCAGACGAGATCTGACCCGTGCTGATTGACGAGGACATCGCCGCTACACAAACTGAGATTCCTAAACTCTATTTATCATTATTTTGTGTAGTTGTTGAAATAGATCCTCGTAGGGGAAACTTTACCTTTTGTGTTATTTTTTTGGGGACCTGACGACTTGGGAGTCGTCACGGAGGGAGAGCATCTGACTAGATTGAGAGTGTAGGGCACGTGGTGTGCGTACGAGCTAGGTGAGAGTAGAATTGGGATCTTAACTCATTGTAGCTGTACAGGATTACACATCTATCTAGTATTTGCTTTCGGGGGCTGGAGTAGGTCGTGGGGACGACCGAACCAGGGTATATCTGTGCGTATTCTGTGATTGCTATTTTATTGCCCTGTCTGTGCCTATAACTGCGTGGGATTGTTCGTGGGTTGCACGAATATTTTTATTAGCCTATTCACCTCCCCTCTAGGCTACGATCCTGATCCAACAGGTGTCGCCCTAGTTTCTGTTGGGGACGAACTTTGTTGTCCGTCGAGGGTGGATTATTTGTTGAGAGGTTCCCTCAGTCTTCGATTCCCTGTAAATAAGACACACTTTTGTACCTTGGTTAACTGTTATAAACGAAATTGACTTACTCGGACTTCCCGCGTATTTTGCTTTGCTGCATCGTCCTCGGCCTAGGACTGGTTGACGCCCGAGCTGGCTGGGGGAATTGCCTCCGGATTTACGAGCGATGGAGTCGGTCGGCGAGGGTGAAGCTCCCTGGCTTAGGACCGGTCGGCGTCCGCGCTGGCTGGGGGAATTGCCCCCAGACTTATGAGCGCAGGAGTCGGTCGGCGAGGGCAAAGCTCCTCGGCTTAGGACTGGTCGGCGTCCGCGCTGGCTGGGGGAATTGCCCCCAGACTTCTGAGCGCAGGAGTTGGTCGGCGAGGGCAAAGCTCCTCGGCTTAGGACCGGTCAGCGTCCGCGCTAGCTGGGGGAATTGCCCCCAGACTTCTGAGCGCAGGAGTCGATCGGCGAGGGCAAAGCTCCTCGGCTTAGGACCGGTCGGCGTCCGTGCTGGCTGGGGGAATTGCCCCCAGACTTCTGAGCGCAGGAGTCGGTCGACGAGGGCGAAGCTCCTCGGCTTAGGACCGGTCGGCGTCCGCGCTGGCGGGGGGGATTGCCCCCAGACTTATGAGCGCAGGTGTTGGTCGGTGAGGGCGAAGCTCCCCCTCCCCCTCTAGTGAGGCGGCGGTCTTCATTCTTTTGCACCCTTAGTGAAACGTCGATTCCGTCGAAGATTAAGAAAAGACAAAAGGGAATGCAATTGTACTCTTAAGAGTCCTGTCGGACTAGTACATTTGGAGGAAAGGAAACAGGGAATAAAGCTAGACAGAGGGATGTAAACCTAGATAATCCCCCCGGACTAGGCTACGACTGGGGGGAGAGAGCTCGCCCGCTCACTCTATGATGCGGAGGGGGTCCTTGGATGGTGTTGATCTTCTTCCCCTTGTCCGGCTGCATGGAGGTCCCTTCCCCGTGGGCCGGCTCGTCGGCTAAACTCCTGACGTGCCCCCGGCTCATCAGCTTCTCAATGTCCTTCTTTAAGTGCCAGCAGTCTTCAGTGTCGTGGCCATTGTCTTTGTGGTACTTGCAGTACTTCTCCCCGCTCTTCCCACCTCTTTTTGCCTTTGGTGGGGGGCGATCGGCGCGCTCTTCCTTCTGTACTTGAGCGAGGACGGCGTCTGGTGTAACTACCCTAGTGTGTAAATACTTAGTAACCATTAAATTGACCCAAGTTTCTCGTACATGTGCACACCAATCCCGGGGAATGGAGAGATTTGCAAATTGCCCCTCGATTTTTCATTTATACCCAAATGAGGGTATCATTGAAAGTTTGGGCTTAAGGCAAATTTCTTTAAGTTGAGGGGTTATTGTGCAAAAAGGGAAGTGGGATATTTGCAATGGCAAACTTGTAATCAAACAAGCAAGTTGGAAGGTTTTTTTTTCAAAAAAAAGAGAGAGAGAAAAAAAAAGAAGAAAATGAAAAATGAGTAAGGCACCATGCCATGGCTAGTACACCTAACCCTCCACCCCTCTCCACCTAACCCCACACCATACCCCCCCTCCTCCATACTCTTTAAACCCCTTCCAACTCCCCCCTCTCCCCATTTTTCAGCATCATGGCCGAAATTCCCTAGAAAAAGAAAAAAAAAAGAAGGGAGAGAAGAAAGAAGAGAGGAAGAAGAGGAAGAAGAGGAAGAAGAAGAAGAAGAAGAAGAAGGGAGAAGCCAAGCTTAAGGAGACCCTATTTCCGATTCTAGGCATCTCTTGAAGCTCCAAAAGAGGTAGGAACTTCTCACCTCTCCCTCTAGTTATAGGTGATGGAAAGAAGCTTGTATGTTTGGGTTTTCTTCGAAATTTGGGAAGAATGTTGTAGAGCTAGGATTCTTGTTGCATGCTTGACAATTTGCTGAAACTTTGGATAAGTTCTGGGATTAAATGGCTATTAGGAATGCTATGAAAATTTTATATGATACTTATCTCGTAGTTATGAGAAACTTTCATGTTCATCACTTTTTCTGATTCGAACTGGAAGTTGGGGTAAAAATTCGAATTGTGCAACTTGCCAGGAACTCTGTCTAGCTGTACACATTTCAGTAAAACAAGCACCACTACCTGCACACATATTAGATTTTGTTGATTTTAGTCTTGTTGGAAAGATAACAAGATTTTCTCAAAGTCTTTCGCGATTCTTATGTCGAAATTCTGGCTATAATATGCCCAAATTTGGCTTTGAACACAGACACAGAAATCTGTCTGCAGAACAGTTTTGACACCCTTTACCAAATAATTCACTATAAATCCAATACTTCATATTTTTGTCTGAAATTTTATGGGTGAACTCAGAACTATAATATATCCAACTTTTATTCTTTGAGATTTGTCAAATTCTCAAAAAAAATGGGTTAAAAATGCTGTTTTTCTATCTGTTCATGCAATTTCAGTATGTTGAAGGGTGTTGGGTGAAATTGGACTTGTATGATATTGCTAATTTTTCACTCCCAATGCATGAATGATGTTGATGCATGTATGTAAGATTAGTTATGCTATTTGTTACAAAAATTTGTGACATGATTCTCTTCTTTTATGTGGCGCTCATTATATGTTTGTTAAAATGCCTGAATGAACTTAAGATTGAAGAAACTTGGAAAATGGCATTGTTAATTGTGTGACATGTATTACCCACGAGGAATTGTATATGATCAATGAGGTTATGATACATGGCTTATGGAGCATGCTAGTTTGTTGTGAATATCTTATGAAAAGAATGAATTGGGACATCATTTACATACGTCATTTTACATTCTCAATACTCTAGGTTTAATGATTAGTTAAAAGACAACCTAGGGTGTTCTCGTTCCACTCGAAGTGGGTGAGTGCCCTAGGAGGGGTTGGGGAAACCAAGGTAACGAGTGAGCATGCGGGGGATGGACTGCTGAGTTGTGGGCCACTCCCGACGAGCCCTCAGTGGCGGGGAGTTGGTGCGGTTGTGGTTGAGGTTGGTTGTGTTGGTGAACGGCTTCTTTCGTAAGAGCTTGTCTCGGGAAGTCGTAGCATTCCACCCACTTTACCGGGTGAGGTCCAGTCCCCGATGTCTGACCCGTTACTGAGGTTTCGAATTCATGCATGAAAACTAACCTATAAAGAAAAAAAACAGTAACTCTGGAATGTGATGCCTTTTCCTTTGTTGTGATTCCTTGTTGTGCACTATGATTAGAGTAGTAGAGTTGTGGAGTTCCTACTGGGCACGCTGTGACGTGTCCTCCCCCCTACAGGTCCAGGCACTGGTTCTCTGGCGGCGGGCCCGGGAGTGGAGACCCCGGAGGGCAGCTCGTCTCAGCAGGGTCCGTAGTGTTATGGTCAGTGTGGGTCGCGTGGTGTAGGTTTGGGTTGTGTGTGTGTGATGAACGTAGTGTTGTACCCCTGTTCCCTTGTACCCCGTAGGGTTGAGTTGTACTTTTGTGGGAGCTTTTGCTGTTGGGGTTGTACGGTGGACTTGTGCAGTACTGGCCATGTAGTAGCGGTGCTCTGTGACTCTTGGATGTTCTGTTCGTCGTATTTTACCTTACTGCCTGTGTTGTAGTGTCTTGTACTATCTTTCTGTGTTGGAGCTGTACTGTCCTTCTAACCCTTTTATAGACCTCCCGCCGTGATTGCCCCCAACCCACGTCGCTCGTCTGCCCTCGATCGTGCCCCCTCAATCCGCCCCCCGTCGCCGCTCCCTGCGCCATGCCAGCACCTCCCCATAACAGCCATTAAGTGGCCACGGGATCGGGGGAACGGTTATCGCTGGAGCGGGTGAGTGACTCGTGCGTCATCGGGGCCGGGTCGGATCGACATTTGGGGGCCCTCTATGGGGCTTTTCCGGGCGGGCCTGATCGCGCAGATGGGCTTCCGATCGGCGGTCGGGCACCCAGGCTCGTATCTTTCGGGCTTCGTTCGGTGGGCTGTGCTTTTGGGTCTATGTTGTTGGGCCTTCGTAAAATAGACGTATCACCTGGGTTTTGGCAAAATAATGTCCTGCTGCCTGTGTTTTTGGCATTCGTCTGGGTCGCGCCCAGGCAAGAGATGGACTTGATGGTCACATATTGTACTCTCCTACTTGAGTCACGTAGTGTAGTTACTTTTGCACAGTCACTTTTACTTTACGCATTAAAGTCACCTCTACTTTACGCATTACACGCACTTTACTTACTACACTTATGCAGTCACAGTACTTTACTTGTCGTACTTTTAGCTACAGCAGTAACACGTTTCACTTGTTCAGTCTGCTTTACACTTGCACTACCACAGTACAGTTGTTCTCTCCTTTCAGTTCTGTTTATTTTTACTACTCAGCTGTGTACAGTTGTTGCCCAGTACTTTACTTTTCACGCTGGTCTGCTCATACGTAGTTACTCTTATCATACTTGTACACTGCTTCTTTTCTATATTTAGAATTGTTGTGACTTACCTACGGTTCCATCTCCGTGGCACCGCAGACGACGTAATATGGGGGTAGATGCTCTTGAGCTAATAGCGCCAGAGTTCGATCGCAGCTTCCAGAGCTATTTTCAGCTGTGTACTGTTTTTTCTTTCATGTATATTTGTTGGGAAATCTTGTATACGGATTGTAATAATTGGACAATATTTGAGTATTTTTGTACATCTCTGCATCGTGGCTATTTTGGTTTCACTGGTAACCTGCAGGACCTGCGCAAATATCAAAAAGTAACGGGGCCCCAGGAGCGGATCGTTACAATATGAATTGTTAGAAACCTTCACTACATCACTTCTACGTAGTGAGTAATGAAGTTAGGGGCAATTGTTATGCATAGATATCCAAACTAATGCAAAAATGACGGACACCAATGAAGAATGATAAAAGAGGCCTCGGCCTATTTGAGTGGGCTTCGGCCTAAGGTTGGTATGTTTAAAGCTGGTTTGGGAGCAAAGGCTCACGTGGATACGCATTGGGGTCTGCGGCCTTTGACTAATAGCATCAAGCCTGTTTAGGTCAAAACGGGCTCAGACCCATCCGAGATAACTACTCTAAGTTAGAAGAGTTCTATGCAGAATAGAACTTTGCAAGGTGGTTAAAGCGGTTAAGGAGAATATAAATATATCATCTGTGTTGCAATAACAATAATGTTGAACACACACACACACACACACACACACACACACACACACACACACACACACACACACACACACACACCAACACCAACACCAACACCAACACCAACAACAAATCAGGATGATGGGCGACTTTCCTCTGGCAGCGGCAATTGCAACTAGGGTTGCGTTAATCTCTCCAGCGGGATGCCCTCCTGACGACGGCAAGAGCCCTCTCTCTGGCGAGGTAGATGGCCTATCGGGAAACCACCTTGTGGGTTCGAAAGGAGAAGATATCCCTCATGTCGAGGGGGATCCCCATCGTTGGGATCCATCGTTGGGAGTCACCGTCGATCTCCTCGACGGGCAGCAGTGCTCAGGGACTTCGCTGTTGGCAGATCCAAACAGATCTGGGAGAATCAGCAGCACTAGTTGAGAGAGTCTCCGGTGCACCACCAATGACGGTTGGCGGGGAAGACAAGGGCGATATACGATCGTTGCCGGCGGTGGCTACGGTGCGCTCTCCTTGGACATATCGTCGTAGAAGTAGCAGACTGTTGTGGAGTTAAAGGAGACCATAGGGTGGTGGGTGGCATCGACAGAGCGCACTGGGGAAAGGTTGGGGTCGGGGAGTCGTCGGAACACGGTGTAGCTGGGCAGGACTCTGTTTCATGGGAAGTCGGAAGGAGCTCTGCTTCCAAAGGGAGCATGGCGATGGTCTCGATGGTGGGAAGCGGGAAATGTAACGGAGGGAACAAAGCTGTGGGTCCGTCGGCATTTGGGATCAACATATGCGACGGAGTTGAGAGAGGAGCTGCTCACGTTGCCGACGGAAGCATGGGTGCACATGAAGAAGCTGGAAAGAGGGGAAGTGATGCAGGGATCCATACATGTCAACCTAGAATTAAAAACCTCGCATTATTGCATAGGCCACAGCAAGGTATGGTCCCCTTGACGAGTCCTTTTTCTGCTTTATCTAGCTTGAACTTGGGTAATGGTAGCTATGTAGAGAGGTGCACTGCTGGCCCTTCTATGTCAGCTATGAGGCAAGGCTCAGAAGCCAGGGAAGGCTTATAGAGAAATGTTGTGTTTAGTGGGTTATCTAGCCCGAGCAATGAGGCAGTTAATGTGGGCTTTGGCCAATGAAATACCAGTTTGAATGGTATACAGAGTTCAACTCTAGGTGACAATGTAGAGCCTGGTTGGACTACGTAGTAAATTGAAGAGGCAGGAATCAGAAACATTGGGTTCAGAACAATGAAAGTAACAAAATGGACCAAGCTAATTCTGTTGGTATTAAAACTGTTCCAGTGAGTAATACCAAGTTTTCTTATACCCCTATTAGAAATCCCCAAGATCCCTTCACTCCAAAGTTTACTGCTGGAGCTATGCAGATGCGATGGAAAGATGTTTGTTCCATGGGTAAAAGCAAAGATGACGATTGTAGCCTAAACTACATAGCCCCTAGGATTGAATCTCGGGGACGTTTGGTTGCTTGTATAACTAAGGAGGAGATTGCTACTAATGTGGATCTATTGGAAAACACTCTGGTTGGATATGTTCTAGGGAGCATGCCTTACTTCTCATACTTGAAAGCATGTATTACTCGTATGTGGAAACCTGCAGGCGGTCTTCAGGTTTTCTCTCGAGAAAATGGGTTCTTCTTCTTTAAGTTCTCCCTAGTTGATGATTGCAATATAATCCTACATGAGGGGCCTTGGCTATTTGACGGCCGTTTAATTATTCTTCACAAGTGGAGTGCCGATATTTGTATGGGACGTGATCTTTTATCTTCTGTTCCTATTTGGGTACGGTTTCTTACTTTACATTTAAAACTTTGGTGTAAAAATTGTTGAGGGATGTATGCCCTCAGTTCATTTGTATTTGACGTAAATGGATTTTAATATAAGATGTGGATTATTGCATATGATGCAAAAGGTAATAAATATATATTGTAAATTTTTTACGAATATATTTGAAAATAAATGCATAGAAATGAAGAGGATTTTTCCACGAAAGTCAGGGAGTAAATCGCGCTCAAATCGGAGTCCAAACGGGCCCAATAAGTCTATTTAAAAGGAGTTATAAATAGAATACAAACTAGCCCAATAAGAAATAAATCCCAGATTTTTTTGAATTAATAAAAAAATTGCTGCATTAGGCCCGGCCCAAAGGGCCGGGCGTTTATTCTCTCAGGCGCCTGAGTGGGCGCTGGCGCCCACATAGGTGCGTATAAAGCACGCGCCCATGTGGGGCGCTAGCGCCCACCAGGGATGCGCCCTGATGGGCGTGTGACAAAGTGGGGCTCGGGGGGCACGTGCCACGCATGCGCCCTCGTGGATGGGCAAGTTTCAGCATGTTGGGCCCACACGGTGGGCCCCACACACTTAGGGTTTCAAACCCTTGCTAATTTATTTTGGCAGCTACTGTTTTTGCGAAAATACAGTTTTGGGCTCATCTTTGGATGTACGTTTGAGGTGTCAAACGAACTCAGAATTGAGCCCAGTTTGTTTCTATGTGATCATCATGTAGTGCTCTTCGATTTGATAGGTTGTATCACCATTCTTCCTTGCTCCTTATCGGGCTCTAGCAAAGCTACGAAGGAGTTCGGATCGGATCCGAAGTCTTGACGAAGAATCCACTCATGGTGAAATCTTCATCGGCGTGTGGTTGACTCGACGACAAGGGTGTTGCTCGCCTCGGGATGCGGTGCAGTTCGGGAAGCGGTTCGGCTCGGGACGAGGTGCTGCTCGGGAGTGGTTTGGCTTGGGAGAAGCGGCGCGTGGCCAAAGAAATGTTTCCGAAAACCACGCTTCGTATTTTTCGGAAACGAAGTGAAAGGTATGTAGTTTAAATATTCATGCGTTTATAATTGCAAATGTTAGATAGATCTATACTTAGGGGTTGGTCGGACCCAACCCCGGGATAATAGAGATCTTGGCTAGGGTTAAATCTTTTTGGATTAAACTTAAAAATGTTTTAAGTTGATTTTTCTGCTGCTAATTTTGTTTACGTCGTCCGTTCGACTTAGGCAGGACGTCGATTTTATTGCCCTAAGGACCAGATGTCACGCCCCGCTTCCCAAAAATATGGAGGCGAAGCGTGAGAAGGTCCGCTCAGACTTGAAGCTACAAAGCTGCAAGTCCGATAAGCATCAATCAAATTTAAACTGCAGGTCCTTGCAACGTGAACGAAACAAAGATAATAATAATGAAATGAGACAAAAGAGATATCTCAGAATATCCATAAAATAAGTTTCAACATCACAGAACAAGCCACCAGGCTAGAAAGAAAAAGAGTCTAAAGGCCCAAACATGGCCAACAAAAGTACAACGTACAAAACAAAGGTGCCACGCACCGACAACTAACAACAAAGCCTAAAACAAAAGGAACTCAGCAAAGTCACCAAGAAAGGTCTCCGGTGTCCACAAAACTCCTCCCGGGCAATCATGGACTCATCGTCAGCAAAACATCACGTACACAGCAACGGTCTCCGGCTCAGGGTCTAACATGTGACACCTAAAAGAGCAAGGGGCACATGTCAGCAAGTCTACAAGAGACTTGTGCAAGGAAACTGAAAGTAGGCAAAAGTAAAGCAACCTAGCAGTTCTAGCATGAATGCAATGACATGGCAGTTAAAGTATGAGTGCAACAAGTAAAGTAAAGTAAAGTAAGGTACGAGCATGGCATTTAAACATGGCATGGATGACAAGTTTTACAAGCAACACTCACTAGTACAAGGCAAGTAAAGTAAGCACCTCGTGCACAGAGATTCCGCCTTCTGGCTAGATTGGCTGATCGGGCCACTCCTAAGCTCAGGTGACCGTTTATCCCTACCCCTCCACGTGTATCGAGCCAAGGCCTTACCCCCGAACACGGAATGCTCGCTTCTAGATCACGAGCCAGGAAGTGTTTTTAACAAGTATGACATAGGGGTGCACCTAGCCGGAAACACGGAAACACGGATTGTACAAGTATTTTGTAGCGTGTGCTACGATGCAACAATCAATTTGGATGACATGTAAGATGCAATGCATGGCAGTTAAAAGTGCGTACAGATAAGGAAAGTAAACGTGACAGTTTAGTATGCATGATTAACAAGTTTAAAGAGTTGGATCTAGCTTCGTTGTCAAGCTAGATCAATTTAGGTGACGGATCTAGTTTCGTTGTCAAACTAGATCTAGTAGGCGTCTAGCCAGCTATCATTTCACTGACTAGTCTCTTTTACACTGAAAACAAGGAAGTGGCCTAAAAACATGGCCCTACACAAGATTTGGCAAGTTTCACTTGCCTGCATGTACAACGTCTGAGAAACACCGTCCAAGAGAGTCCAGAATCACAATTATCCTACGTGCACAAGTCCACCGGCCTAAAGTCCATATTATTAATCTTGATTAGTGAACTTAAAACATTTAAAAAATTTTAAAAACATCAATTTTAGTCTTGATTAACAGGCAATGGGTTGGGGGTCCTAGGGGTGCAAAGCGTTACCTCAACACGACGCGAAAGCTACACTAGCGTCGGGTAGCGGTGCCAGGGGTTGGAATAAAAGATCGCGCTCCAAGTCCTGATTCCAATATAGATTCCTCGCTGGAAAGTTCAGAGCATCAACCGGAGCGACGAGTCCAGATTCCAAAGCTAGCACGTGCGACGACGGGCTACGACGTGTCGCAACGTCGTACGCGGCAAATCATCGGAGAGAAAGCACCTAGGTGAGGCCCACAGTAGTCCTAGGGACCAATAGGGGACCCACAATGCCTCTGGAGAACTTGGGGGGCCCACGGTGGCAAGCGGTGCGACGGGTGCGGGGTTGCGACGTTTGGCTCTCGGTCGTACAGCCTCGGTGCGGGGAGCTCCGTCGGTCAGGCACTAGGGGAGCGGGGTTGCATCGCTTGGGGGTGTGCAGCGGTGCGGGGCTTTGCTTCGGTCGGAGCGGGAGACAGCGCCGGTCGGGCGCTAGGCGGGTGCGTTGCAACGTTGCAACGAAGCGGGGAGCGGGCGTGAGCGGGCGGTTGCTTCGGTCGGGCACGGAGCGATGCGGGCGAACGGTGCGGGCGCTGAGCGGGGCTTGCAACGGTGCGGAGATGCGAGCGGAGCGGGGAAATCTCTCGGTCGGACACGCGGATGCGAGCGGGGCGATGCGGAGCGGCTATGCAAGCGGGCGGAGCGGATGAGCAGGCGTGAGCAGCGGTCGGTGCGGGGATTTTGGGGCTGTTCTCTCGGTCGGAGCGGGGAAAGTTCACCGTAACGTTGCAACGATTCGTCGCAACGTCAAATTTGAGTTTTGGAAGCGGCTAGGGTTATTTTCTTGCGAAAATTGGTCTTCCTAGAGGTTGTTTATATAGTGTAGATGGGTTGACCAGGTCTAGGGCTAATTCTAATAGGATTATAAGTTCAAAAATATTTAAAATTTGAATCTCAACTTCTCCAACTCACACAAGGATTTGATGCAGTCCAAATGAGTTGGAAATTGGCTCAAAAATTCTTTAATACGTTTAAAACTCAAATAAATTTTATTTGGCCGAAAATAATTTAAAAATTAATTATTAAAAATATTATAAACCTTGTTAAAAATATATAAGTGGTCAAATAAACTCCAAAAATTATAAAATAAATATCGGGGTGATCGTGATGACGAAAGTGAGCTAACTAAGAAGACGGATCTCAATTTCGACATCAGACGACGAAACTAAAAATAGAAATGTCTCCCGTCAAAAGTGAGAATCGCAACGTCTCATCGAATAAGATTAAATTGTGGGAAAACGACTCGAGAAACGTCGTTCCAAATTAGTGCCACTATTTAATACTCTCAGAGACGTTCACAACGGCATATCATAGTAAAGTGTTCACAAACAAACAAAGTCTAAAATAAACACGTGCACGGCCAAAAGCACGTGCACGAACAACGTACAACGAAAAGTGGTCGTTACATCCTCCCCACCTAAGAATAAAGTCCGTCCTCGGACTTTCTAATATAGCTAGTCGCTCTAGTAACTACCCCAATCAAGTCATATTATAATTCAAACCAGGTATAGTCATTACAAGTGCTTATATATGTATGTATGTATGTATGTATGTATATATATATATATATATATATATATATATATATATATATATATATATTCACGTACGTCATACACTTATACCTATTATAGTCAGTCAACTTCATACATGTATTTCAATCATATATATATATATATATACATCCCTTATATAACTACTACTTACCTAGTACAAAACAATAGTTCAGATACTCACATAAGGATAGTCTTACACTTAGCAAATACAATCATTGCTCTACGTATGGATAGCTACATGTGCAAAAACAATAATGATACACTACTCCCTATATCTCCTAGTATACATCAACACTTCCACATGTAGTCACACCACAACATTATTAATCAAGCTTCACTATATCTATTACACATTCACCTCTACTATAATTTCATAATATATAGTCATTCAAATGCATGCAAATAGTTCACCATATATTTTCATCACATACGGTCATATAACTGTATTTACGACACGCCACATATACCATAGTCATCAATACCTATAACTAAGCACATACTTACCCGTGCATGGTGCACACCCATACACGCTAACATTTCATTCATACCAATCACACCACTATATACTTAGCACAACTACTCATCTAGTCTAGCTAGTACACATATGTTCACACGGGCAAGTCCTTAGTAATTAACTATACCACAAGACCAACACCTATAACTATATACTGGTGTAGCGACCCACAATCATGTGCGTAACACAACCAGGCATGACGCTCCTATCACCATACATACATCAAACATCGCTATATTCAAACTTCAGACATACACATCAATATACTTAGAGTATACCCACTCAAGCTTGAGTGAGACTCAATACACATATCAGAATATTCTACATACGTAACACTGCATTTATACATATACACATACCACTCCAATATATATATATATATATATATATATATAGGGCAATCTTCCATTGCGAAAAGTGGTGCGAAAACATTTTTTTTATTTTTTTGAAATTTTTTTTTCAAAAATTCTTTTTTTGATGTTTAATCCATACAAATATATACCACAGGGAAAATAATGGGTGAACCCGTTGGGCATTAGAGCACCCATCCACCCGTTACAAATTTAACGGTCTCAAAACGTGCGAATTTGATGAAATGCCTTGATCGAAGGCCAAATGACATTATTTCTCAACGATTATTTTTTGAGGGGGGTATAACAACATATAATGAGGGTGGAAAAAAGAATTTTTGAAAAAAAAAATTTCAAAAAAAACTAAAAACATTTTCGCACGGTGCGAAATGTTCTCACATGAAGATTTACCTATATATATATATATATATATATATATATATATATATATATATATATGTCTACTAATACAACCATATGCATACCATAAGTCAATCACACTTAATATTTAGTCTGGTAATACTTACATAGTTCAATCACTCTATATACCATAATAATAATAATACAGACATCAGCACACATATAATTATAATACACTCCCTAATACATGCATACACATTCATCGTATAGTCACACACATGTAACATATATATTCACACCATAGCCTACTACCTATAATTAGTATACTAACACATCTACACTCACATAATTATGATGTGCAATAGTCGTGTATACCTCACGGTATGCACGCACACAACATCTCGTAAAAGCAAGCAATGCCAATCAAAATTATAATCCTACTACCATATGTATATCACCTATATACTCGGGCAACAAAACATAACTACTTACGTCTAAACACTATATATATCTACCTACGAGCACATACTCACACGTACTAGTATATAGGTCATATAATAGGCCTACCCTCTTAACCATACGTACACCTATTATTATCACACCTAACATACACATAGCTTTACCAATCATTTATTTCAACCATCACAAGTATCTCTAGCTACATACACTCCATTAGATATTCCAACGCTAACTCTTATATACACAGGCATCCCTAGTATGGTATAGCTAACCACACACAAATCTATGAATACTAACACACAACCAACTTCATAATATCACAAATAACTCCGAGTATATATATATATCACACAATAGGCAAGCATCAATATACTATGGGGGCAAACTCATTCAAGCCCACGTACACAACTTGGGTACGTGCACTACGACTACCTCACGAGGTCCAAGGGTCTACTAACAACTTAGAGTTGACACAGACATTGACGGGCTCTAAGGTCTAAGCAACAAGGGAGGTCGAGGTTGAAAGCGTGACGAGGGAAAGATCGATAAGCACGAGTTCAGATAGGACGAATACAAGGAGACAGCTTGGTTAGGGAAAACTGTGATTCACTGGTGAATGTTTAGGTAGGGGAAGGGAGATGTAGTGATACTTATATAGGATAGAGGAAGGAAACGACGTAAATAACATAAACTAAAATACGTGAAATTGAAAACTGTTGTACTTCAAAAGTTGAAATCCCAGTCTGAAAAGAAATATTTGGAGATCGATAAAACGAGTTGTTCAAAATAAGTTTGAGTCGAATATTCATAATAAGAGAAAATGTTTTATTGGCTTATCGCAAATCATTAAGAAAAGAAAGTAAGTCATTCGCACGGACATTAAAGACGTAAGTTTTAGAAAATATTATACGGCAATAATTTAATATAATGTTGTCAAAAGTTTTTGAAAGTCAACGAATGAAATCAAGTAACGGAAGAATTTAAACTCGTGTTAAATGCTTTCAAAACTTTTAGGCTATGGAAAATTTAAAATAATCAATATTGAAACTACCTTTAGAGAACCAGGGTTTACCAAAAATGAGAAACTGCTTTACACAAGGTTCTTAATATACGAGTACAACAAGCCTGATACGGATATAAAAATAATTGAAAGTATGTATGGTGCACGGAAAGATAATATTAACTTAGTAGTAGAATTATCGAAATTGGGAATAAGCTTTAAACCAAACTACAGAAGGTCCAGATTAGGAAATAGTAATTTTACAAAATCTGAAATAGGGAAAACGATGAGCATAACATTGACTTGCTGGAAGCTGAAATCCCAAGTGACTTGAAAGTATATTAAAGTAAACACGACGTATCATTCGTATAACACAAATAAGAAGGAAAATTATAAATCGAATTGGGCAAAGCAAACGTACGGTTCAGAATAAAATTAATATATGAAGGGACAACGCAATTACATAAGTACGAAAAATATAGGCTGGAAAAATATTATAAGCTAGAGTTCAAAATTCCGACAAAAGTTTTAAAATTTTAAATCAACGAAGGAGGATGAAGTATAAGTATATATACATTAAATTTTGGAACAAGGTTAAACTTCAGAAAGGAGGAAGTCGAAAAATACTTTCAGGAGATTCAAGGTTCGTAATGGAGAGGTTTGAAGATTGACGACGATCGTCATGAGGCGATCTCGGGAATCGAGGCAAGGAAATGAGTCGGATGATCAGAACATACATACGCCTAGGATATGATTCAGGAGAATCTACGAGGAACTCCTACGGTCGACCAACTAAAGATTAAGAACTAAGCGTTAAGACTTTCTAAGGAGCTAGACGGTAATGAAATGCGTTCAGCTTGGTCCGAAATCGATGAACCCAAGCGAACGACTGAAGGAAATTCTAGAAGTCTAATATGGTCAGAGGTAGACAAAGACCACTAGGGTAACTCCTACGACGATTAAATCAATTGCTGACAGGGAGTCTAACTAACAATCAGAGGCCTCTAACTAGTGAGTACAGACGTCTAACTAAGTCTTCTTATCACTTAGTGTCCTGAGAAAATGACTAGACTCAGGGCTTATGACTCGGATGTTGCAATTTATTTAATGGACATTCCGTTATTATTGTTGTTTCGTTAATTCGCAATTGCAAGACCGGACCTGCATGGGCCACCAACAAAACCTGTCACGCCCCGCTTCCCAAAAATATGGAGGCGAAGCGTGAGAAGGTCCGCTCAGACTTGAAGCTACAAAGCTGCAAGTCCGATAAGCGTCAATCAAATTTAAACTGCAGGTCCTTGCAACGTGAATGAAACAAAGATAATAATAATGAAATGAGACAAAAGAGATATCTCAGAATATCCATAAAATAAGTTTCAACATCACAGAACAAGCCACCAGGCTAGAAAGAAAAAGAGTCTAAAGGCCCAAACATGGCCAACAAAAGTACAACGTACAAAACAAAGGTGCCACGCACCGACAACTAACAACAAAGCCTAAAACAAAAGGAACTCAGCAAAGTCACCAAGAAAGGTCTCCGGTGTCCACAAAACTCCTCCCGGGCAATCATGGACTCAGCGTTAGCAAAACATCACGTACACAGCAACGGTCTCCGGCTCAGGGTCTAACATGTGACATCCAAAAGAGCAAGGGGCACATGTCAGCAAGTCTACAAGAGACTTGTGCAAGGAAACTGAAAGTAGGCTAAAGTAAAGCAACCTAGCAGTTCTAGCATGAATGCAATGACATGGCAGTTAAAGTATGAGTGCAACAAGTAAAGTAAAGTAAAGTAAGGTACGAGCATGGCATTTAAACATGGCATGGATGACAAGTTTTACAAGCAACACTCACTAGTACAAGGCAAGTAAAGTAAGCACCTCGTGCACAGAGATTTCGCCTTCTGGCTAGAGTGGCTAATCGGGCCACTCCTAAGCTCAGGTGACCGTTTATCCCTACCCCTCAACGTGTATCGAGCCAGGGCCTTACCCCCGAACACGGAATGCTCGCTTCTGGATCACGACCCAGGAAGTGTTTTTAACAAGTATGGCATATGGGTGCACCTAGCCGGAAACACGGAAACACGGATTGTACAAGTATTTTGTAGCGTGTGCTACGATGCAACAATCAATTTGGATGACATGTAAGATGCAATGCATGGCAGTTAAAAGTGCGTACAGATAAGGAAAGTAAACGTGACAGTTTAGTATGCATGATTAACAAGTTTAAAGAGTTGGATCTAGCTTCGTTGTCAAGCTAGATCAATTTAGGTGACGGATCTAGTTTCGTTGTCAAACTAGATCTAGTAGGCGTCTAGCCAGCTATCATTTCACTGACTAGTCTCTTTTACGCTGAAAACAAGGAAGTGGCCTAAAAACATGGCCCTACACAAGATTTGGCAAGTTTCACTTGCCTACATGTACAACGTCTGAGAAACACCGTCCAAGAGAGTCCAGAATCACAATTATCCTACGTGCACAAGTCCACCGGCCTAAAGTCCATATTATTAATCTTGATTAGTGAACTTAAAACATTTAAAACATTTTAAAAACATCAATTTTAGTCTTGATTAACAGGCAATGGGTTGGGGGTCCTAGGGGTGCAAAGCGTTACCTCAGCACGACGCGAAAGCTACACTGGCGTCGGGTAGCGGTGCCAGGGGTTGGAATAAAAGATCGCGCTCCAAGTCCTGATTCCAATATAGATTCCTCGCTGGAAAGTTCAGAGCATCAACCGGAGCGACGAGTCTAGATTCCAAAGCTAGCACGTGCGACGACGGGCTACGACGTGTCGCAACATCATACGCGGCAAATCGTCGTAGAGAAAGCACCTAGGTGGGGTCCACAGTAGTCCTAGGGACCAATAGGGGACCCACAATGCCTCTGGAGAACTTGGGGGGCCCACGGTGGCAAGCGATGAGACGGGTGCAGGGTTGCGACGTTTGGCTCTCGGTCGTACAGCCTCGGTGCGGGGAGCTCCGTCGGTCGGGCACTAGGGGAGCGGGGTTGCATCGCTTGGGGGTGTGCAGCGGTGCGGGCGGAAGCTTGGTGCGGGGCTTTGCTTCGGTCGGAGCGGGAGACAGCGCCGGTCGGGCGCTAGGCGGGTGCGTTGCAACGTTGCAACGTTGCAACGAAGCGGGGAGCGGGCGTGAGTGGGCGGTTGCTTCGGTCGGGCACGGAGCGATGCGGGCGAACGGTGCGGGCGCTGAGCGGGGCTTGCAATGGTGCGGAGATGCGAGCGGAGCGGGGAAATCTCTCGGTCTGACCGAGAGATTCTCTCGGTCGGACACGGGGATGTGAGCGGGGCGATGCGGAACGGCTGTGCAAGCGGACGGAGCGGATGAGTGGGCGTGAGCAGCGGTCGGTGCGGGGATTTTGGGGCTGTTCTCTCGGTCGGAGCGGGGAAAGTTCGTCGCAACGTTGCGACGATTCATCGCAACGTCAAATTTGAGTTTTGGAAGCGGCTAGGGTTATTTTCTTGCGAAAATAGGTCTTCCTAGAGGTTGTTTATATAGTGTAGATGGGTTGACCAGGTCTAGGGCTAATTCTAATAGGATTAGAAGTTCAAAATATTTAAAATTTGAATCTCAACTTCTCCAACTCACACAAGGATTTGATGCGGTCCAAATGAGCTGGAAATTGGCTCAAAAATTCTTTAATACGTTTAAAACTCAAATAAATTTTATTTGGCCGAAAATAATTTAAAAATTAATTATTAAAAATATTATAAACCTTGTTAAAAATATAAAAGTGGTCAAATAAACTCCAAAAATTATAAAATAAATATCGGGGTGATCATGATGACGAAAGTGAGCTAACTAAGAAGACGGATCTCAATTTCAACATCGGACGACGAAACTAAAAATAGAAACGTCTCCCGTCAAAAGTGAGAATCGCAACGTCTCATCGAATAAGATTAAATTGTGGGAAAACGACTCGAGAAACGTCGTTCCAAATTAGTGCCACTATTTAATACTCTCAGAGACGTTCACAACGACATATCACACTAAAGTGTTCACAAACAAACAAAGTCTAAAATAAACACGTGCACAGCCAAAAGCACGTGCACGAACAACGTACAACGAAAAGTGGTCGTTACACCAGAAAACCCTTTATTGGTATCAGAGCCAGTCTACTTGATCTATGATTTGCATTTATAAAAGTATATGATACAACATGTTTCTCCATCAGATGGAGGTTTTATTTAAACTATTAAATAGGTGTTCCCATGCAATGTTTTTTATTTTCGAAAATTGTTGTTCGCAAATTAGATTTAATTTTATTTTAAAACTAAATCTTTAAAATTATGTGATAATTTTTGATGTAACTTAAATTTATGCGATAAATTTTAAGTTGCATGTTTAGCAAGAAAATTTTATGAGATAAATTTTAATTGTTTTGTTAGCTTAGCTAAATTGTTTAGTTGGTAATGGTTATATTAGTTTTATTGATTATGTGATAATTCAAGAAAAACTATTAGGATAGCCATTAAAAACTTTCCGAAAATTATAAGATAATTTTTGATGGACATGCTATGATTTAAAAATTGTTGCAACATATTAAATTCCTGTTTCGAGTAGCCCCCTCTAAATTATTATTTTAATTGTTCTCATAATAATTTTGAACAAAAGGCTATGATTTAAATTGTTGCAACTTGAATTTTAAATGCCTAATACATGATTAGGATAGCATCTTAAAAATCCTTATAGTTGATAAGGATATTAATAAAAGTTATTAACCATTCTTAATAATTTTGAATTTTAGGATTCAACTAGTTGTTAGGATTAACTAGTTTTAATGAAGCCAATTCTAATCGATGGCACACATATGAATAATAACTTTCCTTCAATGGACCATGATCCGGTCTAGTTTTTTTTACTAGTGTTGTGGATCACCTTAGCTCGACCGGGGATATTGATCCTGGCCTAGCCAAATCACTGGCTGTGTTTTGTTAGACCGCACCGATGCGAATTATGATTATGTGACACCGTCGATTACATCTAGTCAATTACATTAAAAATCTTCTTCATGATTAGCTGTAACCCTCCTTGTTTTAGAGGTTGGCAACTATAGGTTCTTTGTTATAGTTGTTGAGCATACTCAAGCTATGTCATAGATACTTTATAGAAACCAACTTCTCATTACATGCGATGTAGTCTAGACTTAATTCAAACAGTCGCGTCGTGCTCATACACCGAGCGCCGGCGTAAGTTAGGCTAAACACGAAAACAAGGGTCCGACTAGACTAGTCATTGTGAGTTGGATGAGCACACTCATCATCATAAGTGGATATTAGTAAAAACCAATAAGAGAATCATATATGATATGATTGATGAAGAGTCATCTACCAATTGCAGAGTCAAGCAATTTGTTGAGCACACTCAAGGCTGTGAGGCTCAAGGTTGTTGGATCTCTTTCCCATTTAATTTAATTTAATTAAATCATTCATTATTATGGCTAAAAATGATCGCAAAAATAGTGTGAGGATATAGTTAGATAAAAGCCATTCTATCTATATTTAAAATTGAACATATGCTAAACTAGGGTAGTTCTATGTTTACCTATGGAATCCAAAACATAATATCCTAAGAGAATAAGTTAACTAGTCAAAATGGTTGGTTAAAGGAATATAAGTTAAAATTCTATTTGACAGACTAAACTATATTCTCACTGACATTAAAAATGACCTTCTTAGCACAGGCTTAAGGACAATGATTTCCTTGAGCTCTGGGTCCAACAAAATAAATGCACGCTACCTGTCACTCGCCTCTACGAGGGATAGCTTGAACATACTGATGTTCAAATCTTGTTTCTCAATACAATTTGTTGAGTCAACTCAAGGTTGTATGGAAAACGGTTTCGATCTGCAAAGTTCGAAACTTCTATCAAATTGTTTGAATCGAAGATGAGTGCATGAGCAGAGCAAGACTATATGTCCCAACCGTATCTTGAGACGAGCACCTTGTTGAGCACACTCAAGGTTGCAAAGCTCAAGCATTTGGATACATGAGATGTTTGCACGGCTATTATTTATGTTGAGACACGTAATATCTAAATGAGATTTAGAAAAGGAAGAAGGCATTAAGGAAAGTCAATTGAGAAAGAAAATTTTATCTATCATTAGTAAAGGCCAAAGTAGGAGGAACTGAAAATGTGAAATATTTGATGTCACGGCTTCAGTATATTCGTTCTACAAAAGGGAATAGATTGTCATACATGTTGGAAAAGGGAGCAATTATTGTTTCTTGGACCATAGAGGACGTCTAACATTTTTTTGGTCAATGTTGTCACCTTGCTTCTGAAGCAATGAGTAATTTGTATAACGATAATGTATTAAATGTTAATATATGCATACACAAGATAGTAGCAAAATTTATATGGCAAAATAGACTAGGTCATACCAAAGAGACTAAGCTTCACAAGTCACATAAAGAGGGGTTTGACCTCTCGTATTATGAAGTCAGTAGACACTTGTGAATCTTGTCTCAAAGGTTTGATGGCCGAAATTCCATCTGTAAGACAATGTGAGAATGAGTTGGTGAACTCATAGTCTCGTATATACGAATGTACCCGGACCCAAGTCTAACTTAGCCAGGATAAGTTGTTCTTATTTTATTACGACACGTGTTCTTGCTGAAACACAAGTCTGATAAAATAGATAACACAATGACAGAAGTATTTGAACTGTTTCAATCAGATCGAAGAGTCGAATACTTAGCTGTATAATTCTTGCGTAATTAAAAAAAATGTGATTTTCTCTCAGGTCAAGTTTCTTACACATCGGTGTGTTGGAGAGCATGAATCACACTTTGTTAGACATAGTGTGATGAATGGGAAGTGACTCTGAGTTACAATCCTCACTCTAGGTTAAGTCCCAGATAGTAATGCCTAGGTTCTTGATAAGATTCTACGAGGACCTTATCAATATGATATTCATTAAACCAATCGTTGGAAAGTTACTGGATTACTCGAGTCTCGTGAGACGAATAAGTCGAGTAAAAACATCATAATTGATGATGACTTAGTCAACTTCCAGGATGCCATTCAGAATAGGAACTCTGATTAATAACTTGATGTAATCTGAAAAAGGTTTGTGCATGTAAATAAAGTATGGACTTTAGTTTGCGTGCCCAAGGAAATTGTTTCTTTTGGCTGCAAGTGAATCTTCGAGTCTAGAAGATTAGTGCAGATGGAAAATAATGAAGTACACGTTATACTGGTTTAGAACGGTTATCATCCTAACTTCTATAAACAGATTATGATGAAACTATCTCGCCAACAGATGTGTACCGATTTACTCGGACCAAACCCTATGTAAATGCTCATGATGACCATGAAAACTAGAGCATTCATATATAATCTAGTTTCTTAATATGATTTAGAAGAACGAACTTATATGAATTGGCCAGAGAGTTTTCAAGGTCAGTGGGAGCGGATAAAAAACATGTGAAGCATCAAGGAGCCGGAACATATGTTTTGACATAGTGGTCAAATAGTTTGACACTTTATCAGAAATGATTATGAACCGTCTAAATGGCCAGTAACTTATTTGAATTATTTTCATAAGGTACGATGAGCTAGATGAGATCAAGGCAAGATATTAATTATGGATTCCAAGATACCAAAGAAATTATTTGGATGAGATTCAAATGTGTGGTCTAGCATGAACATGGAAACTCCTTAAGTTTATAACTAAAGACAATTTAGCAGATTCACTCACGAAGGCTCTGCCACATAAAGTCTAGAGAGACTTATGTGTAAATGTGGTATGAGATACCGGGATAAATGGGTCTGAGTGCAAGTGAAAGATGTTGGGAGATAGGTATGCCCTCGAACTCGAGGCAATTTATCTCTTTGTATGTGTATAAATATCTTGTTCAAAATTACACTAAGCTGTATGGTAAGTATTTATCTAAGTTAATAAAATATAGTCAACATTAGAACTTAGGTAAAATACTAAGAATTAATGCGAGGTTGAACAAGTATCGAAATGAGGATCTCGATCGCGGAGAATTGTTTAACCGTTAGTATCATAAGTCTGAAAACGTTTGTGGTCATAGATGTTTCGAGAAAAGGATATCCAAACATCGGATAGACCATTGTGTCTTTGTCTTCACCATGGAGTGGTGACGTTGATCTCCTGGTCGTTCGACTTGGCGAAGTCGGAGACGAGATACATGTGCTCATTGGAGAATGAGTTCACTGAATGACCCAACAAGAGTTATCATATGGTTCATATTGACCAATCTGTCACTGATAACTTTTAGTGATGACAGGCAAGTTGGTCTTTTGACTTGAGGTCATTGTATGAACCTGTACGTGAACGGTGTCACTTAAATCACTGATCTAGTCTCGGGGCAAGCCCCGTTGAAAGGTTTTTAGTTGGGTGACATTTGAAGCGTGCGAGTAGAGTAATAACCAAAATAGTCTCTCCCGGTCAAGGGGAGTTAGTGTCGCAGTGTTAGTTCGATGTTTAGTGAGAAGTCTGGCCAGAGTATGTTGGAAGAAGTCCAACATTATTTGACTAAAGATCAATGGAGACTAACCAAGTTCAAACTAGTAGGGTTGACATTTGACTATACCCTAGGCTTGACTAAGCAACATAGTTTTGACGAAAAGACTAAAACTGCTGTATTCATCACGGACACAGTCAGGATGGTCCCGACAATACTCATGTCAATGCGTTAACTACATAAGTATAATACCAAAACTGGGATGACACCTGTTGTTCGTGGTCTCGGTCGTCTGGGGTTTCGAGCCCCACCTGTAGTAGGGTCAGGCTGTATGGTCTCACACAGAGTGAGACCTTCATCAAGTAATAGGTAGAAATTAGGGAGTATATGCATTTGATGCAAGAGATAGAAAAATGCAAAGAGTTTGCGGTTAGCTTGCGGACTCGGGATAAATGATCCTGAGTGCAAGTGGGAGATGTTGAGGGATGTATGCCCGCTGTTCATTTGTATTTGATGCAAATGGATTTAATATAAGATGTGGATTATTGCATATGATGCAAAAGATAATAAATATATTGTAAATTGTTTACGAATATATTTGAAAATAATTGCATAGAAATGAAGAGGATTTTTCCACGAAAGTCGGGGAGAAAACTGCGCTCAAATCGGAGTCCAAACGGGCCCAATAAGTCTATTTAAAAGGAGTTTTAAATATAATACAAACTAACCCAATAAGAAATAAATCCCACATTTTTTTGAATTAATAAAAAAATTGCTGCATTAGGCCCGGCCCAAAGGGCCAGGCGTTTATTGTCTCAGGCGCCCATATGGGGCGCCAGTGCCCACCAGGTACGCGCCACTGACGAGCGCGTGACAAAGTGGCACCCGGGGGTGTGTGCCTGGCACGTGCCCGATGGCTGGGAAAGTTTCAGCATGTGGGGCCCACACGGTGGGCCCCATACACTTTGGGTTTCAAACCCGTGCTAATTTATTTTGGCGGCTACTGTTTTTGCGAAAATATAGTTTTGGGCTCATCTTTGGACGTGCGTTTGAGGGGTCAAACGAACTCAGAATTGAGCCCTGTTTGTTTCTATGCGATCACCGTTCAGGGCTCTTCGATTTGATTTATTGTATCACTTGTGAAGCTCAGTGGTGAGGGAGGAAAAACTCGCTAAAGATTGCCTTTGTGAATGGCAAAATTTAGTTGACTTTTTTACTCCATATCTTTAGTCCGACATCGGATATGGAGTGAAAGGGAGGGGGTAGCCGCCTATATAAATAGGGGCCTACTCCCCTCCTCGAAATTCGTCCTAAGCTCCAGATCTGAGTAGCTCCATTAAACATAAGCAAGCCCGGATCTGAGTTTAAATAAAATATTCTCTCTTTCTCCCTAAAATTCTTTCTTGCTCCTGATCGGTCTCTAGCAAAGCTACGAAGTAGTTCGGATCGGATCCAAAGTCTTGACAAGGATCCACTCATGATGAAATTTTCTTTGGTGCATAGTTGACTCGACGACAAGGGTGTTGCTCGCCTCAAGATGCGATGCGGTTCAGGAAGCAGTTCGGCTCGGGACGAGGTGCGGCTCGGGACGTGGTTCAGCTTGGGAGAAGCGGTGCGGGGCCAAAGAAATGTTATTGAAAACGACGCTTCGTATTCTGCAAAAATGAAGTGAAAGGTATGTAGTTTAAATATTCATGCATTTATAATTGCAAATGTTAGATATCTCTATCCTTAGGGGTTGGTCAGACCCAACCCCGGGATAGTAGAGATCTTGGCTAGGGTGAAATCTTTAGGGCTTAAACTTAAAATTATTTTAAGTTGATTTTTTCGCTACTAATTTTTTTTTCATCGTCCGTACGACTTAGGCCAGACGTCGATTTTATTGCCCTAAGGACAAGAAAACCCTTCAAAAGTATCATCAGTAAGGTAGCAAGCACCATTGGCAGACCTCTGTATATGGATAGAGCCACAGCTAGGGGTGAAAGATTGGCTTATGCTAGATATTTTGTGGAAATTGATGCTTCCCATTCTCTGCCTCAAAAAATTTATCTGGACATTGAAAGGGACTAGCGCATGGAGATAGATGTAATATATGAATGGATCCCTCCTAGATGTTCGAGACGTTGTAGTTTTGGTCATGTGGATGCTCAATGTCCTATAACCCCCATATGGAAGCCGAAACAAACTCTTCATTCCTTAGTTCACTCTTCAAATCCTTTAGAGGGTCCATGTAATGCTATTCATATAAATAGCGACAATATCATAGAAGATACTTGTATGCCTACCACTAATACTAAGCCTATTGTTGAGATTTATGATGATGATATTATGGAAATGAATATGCCCCCATATGGCTCTGAGAATGTGATGCCTGCTCTAGAGTGCCCTCCCTCTGCTGACTGCCCTCCTGGAATTATTGATGTTGTTGTTGCCGCTACACCACCATCAGAGAGGGCTATTCCCACTCCCACTATTGCCAATGATACGCCACCTGAACCTGTTGCTGTGAAAACTGTGGAATGACAGGTGCAAGTTCATAAAAGGTTGAAGAAGCGTCTTGCTAGTATTCGTCCTCACCAGAAAGTTAAGCCTAAGAAATCTATTAACCCAAAGAGGGATATCAATCCAATGAAAGCCTCTCCTCTGCCTGGCCCTAGGAGGAGTGAGCGTGGGATGAAGGGCCCCCGCTTGCATTAATATTTCTATCTTTATCTGGAATGTCCGTGGGTTGAATAAGTTAACATGGCGTCAGGATCTACGAGGGCTTCTTAAGCAGCATTCTCCTTCTATGGCTGGTCTTCTGGAAACCAAAACTAAAGAATCGAGCTCCAAACGGGTTTTAACTTTCATTCCGAGTGACTGGTCTTCTATTAATAATTATGCTTCGTCTGATGGGGGAAGAATTTGGATTGTATGGGATAACAGTTTCTGGTCTTGCTTGCCTATTCACTCCTCTGACCAGGTTTTATCTATCTTTGCTACTAATAAGGGTGGATTTAAATGCATGGGCTCCTTTGTTTATGGTGCAAATCAATTGGCTTCTCGTTCCTTACTCTGGTCTGATTTACTCCACATCCACTCCTCTATTGGTAGTACTCCATGGGCTGTCATGGGTGATTTTAACTCTGTTAGATTTGTTGAAGAAAAGCTTGGTGGCTGGCTGATTTCACAAGCTGTCCTGGATCCTTTCAATAATTGCATTGAGAATTGTGGGCTTATGCATCTTAAATGTATTGGTAGCACTTGGAGCTGGAATAATCATTCTGAAGGTCAACGACATATCTCTGCTTGATTGGATAGGATTCTAAGCAACTTACCTTGGATTATCTCCCTTCCCTCATCCCATTATTGCTATCTGCCCCATTCTACCAGCGACCATTCACCTATGCTTCTTCAATTAGGGGATAGAACTGTGTCGGGCCATAAACCTTTCAGGTTCTTTAACTATTGGTCCAGACATCTAGATTTTCATGAAGTTTTACTTAGAGCTTGGAGTAGCTCTATTTCTGGTGTTCCTCAATTTCAAATTGTTTCCAGACTCAAGAAGCTTAAGTCTCTCCTTAAATCTTGGTCACATGACTTCATGGATGATCCTGCCTTTAACATCAAGGATTTAAGAAGGAAGCAAGAAGATTTACTAGCAAATGAGACTCAATATCCTACATTGGCCAACAAAAATCTTTTATGTCAGTTAAGTGGCGAGCTGGACCATTGGCTACAGCTGGAGGAATCTAAGCGGAGGCAGAAGAGTAGAATATCTTGGCTCACTGAGGGTGATAAGAACACATCCTTCTTTTTCTTTGCTGCTAAGACCATGTATTCCAAGAATTCTCTATCCCATTTAATTAATTCTGATGGATCCCCCTCTGATCACAGTTCAGATATTCGGAACATGGCCCCTTCTTTTTATGAAAGTCTCTTCAACCAGTCGGAATACTGGAATGTGTTTCCGTATTTTCCTGTTAAGAAGCAGTTAACAGATACTAGTGCAGCTTGGCTTATTCGCCCTATATCTTCTGATGAGATTAAGTGTGCTGTTTTCAATTGGGTGCTGACAAAAGCACCAGGCCATGATGGCAATAATACATACTTTTATCTGAGCAATTGGGACATTGTCGGTAGTGATGTAATAAGTGCAGTGAAGTCCTTCTTTTCCTCTAGCAGACTTCTTAAAGAGCTCAACCACACTTTTCTATGCCTTGTGCCTAAGTCTGATTCAGACTCTGCACTCAATGACTATAGACCTATATCTTGCTGTAATGCTGTTTTATAAATTTATCTCTAAAGTTCTATTCAATAGGATGCAGAAGGTTATTTCTGATCTTATATCTCCTCATCAAACTGTCTTTTTGAAGGGCCGTCTAATCAGTGACTGCTCCTTGTTAGCCCATGAGCTAGTTAGAGACTTCAATAAGCCCCTGGGTAGCCGCTTATGCCTTAAGGTAGATCTGAAGAAGGATTTTGATTCGGTTAACATGGAATTTATTTACTTCATAATGCATCGAATGTGCTTTCCTGCTCGCTGGATTATTTGGATCAAGGAAGGCATTTATAGCCCTACATTTTTCGGTGCTCATTAATAGTCACCATCTGTCTTCTTCTCTAGTAATCGAGGCATAAGACAGGGAGACCCACTGTCTCCTTATATGTTTGTCTTAATTATGGAATTTTTCTCTATCACGATGGACTTAGCGGTTCTAGATGGCTTGGTTAAACCAATGAAGAGGTACCCTATTCTGACCCACTCACACCTTTTTTTTGCTGATGATCTATCCGTTTTCTGTCATAGAGATGTGAGGTCTGCAGGAAATTTATCTGGTATTTTTGATTCCCCTAGCAATGTTGTGGGGTTGCATATTAACAAGGGAATAAGCAAGCTTTTCTGTAGTAAGGGTTATCAGAACCCTCGGGAGATTGCAGCTATTATTAGTGTGCCCCTTGGTCTTCTACCAATCCGTTATCTTGGTCTGCCCTTATCTATCACATATCCCAAGGCGAGGCACTATTCTAGTCTTATTGAAAAATGTAGGAAATACTTGGCGGGCTGGTCTTCCAAGATTTTATCTTTGGCTGCCAGAGTTGCACTAATATGCTCCGTGATATATAATTTATCTTCTTATTGAAGTCTCTCCTTCAAGTTGCCTAGCTATGTCATCCGCATTATCGAGCAGGTTTGTGCAAACTTTCTCTGTAATAATAAGCTGCATGTTTGGAGTTGGTCCAGTATCTGTAAGCCCAAAAAGGAAGGTGGGCTTGGACTTTGTCGACTCACAGATATTAACAAAGCGACAGGGATCCGTCTCTTTTGAAGATTTATGCACTCTGATTCTCTATGGGCCAATTTTATGAGGTCTACCTACACTAAGGATGATATTGTTCTACCTTTTTTCCCATCTCAATCTGGTACTTGGAAATTTATATTGTCTTCTAAACAGCTAGCATCACCCTTTTATGAAGATAATCATGATCCTATTTCTTCGTTGGAAACCTTCCCCAAATTTTTTTCCTTACTTCAACTTGGGAATTAATTCGTCCTGCGGCCCCCGTTGTACCTTATTATAATGTGGTCTGGTTCTCTAACTGCTGCCCTAAATTTTCTACTTGTCTACTTAGAGCGCTAAATGATAGGTTGTTGACATTTGATAATCTGGTTAAGCGGAACATTCCAGTTGCTAATATTGCATGTGTTCTATGTCAGCATCCTATGGAATCTATTAAACGTCTCTTTTTGAATGTCCTTTTACATCTTACATATGGGTGCTTTGTCGATTGACGTTAGGACTACCCCCGGGGCCTATGGGGACACTTCTATAAGAAGTTACACTTAGACAAGATCGCTTCAAGAGCAAGGCAAAAATAGCTAGTATAGCACATTTGGCTATATGTTCAGTGGTTTGGCATTCATGGCATGAAAAAAATAGAAGGTGGTTCAACAATTCTAGTAAGCATAAGATTCTCATTTTCAGAAATATTTATGAAGACATTCGAGTAATCAGTGCTTCCATCAGTTGGAAAGCGGGCAAACATAATTTTCGTATTGCCCTAGGAAATTGGGCCTAACTTGTTGAAATGTCTGATCAGTTGCTTAGATTTCTATTCTAGGATTGGCTAGTAGAGGATGACGACGCATGTATCCTCTCTCCTCTCTATACCAATATTAGTTTAGATTTTACTGAGTTGTATTTGTACATTATTCGTTAGTAAATAAGCTTAATTACCTTTCACAAAAAAAAAACAATGTTGAACAACAAGTCTGACCCCTTCTTTCCAGTTTGCCCCACCATCATTCGGTACGCAGAAGGCAAAATGAGGCTGCGTTCTTCCAAACATCCCACCATTTCCATGGTTCCTTGAGCTTTCCATCATTCTCCAAGGCATACATACCGTATATACAATCATGAGGGCCCAACTTAACGAGCAAAGTGTCGGCCGAACCGTGTAGGGCCGGTCACCGTCATTCTCTTTTAAGCTGCATTGAGATCATGATCACGTCATATGATAATCTGTGGGATATTTGTCGTTCACGCACAACCATCTATCTTTATAATGGTGATAAAACGTAACCTCACACATACTTCTACCTTCCTCCTCCTTCACTTTCCTCTCATTATCGTGAAAATTAATTATTGATGGAGCTTCAACCTGCGGATGGAGAGGAGCTCAGCCTAAGCCTAGCCCTTCAGCCCTCGTCCCCGCCCGAGCCCGCGCGTGTCTTCTCTTGCAACTACTGCCAGAGGACGTTCTACAGCTCGCAGGCCCTGGGCGGACACCAAAATGCTCACAAGCTGGAAAGGAGCCTCGCAAAGCGGAGCCGGGAGATGGCCACCGCTGCTACCCGGCCGCATGACGGCGAGGGCTCTGCCGACAGCTGGCAGCGGCGGAGCCCGGCGGCATCTCCTCGGACGGAGAAGCCGAGAGACGACCACTTGTACAGCGTGGGGAGGTTTCAGAGCCAGAGGAGGCCGGATGGGGCTAATGCGTCGCCGGAGTTCGTGGAAACTTACAAGGATGAGGTCGCCGATGGAGTTGATTTATCTCTAAGGTTATGAATTCGCCTGCCATTCTATGTGCATTCGAACCTTTTAGCTCCAAGTTTAACACAGTAAATTAAATTGAAGGACTCAATATTTTGCTGCTTCTGTTTCTTTTCTCTCACTGGTTTTAAGTGTGTACGGTGGCCACTGGCCATGCACACTAATTTCTTTTTAATTATGCTAACTGATTGTGATGCCTGAAGCAAGACGCTAGCTCCTCCGCTTGCTGCTACTGACTCCCCTTCATTTTCATCTTCATCAATCTCACGCTTCTGAATAAATTTTGTGTGTGCGCGCATGCCTATTCAAGTAAAAACCCAACACAGTTCACACAAATCCATCTGCCACCATGTCATCACCTTTTATCTTACTCTTTGTTTCCGAACAGATTTTGATGTTGCATGAATGGTTGAACGCACGTGCAACAAAAAAGTAAGCGGGTGACCATCTTTGAGTTTGAGGTTTAGTTTTCTATGTCGGGGATTCGAAGATGTATGCTTGATTCCAGGGGCTAATGATGCTCTCATTTTCATTTGAGATTCATTCAGCTGCGTTGTGTTCAGAAATTAATAGTCTAAGCCGATAAAACGAATTGAATGAGTAATTTCTCTTTTAATGGGAGCTTTTCAAACATTATATATACTTTGTCATCTTTTTAGCTGTTTCCATTCTCTCCTATGTTTTGGGTTTCAAGCTCATCCCGCTGTTGTGTCAAAGGCTTAATGTACAAAGAATCAGAATGAAATTGAAAGGCATTTGGGTGCTCAAGCCATACGCTATTCTGATAGTACAAAGAAATCATTAATATAACACAGAGATTAGGGTAGTATTTAATTTCGTGCGATTTATTTGAGAGAGAGAGAGAGAGGTGGGGTTAGTGGTTTCGTTTGGATAAGATCCATGTTGTTTTCTTGCTGCCGACAAGTTCAGGATCTGCAGCGAAACCCTGCAACAGAAATGAATGGACTGCTGCAGTTTCTTCTGCTTTGTCATTTTGGCTGTTCTTCTACGATGCTGAAATTTTTTGTTTGTTTGTTTTTTTTGTTGTGTGTGTTTGCGTTTGTGTTTGTGTGCGTGTGTGTGTTGGGGGGTTGTGTGTGTGTGTGTTTCCAAGACCATTGAACCAACAAATAAAGCTAATTACTTTCTCTACAAAACCATTAATATAACAAATATATGAACAACAACAATGGAGAAAAGATCTCAAACAACCATAGTCGCAAACTTGTACAAGAAATCCAACACAAAAACCACACAAGAAGCGCATCAAAACTCTGGCCGAAACATCGTTTAAATACCTTTAATATCTTAACTGGTCTGGAATAGGATTATGATTTGAATCCGAATCGGATCCACCCGTCGCTGCCTCGTTCGCTCCACCCGTGCGTGGGCCGTGGCGCGTGGGCCACGCGCTCTCGCGCACCATGCCCGCACCAGTGGGCCGTGCCTACACCGGAGGGCCCCTTACCGGCTCGCATGCACACCACGTGTGTGCGTCCCAGTGGGCCACACCGTAACATGCCTAACTGTTCATCTGCATCTGGGCTTTAGAAAAACATTGTTTTGGGCTCCAAAAAATCTCCAAAAATCCTCATAAATCCAAGTTAAATCCAAAGAAATTTTGATTTTTTGTATCACATTTTTCAACAGCTAATCCATCCTGCATGCAAATTACAGGGCAACACCATTCTGGTCGATTTCCATCGAAATTCAATGAATAAGAAACCCTTCTATTTATGATCCTATAATTATACAATAACTAGAAAGTACCGCTTGCCACAGGGCACTGGCTCCAAGGACCACTCCTTCCCCTCCCATGACGTGGGTCCCACTTGGACGTGTGTTTTTTGTGCGTGCGGTCTTGGATGCACTAGATCTTATGAGAATGGTGGTATACATGTGTGTGTGTGTGTGGACATGGTGCATATGATTTTTTGTGAGAATGGGGTGATGTGACCCACACGATGAGGTGGCCTAATACTTACTACCACGCTATCAACCTCTTTGTCCTAGTCATAAAATTCCTCCACTCAATTATAATATAGACTTGAAAATATCCGTGCCCGCAGGACACGGGCTCCAAGGACCACCTTTCCCTCCTCTCATGATGCAGGTCGCATCGGACGCGTATATGTTTGTTGGTGCTGTCTTGGGTGCACGTGATTTTGTGAGAAAGGTGTGTATATGTATTGGTGTGGCATTGTGTGCACATGATTTTTGTTAGAAGGGAGGAGGTGAGACCCACATGATGATGCGGCCAAATCCTGTCCCCCTTGCTGTCAACCAATTTATCTCAGTCATAAGATTTCTCAGTCATTTGTAGTATAGACTAGAAAATACCTTGCACAAAATACACATGCCACAACAACCCCCTCCCCCTCCCATGACGCGGGTCCCACCTGAACTTGTGTATTTCTGTGTTTGCAAATTCAGGTGCACGTGATTTTGTGAGAAGGGTGTGTGTATGTGTGTGTGTGGTGCCTTGAATGCATTTGGTTCTGTGAGGAGATGGTGTGACCCATAGGATACCACTCTATCAAAATCTTTGTCCTAGTCATCAAACACCTCCCTCATTTGTAATATAGATAGCAGCTACATGTAAATTACTTTTCTTGAGTTATCAGAATATCTAATTTTTCATTTATCATACTCGTGGAATCTTAAGCTGATCCCTTGATTAAGGAATTTATTTATTTAATAATTGGCAGGGACCAGGTTAGGATCATTTGTGGATGATGTCCTTTGTACATACTCTTGTAGGGCAGTACACATTCTTTGTGATGCAATCTTTTGAGGTACGGGAGTGAGCTGATGTTTTAACGAACTTAGAAATTGTCAATTAAAGAAATATGATGCTTAAAGGAAAAAATTGTTCCTATTGTAAACAAATCACTGCATTAAGTGTTCATCACTGGGCAGTTGTACAGTATTGTTATGAACTGTGGTAGTTGAACAAGAAAGAAAAGGAAATTAGTAGCTACATAGATACACAAAGACCTACATGTTTTGATGATACGGCTTTCGTCTACGGACACCGACAGATTGATGTTCAATATATTGGAATAGGAGAACACAGATCCAAAGCACAAAACTCACAAAAAAGACATAAAAGAAACTTCCAAGTTTTTGTTATACAAGAGGAGAAGAAAGACTACTTAGAGTTTGATGCAACCAAGGGAATAACATTATGCCTCTTTATATGGAGAACATTGATGGCCTCAATCCTTGATCAGTTTGGATTAAGAGGACTAATCCGATATTGTCCGTCTCCTTTCTTCCGGGTCACGCATGGTGCCAATTATTCTCTTATGCAAACACCTTTATCCAATGAGAAATAAGGAGGCAAACTCAAACTCTAGTCTTATTAGAAATAGGCAATCCATCCTTAAACTGAAGTAGTATGAAGTTCCTCCTTGTAGGGATACTCATTCTAGCAATTGGGTTTGGCCCAGTAGCCGCGTATCCCACCTAATGCGACAGATGGGACCCGTCAATGGGGACTTACCGATATGTCGGATGAGACCCATCAGAGGGACCTCCCGACCTGGCTCGAGGGGGCGGCAGACCCGACCTTAGCCAGCCCTCAGCACCTCAGCCTGTCCCATGTCGTCCACATGGCATGATCTCAGGCAACCGACAAACATTCTCTCTCCAAGTGCAATCAACATTTAATGCATGTCTTGTTCGTTGATGCTATCAGCGGCTCTTATGTACAAAGTGTTGGAAATCTGACACAATTCAAACAACACATACTTGTGAATATATGAAAATAATGCGTCGCCAACGAAATCAATGCAGAATTAGGATCTTGGATGAATCATAAGAAGCAAAAGTAAGCACAACACAATCAAGCCAAGCAACCACACAGAAAAGCAAGGATTTATACTAGTTCAGCCCAACCTATGGCCTACGTCCAGTCTTCTGTTGTCACAGTTTCCACTAGATTAGAGATGATAATACAAAAAATACACCGACTATAACTCTCCTCCAAATCAATGTATGCCTTCTCGACAAAATAACTCTAGCACTCTAGCAATTATTTTTCTATGAGCTAACCATTTTCAGTGCCCAAAATACTCTTTGCATGGCTTAATTATATGTTTAATATTTTTAAGAAATTTTTTAGAATTTTCTGGGATTCATCGAAGTTCAAAGGGATGAAAACAATATCCACACGACTATGTGTGGAGTGTAACCACTCCAATCACCAGCGAGGGGAAAACAATAACCACACGATCGCTTCGAGCGACCGTGTGAGCTACAAACCAAAGGTGAAGGCTCAAAACGACACGGTCGAGTCGATTCGACGCGGCTGCATTTCCAGTCGAGAAATTAAACAACAAGTCAGGGGGTGTTAAATTGTCGCGTCAAAAGTCGACGTGAACACATTGAATATGGGAAATTTGAGAGCGACACAACTGTGTCGATGCCACACGGTCATGTCGATCGGGTCGTTAACGGGTGATGCCACTTCCCGAAATCACGACGTCGTTGTTTCGATCCTACAATCCGAGGAAGTGGGGGAAAACTAAAATATGTTATCAACGGTGAAGATGAAAGAGAGATCAATGTATATAAGGGAGGGATGAGATTAATTTTATAACAGAATTCAGTTAGATAAAATATCTTTTCTCTTTTTCCTCAAGCCCTAGGCCATAGCAGCGTGCGTGGAGTTCCTCAGCAGCAACAACAAAGGATCTAATTTCTAGGGTTTTTGATTTGTTTTGAATTCTAATTTCAGACAATTTGGTGATACAATTCTATTCTCTATTTCAATTTTACTTCTCTACCGCTATTTGAGCAATAGATAATGAATTCTTGCAATACTTTTGTTAATTTCTTCATCGTGTGTAGCTAAATTTTTAGAGTGTGGTTGTGATCTGATGTGGATTAATGTTGATTGAGATTTGAATCCTCTATTACTCTTCACTTTTTGAATTATCATTCACTTTAGATTTTCATGTTGATTGTTATGAATTTGCTTCGAGAGAAGGAATTGTTAGCATAAGGTGTTTGGTTTTATGCTCGAGAGAGGGAAATCTACAATTCTTATTATAAAATTTAGTGGATGATATTCTAAGTCAAGTCTCTTAACTATATTTGTTATATGTTTGACTCGAGTGGATGGTTGATTGATCTAATCGATTTTATAGAATTGAATTAGCTAACAAAGTGTGTAATAGATTGTTTGGATCCGAGAGGATGCCTGAGCTATTGAATGCTTTGATAGAGATCCAAGTCTTGATCAATAATTAATCCATTAATATCACAACCCACACATGCTTTCTCATAGTTTACTTGAGCGAAATTTGTTTGATTGCGATAGTTATAACTCTTTGAAACAACAAACTTCACCGTCTTAAGGTGGGTTTACTCCAATTGATTTTGCTCCAACTTTTGATATCACTTTACACGTAATTCTAATAGTTGTCTCTGTGGATCGACCCAGAGCTTATCAGGTTATACTGTTGTGACATATCGTACACTTGGGATTGAGTTCAAGCAGAATACCTCCTCTCCCAAAACTCGTCCTCACTTCGAAGCTCTTTCATCGCCTATCGCCGGTAAAAGATCCGCTTCTCTCTTGAAGACACAAGGAATTCTTCTTAATTCTCCATTGCTTAGAAGTCAAAAAGTGTATCTCTTAGTATTTATATCATATGAATCCTTCCTAGGGTATTAGAGGACGTTTTAGATCATGTCCATTCGATTTAATCCTAATAGAAATCAATGGTTCAGATTAGAAGCTGAAATCTGTGCGTGTTAGGGCTTCTGGGCATCGGCACGGCCGTACTGATATGCGACACGGTCGTGCGTAGAAGTGCGTAATCTGCCTGTAGCTCCAAAACAACCGACATGGTAATGTGGCACAGCCGTGTCCAAATTCAACTTAAATTTGCCTGTCAGTGTTGCTGCACCTACACGGCCGTGTTGGGTATAGCACGGCCATGTCCAATAAAACAAAGAGTTGCATGTCTGTGCTACTGGACCCATACGGCCGTGTTGTGTATAGCACAACCATGTCCAAATCTGCTTAAGTCATCTGATTCATTTGTTGCGACATGCACGGCCGTGTCACCTTCCAGATTTCCAGTTTGAAGCACTAATCAACAAACTCTACCTTCCTTTAAACTTCTTCAATAACTACAAAATATTCAAGCTGTCCACATCAACTCTATCCAAATGCCAAACATCTCTACTCGTATCTAGAATTTACGAAACTCTCATGACAACATGAAATCATCAACCACTCACCATATATACATCAAGCTCAAGCAATGCCTGAGCTTGAATACGTGAACGTTTTTCGTGAGCATATCTGCAGGATTATGATCTGTCGCAACCTTCTCCAATATTATTACCTTCGTCTCTTCTTGAAGAAAGAAGTCTCGCACTTCTACATGCTTGGTCCTCGAACTATATGCCTGATGATCTACCAAGTGGATTGTGCTCTAACTGTCGCAATAAACCGTTGTCACTTCTTGCGGTATACCCAAGTCGCTCAGTAGATTTCTCAGGTACTTGCTTTCCTTGATCACCTCAACTGCAGCTATCAGTTCCGTCTCTGCTGTTGACAGTGTGACAATGGACTGATGGACCAATCTCCATGATATCATGGTAATGCCCAATGTGAACACATACCCTGTTGTAGATCTCCTTCTATCTCTGTCATCTGCATAATCTGAATCACAGAATCATAATATCACCAACTCGTATCCCTTACCGAAACATAAACCAATACTAGTTGTTCCCTCTAGATATCTCAGTATCCATTTCACAGCCCGCCAGTGTTCCTTTCTTGGGTTTGCCATGTAGCTGCTGACGACTCCAACTACCTGGGCCAACTTTGGGCGTGTACAAACCATGGCATACATCAGACTTCCTACAGAGCTAGCATATGGGACTATAGACATATAACATGCCTTCTCATCGGTGACAGGTGACAGTTTCACAGAAAGTTGGAAATGAGCTCCTAGCGGTGTGGTGACGGGCTTCGCCTTCTCCATTCCATAGCGTGCTATGAATTTCTTTATATAGCCATCCTAGCTCAATCTCAACTTCTCAATCGTCCTGTCTCTGCTGATTTCTATACCAAGCATCTTCTTTCCAGGCCCCAGATCCATCATGTTTAACTCTTCAGCAAGCTTCTCTGTCAGCCTATTGATTTTCTTCATGTCCCGTGATGCAATCAGCATATCGTCAATGTACAAAAACAAGTATCCTTGACCCACCATCAAGTGTACAAATATAAACATACTAGTCCTTTTATACTTTGCTCGAAACCAATGCTTATCATGAACGAGTCAAATCTCTTATACCACTACCTTGGACTTTGATTTAAACCATATAAGGATTTCTTTAGCTTGCATACCTTCTCCCCTCCACCACGAAGCCTCAGGATGGTGCATGTAGATTTCTCATCATGCTTTCCATGTAAGAACGTCGTCTTAACATCTAGCTGCTCCAACTCTAAGTCCTGAGCTGCTACTAAGGTCAACAACACATGGATGGACGTGTGTCTCACCACAGGCAAGAAGATCTTATTGTAATCTTATCCTTTCTTCTGCATGAATCTCTTGGCCAACAACCGATCTTTATACCTCACCTCGCCACCATCTCCTTCCTTAACCCTCTATACCCACTTACAACCAATGGCCTTCCTGTCCTTAGGCAATTCTACCAATTTCTAAGTGCTATTTTTGTAGAGGAATTCCATCGCCTCTTCCATTGCCAGCCACCACTTTGCAACATCGCTCGATGTCTGGGCTTCATCAAACGTCAAGGGCTCCTCGTGCTCTATGTTTAGGGCATATGCCTGCATATCATCAAATGCAAAAGTAGAAGCAGAATAGTTCCACTCACCCCATCTTCCTGGTTTTCTCCTAGTCCTCAATGTCCTCCACACCCCTGGCCGACCCTGGGCAGGAACCTCACTATGAGTTTGAATTTGATCTATCTATATCTGCTCTCTCTCAGCAGTCGGGTCCTGGCCTATCTCAGCATCTTGTGTCTCTATCTCCAGGGTAAGTGGCTCGACCTCAGTGTTGACCTCCTCAGGCTTATGTCCACCATCTGAATGAGTCATCTCCGGCCTGACCATCGACGACTCATCAAATGTAGCATGCATACTGGTGGACGTCTTCTTGGACACAGGATCTAGCAACCTGTATCTATTCACTTCCTCTTGATATCCAAGCAAGATGGCCTTCCTGGCCCTCGAATCTAGCTTTTCCTCCTTCTACAAAGCATATGCAGGACATCCAAATATCCTCAAGTACGAGTAATCCCCAGTCTTCCCTGTCCACCCCACCTCAGGAATTTTGAAACTGATCGCCGATGATGGTAGTCTGTTCACGAGATGCACGACGATAGTCACAGCTTTATCCCAATATTCCTCAGGATGTCCAGCAGTAATCCGCAAGTATCAGCACTTCTCTATCAGTGTACGGTTCAATCTTTCTGCAACACTATTTGACTATGGATCTCCAAGATAGTGTAGTGCCGTGAAATACCCTGAGATCTATAGAATTTTTTGAACACCCTCGAGGTGTACTCACCACCATTGTCTGATCTTAACACCTCCTCTCCATGTCTACTTTTCAATAAAGGCTCTCCAAGCCTTAAACTTCTCAAAGACTTGATCTTTTGATTTCATCAGATAGATCCACACCTTCCTCGAGAAATCATTAATGAAGGACACGAAATACTTCGCTCCTCCAATGGTAGGTACAGAAGTTACATCTGAATGTACATAGTTATGTGACACTTTGCTGCTATGCTCTACGATCCCAAAGCGTGTCTTTGTCAACTTTTCTTCTACATACTTCTCGCAGAGCTCCAATCTCTCCTTTTTGGCATGTATCAGCCTCCTTTTACGAAGAACATCCAATGACTTCTCACTTGGATGTTTAAGACGAAGATGCCATAACATTGCCGATCCTTCGCCATCTGTGCCCTGAGAGATGCTAGCCTCATCCTCCATGGTGTGTCTCTGCAGTATATGTAAGTTCTGTACTCTCTTTCCTCATCACGATAAGAGAACCCCTGGACACTTTCAATAGATCACCTTCTATTACCGTCATGCATCCAAGTCTGCTAAAGCTCTAATAGAAATCAGACCCTTTCTCAAGTCTGGTACATGACGCACACCTGTAAGTGTCTTGATGACCCCACCATGCATTTTGATTTGCACATCTCATACACCCACTGTCTTGCACACCATATTGTTCCCCCATCAGAACATTTCTGCCTTCTCTGGAACACTACGAACTAAACCAACTCCTGTGAGGTGTCATGTGAAAAGAACATCCCGAATCCAAAATCAATGAGATCCTTAGATCTCTCAATGTAGTCACCATCAGAATCTCAACATCATCACTACTCTTGCTATTGATCCCTACTGAGGCAGAACCCGAAGCTTCATCCTTGCGTTTTCCGTTCTTCTTTAGCAAAGGGCAGTCTCGTTTCCAATGTCATGTCTCCTTGTACAATTGACACCTGTCTATACGCCCTCGTGATTTTGATCTTAAGCGACTCTTGTCCTTCTTAGAACCATGGCTGCCTCTGGAATCCTGACGTCCCCAGATGAAGAGTGCATCCCATTGATCAACACTTTCTCGTCCAGTCACTTTGACACGAAGAACCTCAGAGTGTATCGCAGACTCTACCTCTTACAGAGATAATGTTTCATGCACATATACCATGGGCCTGACCAATGGGTCGAAATCATCCATCAGAGAACATAACAATATCATCGCCAATTATTCTTCCTCGATGTTCACCCTCATGCTTTACAAATCAGACACAATCTTCATGAAAGCGTCAATGTGATCCTTGACGTGTGCTCCCTCTCATCTTCAGTACATATAATTATTGCATCAAATACAACCTGCTCATCAGATTCTTCTTTGCATAGAGCACCTCCAGCTTCTTCCAAAGCTTCTCAGCAGTAGCCTCCTTAGACACCTTTCTGAGCACTTCAGCTAAAAGTGATAACTGCAATGTGCTCAACGCCTTTCACTACATCTCAGTCTTCTGTGCCTCCGTGACATCCTTGTCAAAGCTGTCTTTCTCAAAGACAATTTGAGAGCAACCATCTCTCATAAGAAAAGCCTTCATCTTTAATGTACAAAGACTGAAGTCGTTTCTTCCAGTGAACGATGTGGTAATCTTGACTCCTTACTTCTTCCTCACTAATAGCTCTGATACAACTTGTTGATAATCTGACACAATATCAAACAACACCTAAGTATGCACATCGGAATATATGAAACTAATGTGGCACCAACTAAATCAATACAGAGTTAGGATCTTGGATGAATCATAAGAATCACAAGTAAGCACCACACAATCAAGCCAAGCAACCACACAGAGAGGCAATGGTTTATACTAGTTCGACCCAATCTATGGCATGCATCCAGTTTTCTGTTGTCACGGTTTCCAATAGACCAGAGATGATAATACAGAAAATACACCGACAATAAATCTCCTCCAAACCAAAGTTTGCCTTCTCAACAAAATAACTCCAGCACTCTAGCAATTACCGTTGGGTTTTGTATGACCCTCAGGGCATAAAATCAACACACGTCCTAAGTCAGATGGATGATAGAAGTAGAAAAAAGGTAGCTGAATAAAATTCATGAAACTATTTAATAACAGCCCTAAGGATTTCATAAACCATAGATAGGAAAATCTATTATCTTATAGTGGGTCTGACCAACCCCAAAGACAGGTCTAAACTACTCCAACATATATGAAATCATAAAATAAAAGAAATACATGTTACTTCGCTACCGCGTCGTTTTCAGCAACTTTTCTTTACTCCTCGAAGCGAGCTGACCACCTGCAAGTCAACACCGTGCCTCCGAGCCAACCACTTGTTGAAGAAAGTTTCACTTGAGCAGGTCCCATGTCAAAGACTTTGGATCCGATCCAAACCTCCTCGCCGTCTTGCTAGGACTCGAAAGGAGGAACATATGAATTTTAGGAGGAGTGAATAGCTATTGGTCAAAGTTCGGGCATGCTCAAACTTCTTGGAGCTATTCGAAGAGAAGACTTGGTGCATGTTTTGAAGAGGGTTAGCCCCTATTTATATAGGGAGTCGGCCCACCTTCCTCCTCACACAAGCAATGTGGGACTAATCAAATTAGTGGGGAAAAATAAATTTAGTTTGCCTTACACGAAGGCCAAACTTTAACTAATTTTCCCTCTCTTACTGTTGAGCTTCACAAGTGATATCGTATTTCAAATCGAAGAGCACTGAACGGTGAACGCATAGAAATAAACAGTGATCCATTCCGAACTCATTTGATTCCTCAAACAAACATCCAAAGTTACCCTAAAAAATCAAATTTTCGGGAAAAATTGTAGCCGTCATTCAGACATTAGGTTTTCAACCATCCTGGGCCCACCCGCGGGTCCCACGCATGGGTTGGGCCTGCCTGGGCATGGGCGCACGCCTGCTCGGGCAGGCCCTAACCTGCTTGCATGAGCGGGCAGGCTCAGCCCACTTGCCTGGGCAGGTTCGACCTGTTTGCCTGGCGGGCGGGCTCCCGCCCGCTTGGGCGGGTTTGACCCGCCCGCCCGAGCTGGGCGGGCTAGCCCGCCCAGGTTAGGCGGGCTAGTCCAGCCCACATGGTTGCCCAGTTCTGGCCTTTGGCCTTTAATTGGAGCTTCTTAGCTCCTTTTGAGCCGATTTTGGATCAGTTTGAACACTGGTTTTGACTGGGACTATCCCGAAACCCATGTAAACCGTCTTCTATGCCTTTATTATTTAAAATATTCTCGCAAACATTTTCCGATATATTTTAAACCCTTTTGCATCATATGCAAAAATCCCTCATAGCATTCTCCTAATGCTTATATCGCAAACATTTGCGACACTATTAATTCCCATTTAATAATCTTAGACCTTATTGTCACAAATCCTTTGTGAGACTAATTATTCTCGTGCAACCGAGTGCAATCCTCCCATATTCTTCCTATTACTAAGATGCAAATCCTACTCGGTGCGAGACCCTACAGCCCGACCCTACTATAGGTTGGGGCTCGAAACCCCTAGACGACAGTGACCACAAGCAGCATGTGTCGTCCCTGTTTCGGCGTCATAATTACATGATTGACCCATTGACTAAAATGTCGTCGGGATTACTCTGACTATGTCCGTGATGAATACCATATTTTTAGTCCCTTCGTTATAGCTATGTCACTACATAGCATAGTGTATGGTAAACTGTCAATCCTACTAGCTGGCACTGGTCAGTATACTCCAGTCTTTGGTATATCCATATTGTACTTCCTACAACATACCCAGGCTGAGGTTTTGCACCAAGAACCATACTAAGCTTGTGACACTAACTTCCCATGGACGGAAGAGATGAATCCTCTCTTGATCACTACTCCCCTCGTACGCTTCAAGTGTTACCCAACCTAAGACCTTTCAGCATGCCTTTCCTCGAAGCTAGATCATAGACCTAAGTGACACCGTTCACGCACAGATTCGTACAATGACCTAAAGTCCTAAGGACCAACTTGCATATCATCACTAGAGAGTTATCAATGACAATTTAGTTAATGTTAACCATATGATAACTCTTTATTGGGTCGTTCAGTGAACTCATTCTCTAATGAACACTTGTGTCTCGTCGCTGACTTCCCGAGGTCGAATGATTTAATATCATCATCACCCTTTTGGTTAAGACGAAGACACAATAGTTTGTTTGATGTGTCTACATCCTTTTCTTGACACATCTATGACCATGAATGCTTTAAGACTCAAGTTCCTATCGGCCAGACACTTTCCATAATCGATATCTGCATCTAGATATGTGTATGACCATGCTTGAAGTCTAAGAAAATTATCCAAGTATTTAAAACATTTTATTCATACTAGGATAATTTGTACCATTTAAATTCGAACAAGATGTTCTCCAAATATATTACCTCGAGGGCACATATCTTCCAACACCTCCCACTTGCACTCAGGCTATTTATCTTGATATCTCATACCGCTATAACATATTACTCTCTATGGATGTTCATATGTCACAGCCTAGAGAATGGATCTGCTAAAATGTATCTTTTAAGTAGTATTGCGGAGTCATTTACTATACATCCATGATCACACATGGGCGATTCCTGCAAAGATGTCTCTGGATCTCATCCAACAAGTTTATCCTCTTCTGTATAGCTAACTGATTAGCTTATACTTCTGTATATTAGATTTATCATTACAAACAAGTTAGTCATGCCATAGCATATTCCAACAATTCTGTGTCATTTCTGTCCAGCACATTAATGACACCAAATTTTCTATATCTCTGACATAAACAAAACCTTTTTGATTGAATGCTACATATAGATGTTCTTAAAACTTGGAATTTTACTTAGCCCTAAATGTAACTAAGCAACATGCTAGCCCTCACTGACTTTGAGAACTTTTTGGTCATACTATTTTAATCAGTTTTTCTAAATCTCATTTAGAAAGTATTAACCAGACCTTTTGTGCTGAACGAGTTAATAACGAATGAACTAGTGTTGGGTTGTTTGTTAAGTATGTTATATCAAAATCCGTTTATAGAAGTTTTGAGTATAACTTACTTAGTCATAACTACCCACACAATCTTTCATTTTATCTACATTAATCTTCTAACTTGAAGTTTCACAAGCAGTTATAACAAGAACTTTTCTTGTGGGCGCATTACAAAGATCACATCTAATATATATATGTGCCCAAAAATGACTTGTTACTTTAGATTGGTTAAATGTTTTCTTCTTGCTTCCATTAATCGCATCAACACGGTACAAAACCATCAACATAGAATTCCACCAGACTATACGCATCAATATATTTCAAAAGCTCAAACAATGATTTTATTAAAGAATTTGTTCACAACATTTCCCATTTCAAATGACATTCATTTCTACCACATTGTTTTAGCACAAAATGCGTCACTTATTCAAAACAAAATCCATTCAATATCCTTGATGTCTTTGAAGTCCTTAACGGTCCCAACGGCAACGATTGCCCTCTTTGCCGACCATACGAGGATCTTCATCTGTCCACAGCTTTAAGCACATATAAACAATATACAGATGTTTAGTAAACATACTGGTATCTCATACCATGTATTAAGCTTCATCAAAATTTATATACTCTGTAACAGGATTTATACCTGAAGTTGAGGCATCACCATGCCCCCTTTTATCTGCAAGGTAAGCCTTGCAGTTCCTCTTCTAGTGTCCAAGTTTATGGCAGTGGAAACACTCCGAGTCAGACGATGCCCCCCCTTTTCTTTTTCTCCTTCTTTGACTTAGCAGGTTGAGGGATCTCTCTCTTCTTACATTTGCCCTTGGGGTGATAAGAAGAAGCAGAGCCGACAACCAACACTGGTTGTTCTGGCTGGATTCCCTCCTCGAATTACCGGAGCATGTTTAGGAGGATATACAGTTTCCCCTCAGTATTGTTCATTATAAAATATGAAATGAACGGGCCAAAAGTTGGAGTGAAAGAATTTAGGATAATGTCAATGGTCATCTCATGATCAAGGACAAATCCTAACTTAGCTGCATCCTCAACGTATTCGATCATATTGATTACTTGGTCTTGGACGTGGGCTGCAGTCATTTTCGTTCCCCAAAGTTTGCAGGTAGGCTTGAATTTTGCAGCCCGAGACTGCTTCAATATAACTGCTCCGTATTCAAAATCATGCTCTGAACATCTATATGTTTATGCTTTCGTTACAGTTCATTATTCATCGAGGCCAGAATAAGTCACCTTGCCATCTCCGCGTCCTTCTGCCATACTTTGTAGGACTCCTTTACTTCTTCAGTGGCTTTGTCATTCGGTTTTTTAGGAGCAGGGTCTATCAGCACATAACCAATCACAGCTAACGAGAGGACCAGTTTGATGTTCCTTAACCAGTCTTTATAGTTGGTTCCATTCAGCACGTTCTTCTCAATGATAAACTTTAGTACTGACTCCATACTTCATATGATAGAATTTTTGAATTAGCATATGTTTTATATAGTTCAAAATGTTTTTATTAAACTATGTTCTCCCACTATTTTAATGATCTATTTAAGACATAACAATGAACAAATTCATTAATTAAAATTAGTGGGAGAGGGATCCTACCACCTTGAGTCTCACAACCTTGAGTGTGCTCAACAAGTTGTTTGATTCTGTAGTCGGTATATGAACTCTTCATCAATCATATCATATATGATCCACTCTAGGTTTTTACCCTAGCCACTTATAATCATGAGTGTGCTCATCAAAATCACAATGACTAGTCTAGTCAGACCCTTGTTTTCGCGTCTAGCCTAACTTACACCGGCACTCAGTGTATGCATGACGTGACGATTTGGGTTAAGTCTAGACTACATCACATGTAATAAGAAGTTGGTTTCCATAAGGTAGTCATGCCATAGCTTGAGTGTGCTCAACAACTATAATAAGGAACGTATAGTTTCCAAACTCCAAAACAAGGAGGGTTACGATTAATCTTGAAAAAGATTTTTAACGTATTAGACTAAATGTAATCGATGGTTTTCACATAATAATAATTCGCATCCTTGTGGTCCAATAGAACATGGCTAGGGGATTTAGCTAAACTAGGATCACTATCTCCAGTCGAGCTAGGGTGATCCACAACACTAGTCACAAAAACGATAGACATCGATTCATGATCTTTTAAGGATACTAATTATTTGTATGTGTAACATCGATTTAATATGGCTTCAGTTAAAACTAGTTATTCCTATTAATTAGTTGAATCTTAAAATTCAAAATTATTATGATTGACTAATAACTTTTTTTAACGTCCTTATCAACTATAAGGAATTATTAATATTAGTGTGCTATCCTGATCATGTATTATGTATTTAAAATTTCAAGTTGCAACAATTTAAATCATAGCATATTCAAAATTATTATTAGAACAATTAAAATAATAATTATTGGAGAGGGATACCCTAATCAAGTATTAGGAATTTAATGGTTGCAACAAATTTTTTTAAATCATAGCACATCTGTCTAATAATTATCTCATAAGTTTTAGAACGCTTTTAATGGCTAACCTAAAAGGTTTTCTTGTATTATCATATAATGAACAAGAAATTAAATAACCATTAAAAAAGGCTAAAATTTTTATCACAGAAAAGTTTAGCATGAACACTTGCAACTTAAAATTATCTCATAAAAAATAAGTTACAACAATTTTTAATAATCATCTCATAATTATTAGCATGAACAAGAACAACTAAAATTTATCTCATAAAGTTACAGCATTGAAACAAGTAACTTAAAAATTTATCTCATAAATTAAAGTTGCAACATGTTTAATAATTATCACATAATTATTAAATCTAAATAATCATATTATTATCATGTTTCTGATAAACATTTTATGCATTTCAAATTATTTGCAGAAATTAGGTCAAAGTAGACGTAGGCTCTGATACCAATGTTGGGTTTTGTAGGACCCCCAGGGCATAAAATCTACACACGTCTTACGTCGGACGGATGATAGAAGCAGAAAAAAGGCAGCAGAATACAATTCATTAAACTATTTAATGACAACCCAAAGGATTTCATAAACCTTAGCCAGGAAAATATACTATCTTGGGGTCGGTTTGACCAACCCCAAAGAAAAATCTAAACTCTTGCAACATATATGAAAGCATAAAATAAAAAACATACTCGTCGTTTTCAGCAACTTTTCTTTACTCCCCAAAGCGAGCCGACTCCATACCTCCAAGACCAGACCAGCCGAAGCGAGTCAATACCGTGACTCCGAGCCAACAACTTACCGAAGAAAGTTTCACTTGAGCAGGACCCACGTCAAAGACTTGGATCCGATCCAAACTTCCTCGCCATCTTGCTAGGACTAGAACGGAGGAACGGAAGAATTTTAGAGTGAATAATTATTGGTCAAAGTTTGGGCGTGCTCAAACTTTTTGGACCTACTCGAAGCGAAGACTTAGTGCATGTTCTTAAGGGGGGTTAGCCCTATTTATATCGGGAGCCGGCCCCCATTCCTTGTCTCACGAGCAATGTGTGGCTAATCAAATTAGAGGGGAAAAATTAATTTAGTTTTCCTTACACTAAGGTCAAATTTAACGAATTTTCTCATCCTCATCATTGAGCTTTGCAAGTGATATCATATATCAAATCGAAGAGCACTGAACGGTGAACACATAGAAAAAAATGGTGATCCATTCCGAGCTCGTTTGACCCCTTAGACGAACATCCAAAGTTACCCTAAAATCACATTTTCGAGAAAAATTGCAGCCGTCATTCAGAAATTAGGTTTTCAACCATCTTGGACCCACCTGCAGGTCCCACACCTGTGGGTGGGGCCCGCCTGGGCACGGGTGCCTGCTTCGGCAGGCAGGGCGCCAGCTTGGGTGGGCAGGGTGCCCGCTCGCACGGGCGGGCCCTGACCCGCCCGCATGAGCAGGCGAGGTCGGCCCGCCCGCTCAGGTTGGTTTGACCCGCCCGCCGAGCGGGCTTGACCCGCCCGCTTGAAGCCCGCCCAGCCCACATGGGCTAGGCTAGGCCAGAACTGGGCTTTTCTGGCAAAAGCCTAGTCTGGCTTTTTCGCCTCTAATTGGAGCTTCTTAGTTCCTTTTGAGTCGGTTTTAGATCCGTTTGAACATTTGTTTTGATTGGGACTATCCCGAAACCCATGTAAACTTTTTTCTATGCCCTTATTCTTTAAAATATTCTCGCAAACCTTTTACGACATATTTTAAACCATTTTGCATCATATGCAATAATCACTCATAGCATTCTACTAATGCTTATATCGCAAACCTTTTGCGACACTATTAATTCCCATTTAATAATCTTAGAATTTATTGTCACAAACCCTTTGAGACATAAATTATTCCCGTGCAACTGAGTGCACTCCTCCCATATTCTTCATATTAATAAGACGCAAATCCTACTCGATGTGAGACCTTACAGCCTGACCCTACTACAGGTTTGGGCTCGAAACCCCTAGACGACAGTGACCACGAGCAGCAAGTGTCGTCCCTATTTCGGTATCATAATTACGTGATTGACACATTGACTAAAATGTCGTCGTGATCACTCTGACTGTGTTCGTGATGAATATCACAGTTGTAGTCTCTTCGTCGTAACTATGTCACTACATAGCGTATGGTATGGTAAACTTTCAACCTACTAGCTTTCACTAGTCAGTATACTCTTGTCTTTGGTATATCCATGTTGTACTTACTACAACGTACCATGGCCAAGGTTTTGCACCAAGAACCGTACTAAACCTGTGACACTAACTTCCAGTGGACGGAAGAGACGAATCCTCTCTTAATCACTACTCCCCTCGTATGCTTCAAGTGTCACCCAACCTAAGACCTTTCAGCAGGTATTGTCTCGAAGCTAGATCATAGATCTAAGTGACACTGTTTACGCATAGGTTCGTACAATAACCTCAAGTCTTATGGACAAACTTGCCTATCATCACAAGAGAGTTATCAATGACAGTTTAGTTAATGTTAACCATTTGATAACTCTTTATTGGGTCGTTCAATGGACTCATTCTTTAATGAACACATGTGTCTCGTCTCCGACTTCGCCAGGTCGAATGATTATGAGATCATCATCATCCTTTTAGTTAAGATAAAGACACAATAGTCTGTCTGATGTGCCGACATCCTTTTCTCGACACATCTATAACCATGAACGCTGAAAGGCTCAAGTTCCTATCGGTCAGACACTTCCCATAGTTGAGATCTCCATCTAGATATGTGTATGACCTTGCTTGAAGTCTAAAAAAATTATCCTAGTATTAAAAACATTTGATTCATACTAGGATAATTTGTACCATTTTAATTCGAACAAGATGCTCTAGATAAATTTCCTCGAGTGCACATATCTTCCAACAATTACAACGTCTCATGCATACAACTAATGGAGAGATCTTACCAGAGACTCTAGAACAAGGAGTACCTCCTCTCCCAAAGCTCGTAATCATCTCGAAGCTCTTTCGTCGCATATCACCGGCAAAAAAATCCATTTTGTTCTTGAAGAGCAAGGAATTCTTCTCAATTCTCCATCGCGTAGACGTCAAAAAGTATATCTCTTGGTATTTATACCATAAGAATCATTCCTAGGGTATTAGACGATGTTTTAGATCATGTACATCAGATTTAACCCTCATAGAAATCAATGGTCCAGATTAGAAGCTGAAATCTGGGTGTATTAGGGCTTCTGGGCATCAACACGGCCGTGGTGATATGCGGCACGGCCGTGCGCAAAAGTGTGTAATCTACCTATAGCTCAAGAACAATTGGTACGGATATGCGGCAATATCATGTCCAAATAAAGCAGAAAGTTTCCTGTTAGTGTTACTTCACCTGCATAGCCGTGTTAGGTATAGCATGGCCATGTCCAATAAAACAGAGAGTTGCATACATATGCTACTGGACCCGCACAGCCGTGTTGGGTATAGCACAGCCGTGTCCAAATCTATGTAAGTCAACTGATACATCTGCTTTGACATGTATGGCCGTGCTAAAACCTGTACATCCATGTCACCTTCCAGATTTCTAGTTTGAAGAACTAATTAACACAAACACGGCTATGTCCATGAGGTTGCAGCTTTACACGTGGCCAACATCTTTTGGCCCAAGTGGCAAGAATCCCTTGGCCTGTGATCTATCTATATAATCAGGAGGGCATCCCCTCCGCAAGGTACGCACTCTTTGAGCCTTTAAAACCCTAATAAGCATCACTATCTCTCAAATCCCCATATGCCAAGGGCACAATCACGCTCAACCCATGCACTGCCACACACGGGCTATCTTACGCCCATCACCTCATTTCTTCCAACAATCTTAACCTGACTTTGGCATCAGATGGGAGAAGGCAGGTCCACCCTCAACTTGGGGGCTACGCCCGTCGAACCCTTGATGCCTTCATTTCTCTGTTTCAGGTACCAGATAAGGAGTATCACCCGACAAAACTGATTTGTTTGGGCTTAACCTGTTGCGGGATTGCTCTTCCCCGCGGTCCTATCTGGCCCAGCAAGAATTCATGCATCAACAGTTGGCACTATAGGAAGGGCCTTGTGACAACATCTGTCGCATAGGCTCTCAAACCAGCATATTCATGCACATCTTATCTCAGATCTATGAGACTCACAGCTCCGGCTGGGGCCGTTCCTCTTCTTCAGATCTCATCCTCTTCAAAACCTTCTGATCTCATCCTATTCGGTGCGATTGCTCCACCGTCCTAGCTTGCTAGGGCCTATGGCTCAGAACATATCAGGCCCATTCTGTGCAGACTCAAATCTGACCCTAATTAGTCCAACAAAAAGTAAGGATGTGTGTGCATGCTAGTCTCTTGTCTTGGAAATGGGCGGGAAACGTTGGTGAAGGTACAAAATAGTACTGGGGTGGAACCGAGATTAGATCACCGGGGGGCCAGGCGGCTTTGCAAGAATGCATACAAATTGCATTCGTAAAGTGCATAGATGCGATGGTACTCAAGTCGAGAAGTCCAAAGAGATAAAGGAGTTGTTTTCCCATAACGTTTAAGTATATTTGAGGTGACGAAGTAAACAACAAAGTAGATATGAAAATTATTTGTTAAGACCTATGCAATGTGTTTTAAGGTCACGTGATCGTCTAAGAAAGCTGAAAACAAAAACAATTTTTAATTGCATAAAAACGAAAATAAGTTACGAAGATTCAAACTGAATTAATTTAAATAGGTAGCAAATTTTTCCTTGCATTTATTAAATACAAAATCGTTCACATATTAACGAAGATATCAACAAGAAACTAAGGCTGATTATATCGTTAATATGCAAAAAGAATTTTTTTAAATATAATCATTGGAACTAACCACGAATTAATTAATCTTTTAAATTTAAGGGAATGAGAGAAGCGTGTTTAGTAACTAAACATTTTAGGTATATTAAGTTAATCATGACAATTTAAAAATGCTAATTAGAAATCACAATTTATACTTGTGTGATCAAACAATTTGATGTTTACAATGACTTGTGTGAGTATTTAAACTTAAACTAAGATGTATTTTTGTTTAGACGTTTTTTCCTCAATTAGATACTGATTCTGCTAAGTTATAGTTTAAAACATGAAAAAAATTAAATGAAAATTCAAATTTTTTTCGAAGCAACCAAGAATCAATACAATGACCTCTTAGGCGCAAAGGGAACACAATAACACCAAGCTAACAATACAACCTTAAGCTTGGCGATTTAATTTTTAACTTAACCTTATATTGTTTAAATATAAAAATTTTAAATATAATAAAAATTGGCACCAACCAGGAATTGAACCCGTGACCTCAGGCTTGAGAAGGGAACGCACAACCACGAACCTACAGAAGCTACTGTAAGTTTTTTGATTTATTTATTTACTTAATATTTTCCCCTGCAGCCATATACATATAGCCTAGTAAATTTTGAGTGGGGGCACCATGTGAGTCCGCCCCTGGTTATCAGGGAGTATGGTCTACTACAAATTTGTAACGTTTCAAATTGCGATGTTTGATATGCTATGTTGCCTGGTATGTTTAACTATTGTTTCGGACACTCCACGTACCATTCCCATCTCGACTGTTATAGATACGAGTCGAAACAATGTATTCTAGCTGATAATTCATAATGCAAAAATTAGTTTGTGAAAAATGGTATGAGTGAGGGAGACTTATGGTCTGCCCTCCATCATTATCCACTATAACACCCCACTACCATGTAGTGGGGTGAACCTTTGGGCTACTAAGTGTAACCTACTATACTATGAATGAATAAAAGGATATCATGGGCTATTGCCATGGTTGCTCTTTCTCCAAACACGTTATTAGCACGAAGCTCTAGAAAATTTTTTTAAGCCACTAAATTTTATTCCATCTTCCCCACATATTTTTCCCTCTTGTGAAGGAATCTAGTTGTTGCGGCAAAGTTTTTGCGATGACGGGCCATCGATTACTTGCAAGGCATTGCAAGGGAGGGGATTTTTTCTATCTACGGATTTTTTTGGTTCTTCCCTAGATCATTAATCTAGAGGTATACATTTTTCCCCGTAGATATAGATTATGGACCATAAAATTTTTTATTACATAAGCATGTTGCTTGTAATAATCAAATCAAAATACAAATAAAAATTATTTTATTACAAACAAAAAAATATCTCCATTATTGTCTTCATCTCTGTTGACGACCAACCCGCCTGAAGCGGCATGCCAAAGGATTTTTCGGCGATATAGCCCGAAGCAATTGCTTGCCCGAAATGAACCACTAGATTGATCTCCTACTCTTGCTTTTGATGCCGAAGTCCGCTGTTGACCCCGAAGGCCGGATCGGCGTACGGATCAACCATGTCGTCGGTCTCGACGGTCGTATCGGTCACAGACATTCATCGTCATAGGCCCCGAAGGCCGGATCGGCGTCCAGATCGACTGGACACCTAGGTCCTAGTTCATTTCATTCATGATATGTTGCTGGAAATCAAGACAGATTTACATGCTCATTATTTTGTTTATTCCTCTTAATCTAGAACAATTATTGTTCTTGTTATGAATAGGACCCATTGGGCCTATTGGGTATCCACCCACATGAGTACCCATTATGAATACTATATAAAGGAGGCTAGGGGTTTCCTAGCCTCAACCCTTCTCCAAATCTGTTTCTCGTTCATAACACGTTATCAGCACGATCACGCTCGTTGGAGGAGACGGCGGCTCGCGGGAAAGGAGATCCACAAATCGCTCAGAAAAAGAAGATCGTAATCTTCTCAACGGGGAGCGAAAAGGGCATCCTTCACCAACCGTCGCCTAGATTCCTCGTCGAATCTAGAGGTAAAAATCCAAACTTTTTAGATCTAAACTTGCTTTTCTCATTAGATCTGCATGTTTTAGGATCAAAAAGTTTACAAACTCGGTTAAATTCAACATTTTTAATAAGATCTACATGTTTAAAACAATAAAAACTTGTTTTTTAACGATCAAATTTGTTGAAAAATCCGATTTTTACCTCCCCTGCCTTTGATCCAAAAATAAAAATCCGCACGCCCGTAGGGCGGAACGGCGGCGCGCTCTTTGCGCCGCCGTCGGAGAATAATCGCCGCGGCCTGAAGCCGCGGCGGCCGCGGCCTGAAGCCGCGGCAGCCGCGGCCTGCAGGCCGCGGCCAAGCGCCGCGGCCTGAAGCCGCGGCCCTGAAGCCGCGGTCAATCACTACAAAGTTGAAAATTTTATGACTAAAGGTCTGGACTATTTTCTATAACCTTCATGTTGTGAACTTTGTCAAATTCAGACTGTAAATAGGAGTAAGAATTTAATCTTTCCAACATGTCTGATTTTATCCAGTCTGGACACCTTTCACGAAAACAGTGATCAGTCCCTCAATACTTAATGAAATTTAGTGTTCTTGGTCTCGTTGGAAAGATAACTTCAAGATCTACAACTTTGTAGTTTTCCACGTTTGCTGAAGTGAACTGAAATTAGGAGTAATTAAGTCATGAAGTCAATGCAGTTTCTGTTTTCAATTCCAGCACATGTATACTTTGGCGTAAATTCTTTAGAAAATAGAATACTTATCTAAACTTCATAAAAATTGATATGTGAACTAATGACACATATATGTACAACTTTCATTTACATTGAATTGTCACAAGATGAGGTGGTGCCGCTTGTTTTTCACGGGTAGCATCAAAACTTATATCATCTATTTTTTTCGGCGATTAGATTTTCTAGGTTCTAAAATCACACGCATCATTATACAAAGTTTTATTACGGTGTAACATGTGAAGTTTACGATAAAAGAATGAAGAAGCAAAATCCATTTTAGATTCACTTGAAATTTTATGATTTAATGTTTTATAACGTATCAAAATGAACCGATCCACTTGAAGGTAAAAGTTAATAGAAAATTTTGTTTTTTACCACCTTCCGCTTGTTTTTCTGTAATAAAAAAATGTATTAAGAGTAAATCCAAAACTCTGACTAAAGACAATAATTACGCACCAGATTTCCTCACCTAATCCAGACTGCACTTCCCGGTGACCGCACTGAAATCTTGAGACTTGAAAACCAATTAAAATCCCACCACCACGGCACCACCTCATCTCTCTGTTTCGCTCTCAAAAAATAAAAAAAAGTAATAAATTAATCGATATGCTTCATAAAAATTGATATGTGAACCCATGACACATATATGGTTACTTCATGCACATATGAGGTGGGAGGTTATATGGGATCAACAACACGGGCCAAGTGGACCAACCAGAACTCATCACTCAAAATGGTTTAAACCCATTGCTTGCGAAACCAAGCCTACGATTCCTCGACTCCCTTGCAAAGTATGATTGATATGCTTCTATGCTTCCCCATCAGCAGGATACATCAATTTTTCGTCATTTATGTGGTCGGTTGTCACATTTTTTCTGCCAATTCAGCAGACGTGAAGAACCTCTCCAGCCTTGGTATAATTCGGAAATAACAGAGAACCGTCAACGGAGTCTGCTTCTTAGTTTGGACTGTAGGACCATCACTGCTTGAACATGTTCTTTGTTCTACTTTCCACCGGGGCACATGACACGTTGGACATTCTTTTAGGTCCTTGCTGTCTTTGTAATATAGAATGCCATCATTAGGGCATGCGTCAATTTTCTTGTAATCGAGCCCTAACATATTAACGATTTTACTCGCTTCATAATGAGTAATGGAATGCTTTCCTTACCACCGGGAACTACCCTTCTCAACAAATCCAACATCACAAAATGTGTAATCGCCATTCCGCTAAGTGTTTGGTGATCGCGCCAGGATATACACCCGAAAAACGACTGTAGTTTTACCGCAAGCGCACGGCATAGTGGGGAGCGGGTATCGAACTCAGGGAGGACAATTGACAGCATCCTACTTTGATCACCTAGCTATTAACGGAATAAGAATAGTTTTGATGGTAATGTCACAATCGTTCAAATAGCAAATAGAATTCAATATAATAAAGCGTCTAGGGATATGAAATCCACACTACAGACCGTCACTTATCTTTATGGGTCATGAATATCAATGTTGCAAAGCTTGAATGTAGGTGAACTAGTCGCAACTCTCGCGCTATTGCCGGTCTATAGCAACCTAGATTAGGGCCCACTCTCGTGCAAACCCTAATCTAAGCCACTAGCGTGAAGATCGACATCATCGTCCAATCGCAACTCGAGCCCACTTTCGTGCAAACTCGAGCTAGGACCTAGGTTATGATAGTTCGTATTTGTCCAATCTCTTGCAAACGAATATTAGTATAAATTTATAATAAAAATACTAGTTTTGGTCCAATCTCTCTTGCAACCCAAATCTAGAGAATCTCAATTATAAACCTAAATCGAATATCTAGGCTTTCCCATCAATTGGAATCCAATCTCTTGCAAATCCCAATCGATGGAAATTCCTAACTACTCCTAATAAATTAATCACAACCTAACCTTTCTTCAATCCTGGCAACAATTCAATTCATTTATCACAATTCAAAGATCGGGTCCATATGGTTCATCCACATGCCCTAGAACGACAAAACTACTCACAAATCATCATGTAAATATCAGAAATAGCGAATAAATTCATAGCATAATTCATTGTAGAGAAGAAACAATTCATAAAAATAAGAGTTTTGGCAAGAAATAACAAACCAAAATTGTCGTCTATGATCTCCAGCTGAGATTTACAAAATAAATAGCCGTCAAAAAATAATAGAAGTCTCTCCTAAAACTAGGTATAAAATTAGGTTTAAATACAAGCCAAATTCGTCTAAAAATCCTGACAGATTTGCCCCTGCGCAGCCCAGAAATCCCAATTTGCGTAGCAGTCGGACTGCTTCACTCGGCCGAGTGACCTATGTCACTCGGCCGAGTGACAGACCCAATAAAAGACAGAGAGTCTAGGAAATTTGGCGGTCTATCGCTCTGACTGACTTGGGCGAGTGTGCTTCTTCACTCGGTCGAGTGAGCAATCTTGCTCGGCCGAGTGGGTCTTCTCAGAATTTCCAGTAACTTGGCCACTTCTTGGAAGAAAGTCCCTGTACCACTCGGGCGAGTGAGCTTTCTCACTCGGCCGAGTGAACTTCCTTACTCGGTCGAGTGAACTCTAAAAATTGGTTGTGCGTATCCGTTTCACTCGGCCGAGTACAGCTTTTCACTCGGTCGAGTGAACTGGCTGTTCGGCCGAGTGAGCTGTCTCTGGGCTCTTTTCTTCTCCTCCTCGCCTCCTCGTCGATTCTATCGAATTCGTTCCTCTTCCACTCATCCTCTAGAGCTGCTAACTCCTCAAACAAGCTATGGGCGATGCTCCAGTGTGTGCAAAAGTCCCTTGATCTCATATTTGCTCCAAATCGCTCCATATCTCCTGAAATACGACAAAAACAATAAATAGTGAAAAGCAACACGATATCGTCGAATAATCGTGGAAAATGCAATATGGGCGATCGAAATGAGATGAAAACATGCAGAAAAAGGTGTAAAATAAGGATCGATCAAAATCCTCCAAGCTTACCTCTTACTCGTCCTCGAGGATGATGAGTAAAAAGTGAGCCCGTCGGGTAAAAATAAGGAAAAAGGAAAAAGAAGATAGAAAAGAAAAACAAAGAGGGAGGTGCTAGATCATTTCCTCAGGACGTGGACTTGCTTACTCAAATAGCATACGGTGAATAAAAACATGCCAAAGATTTTTATCTCGATATCATGATCATATATGGATGCATTCAATATAGAAACCCAAGAATATCAAAACAATATGAAATATGAAATCATTCTAGAATTAGCATCGTCTGAAGCATTTAAAGCAATATACGTAATCATAGACCACACACTTTTCAATTGATCGCTTTCTATTTGGAGTATAAGAGGTATCACACGATACGAAGAATAAGAATAGAAAGGAGTGGTTTTCATGAAATGCATGCTAAATTTCAATTCCTGGGCTTCGTAATACTTTAGTAATCTCCTCGAGTATAGAAAATTACCTAGCTTAGGTTATCATGCACAAACAAGTAGTCACTCTCTCACACATCATTGGATCCTCTCCCCCAAGCTTATCTATAAGCGTGGTGGCATCAAATTTAGCAATAAGGCTTTCCCCATTTTTGAAGCTCCAATAATAAAAGAAAAAGAGGGAAGAAAGAAAAAGAAATGAAATGTGATCATATATGTACTTCTTTTCTCTCTTTTTTCAATCAATATATACAATAAGGATCCCAAATCAAAACATAGAGAGATATACATGTATTTTTTCTTTTTGATTTTGGGGTGTTGGAGCATAGAGTTTTATAGCATGGGGGACATGCCAATGTAAGATTCGCTAAAGTGAGATTCGCTAATGATTTCAAATATAGAAATGATGTCCAAGATATGTGGAGAAAGAAAAGTATGTAACGCTCAGTTCACTCTTTTAGAATGTGCATGACAACTTTCAGCAGAGTAATGTAATCTACTCAGTTTGTTTTCAGAAAGTAAACTAATCCAGTTATATCAACATAGCATACATTCAATCAACCTGAAAGTGAAGCATACAATTTTCATGCAATAAGAAGTGATATCAGACAACAAAGCAGTACTCCAAATATAGGCAATCAATGCATCAAGCTTGGTGTGTTTTCTATGAAGAGTATACAATATAAATCATCAGACTCAGCTAATATAAAAATTTCATTCACATTCATATAAGAAGGGTGCAGGTTACTATCTCCAATGCATAGCTAGCATGACATATGATATCTGAAATAAAAACGATGGCATGACAAGATAATATGTATATAGAGATAAGCTAATTCCACGTCATCATCATCACAGAAAATTCATCTCTAGCAAAAGGATAAAGGAAATAAGGATAAAAGAAAAATAAGAACTACTGTACGAATGCAGCACACACTAAAGGTAAGAAAACATGATGCATGAGAAAAAAATGAAAATGTGGGTGAAAATAAGTGTAAAACAAAGAAAGGTGGGAAAATAAAAGTAAAAGTGAAGAAAATGAAAAGTGCGTGAGACGCTCACTCCCCCAAGCTAAACTGCACAGTGTCCTCAATGTGCTATGTGTGGCACACCGAGAAATATGATATGGATGGGGTGGGTGAGGATGCAAGCATGATGGAAATAAAAGAAATTGTGATGGATATGCGAGTGATGCATGAAGAGATCAAGATGGTGCTATATAACTGTCCCCAAAAATACATCCTCTCTTCTAAAATGATATAGACAAATAAGAGCAAGAAGTGACCAAAACGTGTGTGGAGGAGGGGTGCAAAATCAGTAGGCAGAAGATATCCTGAATAGCGGCAGCAAGGGTATGAGAGGCATCCAGTGTATGCCTAAGTCAGTGGGGGAGCACCAGCATCGTCCTGTGGTGGAGGTGGTGGTGGCGGTGGCTGCTAGGTACAGATAGGTGTAGTGGCAGGTGGAGGCTATGACAGTCGCGTAAGAATCTGGTTCAGGCAAGTCTGAATGCCAGGAAGTAAAGCGACGCGAGACTGTACAGCACCGACGGTAGAGGAGAGAGCCTGAAAATCTTGTCTGAGTCCATTAACTGCCCCCTTTAGAGCACACATATGCTGAACTAGGGTGTCGGGGGAGGTGGAGCAGAGGGTCGAATAGGTGAGGAACGAGGCTGCCTCGCACGGCTACCGTAAATGACTGGTGCAACTACCTGGTGGGGCTGTGGTACCGTGCTCACAAAAAGACGCTCAGCCTCTGTGGGAGGCTGAGATGCAGGAATGGTCAAGGAAGAAGGAGCAGCAGCAGATGCTGAAACGGTAACAGCGGGCGAGGAGGACAGAGAGGTCGCTGACACAGAAATGAGGACAGACGTCATGACACTCTCGGTGAAGACAGCTGCAGTGGAGACAGAAGTGTCAACGGCTGGGGAGGCCGTGAAGTGTGTAGAAAATGACTCCCTAGGGGTCGAGAATAAGAAAGAGGAAAGGGTCTCCACTACGTAGGCAAAAGAGGGCTCGCCGCTCTCAATAATGGTGGTGAGACGCTCAGGGCTCACAGCAGAAATGGGGTCGATGGTCATCGGCACAATGGTGGAGGTGGAGGAGGTGGGCTCAGCAAGTGTACTCCCGACACTGACAGAAGTGTGGACAAAGGTGTCGGGAGGTGCAGACAGATCAGGTGCAGGCTGAGGTATCTCTGGGTCCAGAGGTGAAATGAGGGGCTCCTGCTGAGCACCCTCAGGCTCTAGCACGTATGCAGCTGGAATGAGGAGGTCCATCGTTGGAATCTACTCCCCACCTGTGGGTCCAATATGAGTCCGAGCGGGGCTCGGAAGAACCATGTAATCAGCGCCAAAAGGACCGTGCAGCCACATTCAGCAGTGCTGACCATGAGGACGTAGCATCCTCATCCGGGACATAATGTCTATGGAAAGGGAAGTGGGGCCCAGTGGTCTAAGCAAGCCAGCTGGAAGGTCTACTCCATACAAGGGAGCCAGAAGGGTAATCAGACCGACACAACAGATAGGCGTCCTAGCACCGACAAAGATAATGATGCGGTCTAAGTACCAACTAGCTATATCAATCTCAATGATGGGGAGTAAAATGTCTCCACCCCTCTCGAAGGCCCTCGATCGAGTCATCGCGTAGAGCATGTAGAGCTCCGGCGTTGACATCGTCCCCGACTCATACCTCGCTAGGAAAGTGGTCACCATAAGGCACTATGCAATGCGGAGGCATGGGTGGAGGATAGCGGAGGCCTTGGCCCGGCTATGGTCAAAGGCGAGGGGCAATCCCGTGATGCGTGTCCAGAAGGCATGTGTGTCGAATGACGGTGGTGGGATGTGTGTGGGACCATAGGCTCGGTCTAGGTCCAAAACTGGGGGCCACTGAAAGTAGGCTCGGAGCATGTCGAGAGTGATCTCGCCCTCACGATCCATCAGTCGGAAAGAGCAACCCCAAGGAGTCCTAGCAATAGAACTCAGAACCTCTAGTGTCGGACGGATGTAAGTGTCCGCTGACATCGATAAAAAGTCACGCCACCCCAGTTGTCATACAACTGGAGCAGCCCCTCAAATACCCCTAGGTGCTCAAGGTCTGCTATGTGCACAAACCTAGAGGGTACTATCGAGCGATGGGAGATACGCTCGAATCTGGCACGGTGTGCGTCATCTCTGAACGTAACCCCCATCGTGTCAAAAGGGGGGCGGGCTGTGCCGGTGGTGGAATAGGTGCAGTATGAGGCGGAAGTGTGGGTGGTGGCGGGCTAGGTGGAGGGGATTCCACCCTAGCAGAAGAAGAGCCAGGATCGCTGGACCTCTTCTGCGTAGAAGCGGGCGCCCGTGTGCGTGACCTAGTGCGGGGCGGCATGTGAGTCGCGGAACGTGCCTACCCAAATGCGAAGTGATGTAAATAAGGAATGAGTGTACCCAAACACGACGCGAGTGAAAACAGTGGATGCGTGCGAAGAGTCGCCTCCTCCGAGAAGCTCCAAATCACCCTCTGTATCTCCCCCAAGCTAGCCTGAAACGCAAATTCACAAATTAGCAATGAATATCAATAAGTATGGGGTAAGATTAGAGATAATAGATAAATATATAAATCAATTTCAATTTGGGGCAAGGTTGGGTTTACAAATTGGAAAAATGGAGAGAAATGGAATTTTGGGGGGAAATTGGGGATGCGCGGCAGAGGGGAGCGGCGCCGACGCTGTGGAGTCGGCGGCGACTGTCGGTGCTGGGCGGTAACTCAGGCAAAGGGCGGCGCGACTCGGGCGAAGGCGGGGTTGGCTCGGGCGAAGGTGATGGAAGTCGAAGAGCTCGGGGAAATTTTGGGAATTTTTTGGGTTCTTAGGATTTGAGCCCGCGTCGCTTGGATTATGAAGGATAAGTCACTCGGCCAAGTGACGCGTTCACTCGGTCGAATGGCACAATTTTTCAAGAAATTTCGAAATTTCCCGCAAAAGTTACGACTCGGGCGAGTACATCCTACCACTCGGGCGAGTGGACAAGGGTCACTCGGCCGAGTGGCAAGGCCACTCAGTGTTTTTTCAAGTGCTAAAAGTATCTGATTCACTCGGTCGAGTGACTTAGTCACTCGACCGAGTGGCATATACAATACAGAGAGTGTTTTTCAGAATCTTCCCTGATCAGTACTCTACTCGGCCGAGTAGGGTCTTCACTCGGCCGAATGACAATGTCACTCGGCTGAGTGGGCTGCTAATTTCAGCTCCATCTCTATGTTTTTCTTCTACTTTATGTTTTTCTTCTCCCCGTCAGTTTTTTCTTTCTCCTTAAGCCTGAGCGCATTCCTGGATTGCTCTCCGTTGCCATGGTCATCCTCCATTCAAATGGTTCATCGTTCTCCATCTACTGTCATGAAAAATAGAGCCCGTTGTCAGGATTTTCATCGACTCTTGACTCCAAACACTAACAAAGATCTAAAACAAAAATAAAATGAAAAAATTCGACTAAAAATAATATAGAACTGTCAGGTTGCCTCCCGACAAGCGCTCGTTTATGGTCTTGAGCTTGACCCCTTAGGATACTCGTTTAATGCTCGATGTTCGGCACATGTGAGATGTGTGCGTCAAATTTGCAGGGAAGGCCGCTTGGATTTAATTGTTGTTGTTCATAGGCATTCCTCGGCTCCCCCTCATCATAGGTGGTAATGGGGGATGAGTCCCCCAAGCTTGAGCTTTTTCCGTTCTTTTTCTTTGCCGGCGACGATAATTTCTCGTCCGATGGAGATTTCTTTGCATTTTTCGCCATGGAATGCGACATCAGCGTCGTCTTTGTCATCGTCCATAGAATGATCTGGCGGGTCTTCCAACATCTCGCCTTCTGTAGAAAATTGGCATTCTTCGAAGTCATCATTGTGCAAGGCACCGATAGCATATGGCATATCATCATCAATGACCTCGTCGAGGAGGTCCACGTAATCGACGTCCTCCGTCCAAGGCATGTGCTTCATTGTCTTAGAAGAATCAGCGACGTATCGCCCTCCTCCTTGATATCCATTACCACGAAGTCGCACGGCAAGCAAATTCCTCCCGGTACTTGGAGCGGTATGTTCTCCGCAATTCCCACCAGCCTAGTGACCCGACCGTCCGCTAGTTGTATTCTCATATCCGTCGCCTTTAGGTTGGTCCCCGTATTTAATTTATTAAACATCGTGAGGGGCATTAGGCTCACGTTTGCTCCCAAATCTACCAACCTTTTTGTAGCGGGACTCCTCCAAGCGTGCAAGGAATGCGGAAGCTTTCGGGATCTTAGAATTTTGTAGGCTCCTTCTCCTTCCGGTTAAACCATGTACCTTGCTCGGCGAGCATGATCTTTTCATTCCGCTTCTTTCCCACAATCAAGTCTTTTAGGAACTTAGCATATGACGGAATTTCTACAATAGCGTCCAAGAAAGGAATATTCAAGCTCACTCCTCACAAATACTCCAGAAATTTGGCGACCCATTTCTCAATTTTTGCCTTTGCCAACCGTTGTGGGAAGGGTACAGGTGGTATGTAAGTGCGCTCCACTTGTGGCTTATCGATTTCAGATTTTTCATCGTCTTTTAGCTCTTTTGGGCCATCCTCTTCATTGACCGACTCCTTGTCATCCAAAATTTCTTCCCTCGGCTCCTCGGTTTGAATCATGGCGGGGGTAGTGTCCTTTCTTCCCCTTGTAGTTACCGTCACAACCGCATTGATGTGGCTGGTATTACTCCGTGGGTTTTTTTCCGGTTGAGCCGACAATTGTTGAGTGTTCTTATTGAGCAATGCTAGTTGCTCCGATAATTATGCAACGACGGTGTTGATAGAGTCTTGTTGGGCAGTCATTCTAGCATTTATCTTCTTTTGTTCGGCCATGAATTCTTCGACCCTTGCTTCATGATCCGACCTTGGCAGTGATTGCGGTGGAGTAGGAGCTCTCCATCCTTGATTGTACCCCGGAGGTCTATATGGCCCCGCTTGTTGCCTCGGTTGGAAGTTTTGTTGTTGAGGTCCTCTTGGTTGATATTGTGGTTGTTGTAGAGGCCGGGCTTGCAGTTGTTGTGGTGGTAGATTCAAGGCTCCGTCATTATTAGCATATGAAAATCGCGGGTGATTTCTCGTAGCCGGGTTTGCTCAATAACCGGTGCTTTCCGCAACATATTGAACTTGCTCCGTAGATCCTTCTCCTTGCTCTCCTCCAACATACATAACATGAGCTTGGTCTTGCCAATCGCTCATGCTTCCTCCCGGAGTAGAAACGGTGGGAGCTCCATGCTATTCACTTATCAACTTCTCCAACCTCTCCACGACCTTGTGAAGAGAATCAAACTTCGTAGAAAGCTCCGCTACAGCCTTTGCCTCATAAATATGTGTCGTCTTCAAGGATGACGAAGAATGTCCCCGCTCGTCGCCCCATTGTTGGTTATTTGAGGCCATCTCCTCGAGTAAGGCCGTAGCATCATCCGGCATCTTAGACAAAATAGCTCCATTGGCAGTTGCATCGATTATTTGCTTGGTGCCCAATTGCAATCCATTGTAAAAGCTATGCAAAAGCTCCCATGGCTCAATACTATGATGGGGGCATTAGTGTTGGAGATCTTTGAAACGCGCCCATGCCTCAAATAGAGTTTCCTGATGTCCTTTCTTGAAGGACATGAGCGTGCTTCTTATCTTGATAGTCTTGGATGGTGTGTAGAATTTGTTTACAAATGCGCTCGACAACTCATCCCATGTAGTGAAGATCCCCTCGGCTTGCGTCCTCAACCAATATAATGCCTTGTCTCGAAGAGTAAATATGAAGAGGCGCAGTCGAATAGCGTCGGCCGGCATGCCGGGCATCTATAAAGTAGCACACTTAGACAAGAAAAACTGTAAATGGTAGTGTGGGTTCCCTTGGGAGTTCCCATGAAATGAATCTTTTTGCATCAACACCACAAGTCCCGTTTTAAGCACGAAGTTCTTGTCTGTCGCCAACTCCGGCATCACAATAGACGAGGTAGTAGAAGTGGTCTTAGGCAGTAGCCTATCTCGGATAGAGACAAGCCAAGCCATGCGTGCCGCTAACTTCTCTGGTGTATCCAGAGCGGTTATATGATCTTCCTCTATAACAAGTCTCCTCTCGGCTCTAAGCCTCCTTGCCGTACGCTCGATCTCAGGATCAAATAATATGGCTTCTTGATGTGCCGTTGATCTCATGTACATGCACAAAAAAGAGTCTCGATAGAATTGTTAGCACGATAGAGGAATAAAAAGGCAAAAATAATAAAAATAAAAAGAAATAACGAAGTAAAGAAAGTAAAATACAGTCGCCTCCCCGGCAACGGTGCCAAAAACTTGATTGCGCCAGGATATACACCAGAAAAATGGCTGTAGTTTTACCGCAAGCACACAGCGTAGTGGCGAGCGGGTATCGAACTCGGGGAGGACAATTGACAGTATCCTACTTTGATCACCTAGCTATTGACGGAATAAGAATAGTTTTGATGGTAATGTCACAATCGTTCAAATAGAAAATAGAATTCAATATTATAAAGCATCTAAGGATAGGAAATCCCCACTACGGACCGTCACTTATCCTTATGGGTCATGAATATCAATGTTACAAAGCTTGAATGTCGGTGAACTAGTCGCAACTTAATATAGAACCAAGCTCACGCTCTCGCGCTATTGCCAGTCTATAGCAACCTAGATTAGGGCCCACTCTCGTGCAAACCCTAACCTAAGCCACTAGCGTGAAGATCGACATCATCGTCCAATCGCAACTCGAGCCCACTTTCGTGCAAACTCGAGCTACGAGCTAGGTTATGATAGTTCGTATTTGTCCAATCTCTTGCAAACGAATATTAACATAAATTTATAATAAAAATCCTAGCTTTGGTCCAATTTCTTGCAAACCAAATCTAGAGAATCTCAATTATAAACCTAAATCGAATATCTAGGCCTTCCCATCAATTGGAATCCAATCTTTTGCAAATCCTAATCGATGGAAATTTCTAGCTACTCGTAATAAATTAATCACAACCTAATCTTTCTTCAATCCTAGCAACAATTCAATTCATTTATCACAATTCAAAGATCGGGTCCATAGGGTTCATCCTCATGCCCTAGAATGACGAAACTACTCACAAATCATCATGGAAATCTCAGACATATCGAATAAATTCATAGCACAATTCATTGTAGAGAAGAAACAATTCATAAAAATAAGAGTTTTGGCAAGAAAGAACAAACCAAAATTGTCGACTATGATCTCCAGCTGAGATTTACAAAAGGAATACCCGTCAAAAAATAATAGAAGTCTCTCCTAAAACTAGGGATAAAACTAGGTTTAAATACAAGACAAATTCATCCAAAAAATCCTGACAGATTTGACCCTGCGCAGCCCAAAAATCCCAATTTGTGTAGCAGTCGGACTGTGGCACTCGTCCGAGTGACCTATGTCACTCGGCCAAGTGACAGACCTAATAAAAGACAGAGAGCCTGGGAAATTTAGGGGTCTGTCACTCTGACTGACTCGGGCGAGTGGGCTTCTTCACTCGGCCGAGTGGGCAATCTTGCTCGGCCGAGTGTGTCTTCTCAGAATTTCCAGTAACTTGGCCGCTTCTCGGAAGAAAATCCCTGTACCACTCGGGCGAGTGAGCTTTCTCACTCGGGCGAGTGAACTTTCTTGCTCGGCCGAGTGAACTCTAAAAATTGGCTGTGTGTATATGTTTCACTCGACCGAGTATAGCTCTTCACTCGGCCGGGGGAACTGGCTGTTCGGCTGGGTGAGCTGTCTCTGGGCTCTTTTCTTCTCCTCCTCGCCTCCTCGTCGATTCTATCGAATTCCTTCCTCTTCCACTCATCCTCTAGCGCTGCTAACTTCTCAAACAAGCTATGGGCAATGCTGTGGTGTGCGCGAAAGTCCCTTGATCTCATATTCGCTCCAAATCGCTCCATATCTCCTGAAATACAACAAAAACAAGAAATAGTGAAAAGCAACGCGATATCGTCGAATAATCGTAGAAAATGCAACATGGACGATCGAAATGACATGAAAACATGCAGAAAAAAGGTGTAAAATAAGGAGCAATCATTTGGATATGCAGAAGTCTAATCATGAATGATAGCCTCGTGAACTCAGTACATACTTCGTATAAATCCAACTCATTATCCTCCAATAATTTCATCAAACGATCAATGTCAATGGAGTGAAGATCATCATCGGAATGGTTTCCACTCGGAGCACCAATATCTTCCAATATTGTATCTATGTCATCTGACCTTTGATCTACATGCACAATACGCTCTTCTGCCCTAAGCATCTCCTCTGTTACAACACCTTCACCATGGTAACTCCAAAATTTATAATTGGGGTCGAATCCTTGAGAAACCAAACGGACACGAACAATATACGTTTGAAGGATCTCATTGTTCTGTCACCTCTTGCTAGGGCAACAGATTTTCCCACTGGACATGTGTAGTGGGTTGTCATCAGAGTATGCAAATAACACATCTATCCCCACTACGTATCTTTGGTTTACAGTCATATTTGGATCTAATATTTCCATAAACTACTTGTCAGGAACCACCCGCATCTGTATTAACGATGAAATTTACATCTGATATTTCCAAAATTTACATGTAAGTGTATCAAAATCTATGTGCCAAAAAAACTTCAATGGAAAATCTATTTTGATAACCATTAAATGGTAGTCGACTCTTTCACAAAAGTAGTCTGCTATCATTGTGATACCTAGAGTGTATGTTTTAACATGGCTAGGTTCTCACTAATCTAAATGTAAAATAAATTCTAATTTTTCCTTGATAACGACAATATAATAACTAAGATTGACATGATGAATCGAGCCCTAACCATTCCCTTTAAAGGCCCACTGCCACAAGTTTTTTACAGAATCATCATGGCCCAAGTATCGTTCTAATAGGAATTTGGTCAATTTGAAAAAAAATTTGAAACCTTCCATTAAATTCATTACCACTGTATCAATACTCTGAAGTGGTAAAAATGGGTTGAGAAATTTTTTTAATACTATAGCACCTTTGACCTTATTACTAGGAAATTATATACAAGTGCGTATATAACTTTGATGGAATAATTCAGATGTAGAAAATGAGATGGTTATGTGATTCAATAAATCATTTATAATACCCTTGCAATTAAAATCAATATTGTATTGAGTTATATGTCCCCAAATATCATCAATTAAAATCTATGGCTCGACTTGATCTACGCGCGCGAATGCGTGTGTATCTAGTTTTTAAATTCAAAATAACATAATTTCTTTTCAAATTTAACTAAAAACCCAAATTATTTATACACTATTGTACACATAATAAATAAACAATTCAAACTTACTACAATTTAAATTACAAGGGTGCACGTACCTTGCCTCGACGATGAAGAAAATGAATAAAAACTAGAGTTGCCCCTCTGAGCACCGAATCTTGCGAGATTTGTGTTAACATTAGAAACACAGTAAAAGTTATATGAAACAATTCGAAAACTTGAATATCCACAGACTCTCTTAAGTAAGCCTTCATCATAAGGGCCCAAACAGCTGAATTCTTAGCGATGGTAGCATGGTCAAATACTCTTTCAGCATTTGTCAAGTAACCCAATTCGGGATACATGTTGATAAGGGAAGAGACAATATGATCATGAGAATCGAGACACAACCGAATGGCTTCTAAATGAATGGACCTTCCCTGACTAAGAAGCGATAGTCGAGTGCAAGCCCGGATTGCGTAAACCAAACTGAAGATGTCGGGCTTGTGATTTTGGGACCGGAAGAGAGCATATAGATGCAAGAGATCAGAGACGTGGTGGGCTTTGGAGTAGAGGGAGAGCATTGTGTTCCAAGATTGGGGGTTGCCTAGTGGGAATTGGCCGAACACCTTGCAGGCGGGGATAAGAAGTTGAAGTCGGAGCTGAAGTAAGAGGCAGCGAGCTTGGAGGCAAAGAAGGAGAGAGGTGGAGACCATGGAAGAGGATCTGAGAGTGGAGTTGCAGGAGGTGGCGGAGGGGGTTGGGGGTGGAGGGGGGTTTGGGGGTGGAGGGGGTCGGAGGAGATGGATGGGTCGGAGGGGGCATTGACAACCTCCTTCGCCCCAACTCCAGCTCTCCGCCTTCAGATCGAAAGGAGGAGAGGGGAGCTGGGGCAGCGGCGGGGGCCGACGCCCCCTCCGACCACTCTCTCGTCTGATTTAGGGAAAATGCTTGAAATTCGAAGATGGAGGCAGTGATTACCTAATCTCGACGGCTTTGATGGAGACGAAAGGGGTTGGAGTTAGAGTCGGCATCGGCATTGGCGTCTGAGCAGCCGAACTCAGGCTGATCAGAGTTTAGGGACCGATCGCGCTGTCTCTATCTCTCACGTTAAAAATCTTCGTTTAGGGGCCTTACGCGGACTTCCCAAAATTTAGGTAAATTTTTTTGCATGGCCATGGATTATTAGCCACAGACATATCTGTGACCTTTAAACTATTGGCCATTGAAATATCCCTGGCTGAAATTAAGGCAACCGATACTTTTTAACACAGAGTCTGTGGCCTGAAATTATTAGCCACGGTCTTATCCGTGGCCAATACTTAATATTGGCCACAGAAAAATCCATGGTTAATAATTTCCTGCCACATCATTATTTTTACAGACTTCTCGTGGCTAGAATATTATTGCTACGGACATTTTCATAGCAGATAGTCCACTACCATCCACAGATTTGTCCGTGGTAAATAGTCTGTTGGCCTAATTTTTATTTGGCCACAGATTCGTGGCCACAGACATCTCTGTTGCCGGTAGTGGACTTCGGCCATGAAAATGTTCGTGGCCACAATTCTGTGGCCGAACCCCTTTTTCTACAGTGAGAAGCTATTCTAGTGACATGAGCAAAAGTGTCAAAATAATTAATTTCTTTCTTTTGGATGTAACTTTTAGCAACTAATCTAGCCTTAAACTTATCAATTGATCCATTCGATTTTAGCTTCCTTTTGAATATGCACGTGCAACCAATAGGTTTAGCACTAGGTGGCAAATCAACAAGTTTCCATGTGTGATTAGACAAAATCGATTCAAATTCACTATTAATAGCTGCTTCCCAAAATGTAGTATTATGTGATGTAATGGCATCATTGTATGTAAGTGGATCATTATAAACAAGAAAGGTGTCAACGTCATTACCAAAACTACCCTCTTTTCTAACTCTTTTACTCCTTAATTGTACATCATCATCATCATCATGAGATTGTGCATCACTAGTGAGAGATGAATGACATGCAGATGTTAATCTATCATAGTTCATGTTCATGGAAAAGTGTGCTCAAAGAAATCAACATTTTTAATCTCAACAATAGTGTTAGGTTGCATGATATTTTGCTCACTTCTGACAACAACAAAATCTATATGATGCACTATTTTGAGCATAGCCTATAAACATGCAATCAAAAATGTTTTTGGACCTAATTTTCTCTTTTAGGTTCAGGTAATAATACATTAGCTAGGCACCCCGACCCTTTAAGGTAATTAAGCTTCGGAGAGTGACATACCCAAAGTTCATATGGTGTCTAACCAGTTTTTTATATATGATTTTATTTTGAATGTGACATACTAAAAGAATTTCTTCTCCCCATAAGTATAATGGTGCACCCAAACTAATTAGCATAGCATTCATCATCACTTTCAAAGTTCTATTTTTCCTTTTCGCTATACAATTAGATTCGGGATAATAAGAAGGTGTAGTCTCATGAATAATCTCATCTTATTCAGAATAATCATTAAATGGTGTGAACTCTCCTATATCTGATTAAAGACTTTTTGTTTTCTTATTTAGTATATTTCCTACTTTTGTTTTATATTTCACAAACATTTCAAATGCTTCATCTTTAGATCTAAGAAAATAAACTTCGGTGTATCTAGAGTAAATATATACAAAAGTGATATAGAATCTCTTACCATCTCTTTTTATGTTGTTTTTCAAGTCACCGAGATCAATATGAATGAGAGAAAGCAATTCACTTTTCATTTGAACCGATTTACATGATTTTTTAGTTGCTTTGGATTCAACACATAATTCACATTTATCATGATTTGAAGAAGTAGCATCATGCAACAAATCAATTTCTTTCATTTTCTTAATATGATAAAAGTTCACACGTCCTAATCTATAAAGCCATGTATCAAAAGAGTCAATCAAGTAAGCATAAGAAGAAGAAGCATTTTTATTCATGATTTTAATTGCATTCAAGATAAAGATACCTTGCTTACAATAAACCTTGGCCACAAATTGACCATTCTTGGTCACGATAATCTTATTAGATTCAAAAGTAACTTTTACCCTCATTTTTCCAAGAAGAGAGACCGATACAATATTCCAACGGATGTCTAGAATATGGAGCACCTCACTAAGTGACATGATTTTTCCAGAGGTTAATTTGAGGAGAACCTTTCCTTTTCCAACAATGGATAAGGGTCTTGAATCGAACATGTACACATTCTCCTCACCATTGCTAATAGGAACATATGAGGTAAAAGCTCATCTGTCAACACAAATATGTCGGGTAGTCTCAAAGTCAATCACACAATCCTTTGCATGTGCAACCATGTTTACTTCCAAGATCACCGAGCAATAATATCTCCCTCTACCAAGTTTGCACTTGGTTTTGGAGCCTCGTTCCGAAAACTACATTGAGCGGCACAGTGTCCAGGTTTGTTTGCATACAAATTATTGTCCCTTCTTCTTGAAAGTGGTGTTGTTGTTCTTTTGAAATATCTTATTAGGTTTGTGGTTAGGTCTTTTCTTCTTAAATTGTTTCATGTAATGTAAAGAGGGTATGGATGAGTTGCTCTCTACTAAATTAGCTTTGGTGACTATCTCCTTAGTTGTGTTGGTCTTTCTTTCTTCAATCCTAGTATGTATGCTAATATCTTCAGGTTTATGATCAATGAGTGCAAAAGCATAATCAATAACATCTAGTGTGCTAAAAACATGTTCATGCCATCTATTAAAGAAACTACTATTAAAGGGTTCAATTTTAAAGAGGTCAGAAAGAGCTTTAGCAATAAGTATCTCAACATCCATAATCTACCTTTTAAGATTGTTGGATCAAAATGAACAATTAATATGATAAAACTATTGTTTAATAAAGGAAGAAGATGATACTTATCAGCCGAGACGTGCCAGGCATTGTCCTTAAACGTAGATTTATTTCCCTCGGAGTCTATACTCAGTGCAGTGAAGGACTGACGGACTACACTCCAGGATTCAATGACTTCCGACCTTATAAGAGTGCTATTACAGGGATACAGCGATCACCAGTGGGGATTCCTTCTCACAAAAGATAAACTGAGGTTGGACTAAGAGCAGGGCGGACTGAGAGCAGTTTGGACCGAGAACATTGAGGTCGGACAAAGTATAGAGAGATATTTGGAGGAAGATGATGCTCTGAATCTGCTTGGTTTTCTCACCGGGCTCTGTATATATATAGAAGAAATAACTAGCTATTGTAAAACTAGCAGTTGGATTTAATGATTATTATTATTTGGGTGGAACAAGGACTGGGTTGCAACAATATTTTGGAAAGAACAAGAGTAGGATTCTGTCAAAGACAGTCTGGCACAAATCTCTCCTAAGTGTCATGAATCAAATTTGGTATTGATGGCAAAAGATCTTCCCAAAAAGTAATAAAAGTAAGGATATGGAAAAAAAAAGAGCAAACCCATGCGCGCACCGGTGAATGGAGCACTGCATAGGCGCGACGCTAAGGGTTTTTGGATCTGCCATCCAAACTTTGCAGTTGGCGAGCTGCACTTGGGATTCCTGAAGAGAGACTGACGTCGCACTGAGAGCAGGTCAGAATGAGAGCACGTCAGACCAAGAATAGTGAGGTCAGACAGAGTACAGAGAGAGATTTGGAGGAAGATGATGCTTTGAATCTATTAGGATTTCTCACTAGGTTCTGTATATATAGAAAAGATAACTAACTGTTATAAAATTATGTGTTGGATTTTATTATGATGATTTTTTGGGCAGAACCAGGACTGGGTCGCAACAATATTTTAGACAAAACAAAAGTAGGATTCTATCAAAAGACGGACTGACACAAATCTCTGCTAAGTGTCAGGAATCAAATCTGGTATTGATTGCAAAATATCTTCCCAAAAAGTAATAATAGTAAGGAGATGCAAAATAAGGGCAAACCCGTGCGCACACCTATGAACGAAGCCCTGCACAGGCACAATGCTAAGGGTTTTCGGATTTGACATTTGAATTTTGTATTTGGCCCGACTTGATTTGGCATCGGCCCCTTACTTCGGGCAGAATAAGGCCTGAGTTGCAACAATATTTTGGGCAGAACAAAAGCATGATTCTGTCGAAGACAGATAGACACAAATCTAGACACAAATCTGAGCTAAGCGTCACGAATCAAATCTGGTCTTAATTACAAAAGATCTTCCTAAAATGTAATAATAGTAAGGAGATGAGATTTAAAACAAGGGCAAACCCACACACACCCACCTGTGAACAGAGCCTTACCGAGGCGCAACACTAAGGGGTTTTGGATCTGCCATCCGAATTTTGCATTCGACGAGCAACAGTTGGGATTCCTTCTCATAAAAGAGAGACCGAGTTCGGACCGAGAGTATGGCAGACCGAGAGTATGGCAGACCGTGAGTTCGGACCGAGAGTATGGCGGACCGAGAACAGTGAGGTCGGACAAAGTACAGAGAGAGATTTGGAGAAAGATGATGCTTTGAATCTGTTCGGTATTATCACTGGGCTCTATATATGTAGAAGAGATAACTAGCTGTTGAAAAACTAGCTGTTGGATTTCATGATGATGATTTTTCGGGCAGAACATGGACTGGGTCGCAACAATATTTTGGACAGAACAAAAGCAGGATTCTGTCAAAGACAGACTGACACAAATCCATGTTAAGTGTCAGGTATAAAATTTGGTATTGATTGCAAAATATCTTCCCAAAAAGTAATAATATATAGTACGTATATGCAAAACAAGGGCAAATCTGCGTCATACCCTTTGGGCCCTGCACAGGCGTGACGCTTAGAGGGCTTTCGAATCTGCCATCCGAATTTTGCATTTAGCATGATCTGATTTGGCCCCGGCCCCTTGCTTGGGGCCCATGTGCGCACAAGCCTCCCCCTATACCTAACTCATACTATAAGTCCAATAGAACACGAGAGAGAGTTCTAATATAACATCAACGTGTGTACATCCACATCCGATGTGTGACTAAACAAAATGGACTTCTCTTTGAATTTTGAAAATACACTATATGTCCAACATTATCAAATTAAAACACTAACCATTCCCCACCCCCACACACACACAAGCATTGTAATATTTGCATTGCATGCATATATATGTACGTACACGTGGATGGTACATCACCATCAACCATAAAAGGTCACCGTTCCGTCACACACCCAACACTTCCGCTCCGAGAACTTGCTTCACTTCCTTGCTGTTCCATTCATGAGTACTGCGGCATCCAAATTGAATGTCAGGTCTCTCTCTCACATAAATTTCATGTCTTGCTGCCAGCTGCCCCGCTTCTTACTGCCCTAACCTTTCATCAATCTCTTTCCCCTCTGACAATACGACCTCTACTCATACAAAGAAGACAACTAATTGAGTGCTTGCCCAGTCTTGACCCGCATTATCATGAGCAAATCCCACACGTAATGAGCGCGATTATCTTAATTGGTCTCCAGACTCTTTAGGCGACAGCCCTTCTAATCAGCTGTTAAGTCCAACTCGGAGACGTGGCTTGGTTGGATAATGCCATATATGGGTTTCAGAAACCAAGAGTGAGTTTGTGATCATGTGGGGTTTGCTGGGCACAGAATTGGCTTCCATTGCTAGCTATCTGATCCCTCTGAAAGAGACCACACGATTCCTCTCCTCCATCATTAGAGAAAGACAGCGCACGTCAATTACATCGCAAGGAGTTCAACCAAAAAGGTGTAAGCTAATATAAAAGATCAGACAAGATTGGGGTTGCCTTCTTTCATCGTTTGGGATTTGCTTGCCCAAGGTTGGACCCTGGCCAGGGGGTGAGCACCTACATCCTGTCATCGATCAACGTCGAAAGGACCTTGGCCTTGAGTTGCCTCCGATCTTTGGATAAGTTTCTGGTGTTCTGATAATGGCCACTAGTATGTGTCTGAGCTTGGGATTAATCTGGACTACTCCAAAGTTGATTGGGAATCTGATAGCGAACCTCCCTCCCTGACCTGACCTGGTTTTATGCGCATGAAATTATCAATCTGCATGCAATAATAGCATCAATCAATCCCGAGTTAAAAGAGACCGGCTGCTCGAAATGGAGTGCAGCAATCTGACAAACTATTAACAAAGGATTCAAATATCATTTCGTCCGTCTGACCAACATAAACGGTTCCGATCATCCAAAAAGATTGTGTTGAGTTTAGGAGAAAATCAATGCATCATCTTCTACACAGCGGAATAAGATGGGGATGACAAATTATGATGCTTTGGATCGGATTTTGAATCACGAATGTAAACCAAACGATTTTCACCACCAAGACTATTCATGCTTGCTTCTTCTGTTTTTTTTGGGAGAAAAGAACGTAAACTTTTCTGTGCCTGAGAACGTTGACTCACATGGATGTAAATCGGAATATGATAGTTAGGATAGCACTTTTGTATTATGAACCGTTGGCTTCTCTTAATTTCAATTATCCACAGAGGTTAATTGAAAGTACGCACAAGCCTCGCAATTCTTTAATATTTACGTTTTAACCCCTTCGGGTTAAATCCTTCATGTGCGTACCCAAATCAAACATCTTACACTCGCACATGATGGGAGTGTTGTTATATAAACAACTTGTGAAGAAGACTTTATCATACTTGGTAACTTGGTCGTGCGACCCATGAGCAAACTTAGGCAATCTTGTTATGCACTGGTTAGGCATAAACAACTGCCCTTTATGTAAACAATCCTCTAAGGTAACTCTGTCGCTTATAATAACCCAAGTCTAGCTTGTTATATCATTTTAAGTATTCTTAATCTCTCTTTTTATTTATAAACTCTTGATGAATATTTAAACACCTCCACATTGAAGTCTCTAAATCACATAGATTGACCGATCTTTGAGATCATCAAACCAGATATCAACAAACTTAGCCTTTCATTTGCACTCAATATCCTAAGTTTCAACTCAACTGCTTTCCTACACGTATCCTTTTAGACCAAATCTCTCTCGGTCATAAGAAACACGCTATATGCTATGTAAAGTAGCTATCACCAAGATTAAGACTTCGAATACTAGTGAAAAGACTTTGAATACTGGCTCTCTGACACTATATATCTTTTATTTTACGCATTCCGAATTCATCTAAGGAATTGATTCTAATTAGTCAGTTATTCAATGTTGATATCTATTACATTTAATCCATTTTCATGCATCGTGCACGATCAAACATCAAGTGAATTAGGATAAGCAACCAGTTGGTTCACCTTCATTTGTCGTCGTCAAATTGATTTGGGTTGGATACTTCTGATTTCTAGCATCGATAATTAGGCTACATCTTAAAGAGTCTTGCTGATACTAATGTACTAGGTTATTATCGATTGACTAATATTTTAAATTATAGTGGATGTTAACTTGCAAAAAAATTAGCTTTACCTTTTATGATGAGTATTCATGTTTTCTCTGCATCTTTCAAATATATGGGGTCTAGCTCCTTTCGAATCTATGTCTGGCTATTGATACTATTTTTATTTTGGAAATTATTATCCTTGGTTCGCTTGGGTATATCTCATACATGGTAGATATTGTTGGGGAAAAATCCGGTAAACGCCTTGAGATCAATGCGGAAAACCAACCCTAATAAACTGATCAGGAATATCGGGTTAGCAAAAATCTAATCTCAAAGTTCCAACAAAATTCACAAATGACATTGCAATAGAAAGTAGCAAACGAATCACAGCAACAATTAAATCAAACGCAGAGACAAAAAATTTACCCTGGTTCGGTTGTGAACAACCTACATCCAGCAATCGAATCCGAGACGATTCCACTAGTAGAGAGATCCAAACAATTAGGTTACAAATCGCTCCCTCACACGTGATTAATAACTTGCCAAACGGAGCAAGCCCTCACGAATCCACTCAAGAGGAAGAAACCAATGAAAGAAGAGAGAAGGAAAAATCTCACCTTTCTCTCAAGAACACAAACCCTAAAATCATCTCTAATCTCCAAGAGGAAGCAAGAAGCTCTCTCAAGAACAAATCAAGAGCCTCAAACCCAAAACAACGGCTTACCCTAAAACTGGGAAAAATTGGGTTAAAACGAAGCCAAACCAAAACGGCGAAATCCAGGCCGTTCGATAGATGCGTGCGGGCCCTAGGGCTGCTCGACCGAGTCAGCCTGCTGCTCGGTCGAGCACCGAAAAGCAGCCGTATCCGCTGATGCCATGCCAGATACACTCGGTCGAGTATCAAGACTACTCGGACCGAGTCAAAACCAACTCGGCCGAGTAGCAAAGCTACTCGGGCTGAGTACTACATGGAATTCTTCCTCCAAAAACATCACAGTGCTCTGTCGACTCGGGCGACAAGCTGCGCGACCGAGCAGCGTGCTGCGCGACCGAGCAGCCTGGAAAATGCTGTCTCCTCGATTTGAATCACCAAAAATCAACACTCTACCTTGATTCAAATCTCATCACCACTGACTCTGGCATCTCCACGCTGTGCACCATCACCCTCTCTCTAAGATTATCATCGTCTCGGAAATCGGGCCCTCTGGCACCACCTAAGCCAAAAGAGAAATCAGCTCCAAGCAAACCTGGAGCTTGACTGCGGGAACTGGCTTGGTAAACATGTCTGCATTGTTCAAATCAGTTGGGATCTTCTGAAGCTCTATCTCCTTCTTCTCCAACTCAAGGAAGGGATCACGCACCTCAATATGCTTCGTCCTCGAACTGTATGCCTGGTGCTTCTCCAGAGGAATGGCACTTTGGCTGTCACAATGCACATATGATGAACTCTGCGGCACCCCCCAAATATCTCAGCAGACTCCTCAAATACTTGGCCTCCTTCACAGCTTCCACCACTGCAATCAATTCGGCTTCTGTGGTTGATAACGCAACCACAGACTGTAAGACCGACCTCCACGATACCGCGATAGTGTCCAAACTGAACACATACCCCGTGGTAGATCGCCGCCTGTCTCTATCTCCTGCGTAGTCACTATCGCAGCAACTTGTCAGCACCTTTCCGTCTCCTCTCCTATAGAGGATCCCGACACTCGCTGTACCTCGCAGATATCTAAGAATCCACTTGACGGCCTGCCAATGCTCCTTGCCAGGATTAGCCATATACCTACTAACCACTCCAACGGCCTATGCAATATCTGGACGTGTGCAAACCATCGCATACATCAAGCTTCCTACTGCACTCTCATATGGCACCTGAGACATGTAAGTTTTCTCCTCATCGGTGCTTGGCGACAGACTCGTCGACAGCTGAAAATGAGCTCCCAAAGGTGTCGTCACGGGCTTCGCACTATTCTCCCAAGCCGGGCTAGTACCTTCTGAATATACCCCTTCTGTGACAATTTGAGCTCATGCTTCTTCCAATCTCGAACAATCTCCATTCCGAGAATCTTCTTAGCGGGCCCCAAATCCTTCATGTCGAATTCTTGCCCTAGCTTCTCCTTCAGCTTCTTCACCTCCGACATGCTATTAGAAGCAATTAGCATATCGTCCACATAGAGCAACACGTAAATCCTCAATCCATTCTCAAGTGTGCGAACATACACACATTGATCCTTGATGCTCCTCTCGAAGCCTACTCCCATCATGAAGTTATCGAATCGTTTGTACCACTGCCTGGGTGACTGCTTCAACCCGTACAATGATTTCTTCAATCTGCAAACCACGGTTTGTTTCCCTTCAACTCTGAACCCCTCAGACTGCTGCATATAAATTTCCTCATCGAGGTCTCCATGCAGAAAAGCGGTCATCACATCTAGTTGCTCCAACTCCATGTCCAAGCTAGCAACTAATGCCAATAACACACGAATGGATGTGTGTCGCACAACCGGTGAAAATATTTCGTTGTAGTCTTCACCCTTCCGTTGTGCAAATCCCTTGGCCACCAAGCGTGCCATATACCTGACGTTGTTCCCATCTTGAGCTGAACTATCCTTGACCTTGTATATCCAACAACAACCAATAGCATGCTTCTCGCTAGGTAACGGCACCAAATCCCAAGTGTCGTTCCGGTGAAGAGACTCCAACTCCTCCTCCATATCTCCTTGCCACTGAGCGGTATCTCATGAAACTATGGCTCCACCATATGTTGCTGGCTCCTCGTGCTCTAGGTTGAGTGAATACGACGCCATATCATCGAAAGAATATCTGGCATAATCCCATGAGCCCAATCTTTCTGGCGCTTTCTTCACCCTCTTCGATCTCCGCGTTCCATCATCACCTGCATAAGTGTCAACGCATACTTGAGATGTACTGGGTGTGTGCACATGGTCCTCAGCATGGACTTCATCATCTCCCTCAACTGGAGCATCGACCATCAATTCTTTGCCTGGTCGCTGAGTGGGCTGGACCGGAAGACTAACTTTCTCCGGTGAAATCTCCTCTGCGGACTTGTCCCCTTTTGAGTGAGAATGCTCCGCCCTGAGCATTGCATCCTCATCAAAAGTAACATGTCGGCTCACTATCGCTTTCTTACCCTCTGGATCCCACAAACGATATCCCTTGACTCCGTGGCCATATCCAAGGAAGACACACTTCTTTGCTCTTGGATCCAAATTGTCGCCCCTCTCGTGTACATAAGCTGGGCAACCCACAATGCGCAAGTACGAATAATCACCAGCTTCACCACTCCACATCTCCTCAGGGATCTTGTAGCCAATCGCTACAGAAGGAACTCTGTTCACAATGTGCACAGCAGTCGAGAGTATCTCTCCCCAGAATTCATTCGCCAAACCGGCTGAGTGCCTCAAACACCGCACTCTCTCCAACAATGTTCTATTCATCCTTTCCACCACACCATTCGAATGCGGATCACCGGGTATACTAAAGTGTCTGCGGATCCCATGGAATTTGCAGAAATTTCCAAACTCCCTCGAGGTAAACTCACCTCCATTGTCAGATCTAAGCACCTTCATGTGCCTTCCGGTTTGCTTCTCCACCATGGTCTTCCACTCTCTAAACATATCAAAAGTTTGATCCTTAGACTTCATTAGGTACATCCAAACTTTGCGAGAGTAATCATCAATAAACAAGACAAAATACTTAGCTCCCCCTCTTGACGGCTCTGAGCACGGTCCCCACACATCGGTGTGTACATAGTCAAGTGGTCCTTTACTAGTATGCTTCCCCGTATTAAACTGCAGCTTTGTCTTTTTACCGTACACACATGATTCACAAAATTCAACACTCTCATTCGAGGCTTCTATCAACTTTCTTCTTCGGAGTACATCAAGCGTTTTGTCACATGGATGACCCAAACGATAATGCCACAACTTGGCCGAACCTCCGGAAACTGCGCTCAAAGTGCTTACGTCTGCTTCGCCTTCAACTGTGGTACCTTGAAGGGCATATAGGTTTCCAACCTTCTTTACCTTCATCACAACCATGGCTCCTTTAGAAACACGAAGTTGGTCCTTTTCACAGACCGACTTACATCCGGCATTGTCCAACACGCCTATGGAGATTAGGCTCTTCCGCAAATCTGGGACATGCCTCACATCGGCAAGTGTACGCATTATGCCATCATGCATCTTAATCCGAACGGTTCCAATACCTGCAGTTTTACACACTGCGTTGTTCCCCATGAGGATTGAGCCTCCATATTGCTTGAAACGGTATGTCGCGAACCAACTCCTATGAGGAGTCATATGATATGAGCATCCACTGTCCATGAGCCATGCCATGTTAGCATTACATGCAATCCCCTCAGCAAAAATCTCAGTATCTCTACCTTCATCATGAGCCTGCTCACCATCAATCCCCAAAGATGCCGAACCGGAATCCTTCTCAGTTTCCTTTCCTTTCTTCCTATTCTTGATAGGACAATGACTTGAATAATGACCCTTCTTGTGGCAATTGTAGCATGTGATGTTCACAAATCTATTCTGTGAATGTCTCTACTTGGAGCGGTCATTATTCTTCCTAAAGCCTCCTCTCCTTTCCTGTCGACCTCTCACATGCAATGCCTCCTCGCGGTTACTCACATAATCTCTACCTTGAACCTTGCCACATAGTTGCTCCGTGTGAAGCGCCGCCTTCACCTCTTCCACGGTGAGAGTAGTCCGGTTGTAAATCATCGATCGAACAAACTGATTATACTCTTCAGGCAATGAACAAAACAAGATAACCATTTGTTGCTCATCGTCAAGCTTCATATCCATACCACGCAACTATAGCACAATCCTGTTCAATTCATCCATGTGATCCTTCACCGCTGAACCAGACTTCATCTTGAGAGTATACAGCTGCTGAAGCAAGTATAGGCTACTCGTAAAAGACTTCTTCATATAGAGTCCCTCAAGCTTCTTCCACATATCATATGTTGTCGTCTCATCCAAGAATTCCCTCAGAACATTATCTGATAACGACAACTGAATCGTGCTATACGCCTTCCTCTCCATCTCTGCTCTAGCAGATGCAGTCACCTCCTTATCGATATTCGAGACATCGAATATGATCTGATAACACCCCGTCTGCATAAGAACATTCTTCACCTTTGTCTGCCAAATCCAAAAATCATTTCGGCCGGTGAACTTCTCAATGTTCAAAGTTGCCATAGACACCATCTTTCTTTCACCACTAACTTCCTTTGCAATGAAACCACAAGCTTTGATATCACTTGTTGGGGAAAAATCCGGTAAATTCCTTGAGATCAATGCGGAAAACCAACCTTAATAAACTGATCAGGAATATCGGGCTAGCAAAAATCTAATCTCAAAGTCCCAACAAAATTCCCAAATGACCTTGCAATAGAAAGTAGCAAACGAATCACAGCAACAATTAAATCAAACGCGACACAAAAGAATTTACCCTGGTTCGGTTGTGAACAACTTACATCCAACAATCCAATCTGAGAAGATTCCACTAGTAGAAAGATCCAAACAATTAGGGTTACAAATCGCTCCCTTACACGTGAGTAATAACTTGCCAAACGGAGCAAGCCCTCACGAATCCACTCAAGAGAAAGAAACCAATGAAAGAGGAGAGAAGAAAAAATCTCACCTTTCTCTCAAGAACACAAACCCTAAAATCCTCTCTAATCTCCAAGAGGAAGCAAGAAGCTCTCTCAAGAACAAATCAAGAGCCTCTAACCCAAAACAACGGCTTCCCTAAAACTGGGAAAAATTGGGTTAAAACGAAGCCAAAACAAAACGGCGAAATCCAGGCCGTTCGATAAATGCGCACGGGCCCTAGGGCTGCTCGACCGAGTCAGCCTGTTGCTCGGTCGAGCAACGAAAAGCAGCAGTATCCACTGATGCCATGCCAGATACACTCGGTCGAGTATCAAGACTACTCGGACCGAGTCAAAACCAACTCGGCTGAGTAGCAAAGCTACTCGGGCCGAGTACTACATGGAATTCTTCCTCCAAAAACATCCCAGTGCTCTGTCGACCCGGGCGACAAGCTGCTCGGCCGAGCAGCGTGCTGCGCGACTGAGCAGCCTGGGAAATGATGTCTCCTCGATTTGAATCACCAAAAAACAACATGATAAAGGAATACTCTCGCATGGAATGCAAACAAATTTAAAATATTGTGGTCCTATTCATAGTACAGTTCATATTGCTCATCATGCCACCTTCTTTTAAAATGTTCTTTATCCATGTGCAAACATCTGATTTTGACATATCATTTCTTCATCATATATACCAATGAATTCTTCACGTACTACACACATTACACCTAACATATCTTCTCTTATTGGTACACCCTCATCGGCTTCATTCGATGGAGCTTCTATTCCATGATCCACAAACACTTCCACTCAGCACACTTGCAAGTTACTATATGTTTGCTTCATTTTCTTTAGTTGATCCACAACTAACGTACTGCAATCCTCTAAAAAATTAACATATGCTAGCTCTCTAAACAATTTCATCACAATATGCTTCTTTCTTTCTACAATTCGATCTATTCATGAACTGAAATTCATAGACTGAGGTAGTAAAATATTAATTAAAGTGGCAACAATCCATGCAAAGAGCTAGAAGGTTTTTATTGAACTTTTACGTCCCATTATCTATAATACTCGGGAAACACGAAACTTTCTCAAGACCATACAAGGAATGGAAAGTGACAAGGCCGCGGTAATATTTAGATCCAAGTATTTGAACTCTTTTATCTAAATACACCCAGCGTGGTTATGATGTCACACATTATTGCATGCCACTACAAATGTTGGGACAATAATGACAACAGATACAGGAATAACTGTGTATGCTCCAATACAGAAAGAACACATATTCACATCACAAAGTCACAAAAATATATACATATATAACTGTCTTAAAAAGGTACAACTAAAAGATACTCAAAGAAATACATGAGAAACCGAGTATACAAATACGTAGGAATTCAAGGCCCCAAAACGTCTACATCCAAAAAGTACAACTCACGCCATACAACAAAGAAAAGAAGAAGTCTCTAGCACAGGGTGGCCAACTCAATGAAGTCGCCCTCTGATGGCTCGACCTTAAGCTCAAGGTCTGTGGCAGTCTCCTAGGGAAGAACCAACTTGGTAGTCTCTGGTTCTAGGCCTGGAAAAAACGTGTGATGGACATGTCAACACGCACCCAGTAGGAATTACACAACTCTAGGTGTGTAACATTATACTTAACATTATTGTGTCACAACTAAGTCATCAGTATGTATATTAGGAAAGTTAAAGGCAAGCTACACAAATTAATAGATATAAATAGAAAAGGAATCATGTGAAAAAAAAGAAGCAGCCTAAATAGGATTCTAAATAGAAGTAAAATCATGCAATGTTCTCAGGCATGAAAATAATTGAGCTACTGTAATAAAAGTAAGTAAATTCAAACAGCAATTGAAATAAATTAATAACTCTAAATAGAAAAGGAAACATGCGAGATCACAGGCACTGAAGTAAATAAAGTACTGCCATAAAAAGAAAGGATTTTCATTCACCATTCATGTTATTGTGTTTTGTTGTTGTTGAACTAACGCTTTGGAATCCCATGTAAGAAGTAATACATAAGGCTCTAGACCTCACTTAGAATGGGTGGAAAATGGTACTCCGATAATGGACACAAGCACTATGAAACAGGGCCTCTCTTATTCAGAAGTGAGAATATAATACTCATCATATACCTTATGGTGCATCTTGAGTACGCCCACGGGCCTCTCCAACTCTGCCCAACTCCCATGTTCTAATAGTGCAAGTGAGATACAACCCAGTCTAGTCCAGTTCTTTGTATATACATTTTAATTGGGGTTTCCACAAACCTCGTTTCTGGAATAACTCACCCACCTCGGGATGGATTGAGTCAATCCAGGTTATCATGATATTCTGATGTTCTCACTCAACTAATCACATTCTCCATCTCAACATCTGCACGGTCATAGATTGTCATGCCCTGCTCCTCATGATACCCTGGAATTTCCAAACTTTCCCTGGTGAGGCTGTAGAGGCGAGGATGATATAGAAAGAGAGAGAAGGAAGTTCCAAAAGAGAATAAAAGAGAGTAGCAGGTCACTGCGCACATGCTGGGACAATACAGATATGCTCCAACAACACAAAAAACAATGCAAAGACACAAAAACATTATTAGTCATAGACAACTCAATGTACGTATAACATTATACAATAGGATATCCAATACATATCCAATATCCGATTCAAGAATACAACACCTTATCCAACCCTCAATGGTACAACCCCAAAGTACAACTCAACTCACTAATCTATACACTGGACCCATGGCTCCAACACAGAAACCACCATATATATTGAAGGAACCACCTGAGCAACATGTGGGAAAAGGGGAGGGCACGTCAAAGCGTGTCCAGTAGGAGTGCACAATACTAATATGGAGTAACTACGCATGACATTGCGATGCATATAAGTACTAAGAATCAAAAGCACATGTGTAGCAAAGTAACAAGTGAAGTAAACAACAACAGAAATAACTAAGTATAGTATGCAAAACTAAGTAACATAAACAACTAAGTGAATGAATCATCTGAAAGTAACGTCAACAGAGAGTAGCCAACAACTGAAATAATCAATTAGAAACTTCTTCCTTCCATCTTATCTCACATCATATATCATTTGGCCCATGGCCATAGCACATCATCATATCTCATCTTCGTGTATCATATGACACATGGCCATATATCAATTTGGCATACATCCTTGCCATAACATCCCTACAAGTTCCACAGAGTAATAAACCAAAGAAAGGAGCACAAAGCATATCAAACAACACACATCACACATCACACATATACAATACACATCACGCATACAAAACACATATACGGCACAAACATACATAGCACACATTCAAGGTACCAACACACATATCACACATAATGCACAGATGCACATGATGCACATGAAATGCTCATGAATGCATATGCAAGACCTAGTCGATCATGTCTAAGCTAGTGTGCCTACAACGTGCCCATCTCCGTCTGTGACAACTACTATAGATTCAAGAGGTGGCCCCTGGTGATTTTCCCCGCCTCCTACCATGTCACTTTGGTCCAAGTGTGTAGTGACATCTGTGTCCTACACATCGTGTGTGTATCACATTTCATCTCCACATGTCTACAGTCCATCACAAGATACCAAAAACAACACCATAATAACAACAATAAGTATGACCACAACACTAACATCCACAACAACAATTACATACCACCAATTGCATTTAGAATTTGACCTATATTTCTAAATGAAGGTTGTAGATAATTTAGATATGTTTCCATATCAACAAGAATTATAATTTTTGGATAACTGTGATAAGAGTTATGGCCTATAGACTATTAGCTCCATAGTCTGTCCTGAATCTAAATTTTATTACAGGAAGAATCAGTTAATATCAAACATTTCCAGCCAGAATCATACTTAGGTCTCATCATCGTAGTTGTAGAAAATTTAATGAGGATTCCAGATTGCAAGAATACATTATTTTGATATCTATAGAGAAAATTGTAAGGTATTCAATACAAAGTCGCAGAATCTGCCTAAAACTGACACACACATAGAAATCAAATGTTGCAGGCTAATTACAGTTTAAATATGAATATGAGGTTGATCCCAACATGAAAGATGGAGATAATTTAATAAGATTTCCAATTTGTCTTAGATTATAATATTTAGATAACTATACTAAGAGTTATGCTTAGTTGAATTCACTGTACGAACTGAAAACAACAGAATCTGTCTAGGATTGATACTCAGTTAAAAATTATCTATTTCAATCCAATTCCAGACAGAATATGAGTTCAGTTTTTAAATTAAATTTGTAGCTAACTTAAGAAGCTTTCCATCTTATCTTGAATAATAATATTTGGAGACTTATACGGAAAGTTATGCTAAAATAAACACATAGGACAGAACTGAAAAATAGAACAGAACATCCTTGTATTTATCAATTCACATCAAAGACAACACCTTGACATCAACATAACCAAACAAAACCATATAACACAATAGCAATTATAGAAACAATCACAACAAAAACACCAACTATACAACTTTATGGCAACTCAATCCCAAACAAAAAATTCCCAACATAAAGTTATGAACTCCTACCTCAACGAAAGGTTCAACCTTACTTCCAAGTTCCATCTCCTTCTTCCAAAACCTTGCAAGTTCCCACCTTTCAATCACAAGCCTTCACCTCTACCTCAAAGAGAGCAAATAGGGTAAGTGAACTAAAGGATGAATGGAGAGTGAGAGTGAGAGGGGAGGAGATGGAGAGAAAGGGATACATGTTGGATACAATGTGTTGTTGGATACTGACGTGCGTTTATATTTCATATATTCACGCACGTTTTCGTCTGTGTTTTTCCGCTATTTCCCGCCGTCTTGTATTCGTTTTCTCGTGTTTTCTTGTTTTATTTCACTTTTCCGTGTTTTAGTATGTTTGCAGGAGTTTGCCAGCGTAGGGGACATAAAATGACGATATCATAAGTCCCCAGAGAAACGGGAGGAGTCACGCGTGATCCAGGGGGTCAAACGACGAAGATAGCATCTTTCAGCCCCTCACCCGACCGGTTGGTCACTTCCAAATGATCGGGTGATGCACGCGTGCATCACCCGGACACAAGCTGGAGCGGTCAGAAAGTCAACCGGTCGGTTCAGAGACCGGTTCACACGTCCCAACTCTCTGGAATTTGATGCTGAATGCCAACCGATCGGGTGACCTTTGTTGGATATGGAAGACGTTTGTACACCCTTGTGGGGGATGTACGAGGGAATACGGACCTCGAACGTCGCGCACACGAAGTCATGTGCAAAGGGATTCTGTTCCCTTGCGGAGAGGATCTCTGTATGAGCGGGAAAGTCGCATTATATATGCATAAGTGCATGCGACATATGGCTAATAAAGGGGGAATATCTTAAGCTTATGTTGTACCATGCATATGGTACAACTTAAGCTTATAATGTGCCATGTATCATGGTACACCTTAATTAAGTTGTTCCAAAGGAACAACTTACCCTAAAATAACTACCTTGGGGGCTATAAATAAGACCCAAGGGTAGCCATTTTCTTTACACATTTTGCATGAAATTCATGCATGCATCTTCTTCATAGCGAAGCTCTGCAGAAATATTTCCTCTCCCTCCATCCAAGTTCTTAATCTAAAATAGAGATTTAGATTGTGGATTTAGTAGCCTTACTCCGTTCGTGAGTAGACTCGATCCGTCGTGGCGAATCCGAAGGCGAAGTTCGTAGACTACCGTGCAGCGTACGCAAGTGTAAGTCTACACTTCATATTATTGATCCTAACTCTGTTTTGGCAGGATCCTTCATTGGTATCAGAGCCATATGGGTTCGTCCCGGTCAAACCATCGCCCCGTCGAAACTACGAACGAGTCGTTGTCTTTTTCACGAATGGGTCTCCTACTATTACGGATATAGTAGGAACGCTTCGTGACGAAGAGAACGCAGCGGTTGTTCTTTTCACGTTAGGGTCTCCTATCATTATGGATATGGTAGGAACTCTCCGTGACGGGAAGAACCGACCGTTCACGTAGTAAGTTATTCATTTTTGGCACACGGCCATTAGAAAATAACTAAATTCTAGACGAACGGGTGCTTCATCGACGAACGGGTGCTTCATCGAGGAAGATGATGGAAGTTATTTCCATCGGGTAAGAGGAAAATTTGGTGCATGTGCACCATGGCCAAATGGGCCATGAAGGCCATGCACCCCCTCTCCTCATGCGGAGGGGGTTGGCTACGGCCAATAACCACCGGCGACCACCCCATCAAGGGGGAGGAGAAAGTGCGGCAACCCCATTCAAAGGGGGTGGCCGGCCATGGCCAAAGGGGCCATGGCCGGCCAACGCCGAAAGGCCTTGACCATGGCCGGCCATGGCCAAGCCATGACCGGCCATGGCCAGGCCGGCAGTGGCCGGCCAAGGCCGGGCCGACAGTGGCCGGCCTTGGCCAAGGGCCTGCCGGCCAGGCCGGCCCTGGCAGTGGCCAGGGCCGGCCCTGGCCGGCCTGCCGGCCCTGGCAGAGGCCAGGGCCGGCGCCCTGGCCACTGCCAGGGCAAGGCCGGCCCTGGCAGAGGCCAGGGCCGGAGCCCTGGCCACTGCCAGGGCCAGGCCGGCCCTGGCAGAGGCCAGGGCCGGCGCCCTGGCCTCAGGCCAGGGCCTGGCCGAGGCCAGGGCAGGAGCCCTGGCCCCGGCCAGCGGCCAGGCCGCCCTGGCAAGAGGCCAGGGCCTGGCCGAGGCCAGGGCAGGAGCCCTGGCCCCGGCCAGTGGCCTGGCCGGCCGGCCCTGGCAGAGGCCAGGGCCTGGCCGGCCCTGGCCGAGGGGGGCAGGCCCCCTGGCCGGCCAAGGCAGAGGCCCTGGCCGGCCATTGGCCAAGCCCCGGCCAGGGCAGAGGCCCTGGCCGGGAGAAGTTGCAGTTCGAATATTGGTCGACCAATTTTGTGTTTTTGGTCGACCAATCCGACAGATGGTCTGGGTCGATTGCAAACTTGCCAAATGACCCATACGGGGTGACAAAAGGCATTGGTCAAACTCGAATGTGTCGATTAGCCCATACGGGGCTAACCACAGTGCCGACTAGTTCATACGGGACTAACGTTTGAATGAAGTTTTTAACTTGGGCTCTACTCCTTGAAGATTAGCCATAGTGCTCTACTTCATGCGAGATTAGCCAAGTCATTGTGCTCTACTCTTCGGAGATTAGCCAATGTACTTATGAAATTGTGCTCTACTCCTTGAAGATTAGCCGTAATGCTCTACTTCATGCGAGATTAGCCATGTCATTGTGCTCTACTCTACGGAGATTAGCCAATGAACTTATGACGTTGTGCTCTACTCTACGGAGATTAGCCAATGTATTTTATATTCGTTTTGAAAAATACGTTTTCAAAAACGCTTTTCCGCTGCTAAGTACTATAAGAGTACTAACATTTGATAAAGTGAGGGAGAAATATTGAAAGTTACTCTAGATGGTGATTGGAAACATAGTGACCTTTCCGATTCTAGAGTAACATCTTCAATATTTTTCGAAAGTAACTTATCAAATACTTATTTTCTGCTGCTAGTACTATAAGAGTACTATAGTTTGATAAGTGATGGGGGAATATTGAAAGTTGTTCTAGATGGTGATTGGAATCATAGAGACCTTTTCGATTCTAGAACAACACCTTCAATATTTTTCGAAAGTAACTTATCAAATATAATATAATTCCAAGTGGGATTTGAATTTTAGAACTATCCAAATGGGATATTCTATTATCATTTCAAGTGGGAGTTATATTTTAAGAATTTTTTATGCAATGTTTTTGATCGAACCTTCGGTTTTGTGTCTTTTGCAGCATTTTAAAAGTAAAATGTCTTCCGCTTCAAAGAATATCGTCGCTGAGTTAAACAAAGGTGAAAAACTCAACGGCGATAATTACAAACTTTGGTCCATTAAGATACAATACGTTTTAGAGGAGCAAGAAGTGCTCGAAACTCTAAAGAACGTAATGATTGAACCCGAGTTGGGCACTACGGCCCAACACCGAAGAGACAAGGAAGCTTTTGATGCTTGGTCTCGGAAGAATAAGATAGCGCGCATTACGTTATTAAGCAGTATGGCTGATGACATAATGTGCATCTTCCGAGAACATGACCTAGCTATGGACATATGGTCCAAGCTAGAGGAGAAGTTCGGTGGCACATCGGTGTCCAAACTTCGCGCATTAACTATAAAGTTCGATACATATAAGAAACGTCCAGATCATTCCATAGGGAAACATCTGCGACATATGGCGAACCTTATCTCGGAGTTAAAGGACGCAGGTCATGTGCTCACAGATGAGCAACAAATCCAAGCAGTCATACGTTCCCTACCAAATGGGTGGGATCAGATGAAGATGCATCTCACTCATAATGAGAGCATCAAGACCTTCAACGATGTTTCCAAGCACCTCGAATTAGAGGAAGAGCGGCTTGCGGCTGCCAAGCCAGGTGCAGAAGTGCACATGGTTGCTAGTTCCTCACACGGGGGAAAGAAACGTAAAGATCGTTCGAAGTCTTCTAATGAACGTAATAAGCAACCTGAGTCTACCAAGGAACCCAAACATAAGGGTGGACACAAGAAATGGCACAAGAAGAAAGACTTGAAAAGAATCAAGTGCTTCAAGTGCAACAAGCTCGGTCACTATGCTCGTTCGTGTACGAGTGGAAGTGACGAGGTAACTTGTAATACTAGTTACATATGTGTTTCTAGTTCACTATTTCTTGTGGAATCTAATCCATTTTGGGATAATTGATTCAGGTGCCACCGACCACATAGCAAAGGACAGATGGTCCTTCGTGGAGTATCACCGGATACTCAAGGAATGAAGTGGATCAATGTAGGAAACAACACACGTGTTGAAGTGAAAGGGTTGGGACTCGCAAGCTTGTCTTGGACAACGGCCGCACTATCCTACTTCATGATGTTCTCTTCATTCCATATATTCAAAGGAATATTAAAATTGTGGTCAATTTATTGGGTCTTGGTTAATGGTTGGTTCCTTCATGTTTGTAATATGGACCTATTTTTGTAATAATTCCTTTATTGGTTCTGGGTTATGTATTTAAAGGATTCATTGTAATAAGTACAATGTATGATTTCTCATTTCCTTATGACAAATTCTTTGACTAATGAGTCTAATATAATTTGTTGGCAATCAAGGCTTGGTCATATTAGACCAACGCGTATGGATAGACTTGCCAAACGTGGCCTTCTATCCAATGTTTCAAAGGTTGAAATGTCGACCTGCGAACATTGCCTTGAAAGGAAATCTTGTCGCAAGCCGTTTGAAACCGGCACAAGGGCCAAGGTTCCATTACCGCTTATCCATTCGGACATATATGGTCCGATGAATGTCAAGACAAGACGCGGGAAGTCCTATTTCATCACTTTTAATTGATGATTTCACCCGATTCGGTAATATCTATTTGATATCCCACAAAAGTGAAAGCACTAAACCTGCTTTAAAAACTATATGAGTTTAGTGGAGAATCAATTAGATCGCAAGATTAAGGTCATGCGAACCGATAGGGGCGGTGAATATCAATCAACAAGTTTAAAGGAACTTTGTGATGAAAAAGGCATAGTACATCAAGTAACTATGCCTTATACTCCTCAACAAATTGGTGTTGCAGAAAGGAGGTATAGGACTTTAATGAAAAATGGTCTGTTCAATGATGGCGCAAGCTAACTTGCCAATCACCTTCTGGGGTGATGCATTATTGACAACCGTTTTCATTTTAAACCGCGTACCCTCGAAATCAGTTAGCTCCACTCCTTATGAGTTGTGGAACCAAAGGTCTCCTAACTTAAACATTTTACCTTGAGTTTGTGCATTCAACGCACATATTTCCTCCCATAAGTATGGCAAACTTGGGCCATGGGGAAGGAAATGTATCTTTAAACGATACGCATTAAACTCCAAAGGTTATGTTTTTGTTAGTCAGGAAGACAATGGTGTGCTAATTGAGTTTGAGTCGAGGGATGTCACTTTCTTGGAAAACGAGTTTCCAAGACAGGGCGAGATAAGTCAGGACTTATCTCTATTTGAGATTTGTGATCAAGAAGGATTACCTCATTCGAGTGGGAGAATTCTTGGTGAAAACGAAAATACTTTTCAACCTTCACCAATGGATTATACGAATGACGATTATCCTATTCCATACGGGAATAATGATCCAAGTGGGAGCAATTCTAACAACATTTCAAGTGGGAGTGATATTAGAATTGATCTAAATTCGAGTCAACAAGGACTTGAAGAATCTCAAATATGCCACATCATGCCCTGCAAAAGACAAATGGATGGAAGCGATGAAGAAGGAATTGAAATCCATAAAAGTTAACCAAGTCTGGGACTTAGTTAACTCACCCAGAGGACATAGAGCAATTGGGAACAAATGGGTTCTCGAGATCAAGCATAAGGCTGATGGCTCTATAGATAGATATAAAGCTCGCCTTGTCGCGAAAGGTTTTACGCAACAGGAAGGGATAGACTACAAAGAAAACTTCTCACCTGTTGTGCGTTTTACCTTGATTCGCAATGGTAGCTTGCTTATACCTCGAATTACATCAGATGGATGTAAAGACTGCCTTTCTCAATGGAGAATTGGACGAGGAGATCTATATGGAACAACCAACAGGGTTTGTAAAAGAAGGAAACAAACATAAGGTTTGTAAACTTCGTAAGTCCATATATGGTCTTAAATAATCCTCGAGGCAATGGTATATACGATTTCAAGAAGTTGTCTTATCAAATGGATTTTTTCCATGCTTGATGAAGATAACTGAGTATATATCAAGAGGATTAAAAGCAAGTATATTATCATGTATCTATATGTAGATAACATTTTAATAGCCAGAAATGACAAGGGCTTTGTAATGAGTATCAAGGCTTGGCTTTCATCAGTATTTGAGATGAAAGGCATAAGAAAAGCCGCATATATCCTTGGAATTAAGATTTCAAGGAATCGTTCGAAGAAACTTCTTTCTCTTTCACAGGAGACTTATATAAAGAAGGTCCTAGAATGATTTAATATGCAGGACTGCAAGTCCATTGATATTCATATAAGCATATGCGATAACTTATATCTGGAATCGTGTCCAAAGAACCAAAAGGAAAAGGAAATTATGGAAAAAGTTCCATATTCCAGTGCAGTTGATAGTCTTATGTACACTATGGTGTGTACGAGACCGGACATCTGTTTTGCCGTTGGAAATGGTAAGCTGTTACCAATCCAACCCAGGGCAAGAACACTGGAAAGCGGTTAAGAGGATAATGCAGTATCTTAAAGGAACTGCAGATTTGCAAAAGACTATGATAAAACCAAGAAGGTAGACATAAGGTACATATCTACGCATGAGACGATAGAGGATCAGCTTACGAAAGCGATCCCCAGAAATGTGTTTTATAAACACTTATCATCTCAAGGATTGCGTATGGGCTGAGTTGTACCAAATATATATTCCCATGTCTAAGAAATGATCAAAATTAATAAAAGAATAAGTTCTTTTTCCAACATTGCATATGAATTTCTTAAGAAATGTTTGTGTACATTTTTGAAATCTCAGCTGAATTGTGTGTATGTCGGACAGATTAAGGTTGGCTCTCTCACATGAGCAACCGCCTTATCTTATCAGATGGATAAGATAGAGATGAGACTAGTTTAAAGTCAAAATCATTAGACGAATGATTTAGAGTCATGACTTTAACAAGATAGTCGAATGAAAGATCTGCATCATATGGATGCTTACAAAAGATCTGAGATCTGTATCACAAGGATAAAAAGATCTCATTGGATTTTATAATCCTATCTGTCTTATGCAGGATGAGAGTCCGGGAATATTTCCTGAGTAGTAAGGGGACTCAAAAGATAGGCACTATGGTGTCTGATCTTTCATCCGTACAACATCATTAAGACATACTCTCCCTGGGAAAGGAGTGATGTTGTAATACGTGTTCATACAACGTATGCATTTCGACCACTGAGTTAGTAGCAATAGTGTTTGCTATTATGTGAGACTCAAAGGCCATATGGGTCTTAACTCTTACCCTCAAGGACTCCAATTGGTTCCTTTAGATTTGACGAGATGATCGCTATCTTAGCGTGTTACTAATGGGCTATGGTAATTCGGCTCGGCGGGGCACGTTAGAAAAGCGAATCAAGTCAAGATCAAAAGGTTCGCAAGAAGAGGAAGATTGATTTCATATTCGCATTTGGACTTTAATGATTCAAAGCTGGCCAGCCAATTGTAATCCAGATGGGATTCAATTGTTGAATATAAAGTACAAGAAAATGTGAAGAAATAATCTAGGGTAAAGCATGCGTTGAACTACTCAACTTTGCACCTTCGAGGTCGTTGTGTATCTCTAACAAGTGCACAACAACAGACTCTACGCGCATGACGGTCGCACGGTCTATTTCTCGGTATGATAGATGAAAGAACTAAGGGAAAGACGTTCTCTTACAATCCCCTCAAGTGTGAGTGGGAGATGTTGGATATGGAAGACGTTTGTACACCCTTGTGGGGGATGTACGAGGGAATACGGACCTCGAACGTCGCGCACACGAAGTCATGTGCAAAGGGAATCTGTTCCCTTGCGGAGAGGATCTCTGTATGAGCGGGAAAGTCGCATTATATATGCATAAGTGCATGCGACATATGGCTAATAAAGGGGGAATATCTTAAGCTTATGTTGTACCATGCATATGGTACAACTTAAGCTTATAATGTGCCATGTATCATGGTACACCTTAATTAAGTTGTTCCAAAGGAACAACTTACCCTAAAATAACTACCTTGGGGGCTATAAATAAGACCCAAAGGTAGCCATTTTCTTTACACATTTTGCATGAAATTCATGCATGCATCTTCTTCATAGCGAAGCTCTGCAGAAATATTTCCTCTCCCTCCATCCAAGTTCTTAATCTAAAATAGAGATTTAGATTGTGGATTTAGTAGCCTTACTCCGTTCGTGAGTAGACTCGATCCGTCGTGGCGAATCCAAAGGCGAAGTTCGTAGACTACCGTGCAGCGTACGCAAGTGTAAGTCTACACTTCATATTATTGATCCTAACTCTGTTTTGGCAGGATCCTTCAACCTTCACCCGATCGGTTCATCTGTAGCCAATTCTCCGAAGCCAAGACACGGAGAGCTCAACCGACCGGTTCACCCGACGGCGCGAAGATCCAACCGGTCAGCTTCCACCCTCAACCGACCGTGCCGTATGACCGGGTGAAGTCCCATGCTGAGCTGCCGAAGAACGAAGCAGATCACCCGATCGGTTGACTTTTCAACCGATCGGGTGATATCGTTTTCTATATATATGACCCCTAGGTTTTCCAGAAACGGGAGTTGTTATTTTTTGCTGTTTTTTCTCTCTCTTGGCGGTTGTAATTTTCTGTTGGATCCTGTGGATGGCAAACAACACTAGAAGGGGGGTTGAATAGTGTTGTGCAAATAGTATACTTTTTCGATTGTTAAGATTAGGACAAATAAAATCCTTCTAATGTTGCCTAAGAAGCCAAGTAGAGTGATCTACGCTTGGTTATTAATCAACAAAGTAATCTTACAAATATGATAGAGAAAATATTACAATCAGATATAAATCTTTACAAAGAGATCTTTACACAGCGGATTTAAATAAACAATCTTTGTAATAGTAATTAAACAAAGAATTACAAAGATATAAGATTAGAAAATGAAAAATGCTTGTACAAGAAATATAAACAATCACAGAAAAACAAACGCAGAGACAAGCGATTTTATCCTGGTTCCCCGCAACCCGGGTACGTTCAGTCCCCGACCAATCCGGTACGAGATTTTCCACTATTGCCTTGGCAAATACAAGTACCTAACTTCACTCGTTAGGATTTCCAACGACCTAGTCTCAACCAGGATTTTCGACTGGCAACACCTAGACTTGTCTAGTGTTCCAATAACAATACAATGAAACTTATATCCAATACACCACAATAAATTGATGGAGATTGGTTTTTACACCTGATTCTATAGCCAACCAATGATAGACAAAATTGTGTAGTGGCTTGATAGAAAGAGAGCCTAGATCACACAAAGATACGAGAGAATTCTTTGTGATCTAGATCTGAAGCTTTTCAAAAAATCCTTTAAACAAAAATAAAGAGAATAGAAATAAGGATTTTGAAAACCGTTTAGCCAATAAAACACGAGTAAGATCTTTTGAAAATAATAACAGAAATTTGCAAGATCACAATAAAAATAGAATTGGCTAGAGAGAATGAGAGCTTTGAATTAAAGAGCATTTGCACGAGAGATTTGATTTTCAATAGATGTTGTGTTTTTCTCAAATGAAATTAGCTCTTATTTATAGGGAAAATTCTGAGATTTGAAATTCAAATTTTCTTTGACTTTTGTCCCAAAAATCTCGGAGAAAATCACTCAACGAATTTTCAAAATTCAAATCAAACGTCAGAATTTTACAGCTGGTAGTCGACTCCCTCATGTAGGTAGTCGACTCCCAGAGTGTTTCAGGGAATCTCGAATCTCAGCTGGTAGTCGACTCCCTACTGTTGGTAGTCGACTCCCAGAGGAGTTTTTCCTGCAACACTTCTAGTCAGACAGGTAGCTAACTCAAGGGTGTGTGGAGTTTCACTACGGAAGTTATAGGATGACTAGAGAAAGCTCTTAAAAACATTTTGAATATGATTAAAAGATATTCAAAAAATGTTTTCAAATCGTTTGTGTGCGTGTGTTTTGTCTATATGATTTGGCTTTGACAAATACCCTAAAGAGACACGACACACTCACTATAGACTTAGGACATGTCTTCGGAAGCTTGATCAATTTGATGAAGTGGATGCGAGCTTCACTTGAGTTTCTTGTTCTATTTGAGCTTGAACTTCATCATTTGACTCAGCCACATTTGTCCTTGTCTTTGAGCGTAGATTTGTGTTTCTTTGAGTATGAGTAACACTTCGCATATTCTGAACACTTAGGTGTAGTGTAGTTAGTACACTTAAGCTTTCATTTGGTGTGCTCATCATCAAAATCACTTGGGGTGGAATTCAATTTCCATCACTCTCCCCCTTTTTGATGATGACACCCAAATGAAAAAAATGAAGTAAGTTTGAAAAATGAAAATACATTTAAGTATACTTACTCCCCCTGCTTTGATGCAGTTCTCCCCCTGCATCGAAGCTGTTAGCAATACAATTCATATAATTTCATTTTTTTACTTACTCCCCCTGCTTTGATGCGGTTCTCCCCTGCATCGAAGCTGTTAGCAATACAATTCATATAATTTCATTTTTTTTGCAATTCATATATTTTTCTCCCCCTTGTCATCAACAAAAAACAAAAAAAATTTCAAAAGATCATAATATAATCAGGAGAGGAATTCAATTTCATATGCCTGCAAGAGAGATGTTAGTTTATAGGAACTACTAAAGTATTGCATAGAAGATAAGTTCATGATAGGTAGCACCATATGATAAAAGTTATTACAAGACATAAGTCTTAAGGACATAGTTTGAAAAGAGAACCATTGTTAATGAAGCTAAGTTCATGAAGCTAAGGATGACCGCTGTTCTTCTTCAGTTCCTTGATCTCTTCAAGGATCATAACAAGCGTTTCCTCAGTCATCTTGTTGCTTTTCACGACGATCTCCTTGAGGTCGTCCACCTTTTGATTGAGATCTTCAAATCCTTTCTCTTGTGAGATCTTCAATTTTCCAATCTTCTTTAGAAGCATTTCTTGAAGCTCAAGAATATATGCAGGTGCTTCTTCTTCTTCTTCTTCGCTTCCTTTTTCTTCTTCTCCTCCTTCTTCTTCTTCAGAATCTGAAAACACAATTTTCTTACCTTTCCTAGAGGATGAGGATCCTCCTTCAGCTGCAAATTTTTCTTCAGGGATGTTCTCGTCAAGGTCATGGTGAAGATTCATTCTCCCAAGTGCATGAACATCAAAAACTCGAGCCGGTTCTAGAATAGAGGTTTCATGATCCAAAGACACATTATAGCTAATAAACAATATAGTGAGATAGTGCCCATGAGCTAAAGTGGAAGAGGGTTTATTTGAAGAAGCTGAAGCAAGTATAGAATCCATGATAACTTTGGCCCAATTGATGCGAATGTTACCTAGTATAGCATAGATGCATTTGGCTTGCTTTTCTGATAAGATCGAATGACTTCCAGACTTTTGAGTGATATTATAGGATAATATATTTGCCAAAATTCTTACCGGATAGCGAAGGTCGCTACATGGCAGTTTAGTCAGAAAATGTCGTCCTGGCAAATACATTCTCTCTAGAATATTTCCTTCAGTCATTTGTACTTTATCAAGAAGCATGCCAGAATATGGGATTCCTAGGGCTTCTCCTAGAGATTTGACAGTAATGGCAAGCTTGGTGTCAAGTACTTTGGTTATGAAACGGCTTTTAGCAAGATCGTAGTCCATGTTGGCATAGAACAAGTGCACAAGCCTAGGGTAGCAAAGATAAGTATTTTCAGAAGAAAATAGGTTGGCCAAGTTCTGGAAATCAAGCAAGCTATCAATGCCATAATTTATAACATCATTAAGCTTAACAAAACGTTCATGCAAGATGGGTTTCTTAGTGACCTTAACGAATTGTTCATAAGTGGTGGTCTTGAAAAGATAGGGTAGAATGGTTTCTTTTTCAGACTCAATTTCAGAGGATGTTTTTCTCTTCTTGGTGAAAATTCCTTTGATAGGCATCTAGAAAGAGTAAAAATAGTATTTTTACAATGCTAGATAAGCAAGAGAAGAAATAAAGAAATAAAGATCATGAAGTAAAAAAAATTTTACCTTGGGTGAAGTTTGGAAGAGATGAAGTTTGGAGGAGCTTCAAATAACCCAAGCACTAAGAGAATTCTCAAGAGAGGAGGAACAAATGGGGTAGTCGGCTACCTAGGGTTTCTCTTGGGGGGTTTTAATCTTTGGATGAAAAGATGGAAAGGAATAAGGGCCTTAGGATCAAGAGATGAAGGGTTAGGATGAGGTTTTAGCTTATTGGGTATAAGTTGCCTTGAGGATATGAACCCATTTACTCAATAGAACCCATTAGGAGTTAGTCAAAAATAAACCCAGAATTTCGCATATACTCTGGTAGTCTACTCCCTCATGGAGGTAGTCGACTCCCTACTGGGTTAAGTCATTTTCTCATCCCGATGGGTTTTGTAATTTTAGCCTGTAAGGATCAATACACTAGAGGGGAGGTGAATAGTGTATATTAAAAAATTGTCGCAAATAAAATGTTAGTAATATTTGCAAAGATGGCACAGAAATAAAATGACAATTGCTGAAAATTAAACCAATCGCAAACACAGAGATTTATCCTGGTTCGGATCCTTGTGATCCTACTCCAGTCCTCTACCCCGTAGAGATTTTCAATCCACTATAATCACTTACCCCGCAAGCACGAACTTACAAAAATGGCGACACTCCCCGTGTCCCAAACTTTGTAAACCTCTAAACAGAGATTCCAACCTGTTAAATAAAAAATAGAAAAAACACCTATAGCCTTGTTATAAATTTCAGAGAATGAATTCAAGGATGGCGTTTAGAAGATGAACTTCAAGATGTAAAAGATATGTAATGAAGCGCAACACTTGAAGTTCTCTGGTTCATAAAAGAAGAGAGAGATCTATTGATTTCTTCTTGCAATTATGAACACAAACAACTTTCCAAAAGTGATGTTGAAAATCCAAGTTCTTCCGTTCTTAAACGAAGAAAGAAATCTAATGATTTCTTCTTACAAATAAGAAAAGAACAACTAATGGCAGAATTACTTAAGAAAATTAATGACTTGCTTTCAACAAAATCAGAATAAAGAAGAGGAAAGTGTGTGGAAAATGAGAGGGGGTACCCCTCCTTTTATAGGTTTTAGAAACGGTTGTGAACGGCTCTAAAAGAGACGTTGCACAACGTTCAGAAACTGAAAGGAACGTTGGAGAACGGTCAGAAACTGTTCTGGAAAATTTCAGTCCCAAAAGCATTTTGGCATGCTAGGAAAATTCGTAGCCTGCCAATTTTGAAACGGTAACAAACGGTCACAAAATTTTGGTGACGTGAAATATACAACGGATAGATCCTTGTCTGAAAGTATCAAGTCAAAATATAACTGTTTTGGTAGGCTAGGAAAAATCTTAGTAGGCTAATTCTGAAAAATACGAATTTTGACTTAGGATCAAATTAGTTAGGAGATGATGTAGATTTGAGCTTTAGGGATATATGATATGATATAACCAAGGCCCTGAAGCTATCTAAAAAGTAAAAATTACATCATTCCGTAGATACGTGTTTCACACGTAATCTTGAGTAGCAAGGCTGTTTTTGCAGAGTCTCCTTGTACTTTGATCATATGCGTGATGTAAATGAATTTGCGTTGTAGCTGTACATCTGCATAGATAAAGTTAGTAACATGAAATAGATTGATTTTTCACATCAAAACTTTATGAAAGAGAGGATGGAAAATACCAAGTTCCAATATTCTCCCCCTTTTTGATGATGACAAATAATGAAGTATAAAATGTAAATTAATCATATGAGTAAAAAGTTTTAAGGAGTGTATTAACATGATGTTGATATGTACTGTGATGTTACTAATGTTACTCCCCCTGAGTATAGTCATATAGACTCCCCCCTGAATATATGCATATTTCTCCCCCTTTGTCATCCACAAAAAGCGGAAAATAAAAAATTGGCAGGCTAGAATAATTGGTAGCATGTCAATTTGTGATAGCGGAAAAATGGAGCTGTAAAAAAATGGAAGGAGAGAGAAATAATAAACTTACAAAATGCATAGAATGTTAATTTTGTGACAAATAATAGGGCATGTGTGTGAAAGTTTATTAAATGTGTGCAAGTATTGGTGTGTATGTCGTAGGCTATGTAGAAACAATCGCAGAGAGTGATGTATACGAAAGAAAATTATATTCATTAAACATGAACGACATTAACTTAAACAAACAGGGGTACATAGTGATAACATGAAACTGCCAAGAGACATTGAACAAGTACAACTTAGTCAACCCATTTACGCACGAACCAACATTGGCATAAAGCAAAAGGACATAAAACCAAACAGCCATGCAAAATAAACTAACAGCAGTAAAAGAGTCGAACCACCAGTCTTAGGGAGACCATGATTAAAGAAAAAACGAAGCACAACCAAAGGTCTGTGGGGCAATAAGCATCAGCCAAGAGGACCATACGACACACAGGGAGTCAAGGATAGAAGGAACCGAATGAAACAGAGAACCAAAAGACCAAAGTGAACAAGCAAGCGAAGTCAAGGATGATAGGATGACGACCCAGGAGAAGAACGGCGGGTGCGAGTGCGATGATTTGGGAGTATATTGTTGGCTTCCAAGTCAGGACGAAGTGCGGATTGGTTAACTTTGAATCTGATCCAGAACTTTGGCGTAATGTTTCAGGGTCGCATCATAGGAACTCATGTGCGTCTGTATACCAGCGAAACCATCAGAAACTTGTCAGAAAGGCGACGGAGAAGAACAGCGGTTGTCTCGCGCAATGGAGAGACGCCATCCTTGGATGCGTGGACCATCCTGCCGCATGCGGAGCGAGAAGAGCCAGGGAAAGAAGCTTGGCCGCGTGAGTTGGGAGTCGACGGTCGGTGGCGGAAGGAAGAGAGGATTCGGCCATGGTGGATTGGAGAAAAGAAAATTTAGAAAAGGAAGAAATGTAAACAGAGAATAGGAAAGATAAAAGAGAAGGGGAACGAAATAAATAGAGGACCGAACAGTTGGAACACCTGAAAACCTATCAGTTGCCATTATAGAAGCGATTTGTGAAAACTGAAGAAGTTAGAACAACTAATAATTTCAAAAGATAGAAACCGAATAGATGGGAAGAGGAATAGTCGCGAGAAGCAGTTGCGAAAGACCCGTTGGCTGAAAAATACCCGTTGGGTTGTAAAAAGCAGACTAAAATTAATAAAAAAAATGAACAATAAAGATGGTAGATAGAAGGCTTTTTAAAAAATTTATAGTCCCTAGGCGCATTGGGAAGGAAAGACATGTCAGGCCGAAAGAAAACCATGTCAAGGAGTGCTTTTGTGTTTAAATAAATATTAAATAAAGGTGATAAAAAACATTAAAAATCAAAGAAGGTAAAATTCCCATGTCATGCCGTAAGGAATAGGCCGAAATAACTTGCGTAGAGAACCAGGTGGTTTCTTGGAACAAGTTACACGATAAAAAATTAAATGTTGAGTTGTCATGCAAAGGGAATAAAATAATAAAGAGTGTGAAATTTAAAAAAAATTTGATGAAAAACAACCACTAAGAAACTTGTGTTGTCAGAATGAGTGGGGCATTATTTTAATAGTGAGAAAAACTTGTGTGGTCAGAGAATCATACGAATAGAAGATAAAGATAGCCAAAATCCTTTCTCAGAATGCAAACTCCAAAAACATTAAATGTAAGTGCAAATTCCAAGACAAGGAGAGGCCTTAAAAAATATTGTTTAACTTAGTCAAAGAACCAGAACTTACAAGAGAAGTGACACGACCTTATTTAAAATAAAAGCAAAAGACGGTTGGTGGTCTTTAAAAATGTAGAGAACCAATGTAGAAGTAATAAAATAAATAGAGGGAACGGTAGAAGTTGTCAGTTCCAAAACAATGCAATAGTTTGTCCAATGACAGAAGAAAACCAAATAAGAACCTGTAGTGTTCAGAAATGTCAGAACCCGTAGGGTTTTTGTGAAGTCTTATTCCAAGTCAACATGAAGTACAGTTTTTGGAAGAAGTGAGTACAAATGGAAAGTTCTAAGATGAAAACGAATGTCAGGGCTTTGTTCAACGTGAAAAGCAGAGGATATTGGAAAAAAACAAAGGAGAAGTATCTATGTGGCAGTAGAGAGAACACAGAGAGCAACAGGAATCAAAAAGATAGAGACAAAGTGGAAGAGAACGTGTAAGAATTTTGATACGAAATTTGATTTGAGAATAAAATATAGGAGAAGCGTTTTAAAAAATCCAAATTCCAGGGATCAAAGTAGGTACAAAACGGAGAACAGAAAAAATTGTTTAACATTGGCATGCTACAAAATTTGTTAGCATGCCAAAAATAAATAGTAACCAAAAAATTATAGAAAAATTCACAAAAATCAAAAATAAATGAATATACTCATAAATCAAATTCTGATGCACTAATAATACCCAGATTTCTTCTAAGCTTGAGAAAAGTTTCTTTCTTCAACGGCTTAGTCAAAATATCGGCAACTTGATGTTCAGTAGAAATAAATTTTAAAATAATATCACCTTTCTGAACATGATCATCTAAAAAATGATGACGTACATCAATATGTTTAGTGCGTGAATGATGAACTGGATTTTTAGACAAATTAATAGCACTAGTATTATCACACTTTATAGGACATGTGGAACAATTAATACCATAGTCTGAAATAGTTTGTTTCATCCATACAATTTGAGCACATGCTAAACCGACGGCAATATATTCTGCCTCGGTTGTAGATAATGAAACAGAGTTTTGTTTTTTGCTAAACCAAGAAACTAAGGCATGTCCTAAAAAGTGGCATGTACCACTAGTACTTTTACGGTCTGATTTACAACCAGCAAAATCTGCATCACTATATGATAATAAATCAAATGTGTTTGTTTTAGGATAAAATAAACCAAAATCAGAAGTATACTTAACATATCTAATAATCCGGTTTACGGCAGTTAGATGTGAAACTTTAGGATTTGCCTGAAATCGTGCACATAAACATACTGAAAACATAATATCTGGTCTACTTGCAGTTAGATAAAGTAAGGAACCAATCATACCTCTGTATAGACGTTGATCAACACACTTACCATTTAAATCTTTGTCGAGGGAAGTAGATGTACTCATCGGAGTATGTTTTTCTGCAGAACTTTCTAAGCCAAAGCGTTTGATGAGTTCTTTAGAGTACTTGCTTTGGTGGATGAATATTCCTTCATTCATTTGTTTGATTTGAAGACCGAGGAAGTAGTTTAGTTCACCCTTGTGACTCATCTTAAATTCTTTCTGCATAATTTTAGAGAAATATTGACAAAGAGATTCGTTAGTAGAACCAAAAATAATATCATCAACATATATTTGAATAATGATAATATCAGAATTTATGTTTTTAATAAATAAAGTAGAATCTATTTTACCAATAGAATATCCTGAATTTAAAAGATAACTTTTAAGTCTTTCATATCAAGCATGAGGTGCTTGTTTGAGACCATATAAAGCCTTTTTCAATTTAAAAACATGATTTTCAAAATTTTCATGAATAAAACCCGGAGGTTGTTCTACATAAACTTCTTCTTTAAGAAAACCATTTAGAAAAGCACTTTTCACATCCATTTGAAAAAGTTTAAAATCTTTAAAACAAGCGAATGATAATAACAATCTAATAGATTCAAGACGAGCAACTGGTGCATAGGTTTTATCATAATCAATACCTTCTTCTTGATTATAACCTTGTGCAACCAATCGTGCCTTGTTTCTAATTACCTGACCAGATTCATCCAATTTATTTTGAATACCCACTTGGTACCAATAATTGAATGATCTGTTGGTCTAGGAACTAATTCCCAAACATTATTTCGTTGAAATTGATTGAGTTCTTCCTGCATAGCCATAATCCATGAACTGTCTTCACATGCATCTTTGATGTTCTTTGGTTCAATGGTTGAAAGAAATGCACAATGTGCCATTTGCTCTATTTGGCGACGAGTTCTTACTCCATCTGTAATATTTCCAATAATTTATTCTGATGGATGATTTGAAACTTGTACAAATGCCTTAGGAAGATCTGTATTATCTGAAATAGACTCAACAGAATGTTTAGTAGCATCAATTTCATCAAGTTTCATATTATCTAAAGAATTAGAAAGAGGTAATATATTCTCTTCATCATCAATGATGGGAGAATTAGATGAGGGATTCTCATCAAATGTGGCATGAAGTGATTCTTCAACTGTTGAAGTTCTTTTGTTGTATACTCTGTAGGCTTTGCTACGTGTTGAGTATCCAACAAAAATACCTTCATCAGATTTAGAATCAAATTTATCAAGTGCATCTTTAGTATTTAGAATGAAACATTTACATCCAAACACTTTAAAATATGATACACGTGGAATGCGATTAAAGAATAATTCAAAACATGTTTTATTAAGCAATGGCCTAATAAGAACTTTATTCATAATGTAGCAAGCAGTTGCGACAGCTTCTGCCCAAAAATATTTTGGTAGATTACTATCACAAAGCATTGTTCTAGCACATTCTTGTAAAGTTCTATTTTTCCTTTCTACTACTCCATTCTGAGGAGGAGCACGAGGAAAAGAAAAATTGTGTGTAATGCCATTTTCATTACAAAACTTGGTAAATGATTCATTTTCAAATTCTCCCACATGATCACTACGAATAGTGATAATGTTAGAGGATTTGATTTTTTTGTATCTTTTTACAAAATACTGAAAATTCTTCAAAAGCATCATTCTTGTTTTGTAAGAATATAACCCAAGTGTATCTAGAATAATAATTAACAATGACAAATGCATATCTACTTCTATTCAAAGAAGCTACTCTTGAAGGACCAAACAAATCTAGGTGTAGGAGTTCTAATGGTCTCTTTGTTGAGATAACGTCTTTTGATTTAAAAGAAGATTTGTGCATTTTTCCTTGTTGACAAGCATCACAAAAATGTTTGTGTTTGAAAGAAATATTTGGCATTCCATTAACTAACTTGTGTTTTGAAATATGTGCTAGATTTTTGAAATTTGTGTGTCCAAAACGTTTATGCCATAAAAGTGTATCATCTAATGTAATAATTAAACAATGATTATTAGTGGAAATAGACGTGCATAAGATATAAATATTATTCTTATGCTTACCACGAAATAAAATAGATGACATATCAGAATCATAAATGATGCAATCATTTTGTTCAAAAACTATTTTGTAATTTTTATCGTATAACTGACTAATGGAAAGTAAGTTGTGTTTCAAACCATCAACCAGGAGAACATTTTCGATGATAGGCTGATTTGTATTACCAACTGTTCCAGTGCCTATGATTTTGCCTGTGTTGTTGTCACCAAAGGTAACTGTGCCTCCTTGTTTGTACTTGAAGGTTGAAAGTAGTTTGACATTTCCTGTCATATGTTTTGAACATCCACTATCCAAAATCCATCTTTCCTTTTTAGGTACCTGAAAGATAAAACATTAAGCATTGGTACCCCTTTTTGAGGGTCCTTGGGATTAGATTTTTGGAAGCCAAACCCAAGTGGAGTTTGGCTTACTAAGATAATCACTAGAATAAACAATATAATGCATATAATGAGAAATATTACTATTTCTAACTTTTAAACATGAATCCTTAGGAACCCATATACTACTTGTAGTAGGTTTCCTAGGAAATGTTTTTGAAATGTTAGTAACATTTCTTTATGAGGAAGAAGTAGGAATGTTTACTTTCTTCGTGTAAATAAATGCATGCTTCTTCTTTTGTGGTTTAACAAAAGTTGTTTTACCACAAGAGGAAGAAGTGTTATAACTCTTGGGTACATCCTTTTTAGAATATCCCAATCCTTGTCTATGATTTGCTGGATATTGAATTTTAAGCAAATCATCGAGATTAGTCTTTCCTTTGTTAAATTTATTAACATTGGATGACATCTCGTCGTATTTCATCTTTAGTGATGAAATACTTTTATCCATTTCGGATATTTGTGTATGTAATTCTAAATTCTTAGTTTTGAGAATATCATTCTCTTTACTAAGATCCAAAACTTGAGAAGAAGTATTTTCAATGTTTTTAGAAGATGATAATTCTTGATATTTAGAAAGGAGATCATCATTATTCTGTTTCAATGATTTATGTTGACTATTCAATTTTTTGAAACGAGAATAGAGATCTTTTAAAGCATCAAGTAATTCTTCGTTATTAAAAGAACTTACCTAATCTTTATCATCTTGTGCCATAAAGCACATGTTGGCACTTTCATTTAGATCATCATCTTCATCATCTGAAGAATCATCCCATGTTGCTGCAAATGCCTTTTTCATTTTGTCAAACCTCCTTTCTCTTCTGGATTGATCATTGTTAGAAGTTTTGAACTTTGCTTTGAGAAGTGGACAGTCTTTCTTCATATGTCCTGGCTTATTGCAATTAAAGCAAAGAGAAGAATCAGTATTCTTAGATTTAAAATTATTATACTTACCTTTCTGAAAGAATTTTCTGAAGTTTTTGGCAAAGAATGCCATATCATCATCTGAATCTTCATTATCTGATGTTGCGTTGAAGGCAAGTACTTTCTTCTTCTGATCTGATTCTTCTTTCTCATCTTGTAGTGTAACTTCATGGGCCATTAAGTTACCAATAAGATCTTCCACAGTTAATGTAGAAAGATCATTGGCTTCCTCAATAGCGGTGATTTTTGGACGCCATATTGGAGTTAAAGCTTTAAGAATTTTGCGAACCTGTTCAAGAGAAGTATAAGTTTTTCCAAGAGCATTCAAAGAATGTATAATATTGGTAAACCTGGTGTTCATTTCTCCAATTGTCTCTTGGTCCTTCATCTTGAATAATTCGAATTTGTGAACCAAAACGGAAATCTTAGTATCCTTCACTTTACTGGTTCCATCATGAGTTACCTCAAGTATATGCCAAATCTCCTTAGCACTTTTGGCCTGAGATACTCGATTAAACTCATGTTTATCCATAGCACAAAATAAAGCATTCATGGCCTTTGAGTTGTTGGCTTTTGCAGCTTTGTCGTTGGTGGTCCAATCAGCAACATGAGTTGTTGGCTTTTCGTATCCTGACTCTACGATGTCCCAAATCTCATAATTCATACTTTGGAGATGAATCTCCATTCCTATTTTCCAATATAAGTAATTTGAACCATCAAATAGAGGAGGACGAGTTTGAGAGTGCCCTTCATGATGCTGATTGTAGTTGTGTGGAACTGCATTCATGTTTGAGGAACTTGCTGCCATCTTAACCTTGCTTTGATACCAAATGTAATTTTAGCCTGTAAGGATCAATACACTAGAGGGGGGTGAATAGTGTATATTAAAAAAATTTCGCAAATAAAATGTTAGTAATATTTGCAAAGATGGCACAGAAATAAAATGACAAGTGCTGAAAATTAAACCAATCGCAAACACAGAGATTTATCCTGGTTCGGATCCTTGTGATCATACTCCAGTCCTCTACCCCGTAGAGATTTTCAATTCACTATAATCACTTGCCCCGCAAGCACAAACTTACAAAAATGGCGACACTCCCCGTGTCCCAAACTTTGTAAACCTCTAAACAGAGATTCCAACCTGTTAAATAAGAAATAGAAAAAAACACCTATAGCCTTGTTATAAATTTCAGAGAATGAATTCAAGGATGGTGTTTAGAAGATGAACTTCAAGATGTAAAAGATATGTAATGAAGCGCAACACTTGAAGTTCTCTGGTTCATAAAAGAAGAGAGAGATCTATTGATTTCTTCTTGCAATTATGAACACAAACAACTTTCCAAAAGTGATGTTGAAAATCCAAGTTCTTCCGTTCTTACACGAAGAAAGAAATCTAATGATTTCTTCTTACAAATAAGAAAAGAACAACTAATGGCAGAATTACTTAAGAAAATTAATGACTTGCTTTCAACAAAATCAGAATAAAGAAGAGGAAAGTGTGTGGAAAATGAGAGGGGGTACCCCTCCTTTTATAGGTTTTAGAAACGGTTGTGAACGGCTCTAAAAGAGACGTTGCACAACGTTCAGAAACTGAAAGGAACGTTGGAGAACGGTCAGAAACTGTTCTGGAAAATTTCAGTCCCAAAAGCATTTTGGCATGCTAGGAAAATTCGTAGCCTGCCAATTTTGAAACGGTAACAAACGGTCACAAAATTTTGGTGACGTGAAATAGACAACGGATAGATCCTTGTCTGAAAGTATCAAGTCAAAATATAACTGTTTTGGTAGGCTAGGAAAAATCTTAGTAGGCTAATTCTGAAAAATACGAATTTTGACTTAGGATCAAATTAGTTAGGAGATGATGTAGATTTGAGCTTTAGGGATATATGATATGATATAACCAAGGCCCTGAAGCTATCTAAAAAGTAAAAATTACATCATTCCGTAGATACGTGTTTCACACGTAATCTTGAGTAGCAAGGCTGTTTTTGCAGAGTCTCCTTGTACTTTGATCATATGCGTGATGTAAATGAATTTGCGTTGTAGCTGTACATCTGCATAGATAAAGTTAGTAACATGAAATATATTGATTTGTCACATCAAAACTTTATGGAAGAGAGTATGGAAAATACCAAGTTCCAACATGTTTTTGATCCAGGTCGAGTGCGATTTTTGAACACAAAATGTTTTTAGGAGTATAACACAAATACATAAGATCAAAATAAAATAAAAAAATATTTATTTAATCAATTTTAATCATATATAAAAAATGAGTCGCACAAAAAATTGTTGATGTTGATTCTTTTACAAAGCGTTTGACCTTATTTTCTTCCTTTCATTTCTTTGGAGTACCTGAAAAATAAAATGTTTATGGTACTCTTTTTTTGAGTTCGAGAGGTTAGTCTTTAGGAAGCCAAACCCAGTATGGTTTAGTTCCCTCATGAACAATATATTTGTAATTTTTGTTTAAATGAACTTGCTGAACAAAGTCAATAGCGTACTTTTTCCTTCGTTGATCAGATAGTTTCTTTGGTATCCAGATGCTCAAAACATTATTGTTAGAATGATGCATCCTAGTATGCCTAACTCGTTTCTTGGTATGATGTGAATCATAACCGAGACCGGTTTTGCTAGATGAGGTTTTTTGATTGTCTATTAGACTGTCTAGCTTCCCTTTTCCTTTGTTGAAATTCTCAATAATTTTCATCGTAGCGTCGTATTTATCTTTGACAGATACGAGAAGATTATTCAGATTCTCAACTTTTTCATTTACTAAAGAAATATCTTTTTGCAGAAAATCATTCTTTTCTTTAAGGAGACTATTTTCTTTAATGATTTCCTCTTTTTCTTTAGTATCCTTTTTAATATTTCTAAGTGTTCTTCTATGTTCCTTTATGAGCTTTTCATGCATTTTGCATAGCTCCTTATATGCTCCCCTATAATCTATGTCTTCATCATCACTTGATGACGAATCATTGTCGCTAGATGAATCATGATGCGTGCTTACCTTGGAGGATGTGGATGCCATGAAGCACATGTGTGCTGTTTCTCTTCTTTCATCTTTTTCTTCCTCTGAGGATTCATCGAATGGGGAATCGTTGCTCTGGTCGAAGGCTGCGTAAGCTTCTTTCTTTGGTCGTCGGAATTTGTTTCTTTCGTTGTTTCGTTTTTCATTATTATCTTTGTTCTTTCCACGATCTCTGGAATCACGATTGTTTCTCTCCAATGGACAGTCTCTCTTGACATGCCCTGGTTTGTTGCAACCAAAACAAATAATACCGTCAATGGATCTAAAAGATCGTTTTCCATACTTACTTGTGATGAACTCTTTAAAGTTCTTTGAGATGAACGCGATATGATCTTCTTTGTCCGTGTAATCGGAATCTTCCTCTTGGGCTTTGAATGCGAGATTCTTCCTTTTTGGTTTTGCTTCGATCTTCTTGTCTTCTTCAAGCTCAATCTCATATGCCATGAGATTTCCCATTAGTTCTTCAATGGTGAGGTCTTTCACATTATGAGCTTCTCGGATGGCGGTTGTCTTTCCCTTCCTCTTGGGCCGGAGGGATCTTAGTATTCACATCGGTGATACTCTCTCCTTCTTCCATTTTAAAGGATTCGAATTTAGAGTGTAAAACATTTATGCGGGATTCTTTTACCTTTTCGGTTCCTTCATGACTTACCTGAAGAGTATGCCATATTTGGTGTGCTGTCTCACATTGGGAGACTCGATTGAACTCATTTCCTGTAACGGCGCAAAATAGTGCATTCATTGCTTTTGCATTTAGATTAGCTCTATTCTTTCCGTCGACAGACCATTTTCCAAACTCAACGTCGATGGGTGCAATGTACGGGACTTTAGTAACGGTCCAAGCTTCAATGTCTAATGACTCTAGGTGAGTCTTCATTCGGATCTTCCAGCTAGCGTAGGTGGTTCCGTTGAACAGTGGTGGTCGCTTGGTATTCAGTCCTTCAGAGTGAAAGGATGTTGACGGCATCACCTTTGTAGCCTTACTCTGATACCAAGTGTTAGATCCTGTGGATGGCAAACAACACTAGAAGGGGGGGTTGAATAGTGTTGGGTAAATAGTATACTTTTTCGATTGTTAAGATTAGCACAAATAAAATCCTTCTAATGTTGCCTAAGAAGCCAAGTAGAGTGATCTACGCTTGGTTCTTAATCAACAAAGTAATCTTACAAATATGATAGAGAAAAGATTACAATCAGATATAAATCTTTACAAAGAGATCTTTACACAACGGATTTAAATAAAAGATCTTTGCAATAGTAATTAAACAAAGAATTACAAAGATATAAGATTATCAAATGAAAAATGCTTGTACAAGAAATATAAACAATCACAGAAAAACAAACGCAAAGACAAGCGATTTTATCCTGGTTCCCCGCAACCCGGGTACGTCCAGTCCCCGACCAATCTGGTACGAGATTTTCCACTATTGCCTTGGCAAATACAAGTACCTAACTTCACTCGTTAGGATTTTCAACGACCTAGTCTCAACCAGGATTTCCGACTGGAAACACCTAGACTTGTCTAGTGTTCCAACAACAACACAATGAAACTTATATCCAATACACCACAATAAATTGATGGAGATTGGTTTTTACACCCGATTCTATATCCAATCAATGATAGACAAAATTGTGTAGTGGCTTGATAGAATGAGAGTCTAGATCACACAAAGATACGAGAGAATTCTTTGTGATCTAGATCTGAAGATTTTCAAAAAATCCTTTAAACAAAAATAAAGAGAATAGCAATAATGATTTTTGAAAAATGTTTAGCCAATAAAACACGAGTAAGATCTTTTAAAAATAATAACAGAAATTTGCAAGATCACAATAAAAATAGAATTGGCTAGAGAGAATGAGAGCTTTGAATTAAAGAGCGTTTGCACGAGAGATTTGATTTTCAATAGATGTTGTGTCTTTCTCAAATGAAATTAGCTCTTATTTATAGGGAAAATTCTGAGATTTGAAATTCAAATTTTCTTTGACTTTTTTCCCAAAAATCTCGGAGAAAATCACTCAACGAATTTTCAAAATTCAAATCAAAACGTCAGAATTTTACAGCTGGTAGTCGACTCCCTCATGTAGGTAGTCGACTCCCAGAGTGTTTCAGGGAATCTCGAATCTAGCTGGTAGTCGACTCCCTACTGTTGGTAGTCGACTCCCAGAGGAGTTTTTCCTGCAACACTTCTAGTCAGACAGGTAGCTAACTCCAGGGTGTGTGGAGTTTCACTACGGAAGTTATAGGATGACTAGAGAAAGCACTTAAAAACATTTTGAAGATAATTAAAAGATATTCAAAAAATGTTTTCAAATCGTTTGTGTGCGTGTGTTTTGTCTATATGATTTGGCTTTGACAAATACCCTAAAGAGACACGACACACTCACTATAGACTTAGGACATGTCTTCGGAAGCTTGATCAATTTGATGAAGTGGATGCGAGCTTCACTTGAGCTTCTTGTTCTATTTGAGCTTGAACTTCATCATTTGACTTAGCCACGTTTGTCCTAGTCTTTGAGCGTAGATTTGTGTTTCTTTGAGTATGAGTAACGCTTCGCATATTCTGCACACTTAGGTGTAGTGTAGTTAGTACACTTAAGCTTTCATTTGGTGTGCTCATCATCAAAATCGCTTGGGGTGGAATTCAATTTCCATCATTTTCTAGATATTTGTAAGTTGTCTGATCTTTACCAAACTTTAATATAGTGTTATTTGCATTGCTCTTACTGCTTTTCAATCGCTTGATCATGTTTTTAACAGTCGATTTTGATTTAGATTGCTTTTTAGTAAATATGTGTGAGTAGTCCCCAAATCTGGGATTTTGGTGGAAACCCCTTCGTGGGTTCTCCCCGATGCGTCCATAGGACTAGGAAATCGACAGGGACTAGGAATCTATCGGTTATGCGGGGTGTTTTATTGTCATCGGCGGGAAAAAGACCGCCTTTGACCGTTGGGCCAAGGGGGAATAAACTTGGCGGTTGACTCCCTAGCCATAGCTCACGCCCTTAGCGTAGACGTCGAATCCTAGCGTGCGGGAGCGGTAGGATGAGATGTTGAGAGTTATCGTTGCGAGCTTAGTGCTCCCGGAGTCGGTCAGTGTTAATGGACATGGGAATGCCCACTGACCGAACCCGGGAAGTCCGGCGTATCATCCTGGGCACCGACCGGAATATCTGACCCATGGGATGCTGGTACCACTCTTAGAGGCAACGTCTCACCATTAGACCCTAATTCCGATCGTTATCCTACCCGTAGGCCGTATCGGTGAGAATCGCACGATAGGGTAGAAACCGAAGTCCCGGGTTTCCCTTTATATCGTTTATCCCTCGCATTCCATTTTCCGTGACAACCCATCTATCGATTCGGGCTAGCTCGCCCATGGGCAGAATCTGATCCTTCTTGACACAAGCACAACCACGCCTCCCTGAGTTCGACCCCCAAGCCACACTACAACACCGTGCGCTTGCGGTTATAAATATTCAAATCTCACGCCCCCAATTATATATTACACACATCTGACACGCAAACGCGGGGGACGTCAAGCTTTATGGCGCCGTTGCCGGGGAGGCAACGTGCTTGTTATTTTAGAATCTCATGAACCCTTGAGTCTAGCTCTTATCTCTATCTCGCGATAATTTTCGCATTCTTCTTTTTCCTTTTTATTTTCTTATTTTTATTTTCTATTTCATCTATTTCTTTTCCCACTTTTTGCTTCACGGGTGTTTGTTGCTTTTCATGCGCAGGAGTTCAAGAAGTCTCGATGACTTGATTCCCGTTGACCCGGAGATAAATGCCACCCTAAGGTGTTTAGCCGTAAAGAAGCGAAGAAGAGAATAGCCTGAAACCATGGGGGAGAACACCCCACCTCACAAGTCCCTGTTGGAGTACTCGATGCCATCCATCGAGTCCACCTCCGCCATCCGTCCTCCTGCTATTACGCCCCAAAGCTTCGAGCTTAAGCCGTCTTTGGTGACGTGGATCCAACAGGATCAATTTTTGGGTGCACCCATGGAGAGCCCCATCGAACATTTGGACTCCTTCTTGGAGAAATGTGACACCTTTCGGATAAACGGTGTCACAATTGAGGCGATCCGTCTGAAGCTATTCCCCTTCTCTCTGTGAGATAAGGCCAAGCTGTGGCTTAGGGGGAAGGACCCAAATATGTTCAACACTTGGCAGAAGCTTTCTAACGCTTTTCTGACAAATTTCTTTCCTCCGGGGAAGACCATGAAGCTGAGGAGTGAGATATCCTCCTTCTCCTAAGCCAGCCACGAGTCCCAGCATGAAGCTTGGGTAAGATTTAAGGAGATGCAGCGAAGATGCCCTCATCACGAGCTTCCCAAGTGACAGATAATTAATTATTCTACAACGGATTGAGGGATGATTTGAAATCATCGATGGATGCGGCGGCAGGAGGGTCCTTCATGTCCAGAAGTGAGGAAGATGCCGGGAACATTCTAGAAAATATGGCATCTAACAATGAGCAGTGGTGTGACAAGAGAGCAACACCTAGATCTGGGGGTATCCACAGGGTCGAGGACGTCGACAAATTATCCAGCAAGTTCGACTTGCTGTCGACCCATATCTCCGCACTCATGGTAGGAGCCAGTGGTGCCGGTACATAACATATTATGGCGGTGGAAGCCGAAGTCTATGGAGAATTCGAAGGTGGTGACATCTCACCACCGTTGGACCAAGCAAGCGCACTGTTCTACAATCCTACGGGAAATGCGCCGTATCCACCATGGACTAGCTCCAACCCAGCCTACTCTCCGAACAACCGGAACCACCCCAACCTTAGCTACCGGGCACCGTATCAGCAGCCGCCGCCTCAGCAGCAGCAACAACAGATATATCAGCCGGCTAGGCCCCAGCAGCAGCAGTTTCAGCAGCAGCAGCCTCCACAACAATATCAGCAGTATGCTCCAAGGAATCAGCAACCAGTTCAGCAGCAGCCTCCACAACAATATCAACAGTATGCTCCAAGGAATCAGCAACCAGTTCAGCAGCATCAGCAATATGGCCAACAGAGGGCCATCTCTCCAGTTGAGTCCCTCTTGACTCAATACATCGCCAACCAGGAGAAGATAAATTTGAAGCTAGAGATGGGGCAGAGAGTCCTCACTGATCAGGTAACTCAGCTGGGGTTACAAGCGACTAACCTTCAGAGGCCGCAGAATCTATTACCGCCATAACCTATAGTGAACCCGAGGGGAGCAAATCAGACTTTAGCACTCACACACGAGAATGCGAATGTGTCTGCTATCATGTTGAGAAGCGGGACACAAATCCCCACAAGAGTGCCCCCCAAGGAACCAGAAGCACCGTTGGTCGTAGAACGACCAATTGAAAAATTGAATGACGATGGTGCTTCGTCGCCAAAGCAAACGACTCCGGAGGGAGTCCCTGAAGAGGAGAAGAGGAAAACCGAGGAAGTGAGCCACAAAGTGTTCAAGCCCGTTGTGTCTTTCCCACAACGGCTAGCCCAAGCCAAGATAGACGAGAAGTATGGCAAATTCTTTGCCATGGTCAAGGATCTAAGCTTGCAAATCCCCTTTCTTGAAGCTATAGAGACCATACCATCCTATGCGAAATTCCTCAAGGATTTGGTGACAAGAGGGTCTAGAAAGGAGAAGGTCGTATTGACGGTGGAATGCAGCGCTCTCATTCAGAGAGCAAATCTGCCTAAGCTTAAAGACCTGGGGAGCTTCTCTATCCCTTGTGCGATCAGGGAAGTAAAGATCCATCGTGCGCTCGTCGATCTTGGAGCGAGCGTCAGTCTGATGCCCCTGTCGATGTATAAGAGGATAGAGATGGGTGACTTGGAGCCCACCGGAATGACCCTACAGCTTGCAGACCGATCGGTCAAATATCCGGTGGGGGTTGTAGATGACCTCCCTGTCAATGTAAGAGGGGTGCATGTGCTGGTGGACTTCGTCGTCATGGACATGCCTGAAGATGCGCACACCCCAAAATCCTTGGGCGGCCATTCATAGCCACTGCCGGCATTTTAATAGATGTGAAGAACGGAAAGCTTTCCCTTAACGTCGGCAACGAGAAAGTCGAATTTGACTTGGGGTTGTCAATGAAGCACCCCGATCCACCGGATGATCCAAGATGCAATGTGCAGGAGTTAGAAGAAGAGAGAGCTGTGGAGGCAAGCTCCTGGGAAATTCTTTCAAGAACCCACCCACCCACCCGATAGCTTGGGGGACTTAGAAGAACCAGTCGGCCTAAAGAAATGTGAAGTTGCTGGGAAAGTGGATGCGGCACACACGATCCTTCCCGGATTTCAAATTGCTCCTCCGATAAGGAGGAAAGGGAAAGAGCCCATGGGGCTCACCAGAGAAGAGGTTCGGATCCTGAAACGAGTGGCGGTAGACGCCAATTTAAGGGAGAAGCCCCCGGATCCCGTCAATAAGGGGAGGGTCGTCAAGCGAGTCTTCTTGTCGCCACCGACTACACCAAAAGCTACCAGCTCTGAAGCTGAAGTGATGCCAGACTTTGGGCATCACCCGTATCGACCACCTTGAACATCATCTACGGGCGTCGAGCTAACGACGTTAAACAAAAGCGCTTCATGGGAGGCAACTCATGCTCTAAACCTTTGTTTCCAATTTTTAGGACTATTTTTAACTTTATTTTATCTATTTTAATAAATAATTCCAGCCGCAAGAACTTCCGTTGAGGGACTTAGGCCATTTGTGGACTTTTGCAGAAAACAAGGCCCCAACCGATCAGTTGATAACTCAACCGATCGGTTGGGATGTATCAGCTGATGGCCGTATCAGTCACTCAACGAACCGATAGTGTGAAGATATGTGAGACCGGTTGGCAGATCGGATGAACTGGGGCTGAAGTCTCAGGAAATTTTCAGATTTTGTCAACCGATCGGGTGATGAGAAGCATGACCGGTTGACTGACCGGGTGAACAACACCAAACTCTCGGAAAAATTTATGGAGCAGCCAACCGATCAGTTGAGTTATCAACCGATCGGTTCGCCTGTAGCGTCTCTTCAGCTGAAATTCTCGACCCATAAGTCAACCGATCGGGTGACAACTCACCCGATCGGTTCGACTTAAACCCTATAAAAAGCCCCCGCCCCAACCGTTCATCTCCCTCGCCCGATCTCGTAGCTCCTACCGTCGATTCGTCTCCCCCACTCTCCCAAAGGTCGTTAAACCCTCTCTAGCCTCTCTCTCCACCTACCCCTTCCATCTCTCCATCATTTTCTCTCTCCCCCCATTTCGCTTCCTCAAGCCCTAATTCCACAATCTCCCCCCATTTTCGAATTTTCGCTGAAGAGAAGTGCCGCGGCTCCACACTCCGTCCAATTGCACGGTGTTGGGTCAACTTCAAGCAAGGAACTCCAATCTCTGCTGGGTAACTTCGCTCCACTGCTCAAATTTTACTTTTTACCCCAGAATTTCTACTTGCTTGATTTTTTGTGTGTGCATGCTTTTATCATATTCTACACTCATTTGCATCACACTCACGCACCCACTATGGCCCGGGATCGAGATAAGGAGAAGGGTATCCTGCGGGAGGAGGAACCGTCTCGAAAGAGACGCAAACAAACACGTCCTCCTCCCAATACACCACGTGCACTATCACTAGCCCCTCCCCCACTTGTTATCCCCTCTGCGGACCCAATAATGGGCCTACATGGGTATCAATTTAGGAACCAAGAGCATAAGGACTTCTACCTTAGGCTTGATGCTCATGAGCATCTGCCGACCAAATTCGCCCACACCCAATTGCTTATCGATCTCGGTGTCTTCATCGAGGTCGAGACTCTTTTCGCGAACTTAGGATGGTTAGCCTTCCTAAACGCCACCGCAGTGTCTTACCCGTCCCTCACACTAGAATTTCTTTCCTCACTCGTTTGTGATTCGGGGTCGACCGTCATTTTCTGGGTGCGTAACAAAACCATCCGCACCAACCTGAACACGATCAATAATATATTTGGTTTCCCTATCCTTGGGGACGATGCTATCCGACACTACGAGTATCCACCCAAATTCGACGTCGATCAGTTTTGGTTCCGCCTCACCCTATTCCATCACTATCCCCGAGGTAAGGCCAAGGCCTCCTCAATCGTCCATCCTATATTCCGTCTGGCCCATCGGATCATATCCTCCGTATTTTTCCCCAGGGATGAGTCAGGCACCGTGACCATCCCTGATCTTTTCATTCTATTGGCCATGACTTTCCCTTTCATTCGAGACGATGATGGAATTAGCTTTAAGGCCTCTACTATCTCCGTCCATGCCGGTGACTGGCTTGTTCACAAGCTCCTTGAGATTAGCCGGGCCGACAAAGGCAAGGTTTGTTGTGGGGGAATAATCACTATCATTGCTTATTTTCCCCAATTTAATATCCACATCCCCTGAGGTCTTCCCACTACCATAGGACCCTCACATCTAGATCTTGATGTCCTGTGGCATATTCATATGATTAAGCCCCGCCCTGATGGTCGTTTCAATTTCAACTACGGCCACCCCCAGCCCCCTACACCATTCTCCCTAACCCCGCTCGCATGACTATAGCTTTAGTGGGAGATTGGACTTTTCCGCCCGATCCCAACTTTCTAGCGGGGTTGCGCCTTCCTTTCTTTCCCCAGGATGCACGCAGACCACCTTCCCCTGCTGCCCGCTTAGGTGAGCAGGATATGCCTGCGTCCCGGGGAGACATCGTGGCTGGCCCGAGTCACACCACCCGTGCTCATGGCCCTATCAATTCTGAGGATCTTTCAGAGGCCATCTCCGGCCTTGTGTCCAGTGCCGGCATGACCACTGTCGCCGTCACTACTTCCACATCACTTCCCGACACCACTTCCGCTTCACGTCAGTCCGCTTCTTTTGGTTACCGTCAGGCCTCAGCTCGTCTTGGTCTCGAGGCCGAGATCACTGCTCTCCGTGCTCTTGCCATGTCCTCTATCCCCTCGGTTCCATCCTCTTCCATTTTCTCTCACCCATGTTTCCTCGCACTTGAGAGGAACGTGGCCGACATCCTCCGCCTTCTCACTCACGTCCATGGACCACCACCACCCACACCACCAGCTTCACCACCTCGACGATTGTCACCTCCCCCATCATATTCTTCACCTCCACCATCACCCCCTAGGCGACCATCCCCTCCTATCACTACTTCCATCCCCACTACCTCATATGCTCCCACAGTTTCCATTCCCTCCACTGTTCCCCCCACAGCTCCACTACCCTCCACTTCTATCACCCCATACGTGCGCCGCAAGAAATTACAGGTGTGTTCTCGATCACTTCCCCCACCATCCACACCTACCCCCATTCCCTCTTCATCCTTACCTACCCCCGTACCTCCACCACCCACCACCACATTGGTCGCCATTTCACTCCCACTCACCTTCATCACCTCCACACCACCCATCCTCCACACTTCCTCCACACCCACCGATCCATCACCACGACCACTTTCTCCACTTCTCCGTACACCAGTCACCTCACCCACCCACACTGCATCCCAAATTTCTTCCACCGAGGAGGACGAGGATATTTCCTCTTCTGCTTTTTGATTTCGTTTTTTGCTTTATTGACCTCCCACTTGCATATCTCTGCATATTTATGATCACATCTTAGCGCTAGCACTGTAACGTCTAGCTTGGAGGAAGTCAAATTTTTCTGTGTGCAGTCGTGTGTCGTTTTTCTTTGTGTGTTTGTTTATTTGTTTTGTCGTGTGATTTTCCTTTTTTTATTTATTTTATTTTCTGTTTATGTGTCGTGTGGTGTGCTTCTTATCTTTTATTCTTATTTTCAGTTTCGTTTGTGTGATTTTCTTGTCTTTCGTGTATTTTTGTGTCTGTGCGTATTCCCCCCCATATTCATTGCCCTCCCGTATTTGATTCTATTGCATTGAGGGCAATGCAAGTTTCAGCTTGGGGGAGTCGCACTTCGTGCGTCATTTGTCTCATTTTCTTCGTTATTTGAGTCGTTTTTCTCCGTGTTTTTTTCCTTTTTCTTTTCTTCTTTTTATCTCTTTCTCCTAGAGATGAACCCTATGATGAATTGCCACGAAAATCACATGCACACCTTGCACGGCTTCGATAATCACATTCACTAGCCTTAGAAAGTCGAGTCCTCTTGCATTTCATGCATCGCGGGTCCACTTAGCTTTTATGTGAGTCGTGTGTCGTGACTAGAGTTGGGTGTACTTCTACTTTGTGATTGTGTTTTATATACCTGTCCAGGAATGACCCCTAGATTATTATGCTTCGATTTGAATATGCGGTATTTGTTTCTCCTGTCTGCTTCTGCATGCTATATATAAATATATATCGTATACTTCATTTCGCATGTGTCGGGATTCCACAATTAAGGACTAGGATAACCCATTTAGCCCATGCTCTAATTAGCGAAAATAGTTTCCTTTGCCTTAGTGTTTAGATTCCGATTTCTTTTTTATTTAACTTGGTGCAAATCCCCTCGTCGTGTACCATTCTCCCACTTGGGAGAGTACACATGTATATATCCCAATATCCAGAAATCCAAAAAAGAGAGAAAAGAAAAACCCAAAAAAAGGAAAGAAAAGAAAAGAGAAAAGAAAAAAAAATATGTATAGCCAAAAATCTAAAAAAAATACAAAAACCCAAAACCCAAAAATTTCCCGTGTGAATATTTTTCCTATCTACCGAGAATAAAGGGAAAACGAGAGTTTGCACCGAGAGTTCTACTCCAAATCATCTCAACCCCCATCGTTTTCGAAAACACTTGGCTTAGGAACTTTTTAGCTATTATCTAGGCTATAGTGTGGTGACTTCCTTAACCCTAGTTATGGAGTCCCTGACGCATGAAATGTTCGATTCTTGCTCTATTCTCATGCATGCTTGAGCTATATATTCACCGCTTAATTCGAATCGAATCGATATTTGGGTCATTTCTGGGATTTGTGTATATGGAGCTTACTGCACGATGTAGATAGTGACACCGACTGCTAGCACACGACTACACTCACTCGCGCTTCACCGCGTGGGCCCACGGCACTTGTCTGGACTCGTATTCCTTGGTTTAGTGATGTGATTTGGCGTTTGTCTGCTTGGTGTGTCGAGTTTGATTTTTTGTTGGCCCTGACGGGCGATTTAGGATTTAGAGTTCTCTTTTTCTCTCTTTCTCTCTATTTTCTCCCTCCGAGCTCCTACTCTCACTCGTCTTCCTCGAGGACGAGGAAGGGTTCAGCTTGGGGGATTTTGACGTGTGTTTATATTTCATATATTCACTCACGTTTTCTTCTGTGTTTTCCGCTATTTCCCGCCGTCTTGTATTCGTTTTCTCGTGTTTTCTTGTTTTCTTTCACTTTTCCATGTTTTTGTATGTTTGTAGGAGTTTTCTGGCGTAGGGGACATAAAACGACAATATCAAGAGTCCTCGGAGCAACGGGAGGAGTCACGCGTGATCCAGGGGGTCAAACGACGAAGATAGCATCTTTCAGCCCCTCACCAAACCTGTTGGTCACTTCCAACCGATCGAGTGATGCACGCGTGCACCACCCAGACACAAGCCGGAGCGGTCAGAAAGTCAATCGGTCGGTTTAGAGACCAGTTTACACGTCCCAACTCTCTGGAATTTGATGCTAAATACCAACCGATCGGGTGACCTTCACCCGATCGGTTCATCTGTAGCCAATTCTCTGAAGCCAAGACACGGAGAGCTCAACTGACCGGTTCACCCGACAGCGTGAAGATCCAACCGGTCAGCTTCAACCCTCAACCGACCGTGCCGTATGACCGGGTGAAGTCCCATGCTGAGCTGCCGAAGAACGAAGCAGATCACCCGATCGGTTGACTTTTCAACCGATCGGGTGATATCGTTTTCTATATATAGGACCCCTAGGTTTTCCAGAAACGGGAGTTGTTTTTTTTTGCTGTTTTTTCTCTCTCTTGACGGCTGTAATTTTCAAGATATTTGTAAGTTGTCTGATCTTTACCAAACTTTAATATAGTGTTATTTGCATTGCTCTTACTGCTTTTCAATCGCTTGATCATGTTTTTAACAGTCGATTTTGATTTAGATTGCTTTTTAGTAAATATGTGTGAGTAGTCCCCAAATCTGGGATTTTGGTGGAAACCCCTTCGTGGGTTCTCCCCGATGCATCCATAGGACTAGGAAATCGATAGGGACTAGGAATCTACCGGTTACGCGGGGTGTTTTATTATCATCGGTGGGGAAAAGACCGCCTTTGACCGTTGGACCAAGGGGGAATAAACTTGGCGGTTGACTCCCTACCCATAGCTCACACCCTTAGCGTAGACGTCGAATCCTAGCGTGCAGCAGCGGCAGGATGAGATGTTGGGAGTTATCGTTGCGAGCTTAGTGCTCCCAGAGTCGGTCAGTGTTAATGGACATGGGAATGCCCACTGACCGAACCCGGGAAGTCTGACGTATCATCCTGGGCACCAACCGGAATATCGGGCCCATGGGACGCTGATACCACTCTTAGAGACAACGTCTCACCATTAGACCCTAATTCCGATCGGTATCCTACCCGTAGGCCGTATCGACGACAATCGCATGATAGGATGGAAACCGAAGTCCCGGGTTTCCCTTTTGTATCGTTTATCCCTCACATTCCATTTTCCATGACAACCCATCTACCGATTCGGGCTAGCTCGCCCATGGGATGAATCCGGTCCTTCTTGACACAAGCACAACCACGCCTCCCTGAGTTCGACCCCCAAGTCACACTACAACACCGTGCGCTTGCGGTTATAAATATTTAAATCTCACGCCCCCAATTATATATTGCACACATCTGACACGCAAACGCGGGGACGTCAGATACAACGATCAATGACTTTGTGTTTGATGATAACAAACATGTGTTAACGATTTAATGTGTGTGCTAAGTGTTTTCAGGAATGGCACTCTCGTGAATACTCAAAAAGAGACTAGCCAAAAGTGATGGAGGAATTGCTATACACCCTTCAAGTGGACTAAGTCAAAGATGGAGAATATAGCTACAACAATTGGACTAAGTCAAAGATGAGAAGATTAGGAGCAAATCAATTGGTGTAACACTCAAATCCTAATGCCATGCAAATTGGAGACTTGGTCAAAGATGGAGAGATATGGAGAATCTCATGCAAATCAAAGGCGATTAAATGAGATCTAATTCAAATCCTATAACTACAAAAATTGAATTCCATAGCCATTCATATTCAAACTTCATATCCTAAGAGATTTATTCAAATCCTAATCAAATTAGGATTCCTTCCCATTTTCTTTCATAGCCATTCATATGGGATTTTAATTGATCCTACTATATCACATCCTCTCCTATATAAACACATATTCAAAGAGAGGGATCTTGGGGAGAGAAAAACCAAAAACAAGGGGGAATAATTCGGCCAAACATCAAAGGAAATGGAGGAGGCCGCAAGTTGTCATTGCCATATATCCTTGATTGCACAATTTCACCAAGGCCAAAAACCAAGGTTCTAAATGGCGTGAGGTGTGGCGTGACAGCGAGGTCAAGCCTCAAGCCTTAGGAGCCTTGGCGGAGCCACGACGTTTTTCAAGGTGTGGCTTAAGGCGGCAAATGTGTGTATATGTTATATAATATATAGAGAGGTAGACAGTAAACTATGCTCCACTTAGATAGATTAGTTTACAAATCCTACCAAATCCATAGCCTTCCATCTACATTGAGATGTGTTCTTACTACTTACAATTAACTAAAGTGTTACTTTACTAAAAAGCAACTGTTTACATAATTAAAAAGCATGTGACCTCAATACGCCATCAATATCAAAGCAATCGATTAACACAGTTGTTAAAGCTATTTGGATAATTGGATCTAAACGAAATTTGCTGATAGCCTGATTCTTGACGGAACATTGATTTTGGCATGTCCTAGTTCAACATCTTGAATAAACTTTGTTCACAAGTGCTGTCTAAAGCCAGAAAAGGAATAATATTGAATATTGATGCATCATATGGACATATTTCAGCCAAGCAAGTAAACAAACACCATACTATGCATAATGCATATAATCATTAAATGAAGCTGATTTGTGGTATAATGCAGTTTGAGCTCACTAACCTTCTTCTCAGATTTGATGTAGACGCCATATCTTTGACGAAACCATCATCAAAGTATCAGTGCATAGCTTCTGCCCCAAACCCCGCATTTCAAGTCACTAACTTTCTTCTTACCAACCTTACCTCCTCCTTCTCAAAAAGGTAATGAATGCTTTGTAAATATCAAAGGCAAACAAAAGCAAGTATTATATAGAGCTAACAAAAAGTGTCATATCAAGAGTTCATAACAAAAAAATTGTTCTACCAATGATTCCACATACTTCCAATCTAAGACCATTACAAGTATAAGAATGTAGGTCATATATAAAAAGCTAACAAAAAGTGACGTATATAAGCTCATTTCAAAAAGTATGTTAGATTAGATGTATAAGATGACGAAACTATCCTTACATGCCATCATCTACATCTCTCCAAAAGTCCTTCATCTTCAAAGTTGAATTCATAATCTTCCTCGCCTTCAACTTGAGGTTCTTCATCCAACTCAAAATCATCCTTGTGAAGTTCTAAGGGCTTGGAGAGGACCCAGATCAAAATGGATGCAAAAACGCTTTAGCAGGACAACTAAAGAAGAAGAACTGAAGACGAAGGTGCCGTGAAAACCACCCTGCGAGCGAGATGAAAAGCTCTATGCCCCAAATTGAATGCAGGCGGCTAAGAGAAGAAAAGAAGCTTCAACTAATGACAACGGGTCGGGTTCGGATTCTCTTAGCCCTATTATGCAGACCCGGGTGGTTTTTTTAAGGTGCACCTTATGTTTTGTGGCGCGCTCTGTGTCGCCATGGCGGCGTGCCACCTCAAAGAGCCAACTTGGGCATTAACAGGAAAAAGGGTGGATCCTTTCCGCCATGGCGTCACCGTGGCGAGTTTTTTAGAACCTTACCAAAAAATCATCTCCTTCATCCTTGCTTCTCCCATCTCCAAGGCCAACATCTCCATTGTCCAAGCACCTTGTCAAAGCCTCATTGCCAAGTTCCCTTACATATTGCACAAGCCAACTATCTCCATATTGACGCAAGTTTGCAAGGGGTATTTTCCATTGCTATTATCCATTGCAAGTTGTGCAACAAGATAGCAAAGGTTTCATACAAGAGTTCTCCTCTCCATTGCATGCAAGCCCTCTTCAAGGAGTCCTACACATTGGCAAGGTCGCAAGTTCTAGGGGAGACATCCACAAAGGCCGCAAGCTATTAGCCTCTTCCTCCTCAAGGCCGTAACAAAGAAAGAGAGTTCTTCATCTTCATTGCGCAACAATTCAAGGAGGAGCTTCATCCATTGCGCAACACTTCAAGGAGATCTTCAACACTTTGTGCAACCTTTCAAGGGGCATCCAAGACCATTGTTGCAACTTTTGAGGAGACCAAGTCATCTAGGCCTTAGCTTCCAGAGGCGAAGACGTGACGTTGGCGACGACATCTTGTCAGATACGATATGACTGAGCTGATTGACATAGACGATTGCCGCTACACAAACTGAAATTCTCTAAACTCTTAATTATTATTTTGTGTAGTTGTATAGATCTTTATAAGGGAAACTTTACCATTGTGACGTGTTTTGGGACTTGTTTAGTCTGGGACTAGACAAGGGGGTCTTGACGAATTGGAGCTTGTCAAGACGAAGCATTTAATAGGTTGATAGTGTTTTGCACTCGGGGAGTGTGGTACGAAGTAGGTGTGGGACATGTAGCTCAGGATTCATTGTAGTTGTACAAAGGAAACATATTAATGCTAGTATCTGTTTGGGGCTGGACGTAGGTCGTGGGACGACCGAACCGAGGTAAATCTGCTGCGTACTTTGTGATTGTTTTTATTTACCATGCATATCTGTATTTGTGCTGTATAACTGTGTGTGATTGCTCGTGGGTTGCACGAGAATTTTTAATAGCCCATTCCCCCCCCCCTCTAGGCTTAGATCCAGATGCAACAATAAAGAGAGAGGGATGTTACCTTAAGAATCAAGCTTCACCATGGCTAACTCTCCTTAGCCAACACCTAACACTCATGGAGAAGCGGAGGAGAAAGGTGGGGGAGGCTCACGACATCAAGGAGGTGATGGGGTGAGGGCTCATGAAACGGGGAAGGGGGAGGGAGAGAAAGATAGAGGATTAAGGAAGATTAGAGCCAAGAAAGCTCAAGAGCTCTTTAGAATCCTCTTATACCCTCTACACTTAAGATAACAATGCTACAAATGAAATTACTAAACTACCCCCCAAGAATGCCCTCTCTATTCTAAAGATTCACAAGAATGCCATCCTAAATATTACCCCTCAACTTGGGGTAATAATTACAACACATGACATTACTATACACACCCACCATTTCTATACACACACAAGAACATATATACACCCATAACCGTACATGCACACACACCACACATGGGTGTACCCACACATATACCTAAACAAACCTCACCACACAATCTCAAGTCATGCCATTCACACGCATACATTCAAACAAACACACACACACACATTACACACAAAGAACATGCGCAGAGAAAAACACAGATAAATACCCACACAGAGGTTATTGCAGAACTTGGGCATGACATAACTACTGCTACATCAATGTATATGCCACCATCAGTAACATATCAATAATTTCGATAACCATTATCACATCATATTGTATGCCATCATAAACATAACAATGATTTCGACTACAATCATTACCTCACACAAACAAGTAATCATTTGCATAAAAATATCATACTCTAGGCATAGAGTAAGAACATATAATTCTAACATCATATACATCTTCATGTTTATAAGAATCATCATCCCTCAAAAAACATAGAGTAAATAATTCTTACATCCATACTAAACATATCGTGTAGTACTAACATCTTAAGCATGGTATATAACATAGAGTGGTTAAACATCCTAAAGCATGTTGTATGAAATATAACATAAATTACACAACATACTAAATCATTATGTAGGTAACATAACATAAAGTAGAAAACATCCTAAAGAATGATGTAGGAAACATTATGTGAAGTATTAAACATCCATGATGTAGGAAACATAACATAAAGTACTAAATATCCTAAAGCATGATGTATGAAACATAACATAAAGTGCTAAGCATCCTAAAGCATGATATATGAAACATAACATAAAGTACCAAGCATTCTAAACCATGATGTAGGCAACATACTACACATAGAAGCATGGAGTAATTTCCTTGACATAATACATAGTGACTACTAAACATGATCGTAGTATACATGATATGTAGCATGTCATCATAACCTAGTGATTACTAAAGATGATTTAATAGAACATGGCATCATAACCTAGTGATTACTAAACATGGCATCATAACATAGTGATTACTAAACTTGGCATCATAATATAGTGTTTACTAAGCATGATTTAATAGAACATGGAATCATAATATAGTGATTACTAAACATGGCATCATAACATAGTGGTTACTAAACATGATTTAATAGAACAGGACATGAAGCATGAAATAATTCATTGACATGAAAAACATGGCATGAAACCTACTACACATAGAAGCATGTAGTAATTTCCTTAACATAATCTATACTAAACATATTAAACATATTAAACATGATATATAGCATACTAAATATGAAAGTATGAAACATATTAAACATGGCATGGACAATACTACATAATCCTACACCTAGGGTTGCGAATTCCTACCTCAATGAAGCTTCTCCTCTTACTCTAATCTTTGGCCTCCTTTCTCCTTCTAATTATTTCATTCCTTCAAATTCCTTGAAGTCACCCGCAAAGAGCAAGGTGAGGGTGTGGCCAGCCATGGGAGGAAGAGGGGAGATGGTGGTGGTGGTGGTGGTGGTGTTCGACTAAGGAGGAGGGAGAGGGAATGGTGGCTGGCCCTAGTGGAGGGAGGAGGGGGAGGGGGAGAGATGGCTAGGTCTCCATTTTCCTTTTTCTTCCATTTTCTCATTTTTTTCTCACATTTATATTTCTTAATCCTAATGATGTTAAAAGAGAGCATGATAAGTGTTGTGTGAGGTGTCTTAAGCTTAGCTAACTAACATGCTCAGTGGATGGTGGTAGGTGAGATTAAGTAGGAAGGCGACTCATGGATGATGATGCGGCAAAGGAGGAAAATTTTGAATTTTCTTCTTACAAAAAATATTAATACAAGTATTTTATTTAATACCATGTAGTATTCCTATTGTGTACCATGTAGTATATAAGAAAGATACATATTATGTTTATTTAAAATGTATAAACGTAGGAATCAATATTATTATAATGGTTTAAAATTTTGAAAAATCCCTGGAATACATGAAAACTATATACATATCAAATAGGATCAAAATACATAGTACAATACTCTGTATATTTGAAAACATGGAGTTACATGAACCAACACTTACGATCTATCTTTGTTTTCAACATTAGCTGCAAATGGATTTATAAGGTCAAAATAAAGTCTAATGGTTTAATCAAGCATTACAAAGCTCATGTTTTTGCTTGAGGCTTCTTCAAGGAATATGGCATTGATTATGAAGAGACATTTGCTCCAATTACGAAGATAACTTCATTCTGCATACTTATCGTCATTGCTCGTCAAAACATTGGTCCTTTTATCATATGGACATAGAGAATGATTTTCTCAATATTGACTTGAAGGAAATGGTATATATACAGCCCCTTCATGGTGTTTAGTCTCATTCTAATCATGCATGACATCTTAGAAGAGCTACCTATAGCCTCACACAAGCCCATGAGCTTAGTTTGAAAATTTTCATCAGACACTTCTTACTACTAGATTCATGGAGAATATTGATGATTATAACGTGTTCCCTCACAAAATTTTCTCAGAATTGTGTTATTCTTCTATATGTCGATGATCTGATTATAATATGAGATTATACTACTGCTAGTGCATCTCTCAAAAGGACTCTGCAAGATCAATTTAAGGTGAAAGATCATGGTCTTTTGCAGTATTTCCTGGATATCGAGGCCGCATACTCCTTTACGAATATCACCTTTCATAACAAAAGTATATCACAGATATACTTCCTCGTGCGACTATTGTGAGTTCTTCCATTTATCTATCTCCACATGTCCCTACACTTATTGAGCTAACTTTGAAAACTGTAACATGATAATGGCCACCATCTTCCAATTGGATCCAATGCCACAACATATAGTCAGTAGCTTAATCTAGCTCATTGTCACTAAACCAGACAATTCTTTCGTTGTACATGTTTATAGCTCCTACTTCAGTATATGTTTCTACTCTTCTTCGAATGCTATGGTATGTTTTTGATTCATGAAGACTATCCTCACTATTTTCATATGAGTATACATTCTATCTATGTGGATACTCATATGGTATATGGGCTCATGATTTGGGCAACCATTGGTTGACCACTGGTTGATGCATATTTCTTAGCTCTTCTCGTATAGTTTGGCACAATAGGAGCAAAAAACAGTGTTTCATGGTCCAGTATTATGGTCGAGTATCGTGCCATATGGCTGATATTACAGTTAAACTTAAGTGGTTGCATGGACTATCACATAGTATTGCTATGACTATACCTTTCCGTACTCACCTATATTGTGACAATCAAAGTAGAATACACACATTGCCACAAACCTTGTGTTTTATAAGCTTACGAAGCATATCAAAGTTGAGTGTCACTTGGTTGTGTTTTATAAGCTTACGAACTGTATGTTCCCTCTAAATACCAAGTTGCTGGTCTTTTCACTAAGGCTCAAACAAGCATATTATGTAAGTCGCAGTCCACTGGAAAACAGTCTCATGGCTTCAAACTGGGTTTACCAAAGCTAACTACTGATCCATTTCCCCCTTTTCAGATTAATAATCCCATCTTTCACCATAAACTACTATTTTCTTAACATACTTGAGCAAGATAAATTTAGTAAATACAAAACTTTTGTAGCTTGCAAAGTCCCTACCAAAATTTACAGCTAATCTTCACGAACACCAAGTGATACAACCCCCAAATGGGCCAGAGATAGGCTGGCTGACCGCTAGGCCCAAAACCGCACCCAAGACCGCCATCCGACAGACGGTTGACCTCGCTCGATGGAGGAAACCACTCCCCAAATCGTGTCTGCCTTAATCACCTTTGAATCCACCATTACGTTTGCCTTGAACGCCATTCAAGGGACCATAAATGCGTACGGGCACGGAGAGAGGAATGATAAACGCCATGAAGGCGTGGACATGTGGGACTCCTATAAGAGACCCGAAGAACAGAACGCAAAGGACTGATTTCTAGAAACTTGACACCCAGTATACCGAATCCTCTCAGACCTTCTTCCACCTTATATTTCTCCTCCATAGCTCGGCCAAGAACTCGCGGTTGGTCTCTCTGCGAGCCAAGCTCGGTTCCACCGAAGCACCTTTAAGCTAATATATGACTTAGGCATCGGAGGGGACTTGGTCGGAACCAAGGTCCAACGCCCCTGACGAGCTCTTTGTTTTGCAGATCTGAAGAGATGTCACATAGCCAAAGCTTCCCTTTGATGTACCATCGCTCAGATTCGAATGCCCTCGTGCCAGAGCATGTTTAATCGTACGATACTGGAGGTTGTCAACCTGTCGAAGCTACCCTTCAGTGCATTGTTGCTTAGCCCTGTGCCTTCCAGCTCAAGCGAACTATCGACCAACCAACCCCTAAAGTTGTCCACGTCTCTTAAAGACCATGACGACACTCGGACCTCCGTACTACCCATCAACGGTGAGAAAACACCCTGAAACATATGGCACCGTCTGTGAGAACGAGATCATCACCCACGTCATCCACAACAACCGATATGGACCAGCATAACAACGGGGCCCCCACATGCCGCCCATCCACAAGGAGGGCGTCTAAGTGTCACACGAGGCCAGACATAGCTGCTCTGTCGAAGAAACTGATGGCTAACGCTTGGTAACCTACGAACAGTTCTACCTTTTCTCCAAGGAAATGAATACCAACTTCCAGCCAGCAACTTGCCGGCCCACAACACCTCTTCGAGGTAAACTTGGTGGGCCTTTCTGACCTCCAAGGGGCACGCCCCTACTGCGCTCGACTATGGTCACAAACCACGGTGGGAGAAGCCCCAACCGGGAGCGACAATTGTAACGACCCGCTTTCTATGATACTCGAAAAGTACGAATTCGTCCCAAGTATTCCTATATCAACGAGTGTTACGTAGAAAGAGAGAAGGAAGAGAGTAGAAAAAGAACACTGCAAGTCACCACGCACGTGCTGGGAAGTACAAATAAAGCTCCATCATAGATAAAACACTGAGAAATAACAAAGATACAATATTTCATTTTATTAATACAATGATACATCTTTTTACATACACCATCTGAACAAAGTGGGTACAAAAGAGGGAAGCTACACCGAGACAACGATAATCTTATACAACTCCAATTCAGGTTACAACTTATACAACACCAACATCCTCATCGTCACAATCCCTAAGTACAAGGTCTACCCGAAAAAAGAAACACCCAAATGTACAAGTCTCTCATCACACCCCTCACCACCCAGTCCTACAACTGATCACCAACTCCAAGTTCCAGCCTCCAACTCACATAACCTGAAAATTCAACGGGGACTTATCAACTCGTGACCCAATAGAAACTCCTAACACTCTAGTAGGACCCAGTTTTAGAACTGGTCTACCTATCTAGGGGGTGTGGTCTAACAAGTAAGGTTCATGGTGCATATAAAAGTATTCACGTTCCAACATGCAAATATAAGTATGAGGACTTATTAAATATGCATATGAAACCATATCATGATATGCAGGTACTGAAAGGAAGCATAAGAACAGGTTATCATATGGTAGCAGCATTAACATAACAAAGGTGCAGATTAGTATAGATAGCAGCATTAAAGTAAACAGAGGAACAAAAGACATTAGATAACAACATTTATAATTAAAGACAATTACTTTAAGTTGTTGATTCACGTGTTTGGAAACTCGTGTAAACCGTAGGATGCTAAGGAGTTGGACTTCACCCAAGGTGGGTAAAAAATGGTACCACATCCAGCAACACGGACACCGGAAGGGCCTCTCGCAACTCCGTACCCGACTGGCAAGGTAGAAGTGAGACTCATCTCGGTTTTTCTTGGGACAAACGGAGAAAACCATCATTTACCGACATGATGCGACACGAGCACACCAGCGGCCTCTCTAGCCCTCTCAAACTCCCCTTCCGGGGGTGACACATCGGGCAAGATATGCTACTACTATCCACTCCTTAACTCCTATAGTTTACCCGTGTTTCCTCCAAACCCACTTCTAAAGTCTCACCTATTTTTAGAATCGATCGAGCACCCATGATGTCATCACTCTACCTCACTCTCAGTTTATGGAATAGTTCATCAGTTATTAATTTCAGCGGTCTCATTACCGCATTCATAGATTTTCGTTTCTTTCATAATTTCATCGATGTCGTGATTCAACAACAACCATCGTCTTTTCTTTCATACTAAGAGCATCGACATGCTCCATTTGAAATAACAATTTCATGAACCATAACTCAAACCGCTAATATAGAATAAAACGTATCAACATCCAACACTGAACTTATTTACTCATTAACATGAAGCTTTAATAAAATGAACATATAATTACATGCATGTCATAGGGAAGCTTGATAACATCATCATTATCACATGGGACATGGAACTTACTAACAATTAACATTTATACATAAAACAAGAAATGCATAGCAAGAATTCCCACCTTACCCAACAACATGATTTATGGTATAATTGACATAAGTGGGGCATGGCATGACAAGGATATGTTATAATCAAATCATGGTGAACATACTAACAATCTTATAGTAACATTACTATCATGACATAAATATCACTTTACTAGCATGGCATGGACATTTAGCATAGCAAGACTTAGCACTACTTTACTAACATTTCTACACTAACATTACCATACTAACACTACATTACTAACATTACTTATTTGACGTGGCATTAGAAATGCAAGGCATTAGCATGTTAGCGTACTTGTTTTAATTTAAGGACATGAGTTTAAAACATATGAATAGATTGATAGCTGAAATTAAACAGAACTTAAAATAACAACACATGGCATATAGTAATTTTCACATGAATCTGTCTAAACTATCACAGCAGAAAGAACAGCACTTTAAGGCTACCTACAGTCCGAATCAGTCTATGGTCCCTTCTTCACAGTTATAGATAATTTTCTGCAGATTTTCGCAGTATCCAAGATTGTATTTTTTTTTATTTTTCGACTATTTTATAAGATTTTTCTAATTTGCTGTCTTGTGCTAAGAAAAATTCCAGCAACATGTTTTTCCAAATAAACTAGTTCTTTAACATTATATTTTGAGATAATTACTATGAACTATCCTACAACTTTATCATCCCCTTTATAACATAAAACATGGCATAACTAAGGAAATTTCATTACTTAGCTATTATAAAAATAATCATTAATATATAACATGTAACATGGTATTTGACATGTAACTTTTAACTTAATGAAATTAACATATAACAAACTTTTTAAAATATATCAAACTACTAACTAATACTCTTGAACAAGTTAATCTATTTCTTATTCTCCCAAAAAAAATTTCACCATGGCATAATATTAATAATTTTGAGTATAACATAATAGAAACAAAACTTACTAACCGTATGACTAAAACACAATATGCTACATGTTAAAGCAATCAACATGGTACAAATATTAGAGCTACTAAAACATGAATTCTAGTAAGATTTACAAGGCATGCTTTCTACACAAGATTTAGTATGACGTGCTAAATTAAATTAATCTCCTAGTCCTAAAACTAAATTCTACCAAAATGAAAGGAATTTCTACCTTGAAAGTCCTCCTAAATTAATTCTTTAGCCCTTCTTATTTCCTTGATGAACTTGGGCCTCAATGGCTTCTCCTACTCCTCCAAGACATCCCTCTTCAAACTCCATGAATTCCAAATCTCATCAAAACCCCAAACTTTCCTCTTTCCCCCAAATCTCTCCTCCTCTCTTCAAATTTCCAGAATGACCTATAGGTACCCGATGGAGAAAAGAATGATGCCAGAGTGTGCAGAGTGGAGGTGAGGTAGCCCTATGGGTGTTTGGACACAGGGCTGGTTCAAGCATAAATGATGCCTAAAGCGAAACAAAATGTACGGGCTTAAGTATTAAGCCAAGTCATTAAGAAATTCTCCCAAAACACCCAAAAATCATCCTCCCACCATCGCCAAAAACCCAATCACATCCAGCAACTTGAAATTTCATTGCTTAAAAGACAAAGATTTGTAATGATCAAATAAAGATAAAACTACTGTAAACGGGAGTACTCACTGATTAATTTTAGGATGGGTAGGATTGCAAGATAACTGAGTAAAAAACTTTTTGCCTCTTTTGCATGTCTTACACCAGAACTTAAGGATAGTATCGCAGCTGCTTAAGACTCATGCGGAATCCAAAAAAAATTGTGTGTTGATGAAGGAGATGCAATGCATCCAACTAATGAATATAAACTAATTAAAAAACCTTACAAGTAATTGTAATTTATTACTCAGTAGCTAGGTTTACGGCTTCCAGAGAAACCTTTTTCATGTTACAACAATTTCAACATCCAGAAAGTGTGCATAACCCACTATATTTAGCATCAATCCCAACCCTAAGCCAGCTAAAACCCGCATTAAGACCTTCAAAAAAACAAACAACAAACAAATAAACTCAGTAGTTCCAGCGGCATGCCGGCTAAAGAGATATCGACCAATATTATTACCGAATTGGATCGAAATGAAGTAGAGGAATTGATCGTACCCAACCCAAGGAAAAGAGGCGCTCTGAGCCCAGACACTGCCATTGTGGCGACTGTAGAACGGGAGGTAAATCAGGTATCCCGCAGGGCAATGCCGGCACCAATTCCCGCAGAATGAAGATTCAAAAAACCTAAAAAGACACAGCCGATGTCAGGTGACGAGAGAGAGTCTGCGTGAGAGAGGGAGGGAGGGAAAACGACATCGATTGGCGATTGCAGTGGGCCAGGGACCTAGGGTTTCCTTTTTCTTCCCTAATTGCCTTCAGTGTGGGCATGGGCTGTTACTTACGGGAAATAAGAAGTGGGGGGAGAGAGAGAGAGAGAGAGAGAGAGAGAGAGAGAGAGAGAGAGAGAATTGGGCTGGGAAATAAGAACTGGCTAGGCTGTTGTTGGGCTGAGGAAGAAATGGAAAATGGAGGCCTTCCAAAATAAGAGGCCTAAAGCGGCCGCCTTAGTGGCCTTATGGTAAAACCGGGCCTGTTTGGACACCCCATTCACCCCATAAGATTTCGGCCATGTTATGAAAGGAGGGAGAGAGAGGGAGAGATGAGAGGATGAGAGATTTTTTGTGTTTTGATTTCTCTTTTTTTTGCTATTCTCTCAAAAATCCTCATCCACTCATTAGTCAAAGCCAAGAGCCAAGTGTTTAAATGCATTCATGCAAGATGACAACTAGCTATGGTATGTGTTATCCTAATATTTTTCCAAATTTGTATTTTATAGAAATTAGAAATACATGATTAATACATCATACCATTCCAAATACATAGTATTTCATCCAAATACCCCTATTTACTAATACTAAATGATGAATTTAAAATCCTTGCAAAATAATTCCTACACCAAAATAATTAAAGAAAAAATACTTGCATACTCCCAAAAATTATATGTACGCATTTACGCCAAAATACGTATAAATACGCGTACTTATGGAAACTGGGCATTACAACAATTCAACTTGCCGAACTTTTCTCCTACGCGGTCTGAGACCCCCACCTCCCTCCGAAATGAGGGGAGATGAAGAACCGAATGGACTGGGGACGAGCCAACTACAGCCTCGTCCAAATGACCCCGCTCGACCCGGGGGCGGTTGCCCAACCGCCCGGCCACTGAGGACCTACGAGGGCGGAGTAAGAGCCCACGTCGAAAGAGGCAGAGGAGTCGAAAGGAATGCCGCCAAAGTGGAAATGCTTGGCGGCCAACGCCGATTCCTAATCAGGACGACCACAGAGCCAGTCCCTCCCACACCTTTGCTAATATAACCCAACCCACCCAAACACCATGGCGAGGCACCACTGGACCAGGTCACCCTAGAAACCCCTGCGGATGACCACTGCCCGCTGATGAGGAATATCACCACCGCGTGACTACCACTAGGTTCAAGGTCCTAACACTGGAGAAGTATGATGGCACGGGGGACTCCCAGGAGCACGTCCAGGATTATAAGGGGAACATGGAGTTCCAAAGGGCCGACGACGACCTACTCTGCCGAGGCTTCTATACCACCTCTAGAAATCAACAATGGCGTGGTATAACAGCCTCCCTGATCAGTCCATCGGCAACTTCCAGAACCTGTCCTGGATCTTCTGTAACCAATTCACGGCAGGGCGATGGAGAAAGCCGAGCTCTGGCCTCTTGTTCAACTTAGTTCAGAGGCCGGGCGAGACTCTAAGGACCTACATGAAGCGCTTCATTGCCCAAAGTCTGAACGTGGAAATCTGCCCTGAAGTCGTCATAACAACTGCCTTAAAGAAAGGACTTCGACATAGGGACCAGAAGACATCACTGCATCAGGACCCCCTTAAGGGCCTCGACCAGGTCTTAGCTCGGGCATAAAGATTTATGCTGACAGAAGAAGCCCTCGCCGTGGAAGAAGAATGTCCCCCACGAGGGCCAAAAAGAACTCAAGGCATGACGAGGGCATACGCTACAAACCGAAGGGCCACAAAGGGGAAAGGAACCCCAGAGGCAAACCGTGCAAAGGGGAAGCATCGCCTGCCAAGCTGAATGCAACTGAGACGTTATCTTGACACATGCCCAAAAGGAGGGCCACATCAACAAGCCACCCCCGAGAATGAAGGGCGGCCAACGAGACGAAGAAAAGTACTGCAAGTATCCCAAGGACACCGACCATAACACCGACGATTGCTGGCATCTAAAGAAAGACATTGACCAGCTAATCAGCCTGGGATACCTAAAGAAATTCGTCGACGCTTCGAAGGCGGGCTCTGGAGAAGGCACTTTCAGGTAAGGAAATAAAGGAAAGAAGGTGAACGGCATCCAGACCCCTCTACGTATAATCGAGTAAAGAGCCTATCGCGGGGACATGGGGCGATGAGCAAGGCAACCTCCCTTCTCCCCCTTACTAGTCAAGTGATGCTTGCCCACCATTATTTTACTTGCTTTATGTCTTCAATGTACCTTCTCTTTTCACGTAATGAACGAGAGTTCTTGCGCACGACCATTTGCCCTTCGAAACTTAACGACCGCACCGTGGATCTAACACATCCAGTTGAGAACCAACAGTTCAGTCAGCTGTAAGGTTGGGGGAAACTCTTCCAGCAAGCCGATCACATGGTCGACCGTAAAACTGGTGGTAGTGCCCCCAGCAGGATGACCAACCTATCGACCGTAAGGCTGGGGGAAACCCCCCAGCAGGCCAATCGCTTGATCGACCGTAAGACTACTGGTAACTCCCCCAGGAGGCCGATCGACCTATCGACCGTAAGGCTGGGGGAAACTTTTCCAGCAGGCCAATCGACCTATCGACCGTAAGGCTGGGGGAAACTCCCCCAGTAGGCCGATCGACCTATCGACCGTAAGGCTGGGGGTAACTCTCCCAACAGGCCGATTACTTATCGACCGTAAAGCTGGAGGCAACTCCTCCAGCAGGCCGATCGTTCGATCGACTGTAAGACTAGTGGTAGCTCCTTCAGCAGGTCGACCTACCTATCGATCGTAAGACTGGGGCAACTTTTCTAGTAGGCCGATTACTTATTGACCGTAAGGCTGGGGCAACTCCTCCAGCGGACCAATCATTCGATTGACCGTAAGATTAGTGGTAGCTCCCCCAGCAGGCCGACCGACTGATCCTCCGTAAGGCTGGGGGAAAATCCCCAAGCAGGCTGGGGAAAACTCTCCAAGCAGGCCGATTATTTGATTAACCATAAGACTGGTGGTATCTCCCCAAGTAGGCCGACCAACCTATCGACCGTAAGGCAAGGGGAAACTCACCCAGTAGGCCGATTACTTATCGACCGTAGGGCTGGGGCAACTCCCCCAGCAGGCCAATCATTCAATCGATCGTAAGACTGGTGGTAGCTCCCCCAGTAGGCCGACCGCCATATCGACCGTAAGGCTGGGGGCAACTCCCCCAGCAGCCGATCATTCGATCAAACGTAAGATTGGTGGTAGCTCCCCCAGCAAGTCGACCGACCTATCGACCGTAAGGCTGAGGGTAACTCCACCAGCAGGCTGATTACTTATCAACCGTAAGGATGGGAGCAACCCCCTTAGTGGGCCGACCACTTATCGACCATAAGGTTGGGGGCAACTCCCCCAGCAGGCTGATAAACCGATTGACTGTGAAACAGAAGGCAATTCCCCCAGCGAGCCGGCCATTCCATCGACCAAAAGGCGGGGAACCACTTCCCTGACAAATCGATTAGACCTCCGGCCCCGATCGGTTAATACCTCCCCCAAGAAATGATTCTCTCGACTCGAGCCACCTGCAAACTTTAATACAAGCCGCGGAAAGGGGACAGACCAAAACAAGTCCAATGCACGGAAAAAGGTTAAAACACATCTACGGAAATTCCATTTAAGGTTAAGAAGGGGGTATTTTACAAGAAAATCAAAAAGAGGTCTTTTACTAGGGGAGGGAGGAAGAGACAATCTATGATGCCTACAAGGCGACATCTTTGGCTGGGGCCTCTCCAGTCAATTCGGCATATCCCAAGTCCCCGTCCCAATAGGCCGGTCGGGATGGGCCGAGGAACGAGGAAGCAATCGCTGAACCTGCTCCTCGAATGCCCGGAAATCCTCCAGGAAGGAGTTCACGATCCGCAAGGTTAGGATCTCCTCATAGCCTTACATACTCTGTGACGAGATGCTTGGGGCCCACTTGCCGCAAGGAAGCAATCTCGGACCAAAGATCATCCATCTCCTTCCTATGCACCTCCCAGACGAGGGATAAAGCCTCCTCCACAGACTCCACTGTCGCTGCCCGAGAGATGTCGGTGGCTGACATTTCGGCTACCCGAAGAAGCACAGACCACAGCTCTGAGCAAGCCCCCTCGGCCGCTTTCTTGGCGGACTCTGCCCTCTGACGCTCTCGCTCGAAGGATGTCATTACCTCGACCATTTGCACTGAGCGTCGTTGGATCTAGACCGACATCGAAGACATCTGCAAAGCGAAAGGGTTGAGAGCACTCGGAACTACTGAACGACAAAAAAGGAGGGAAATGGAACAACCAGCTGTCTCGTCCATACCATGCAGCCTGCTAGGTCCACAGGACCAACTTTTTCTAGGAGGGAGCATTCCCTCGGAAGAGCGAAACTCTGCGCCAGACGAATGGCTACACCTCGGTCCGCAAAGACCGACTCACTGGACGGCGTCTCAGGGATAAGCTCGAGCACCAACAGTATATGTGCTGGGTTGATGGGAATCCCTTCAACTTGGTGGGTCAGGAAACCTTGCCTGGAGCCCGTGAGCTCTCCCCAAGGATGTGCAACAGGTCTGGGGCCATCATGTCGCCGCCTGCCTCCATCGTCCTCTTCTTGGGCGTTTTGAACCCCGAGGAAGAGCGCCATCACTACTTTCTTTAGCCCCCGACTAGCTCAGAGGGGCCCCCTCGAAGCTGGCTGAGCCCTTCACTACAAGGGCCGGGTCGTCAGGAATGATGACCAGATCTCCCACAACCGGGGGAGGATACTGAGCTACTGAAGTTGTGAGCGGGTGGGCTTTCGCTGGCCTCAATGTCCTAACTGGCACCTCAGCCGCTCTTGCATTTCCTCCTCTTGACAGCACAGTGCATGGCCAGAGGGATTTCCCCGAGATCTCTGTAAGCCCCGTTGAATGAGTTGGTACACGTCGTATGGATGATTTAACTCCTGAACCGCCATTCCTGCAGAAGAAAAGAGAATCAACGTAAGCCAAGGAGAAGAACGAAATCTAAAGATCGACTTTACTAGGGGACCATATGACGTTCTTAAGGAGGAGATTATCCAGCAAGGCCCAAACTGATCTCTCCTCCCTAGACAAGGCCATTAAAAATCAACTGACGCCCAGTCAGCTTCAGAAAGAGTCAACACCACATCTCTAGCCCCCGAACTTCCCCAACAAGTAAGAATCTCGGCATCCCCAGGAAAGGTGACGAAGATGTAGTCGTTCCTCCAATCGCCAACCCAACGGGGCAAACCCAACAAAAAGTACATGCCTCTCCTAGCAGTAATATAAAGCCATGTGCCCGAAGAGATAGACCGGACCGATGGAAATAGAAGAAGAGCAGTAAGGTCGGCACCAACCCGTGCAACTGACAGATTATAGTGAAGCCGACCAATGAAGGGATCGAATATAGGGTTAGCTGGCACAGAGATACCTGTAGGGAGATCAAGACCTAGACAAGGAAGTGGTGAAGAGGGAAACGAAACCCTAGCCAAAACATCTCGGTATACACACAAACCTCGCGGACCCCAGGAAATCAGACCCTTTCGTCAATAAATGGGATCCAGACCCCATACGGATGAGAGAGACACTCTGCCTTGATCCTCTCGGCTGTGGAATATGGAACAAAAGAAACCGCATCGAGAACCGCCGGAGGGACGCAGGATCCCTCAGCTCCGGAAGGACCCCATTACCGAATCAAGTCGTCAAAAAGCAAACCCTTACCCTTCTTAGGGGCCACTTTGGACTCGAGACATGGTGGGGCTCCGGTGGCCGCGATAAGATCGATAGCCTTCGGTGGATTCCCGATCCTCAACGCCCTTCCCATCAACCAGAAAAAAGACGAAGACAAAGAAGGCAATTACTTCGTGAGAATTCGGAAGGGGACGTCGAAGATAAGACGGTCAGAGGAGCCCTCCAAAGTCGGGAAGAAGCAACAACTGAACTAGGAAGCGCAAAGAGTGAACCCCCTCTAAATACTGCTTTTTTATATTGAGATCGATCCCAAATTCGGACCGTCAAAGAGGGGGCACATGTCGGTATCCTGGAGGAAATGACTCTCCGAATCCTGCACCCAAGGGGCGGGAGAATTCTCGGTGACCAACGCCATGATGACTTTCATTTAATGCGTCGTCTCGACTGACACACCCATCAAATCCACCCGTATCTCATTCCTCGGACTGAACCACCAGAAGCTGAATGGGCCGAGCGATGGGGACAATTGATACAACCTCCCAAATGGGCTGGAGATAGGCAGGCCGATCGCTAGGCCCAACACCGTGTCGGCCTCTGGCCCAAATGGGCCCAGAGGCGGGACGGGTTGTAGAAACCCAAGACTGCCATCCGACAGATGGTTGACCTCGCTTGATGGGGGAAACCGCTCCTAGATCACATCGCCTTGATCACCTTTGAAGCCGCCACTACGTTTGCCTTAATCGCCATTCAAGGTACCATTAATGCAGGCAAACATGGAGGGAGGAATGATAAAAGCCATGAAGGCATTGACATCCGAGACTTCTATAAGAGACCCGCAGAACAAAACGCAATGGACCGAATCCTGTTAGACCTTCTTCCACCTCATATTTCTCCTCCACAACTCGGCCAAGAACTCGCGCTTGGTCTCTTCGCGAGCCAAGCTCGGTTCCACCAAAGCACCTCTTAGCTAAGATCTGACTTAGGCATTAGAGGAGACTTGGTCGGACCAAGATCCGACCCCCTGACGAGCTCTTCGTTTTGCAGATATGAAGAAACGTTACATCGCCGAAGCTTCCCTTCGGCGTACCATCACTCGGATCCAAATGCCCTCAAGCCAGATCCCGTTCAACCGAACGATCTCGGAGATTGTCAACCCGCCGAAGCTGCCATATGGTGCATTGTCGCTCGTATCCGTGCCTTCCGCTCAAGCGAACGCTCGACCGACCGACCCCGAAAGCTGTCCCCGTCTCTCAGAGACCGTAACGACACTCAGACCTACGTACTACCAATCAGCGGTGAGAAAACACCCCGAAACACCAAGCTAACAATTAAGAACTTAAAATTGCTAAAATGAAAACATCATATATAACACAAATTATTGAATTAAATCTTCCCCAGTAAAACCTTATAATTAAAATGCTAATTTTTTTATAAAAGAACATAATGAATCAATAAATATAAAAAAAATCTAGTCGTATTAACAACTTGATCGACTGCATCTTCCCCTATTTTGATATGGTAATGTATATGTATCGGTACGCATGACAGGCTCTGACACAGGGCATCCAGGGCAATCGTCCTGGGCCCAAGGCCGGAGGGTCGATTTTTTAAATGTATATAAGTAATACATCAATACATTATATAATAAATTAATAATAATAAACGGTTTCTTCGGTTCATTATCTCTTCGAAGACGGTTCCTATTCTCCGAGAGACGTTCTCTTTCTTCTCGGCAACCGCAAAACGCAAACCAAGGCGACACCGCGACAGTTTCATTCTTCTCGTAGACGGCCACTCTCTTCTTCTTCTCTCTTAATCGACTCACAACACACCTACTTCTCGCCATAGTCGCACTCGTAGACGGCCCTCCTCCGACTCCGAGAAACTGTTGCTTCAACCCTTTGTTAGGCAAGTTTTTGATGTTATTAAATGTAATTTATTAATATTAATATATTATATATGTGCCAAGTCTCACTGCTTGAGGCCACTCATTTTTATGGTTATTGGTTTTGTCTCCTCTATTTTGGACCATCTTTTAGCATATCATAAAAATTTTAGGTGTAATGATGAGCCTCCTAGCATTGTACTTAGATAGGTTCCAAACCCCAAAAAAATTTAGTATTTCAATTTTTTAAAAAATTATATTTAAAGGGCCCAAATTTTTAACTCGCTCTAGGCCCCAATATCTTCAGGATCTGTCCTGTCGGTACGTACCCTTGTAGGATACTATGAGGCTTCTATTTTGATACTTTTATCATAGAATATACCAAATTTTCTGTTAATACGGTGTGCAGACATATTTTGATCTTGTTTCATGTCCACCGTTTGAGTTTAAGATTCAGATTCTAAACTTCTTGTAATATATAAGGGTGGACAAAGATCCGATTAAACGATTGAATCCACCCGATCCGATCCGAAAAAGTAGATCAGATATCCGATCTGATGAAATTGACTTGTTATTAATAAGCAGATCCGACCGATCCGTTTGAAACTGATTCAGATTCGGATTTTAGTTTTCATCCGATGGAATATGATCCGATCCAATTAGGTTTTGAGCGGATTGTGTTATTGTCTAAGTTCATCCGAATATCTGATTCTCAATTCGATCCGATTGTTTTTCACTACTACCTAAAAGCTTCAGAATTAATGCATCATGGCTATTGGTTAAGAAGACTAACAGACTCAATTGCATCCCCTTATCAGTCCCATCCAGTTCCCTAGACCCATGCAGATGCAGTGCCTCCTCGTATCTCTCTTCTCTCACGTCTGTTCAATTTTAATTCATGTACTGTACAACAGTACAAATAAAGCATGCTCTCCTCGTCTCAATATGAACTTGGGCCATTGCCATTTGCCAAGCAACAAAGCATTTACGCATGAAGAATTGAGGATTGTCAGCAAGCAAAGTAATCAGATTTGATTTTGATTTGAATGCTCAGTCAAGGACTCAAGGCTAGAAAATAGCAATCCTCATGTACACATACTGTCATACATATAAATTTAAAATTTGAGCTCTGTTGTAGCCTTATAATAGGCTTATAGCAGCTAGAAGCAATATGATATTATCATATTATGATTCATTGATTTTTTTTAGCTTTGTAAAGTAGGCTTATAGGCTTGTAGCAGCTAGCGATTCACTGTATGAGTTAGAAATGAGCACAAGACTAAATGAACACACTGAAATTCATGATCTAACAGTGTTTTTCACTTTGTTGTTCTTTTTGCTGTAATTGCAGATTAATCATTAATGGCGAGTCAATCGGTGACAACGTCTGTTGACACAAATGAAGGAAATGCTCCAGTAGCTGTTCCAACAAGGAAGAATAAGAGTGTTGTATGGGAACATTTTTCTGAAATGAAGAATGATGATGGTTCCAGATTAGAAAAGCGAAGGGCAAAGTGCAATTATTGTTCGCATTCATATCTTTTCCATGGGAAAGCTAGTGGTGCTAGCAACATGAAAAACAACCTGTTTTATCAATGCAAGAAGTCTCCTTTGTTCCTAGCAAAAAACAGAAGTTATTGGTAATTACTAATTACTTTGAATACTAAGTCTCATTTCTAGTTCTAGTTTTTTAATCAATATATTTGTTAATCTATGTAACTTGATTTTTTATATATTCTATTTCTCGCTAGGTGTGGGATGCCCCTCAAAATGGAGGTAAATTAGTTGCAAAGGGTTTCAATGAGGATGTGGCAAGGTTAGCTCTTGCTATGATGGTTATTATGGATGCGTTGCCTTTTAATTTTGTCGAAGGGGAAGGGTTTAGAGAGTTTATAAGACAGGTTCAGCCTCTATTTAAGAACGTATATCGTAGGACTATGGCTAGAGATATTTTGAAATTATATGAGTCGGAGAAGAGTAGGATGAAAAAGATTTTAAGTTCTTCTGGGCAAAGAGTGACCCTAACTACTGATACCAGGACATCAGTCCAAAATATCAACTATATGGTTATCATGGCCCACTTCATTGATGATAATTGGGTCCTTCATAAGAGGATTATTAATTTTTGTGTGATACCAAATCATAAGGGTAAGACTATTGGGCAGCTAGTTGAGACTTGTTTGATAGGGTGGGGAATTGAGAAAGTATTTTGTGTTGCTGTGGATAACACATCTTCAAATGAGACAGCTATAACTTATATTAAAGGAAAGCTTAAGAATTGGAATCAGTTGGTGTTAAATGGAGAGTTATTGCATTTGCGATGCTATTGTCACATCCTTAATTTAGTTTTGAAAGATGGAATGGCACAATTAGATTCTTCTATTGAGGAGATTAGAAATTGTGTGAGGTGTATACGGTCAAGCCCAGCAAGGTTGGAAAAGTTTTGAAACTGTGCAACTCATGAAAAAATTGAGCACAAAAGTGGGATAGTTCCTCTAAATGTGTGCACTCGTTGGAACTCAACTTATTTGATGCTAGAAATAGTCGTTAAACACCTGAATGCTTTTGCTAGGATGGAGGATGAGGATCCTCAGTTTGAGGCTTATTTTTCAGAGAATGGCGGTAAGAAGAAGTGGACATCCAATTGGGGAAGATTGGGATAAGGCTGCAAGATTGGTTAAGTTCCTTAAGATTTTCTATGAGGCAGCCTTAATGTTAAGTGGTACACAAGCTGTTACTGTAAATCAACCATTATTTTGGGTGTGTACCACCATTGGAGCTTTAGAGAAGTGTTCCAAAGGTAACTTTGTTTACAAGTTTGAATTTTCACTTATTATTCTAAAATAAATATTGTCTATATATTTTATGATGTTTAATTATTGTTTTGTATTTTTTGCAAGATAATGATGCATTGCTTGTGAACATTACAAAGTCGATGAAGATGAAGTTCGACAAGTATTGGGGAAGCCTTGATGAGTTGAACAAGGTCCTTATACTCGCAGTGGTTTTGAATCCGAGGTACTTCTTCAAATTTGCTATTCTTATACTAAATGCATATTTTCCTAACCCGTTTAATTTTAATCTCCCATCAGTTACTATATTTTTGTAATCGACTTACTTCTTCACTTCTTATAGGTACAAGCTATTATACTTGGAGTACTTCTTTCCAATGCTCCAATCAAACAAGGTCTTGCAAGAAATCAAGATTCATGATGTGAAGAGAACTTTAGTCCAACTCTATAATGAGTATGCATCATACTATTCAGAAGAGGAACAAGCTCCGTTATCTGCTTCACAGCCTCAGTTTGCTACTCAATCGAGTATGGAGGAAGAGGATAGTTATACAGCCAACATGAAAGCATTTATGATGTTAAGGCAGTCAAAAGATAAAGATGTTGTCATGATAAAAAATGAAGTTGATAAGTATCTGATGGATGCATTAGAGTCCATTTCAAACCCACAACTTGACTTGCTAAAATGGTGGAAAGAGAATACATGGAGATTTACAATACTTTCGTTGATCGCAAAAGATGTTTTTGCAATCCCGGCGTCAATTCTGGCTTCAGGGAGTGCATTTAGTCTTGGATCGAGGATTGTTGACCCATTTCATGCAAGCTTGACACCAAACATGGTTGAAGTACTTGTATATACAAGTGATTGGCTAAGAACAACTTGCAAACCAATGTTCAAAGATCCAATAGAGACTGAATTACAACAGTATGCAGACTTAGAAAATTTGGAAGCTGGTATTCTTCTAACTCATTACTAATGTGTGCATAAAAATTCCTTTTTTCTTTACTTCCATTTCTTCAATTGTTAAACTTGACCAACATAGAGTGATTTGTTACAAACTAATAGTCACTTCATATTATTTGCAGATTTTGAAGTAATGATGAATGCGGAGGTGGAGCATCATGAGGAGACTAGTACAGCAGCAACAACTACTGAAAATTGATATCTTTGTGGAAGAAGAGCTCTGATTTTTTGGTTTTTTAACATTTTTACTGGAAGGAGAGCTCTTGGTTGACAAGCTCATCCTCCTTGAAGTTGATGCCAAACTAGTATAAAGATATTGCAAACAGAGATAGCTTCTTTATGTTATTCTAGCAATTTGTATTTTGTAAGTATATTTCGTTTCGACATTGGAATTGACTTCAGTGTTTAAAAGTTAAACTTTCAGAATCTAATGAAATGAGTTACAAATTGTGGCATCAATAACTTTAAATTTTCAATAAAGCTAATATTAATCTGATCCGAATCGTATCCGATCCGAAATTCTAATCGTCGGAATTTTCAGATTAACTTTTTTAATTAGTGGATGCGGATCAGATTTTTCATCATCCGATTCAATCGGATCGGATGGTGGATTGAGACATAATCCGATCCGAATATTCGAATGCCCACCCCTAGTAATATATCAACTTTTCAAATATCACGTTCTGAATTTATTTATAAATATATATGCAAGACCCTGTTTTTAATACTTAAACTATTTTTTCCACTATATATGAAATTCAGCATTGGAATTCATGTAGATCAGGTGGCACCTGATCTAATAGATCAGATGCCAAGACACAAAAAGGTGGGCCCCACAACGAGTACAAACCCCTGTGGAGCTTGTACTTTTCACCTTTTTGTATCTTGGCACCTGATCTATTAGATCAGGTGCCACCTTTTCTACATTAAATCCTTCAATATTACTCATGTATCCATCCTATAAAAAGTTTTTTTATACGTACTTATCCCTATCGTACCATATCATCCCACATACCCATGAACGGCAGGTGGTACACTTGCAGCGACAAAGTTTGCCTATAAATAAGACAGGGAATTGATTTGCGCACCCACCGTTTTACTTTATGCACATACCACGTATTAATAATTTTACAGTTACTCTCGCTCACATATTGTCACGCCCTGCTTCCCAAAAATGGAGGCGAGACGTGAAAAGGTCCGCACGAGAGTGGAGCTGTGAAGCCCCAAACCCGATAAGCGTCAATAAAACATAAGCAGGTCTCTGTAACCACAAACGGAACAACAATAATAACACAAGGAGAGACAGAAATAAAATCTCAAATCTCATAAATTGTCCAACATGAAAATTAAGTTCAACATCCAGAAAAGCCACCAGGCTAAAAGAAAGAGTCTAAAGGCCCAGGACAAGGCCAATAAGGACAAACATAACAGAGTACAGGTGCTACGCACCGACAACAAAATATCAGTCTAAAACAAAAGAGGAAAGCTCAACGAAGACACTAGGACTGGTCCCCAGTGTCCACGTACTCCTTGCCAAACACAGGCTCGGGCTCGGTGTCAGCAAACACCTCGTCCTTAACAATGTACTCAGGCTCAGGATCTAACATGTGTCACCCAAAAGAGTAAAGGGGCACATGTCAGCAAGTCTAAAAGACTTGGGCAAGAAAACTGAAAGTAAGGCAAACTAACAACCTAACAGTTATAGTATGCATGACATAGCAGTTATGGTATGAGTGCACAAGTAAGACATGGGGGAACAATAAGTGCAAGAGAACAATTTATCAAGGCATGACGGGAGTAGCCTAGCCACTAACAATCTCAATCTTTTCACTAGTCACGTTTCACGTTGTTTGTAGATGTTTACGCCTTACAGCTGAACTGTTGGACATTCACACTGATTTGCCGCTTACCACTACCCCAGAACCCAGAGTTTACGCCTTACCACTGAAGTTGCTGATCGGGCAGACTCCCAGTTGATTGGCCGCGTAACCCTTACCCCATCCCACATGTAAACGAGCCAGGGTCCCTGTACATGAGCTCAGTAAATGAGCCAGGGTTGCCCCGTACAAGAGCTCGTTTCCTGGATCACAAACCAGGAGCGTATTTCATTTGGCATAGGGGTGCACCTAGCCTCAATCATTTCACAAGGTGTAGCGGAGCTACACAATCATAGGAACACTTAAAGAATGCAATGACATGACAATTAATTTGCGTACCCTTAATGGAAATTAAACATGACATGGTAGTTGTGCAACATGATAAATGTCGGATCTAGCTTCGTTGTCAAGCTAGTTCCTAAATTTGTGCCTAGGCGAGTATCATATCATCGCCTAGTCTCTTTTACGCCTACAACAAGCAAATGGCCTAAGACATGGCCCAAAACCCTAAGTGGCAAGTTTCACTTGCTTAGCACCGAGGATGACGATCAACGAGGCCGTCACACAAATGCTAACTATGGAGATGAGATCGCTGCCATAGCAAAACAACATTAGAACAACATCCAACCTAGTTTTATTAGGGTTTCACAAAAACACAACTGGGCTATGATGATATTAAGAGATCAAGTTATTACCGTATCGGAAGCGGAAGAACGATGCCGAGCAAGCACGGTAACGGAAGAAACGATCCGGGGAACCTAGGGTTCAGATCTGGAATGGATGGGGGAAATCTGGAGAAATGGGGTTTTGGGGATTTTTGGGGGTTGGAGATGGCCTAGGGCATGGTGGTAGACCAAAATGGAGAGGGAAACTCCAAGGGAGGAAGGAATGGCTTGGGGAAATGTTGGAGAGTGATTTGGGGAAGAAGGATGCTCAGGAGAAATGAAAGAAGGAAAGAAAATGTTTGAGGGGGTTTAAATAGGCACAGCCGACGGCTGCCCAAAAATTAGGGTTTCTGGGGTCATTAGTCGGTCAAAGAAGAGTGGCTGACCGACTAGTTTAACAACTAGTCGGTCGGTCGATTAACTGTGACCGACTAACACCAAGCAGCGAAAGTAGGGAAAAATCTGGGTAATGAATTAGTCGGTCTGTGAAGGCCCGTCGACCGACTAGTTTGCAACCTAGTCGGTCGGTGAGTGTTCATGGACCGACTAACGATAAACAGTAACTTAGGTGAAATCTACTGACAGAAACTAGTCGGTCTGATAGCAAGTTCTGACCGACTAGTTTCACATCTAGTCGGTCAGTGATCGTTCTTAGACCGACTAAAAATAAACAGTAACTCCTGTAAAATTTACAAAGCACACTAGTCGGTCCGTGAAGGTTGCCGACCGACTAAATCATCATCTAGTCGGTCGGTTCCCCTTCTTGTACCGGCTAACGTGCACAGAAAGTTCCGAAATGGAGCGCGAAGCTCCGGGATCGATTCCTAAGACTCCTAGGCTTGATCAAACAATAAGATATGATCGATATGAAACCCGTCGAATGACTTACTCCAAAATCGACGATTCTAAGGAAGAAGCTAGAAAATCACGACGAAACGATCGAAAACGAAAGCTACGGAGACGAAAACCACACATGAGGAGAAAATCCACTAAAGCATATATATAATATAATAATCCAGATACATGAAAACCAGTCGTTACATCCTCCCCAACTTAAGAAAAATTCCGTCCTCGGAATTTCCCAACACTCACGGTCCGGAAACAAAAGTGGGAAACGCTCTCGCATCTCATCCTCATTCTCCCAAGTAGACTCTCCAGGCTAGCCGTGTCGCCACATCACCCTCAAAAGATTGACAACCTTGTTCCGAAGTGACTTCTGACGCCTGTCCAGAATCTGCACTGGCTGCTGGTCATACGTCATATCAGGGCGAACGGTAATCTCTGAGAAATCCACAGCATGAGACGGGTCGCTAATGTATCGACGAAGCTGCGACACATGGAAAACATTGTGAACTCCTTCCAAAGATGGCGGCAAGGCTAAGCGATAAGCTACCTCGCCAACTTTCTCCAGAATGTCAAACGGTCCAATGTATCGCGGGCTCAACTTCGCTCGCTTCCCAAAGCGAATCACACCACGATTCGGGGAAATCCTCAGAAACACATGGTCGCCCGGCTGAAACTCCAAAGGACGACGTTGACCATCCACCCAATGCTTAAAACAGTCCTGAGCAATCCTCAACCTCTCCTGAATATTCCTGACAACATCCACGTCCTCCACAATCATCTTAGGTCCCAACAGCTCCTGATCACCAACGTCATCCCAACTCAATGGCGATCGACATTTCCTCCCAAAAAGAGCGGCGAAAGGCGCCATGCCAATACTCGCCTGGAAGCTGTTGTTGTAGGAAAACTCTACCAGATGTAGATGGTCCTCCCACGAACCCTTGAAATCCAACATGCACGCCCTCAGCATGTCCTCCAAGATCTGAATCGTCCTCTCGGACTGGCCATCCGTCTGCGGATGGTACGCCGTGCTGAAACTCAGACGCGTACCCAAACTCTTCTGCAAACTCTGCCAGAACTGAGATGTGAACCTCGTGTCTCTGTCCGACACGATACTCACAGGGACTCCGTGAAGTCGTACGACCTCCTGCACGATTCACGTTACATCACTATCTAAACTAGAAAAAGGAAATAAAAACGGAGAGCAAAATAATTTACATCCATATATCTCCTCGCTAGCGCCTCAATGGACTGTCCCACTCAGAATGGAATAAAGTGCACGGATTTGGTCAATCGATCTACGATCACCCAAATCGCGTCATTCTGCTTCGGACTCCGAGGTAGTCCAGTCACGAAATCCATAGTGATGTGTTGCCATTTCCACTCCGGAATCGGAAGCGGTTGTAGCAACCCTGCCGTACGCTGATGCTCTGCCTTCACTTGCTGGCAAACCAAACACTTGGCTACACTCCGAGCCACACTCCTCTTCATGCCATGCCACCAATAGTTCAGATGAAGATCCTGGTACATCTTGGTCCCACCAGGAGGCACAGAATACAGCGAACTGTATGCCTCCACCATCAACTCCTCTCTAATATCCCCAGCTGGCACACATAACCTGGCTCCAAACCTCAGCGAGCCATCCTCATGAATCAAAAAGTCAGTCCGCAGACCGGCTTCCACCTGCTCCCAAATCTTCACCAGCTTCGGATCCTCAGCCTGGCCAGCCTTGATCCGATCCACGATCGTCGACTGTATCTGCATACACATCAACGAAGAAGCCTCTCCAGGAAGAACAATCTCAACAACAGACTCGCAAAAATCCTGCTGCAATCTCCACCGCGAAGTCAAAATCATCACCGCTGGAAGCCTACTCAGCGCATCAGGAACCACATTCACCTTGCCAGCGTGATACCGCAAATCAATCTCATAATCCTCCATGAGCTCCAACCATCGACGATGTCGCATGTTGAGCTCCTTCTGAGTAAAAATATACTTCAAGCTTTTGTGATCGGTGAATATCTTCACTTTCTCACTCAGCAGGAAGTGCCTCCAAATCTTGAGCGCAAACACAACAGCAGCCAACTCCAAATCATGCGTCGGGTAATTCTTCTCATGAACCTTGAGCTGACGAGATGCATACGCCACAACATGCCCGTGCTGATGCAACACACAACCTAGACCCTTGCCAGAAGCATCGCAAAAGATCTCAAATCCACCGCTGCGATCAGGCACAACAAGAATAGGGGCAGTCGTCAATCTCTCCCTCAGAACACCAAAAGCATTCTCACAATCACCCGACCAAACAAAAGGCACATCCTTCCGCGTCAATCTGGTCATCGGCTCAGCAATACGGGAAAAGTCCTTAATGAAACGCCGATAGTAACCAGCAAGCCCAAGAAAACTCCGAATCTCAGACGCTGACAGCGGAACAGGCCACTCCCTGATGGCCCTGATCTTCTCGGGATCTACTGAAATACCATCTCTAGTCACCACATGCCCGAGAAAAGCAACTCTGTCCAACCAAAACTCGCACTTCGAAAACTTAGCATACAACCTATGCTTCCTCAAGATCTCCAACATTGTCCTCAAGTGCGACGCATGCTCCTCCACCGACTTAGAATAGATCAGAATGCCTTCAATAAAGATAACGACAAACTTATCTAAAAAGTCATAGAAGATCAGATTCATCAGATTCATGAAAACTGCGGGTGCGTTGGTTACACCGAAAGGCATAACCATAAACTCGTAGTGTCCATACTTCGTCCTGAACGCTTCAACTGATGGTAACCACTCCTCAGATTCAACTTCGAAAACACCCTCGAACCTCCAAGCTGATCAAAAATATCATCGATGCGAGGCAACGGGTATTTATTCTTGATGGTTACCGCATTCAACTCCCGATAGTCTACGCACATGCGACGCGAACAATCCTTCTTCTTCACCAGCAGCACCGGTGCTCCCCACGGAGACACACTAGGGTTGATATAACCCTTCTGCAAAAGCTCATCCAGCTGCTTCCACAATTCCTCCAACTCAGCGGGTGCCATACGATACGGCGCCTTCGAAATCGGCTGCGCTCCCGGAACAAGATCAATAGAAAATTCTAGAGCTCGATAATGGTGGCAAACCAGACATCTCCTCGGGGAAGACGTCATCAAAGTCTCGCATGACCGCTGGCCTCTCCAGCTCCATCTGCATAGCCACAACCTCCACCGGCCTGGCCCGAAACCTGACAAGACCAAGCGAGCTGCTACCTCGGCTGAACTCAAATATTGGATGTCCGGGAATCTCGAACACCACCTTCTTCCTCCGACAGTCGATCGTAGCATAGAAGCTCGCAAGCCAATCCATCCTAAGGACCGCATCATAGTTGATGATGTCGTGGACAATGAAATCAGCGTAAAGCTCATGTCCACAAACCACCAACGGGCAAGAATTGCAACCAAGATGCACCGAGACCACGCCATTCCCTGTAACGATATTCCAACTCTTGGAAAGAGGGGACGTCGACAAGGAATGCTTCTCCACGAAGCTCCGAGAAATAATGCACATCGATGCACCTGAGTTAAAGAGGACTCGTGCAGGAAATGTGCACACCAAAACCACACCTAACAAGCAATTTAACAATCAAACCCTAGTCTAGCAAACAATCATGTTCAAGCAAACAACATAATCTAACAAACAAAGCCAAATAAGAAGGGAACAGCTAAAACGAGGATTACCTGCGATAACCTCATCCACAGCCTCGCTCTCCACAGCGGTCATCAGAAAAGCCTGCCTACTCGGCCGAATAGCCTGCTGAAAAGCCTGCCTCTGTGGAACAAGAGCTGTTCCACGTCCAGCAGGAACAGACGCTCGCTGCTGCAACGGCTGTGCTGCAACAGGTGCCCTCTGCAGCTGATTCGCATGCCGACAATCCTTCGCGACATGAGAAGCATCACCACAAACCAAACACTGGCCCAAAAACTTCCTACACTGATCCTTGATGTGGCCAGGCTTGCCGCAGAAATGGCAAGTCTTCTGAATAGGCCCTCCTGGCCTCTTAAACCGAGCTGGCTGATTAGGCTTGAAACCAGGCCTAACCACTGCTCTGGCCTGCTCCATAGGCCTCTTCCCAGCACCAGAAGTATGTCCCCTCCTCTGACTCAGGTTCAGCTCCTGCCTCCTCGCAGCGACCAGAACCTTCTGATAAGAGTCCAGATCAGAGGAAGACACAAAACTCTGAAGCTCCAAAGCAAGTCCCTGCAGGAACCTCTGAGCCCTCTCATCAGCATCCTGCACCATCTTCGGTGCGAACCGACTCAGCCTAGTGAACTCTTGGTGGTACAGGTCCACCGTCAAGCTCCCTTGCTTCAGATCAATAAAGCGCTGCAGCATCTCCTTCCTAGCAGCCTTCGGAAAGAACTCCTCATCAAACCTGGACTTAAAGGTAGCCTAAGCTATCGGCTCCACCAACATCTTCTCTTCCGCATCCCACCAGTTCCGAGCATTATCCTTGAGTTGCCTCTTCGCCAAATCAACCCATCCAGCCGGGGTGATCTTGGCCATCTTCAAATTATCCTCAATGTTCCGAATCCACTCATCGGCAGCCAGAGGACCCTCAGACCCATCAAAATATGCGGGACCCAGCTCCCGAAATTGCTTCGCTCCAGGCTCGGAGCGAGGGGCATCCTAGATTGCCCGACCAGCTCAAGCAACTGGAGCATTCTGGACTTGCAGGAGCACGCCCTGCTGCACTTGCATCATCTAGAGCATCATCCGCATCATCTCTCCATTGGTGGGCTCCCGCTCAGGCTCCTCGTCATGAGGGGGCTTACCACTACCACCACCTCGGGTGAATCGCCTTCCTGCCATCTAATGACACAGAAAACGAAGCAGATTAGACTCATAGCTTATGACTCGGATGTCGAACTTAGTTTATTGGACATTCTAATATTATTATCATCATTCTGATAATCGCAGTTACAGAAGAGGACCTGCATGGGCCACCAACAAAACCTGTCACGCCCTGCTTCCCAAAAATGGAGGCGAGACGTGAAAAGGTCCGCACGAGAGTGGAGCTGTGAAGCCCCAAACCCGATAAGCGTCAATAAAACATAAGCAGGTCTCTGTAACCACAAACGGAACAACAATAATAACACAAGGAGAGACAGAAATAAAATCTCAAATCTCATAAATTGTCCAACATGAAAATTAAGTTCAACATCCAGAAAAGCCACCAGGCTAAAAGAAAGAGTCTAAAGGCCCAGGACAAGGCCAATAAGGACAAACATAACAGAGTACAGGTGCTACGCACCGACAACAAAATATCAGTCTAAAACAAAAGAGGAAAGCTCAACGAAGACACTAGGACTGGTCCCCAGTGTCCACGTACTCCTCGCCAAACACAGGCTCAGGCTCGGTGTCAGCAAACACCTCGTCCTCAATAATGTACTCAGGCTCAGGATCTAACATGTGTCACCCAAAAGAGTAAAGGGGCACATGTCAGCAAGTCTAAAAGACTTGGGCAAGAAAACTGAAAGTAAGGTAAACTAACAACCTAACAGTTATAGTATGCATGACATGGCAGTTATGGTATGAGTGCACAAGTAAGACATGGGGGAATAATAAGTGCAAGAGAACAATTTATCAAGGCATGACGGGAGTAGCCTAGCCACTAACAATCTCAATCTTTTCACTAGTCACGTTTCACGTTGTTTGTAGATGTTTACGCCTTACAGCTGAACTGTTGGACATTCACACTGATTTGCCGCTTACCACTACCCCAGAACCCAGAGTTTACGCCTTACCACTGAAGTTGCTGATCGGGCAGACTCCCAGTTGATTGGTCGCTTAACCCTTACCCCATCCCACATGTAAACGAGCCAGGGTCCATGTACATGAGCTCAGTAAATGAGCCAGGGTTGCCCTGCACAAGAGCTCGTTTCCTGGATCACAAACCAGAAGCGTATTTCATTTGGCATAGGGGTGCACCTAGCCTCAATCATTTCACAAGGTGTAGCGGAGCTACGCAATCACAGGAACACTTAAAGAATGCAATGACATGACAATTAATTTGCGTACCGTTAATGGAAATTAAACATGACATGGTAGTTGTGCAAAATGATAAATGTCGGATCTAGCTTCGTTGTCAAGCTAGTTCCTAAATTTGCGCCTAGGCGAGTATCATTTCGTCGCCTAGTCTCTTTTACGCCTACACCAAGCAAATGGCCTAAGACATGGCCCAAAACCCTAAGTGGCAAGTTTCACTTGCCTAGCACCGAGGATGACGATCAACAAGGCTGTCACACAAATGCTAACTACGGAGATGAGATCGCTGCCATAGCAAAACAACATTAGAACAATATCCAACCTAGTTTTATTAGGGTTTCACAAAAACACAACTGGGCTATGATGATATTAAGAGATCAAGTTATTACCGTATCGGAAGCGGAAGAACGATGCCGAGCAAGCACGGCAACAGAAGAAATGATCCGGGGAACCTAGGGTTCAGATCTGGAATGGATGGGGAAAATCTGGAGAAATGGGGTTTTGGGGATTTTTGGGGGTTGGAGATGGCCTAGGGCATGGTGGTAGACCAAAATGGAGAGGGAAACTCCAAGGGAGGAAGGAATAGCTTGGGGAAATGTTGGAGATTGATTTGGGGAAGAAGGAGGCTCTAGAGAAATGAAAGAAGAAAAGAAAACGTTTGAGGGGGTTTAAATAGGCACAGCCGGCGGCTGCCCAAAAATTAGGGTTTCTGGGGTCATTAGTCGGTCAAAGAAGAGTGGCTGACCGACTAGTTTAACAACTAGTCGGTCAGTCGATTAACTGTGACCGACTAACACCAAGCAGCGAAAGTAGGGAAAAATCTGGGTAATGAATTAGTCGGTCTGTGAAGGCCCGTCGACCGACTAGTTTGCAACCTAGTCGGTCGGTGAGTGTTCATGGACCGACTAACGATAAACAGTAACTTAGGTGAAATCTACTGACAGAAACTAGTCGGTCTGAGAGCAAGTTCTGACCGACTAGTTTCACATCTAGTCGGTCGGTGATCGTTCTTAGACCGACTAAAAATAAACAGTAACTCCTGTAAAATTTACAAAGCCCACTAGTCGGTTCGTGAAGGTTTGCCGACCGACTAAATCGTCATCTAGTCGGTCGGTTCCCCTTCTTGTACAGACTAACGTACACAGAAAGTTCCGAAATGGAGCGCGAAGCTCCGGGATCGATTCCTAAGACTCCTAGGCTTGATCAAACAATAAGATATGACCGATATGAAGCCCGTCACGAATGACTTACTCCAAAATCGACGATTCTAAGGAATAAGCTAGAAAATCACGACGAAACGATCGAAAACGAAAGCTACGGAGACGAAAACCACACATGAGGAGAAAATCCACCAAAGCATATATATATTATAATAATCCAGATACATGAAAACCAGTCGTTACACATATCATTTATTTACAAGTTTGCGACCGAAAATACTCATCGTGCACTCCCAAGACCAAATTTCCGAAAATGCAACTGGATGTGCACAGTAAGTAAAATGGCTCGAAGGACGAACACGGCATGCGTCGACGCCGCCCCCACCTGCGACTTCCCCGGCCCTACATCCCCCTCCTCTGACAAGACATAACTTTCTTTCATACTCTTGATGTTTCATCCATGAATGAGTTTGTCGTGATGTCAAGGAAAGTGACTATCTACAGGTCTCTAGTTTAGATCTTCACATTTTGTATTATCTACAATCTGTTTCGGGTCATTCACATTTTGTATACGGTCAAAAAAAAATTATTTGCAATGAAAAGAAGATTTTCTTCAAGTTATCCGGAACTTCACATGCTGCAGCCTCAGGGGACTGGGTTGGTTCCTACGCGCGTAGGACCATGTGATCGTCCAACACGATATGGACCGTTCGATCAAGCTTTTTTCCGTTCTTTGTGGGCCCCACCATCCACCACTTTTTCTCCGCAGTTAGAGGGGGAAAGGAGAAAAGGAGGTGGGTGGTGAGGCCCAGAAAGAACGAAAAAACGCTTGATCGAACGATCACATCGCATTGGACGATCACATGGTGATACACGCGTAGGAGCCAACCCGGTCCCCAGCATTGGAGGTTGCCGGTGATGCACTTGGATTGGGTCCAATGAGAACTGATGATGTAGCATCCCATCAAGTGCCCGTGGACCAGTGGCAACAAAACTCTCATCGGCCCATGGAACATTACAAGCCGTTACCGGTCTAGTCCAACAATAAAGGATGGTTATTAAAATACCTCTTCAATCAAAGTTTATATAACACTCACATCTGGGAGGAGCTGATCTCTTTCTTTTTTTTTTTTTTTTCATTCTCTCTCTTCATATTATATATTTTTTTCAAGATTGTTTGAATCACAAGGGACATCTAAGAATATGTGTTTTAACAATCTTCAATTCAAACATACTTTTTTTTATTTGAAATAGGCGATATGAGATAAGTAAAACCAAGATATATCACAGATGCGCCCGTGGCCTAATGGATAAGGCGTCTGACTTCTAATCAGGCGATTGTGGGTTCGAGTCCCACCGGGCGTGTTCAGCGTAACGCTATTATCGGCAACGGAAACATTTTTGTTTTATCCATATCTCATTTTTTTTGTGATGGAAAAAATGGGGTTTTAAAAGATATTAAACCCTTAAATCTTCAATATCCAGGAAATAACCCCTCAGATCTTTATTTTTCTATTTTTGCCCCCATTTCTCCGCATGCATAAATACCGATTGATACGGGAAAATAGCCGCCTAAAAATAGTACGCCGTGCGACTCATCATTTGATTGCACCCTTTCTCGGATGTTTTGTGTTTTTGTACATTGTTTCCACAAACGACGCCGATGGTATGACCATGTGCAAGTGGCCAAATAATTTTTGTCCATCGTTAGGTGCGTAAGTGCGTCTGTATCACTTCCTTCTACCTGCCCAATGCATTAGTGGTCCTAAATGGCCTCCTTCCACTAATCACGTGTGTAAGTAGAGGTGATAAATAGCCTCCTTCAACCAATCATGTGTGCAAGTGATCTTGAATGGCTTCCTTCCATCTACCATTGATTGTCAGGCTAATTTCTACGCACTATAACTGCCAAGAGCATTTGCAAGTTGAACTATTGGTATTTACATTCCGACGTGCTCCTCATCATTTGCTTGCACCCTTTTGCGGATGTTTTGTGTTTTTGTACATTGTTTCCAGAAATGACGTCGATGGTATGACCATGTGCTAGTGGACCCAAATAATTTTTGTCCACCGTTACGTGCATAAGTGCTTCTGTATCACTTCCTTCTACCTGCCCCATGCATAAGTGGTCCTAAATGGCCTCCTTCCACCAGTCACGTGTGTAAGGAGAGGTCATAAATAGCCTCCTTCAACCAATCATGTGTGCAAGTGATCCTGAATGGCTTCCTTCCATCTACCATTGATTGTCAAGCTAATTTCTACGCACTATAACGGCCAAGAGCATTTGCAAGTAGAACTATTGGTATTTACATTTTGTTTTTTTCAAAGATATTTACTCTTAAATCTTCAATATTTACGAATTAACCTCTCAAATCATTATTTTCTATCCTTTTTCCCATTTCTTTGCATACATAAAAACAGATTGATAAGAATAAAATAGCCGCCTAAAAAATGTCTGACGTGCTCCTCATCATTTGCTTGCACCCTTTCTCGGATGTTTTGTTTTTGTGTACATTGTTTTCACAAATGACACTGATGGTATAACCATGTGCTAGTGGACCCAAATAATTTTTGTCCACCGTTACAGGCGTAAGTGCTTCTGTATCACTTCCTTCTACCTGCCCCATGCATAAGTGATCATAAATGGCCTCCTTCCACCAGTCACGTGTGTAAGGAGAGGTCATAAATAGCCTCCTTCAACCAATCATGTGTGCAAGTGATCCTGAATGGCTTCCTTCTGTCTACCATGGATTGTCAAACTAGTTTCTACGCACTATAATGGCCAAGAGCATTGGCAAGTTGAACTTGTCACGCCCCGCTTCCCATAACGACAGAGATGAAACGTGACTAAGGCCCACTTAGGCCGGAGCTGTGAAACTCGGACCCAATAAGCGTCTGTAGGGGTACAATTTTAAAATTTTCAGGTTCTTGCATTTATAAAATCCGGAACAACAAAAGTACAGAAGGAAAAGGATGCATTCATTTTATAATAGAGATAATAGAGATAATATCCAGCATATGACAAATCTAATAAGGGAGGTCTAAGCATGGCAACAAACTGCAGAAAAAGGAAACTAATAGTGCGAAGCACCCAACCTAGGCAAAGAGTAAAATGGTGCTACTCACCCAGACTAAAAAGTAGTATCCTCTGGAAGTCCGCAACGGTGGGAACGTCTTTGTCGGGTCCTCGTCAGGTACGTCCTCCGGGTCGACGTCCTCGGGCTCCACGTACTCCGGTAAGTCTGCCTCGTCCACGAACTCCAGCTCGACACCTGACGTACAACACCCAAGAGAAAAGGGACTGTACGTCAGGTAAATTCTACACAGAAATGTTAGACTCTACTGCAAGTGTATTTTAATATAAAGCAACGGTTTACTGGTTGATTAACATGCTGGGGTTATACATGGCGGTTATAGAAAGTAAACGGAGCTGGGAAAGTAAACACGTCAAGCAGTAGCCGTAGCGTATGCTACCAACTATGTGACTAACTTAAACGGGTCAAGACAAGACGAGACAAGACGAGACGAGACAAGACACGACACGACAAGACACGTGTGACTCGAAGGGTTCACGCCTTACGGTTCGAGGGGGATCAGACCCTCTCCCCGTGCGCACGCTCAACCCTACCCCAACCCAAGTGCTCAAGACAAGACGATACATGGATCACTCTCGCTAGGAGAGCATCCGAAACGCCCATAGACTTTTTGTATAACAGGGATCACTCTCTCGTGGAAAGCATCCGAAATGCCTGGAGGCTTTTTGTGTAACAGGGATCACTCTCGCTTGGAGAGCATCCGAAACGCCCGGAGGCTTTTTGTGTAACAGGGATCACTCTCTCGTGGAGAGCTTCCGAAACGCCCAGAGGCTTTTTGTGTAACATGGATCACTCTCACGTGGAGAGCATCCGAAACGCCCGGAGGCTTTTTGTGTAACAGGACACGACACGACACGCAAGGAATTGTTATTCTAGGGGGTTCACACGCACACACACACAGGAAAACCTTAAGGTGTCAATTGTTGTTGTTGTTGCGCTTAGACTTCGTCGTCAAGTCTAAGCTGTCAAGGGGGTCACGGACGCTATCATTTCATGTCCGGTTCTTTTTGTTCACATTTTAACAGTTCTAAGAGTCTATGGCCTAAACACGGCCGAACGTACAAGTGGGTACACTTGCCTGCGGTGGCGAGTGTGTCGTCCGTTCGGAGCGTCCCGTCCAAGCGTCGCGTCTGCGGTAGTCCGTCTGAAACAGGGTCACGGCGATGGTGTCAGGTCGCGTTTTTCAGCAATCCTATTAGGGTTTGTTTCTAAAATTGGCGGGGCTACCCGAACAGTCAAAAACTCACGTTTTGATATTTTGTTCAGTCTAGATCGACGTCTATCCTATGTGCACAGAAAATTTGTCTGTTCGTCGATCTTTCCGGTGGGCAACGTTTTACAGCTGCGGGAATAAATTTTAGTTCATGTTGACCAATTATAGATTAGGTTTTGATTGAACTACGGTGCGGGTTTGCTACAAGTTAGGGGGGACCAACCTCTCCGGTGTTTGACGTAGAATGGACGTAGAGTCTGAACGGTGGAAACTCCTTGTCGTCTACGACGTCTCGGCTACGGTTGACGTAGTAAGATCAGTTCGAACAGCGAACGAAGAGTGTGGGCAGCGAGCAAGATCAGTTCGACGGTGAAACAGCGAGCAACGGAAAGTTCGACGTCGTAACGGCAAGTCAAGGACAGAACGTGCTCGGGAAGCGATGCACGGGCTATAGGGGCCTTCGGGGTGCCGGTCGGCGGTGGCAGCAAGGGCAGTGTCGCAGTGGGGGTCTTCGCCTGCGACTGGTCGGCGCTTGGTCCGACGCAGCTCGACGAGTTGGCCCTAGAGATCCTCCCTCTCCCGCCAGAAATTCTCTTCCGCTTCCTGGCTCACATCATGGACATCCACAAGCTTTCGATTGAGATCATGTACTTGAGACTCGAGTTCGTCGGCGCGACGGCGTTGCTGCCGGGCTTCCATGCGGGCACCCTGAAGGGCTACGTCAGCCTCCCCAGCCCGGGCGCGTTCCTGACTTAGGGAATCCTCGAGGCTTCTCAACTGTGTCGCCCGACGTTGCGCCTCAACAGCCATCGTGGTGGCCTGCAAATGAAAGAGATGGGGGTTATACCGAGGAAGATCGAATGGCAAAGCAACTGTTCGAAAACAGCAGGAATTCGAACCTGTCGGAGATGATCGACTAGGGAATCCGACAATATGTCCACGGGGGACAACTCCAAGAAGGAACGGTCCCCCGGAGGGACGGTGTCCGCCGCCGACCGACTCGCCAAGGCCATTTTAAGGGGCACCGAGTCCCTGGGAGGATCAGCGGGGCCCGCGGAGGCGCTCGGCAGGATGCAGACGGCCCCCAAAACCGAAGGGGTAGCCGAGGGGGTGATGACGGCGTAGGAGGTGGGGTCGGCCGAGACGGTCGGCACTACTGCCTTGGTGGGATCCGTCGGCGCGACGGTGGGAGCCGGAGAAACGGCACGCCCACCATTCTTCCGCGACTTCTTCCCGTTGGGGCCAACGGTAACTAGGGGAGAGCGCTTGCGACTCCCGCCCGCGGACGGCCGAGGAGCCGATCCGGAACCCTCAACAAGGAGGGGGTCGCCCCCGGTGACTTCCCTTCTGGGGGCACCCGGTGCGACCCGTGGGGGAGACCTGGCCTCAATCCTTCCCGAAGGAGGCTCGGACTGACGCAACTCTTCATCTACAGAGCGGTGAGGCGCCCGTCCGGAAGAGCTCCCACGGCCCCGGCGAGATCCCAGCCGAATAAGCTCATCAATGTCATGGGTGAATTCACGGCCAGCCATCCCTGCGAGAGGAAGCGAAATTAGGGTGAGCCAGAGGTTAAACGGAAGGAAGGGAGATAACTAACCGGGGACCACAGAGGGCACTTAAGAAGTAGGTCGTCCAGTAAATGCCAGACCGAGAAGGCACACTCGACCCGCACGGGCTCGGAGGTGCAGCCAAGATCCGAGGCCGACCGTCTGGATCCGGTAAAAGTGAAAGAGGAGGGGAGAGACGGCTCCAGGCCGTGAGTGATACAAAGCGTAATGAACCCGGTTAACACCGCGACAGAGGATGGCGTTAGTTGGCACAGGGCGACTTTCAAGGAGTCAGTGAATTGAATGATAAAGGGGTGGAGGGGGAAGCAGAGCCCCAGATGGAACATCTCGACGTAGATGCCGACCTCGTTACTCCGCGGGAAACAGATCCGCTCGTCTCGAAAGGGAATCCGGACGTCATAGGGATAACATAGGTACCTCTCTCGTATCTCCCTAGTGACTAAGAAAAGGGCCATGGATGACGACCGGAGGATCGATGGAGGGATGTGTTGAGTATTGGACTCCCCGGATTTGGTTTTGGATGATGAGCAAACATAAATATATCATGAACTAACATTTTGTGAGTGCAGTTATGGAGATCGTCGCCAAATTCATGAGAACACTCAAAGCGACATCTTAAGACTTCTCAAAGCTTGTATTCAATGCCTAAAGCTTCGTTGAAGCTTTTGGACCTTTTTGGAAGTCATGAAGATTTGATCGAAGCTTTCGAAGACCGTTCCTTAGGTTTTATTCATAGTCTTTTAGCTTCGATTTATAGAATGTTAAGACTTGAGTAATTCTTACATGTCTATCTTCATATCGCTCATATCTTAGAGCTAGGATTATCTTAGAAGCCATTAGAAACTTTCCCAAAGCCTATCACTTCTTCCCTCGACTTCTAGTGCATCTTAGTTGGTTCTAGTAGAGTCACCAACCGACTAGATGACGATCTAGTCGGTCGGCAACTCTTCATGAACCGACTAGATGTCCTAACTCATTTCAGCTCAGCCATGTCGATCAATTAGTCGGTCAAAGAAGGTTCACCGACCGACTAGATGACGATCTAGTCGGTTAGGAATCCTTCTCAGACCGACTAGTTGAGCTTGCCTCTGTACAGCCTGAGTTACTGTTTATAGTTAGTCGGTCCAAGAACATTCATCGACCGACTAGTTGTGAAACTAGTCGGTCAGTATTTGTTCTTAGACCGACTAGTGTAACTTGTATTCAGCTTCGTGCATTTCACTCTTAGTCGGTCAAAGAACACTCACCAACCGACTAGTTGGCAAACTAGTCGGTTGGCAAGTCTTCTTAGACCGACTAGTTCAGGTTGCCTGGAAATCACTCTTTTGGCTGTCGAGCTGTTAGTCGGTCCATGTTGAATCACCGACCGACTAGTTGATGAACTAGTCAGTCAGTGATCCTTCTTAGACCGACTAGTCTGCTTCAGATTAGAGCCGTTGGAGATTTGAAAGTGACGTTTCTCTCTCTCTTTTCCCTTGATCCTTTAAATACCTGGAGGGGTTATTTCATAGGATCCAAGGCTGCTATTTCCAGAGTTCTATTGATTCAAAGAGAAGCTTTCAACTCTCATCTTCAAGCTCTCCCATTCTCAAGAATCTCTCCCTCACTCTTATTCTTCAAGAGAGATTCATTGGTTGTGAGCCTTCCAAGCCAAGGGCTTGATTCTAGGTCATCCATCTCATCCCTAGGCTTCCATTGCTGGTCATCTTCTTGAAGCTAGGGTTTGGTGACTCTTCCTCCATCAAAATCCTCTTTGCCCTAATTTGGTAAGAAATCTCAAGGCATAGGTATTTTGTTGGTAAGCATTTCATTTCAGTTATATTTGAATTGTATACTCTCGGTTGTGAGAGGTTTTGCGTGATCCCGGGTTGTGGGAGTCACGGTCATCGATTGTAGGTCGATTGCGCTTGTGAGGTTTTCGCAAGTGTTCATATTGGAAATCTTGAGTTAGGGTTTCTAACTCAAGTATCCGAAGGGGATCCGGGTGGTTGGGACGTAGGATCACCTAGAACAAGTCGGGGAGACTTGGGTGGATCCGAACCCATTAAACCATTGTGTTTACGTTTGCATTATTTCTTGATTGTAGTTATTCCGCATCGTTGTTTGTTAATTGCACGATAATTAGGAATAACACTCCTTATTATTTAAAAGTACTATTCACCCCCCCCCCCCTCTAGTACATGTGCAGTGGCTTCCTAGGGCACTACAATTGGTATCAGAGCCAAGGTTCAAAGCTACACATAGCCAAGTTCAAAGCTACACATAGCCAAAGTTCAGAGCTATGACGAACAACGACTACAACGTCTTCAAGAACCGCGATGGAGCTTCTTCAGTTATGGAAGGACTATCCTCAGTCAAGCCTCCACACTTCAACGGTACCAACTATGGGTACTGGAAATGCCGGATGCAAATTTTCCTCCGTAGCGCTTCACTATGGAGAGCCACCATGACGGAGTATGTCGAGCCTTCCAAAGAAGATTTCGCGAAGTGGACTCCCGCGGAGGTCACCGCGGAAGTAGCCAATGCCAAGGCAATGAATGCCTTGAATTATGTGTTGGAGCCCGAGGACTTCAACAAGATATGCACATGTAAGAGTGCATATCAAATATGGAACCAACTCCTCATATTGCACGAAGGATCGAGTACGGTAAAAGATTCTAAACTCGTCGTTGCTAATAAAGAATTTGAGTTGTTTCATATGGAGCAGGACGAAACCATGAAGGAATATTACGCTCGCTTCGTGGATATATCAAACGACTTGGAAGCTCTTGGGAAGGTCTATACCTAAAAGGAGAAAGTCGCGAAGATTATCGACGGTCTTCCATCATATTGGGAAAAGCGTACCTTCGCCATCGAGGAAGGTAACGACATGAATAAATATACCGTCATACAACTAATGGGTACCTTGTTGTCTTACGAGGTACGCAAGGATAGTAAGATCCGAATGAAGGAAAAGATGAAAGCGTACTTGAAGCAAGATGAGCCAAAGAAAAAGGCGATTGCCTTCAAGGCCGCTCCATCTACCGATGATGAAGAATCGGAAGACAAATTGGAAATGGAATCCATTGCCCGTATGGCAAGGAAGTTCGATCGATTCCTCCGAGAAGGTATATCTTTGAATAAATCTAAAGTTAGTTCGACTAATACTTCTACTCCCGTGTGTTATAAATGCAACAAACCAGGACACATCAAACCGGATTGTCCTCTCTACAAACACAAGGAGAAGGGGAAAGCATCGAAGTACGACAAGTCGAGAAAGTACAAGAAAGGACTTGTTGGCACATTCACTGACTCCGAGGAGGATTCCTCAAGTGGAGAGTCGGATGTTGGACATGTGGAGAAAGCAAAACTTTGCTTCATGGCTAATGAGGCAAAAGATCGAAAGTCCTCATTTGATGAAAGCGAGGATGAAAGCGAGGATGGTAGCGAGGATGAAAGCGGAGAACCTACTATTGATGAAATGAGGTTAGCAAACCAAGAAATTTGGTCTAAATTTACTAAATTAGTAGATAGATATAATAAGACCAAAGATGAACTTGTTAGCCTCCAAACCTCTCCTAGGTCTACCATCACCAACAATGACACCATTGTTGAGACACTCGCCAATGAGAAAGCAAGTTTGCTTACTCATAATGGCTTGTTGAGAAATGAGGTGAAGTCCCTCAAATCTCAACTTGAGCATGTTCTTGTTGAGGATTCGGATGAACATGTGATAGCGGATTTGACGTCTCAAAACTCAACTTTGAGTATTAAGAATAAGAATCTCAAATCACGTGTCTATGCACTCACATCGCAAGTATCCACTTTGGATGCTTCTTTGCATTCTCTCAAAGAGAAGTATGAGTGCACGTTAGGCCGTATCAATGATTTCAATAAAGGTAAGGGCCATTTGGATAATATCCTAAATGACTTACTTCTGGCCAAACACCACATTGGCTTGGGGTATAAGATGGGAGACTCATCCAAATCGCCTACCACCTTTGTTAGGCCGACATCCGATGCCTCGACGAGTGGGAGCAAACACCCCATTGGTAGTTCTCCTACCAATAGTGCTTCCACTTCGTACACACCCCCGATTGGAAAGAAACCCACTTTGGGTAGACCTCCAAAGAGGGGTCATGCATTTTTGTACTCACATGCTATGCCACGTAGGAACACACATCCTACTCAACCGGTGCATGCTTATAATGATTTTTATGCTCCGCACCCACGAGCACGTGCAAACACTCATATGAGACACCCACATGCACGTAATCATGCTCATGCACATCCTAATGCTTTTGTTCACACATCTAATCCACATGTGAATGCCTTCTCTCATAATCATCCTCATGCATACACACCTCATGCTTATCCATGTATGTATGCTACACCACATCATGGATCTCATGCTCATCATAATGCTATTGCTAGATCTCATGCTCCTAGGCCACATGCACCACATAGAAATCAACCTTTTGTGCATGCAACCACTAGGAAGAGGATTCCCAAAATTTACACTATTTGGGGTCCCAAGAACACTAGCAATCATGATATGAATGTTTATGTGCACTCCTATATTAATGATGTTATTTTGAATGATGATTATGTTGAAAAGTCAAGTTCCTCTTGGACTTGGTTTCCGAAGGGTTAGTTTCTTTAACTCTTCAATGCTTGGTACCATGAGTTTATGATCATGTTATGGGTACCAAGGCATTTGATTATAAAATTGATTTTGATTACATTAACTCATGGGTTACAATTATTTTAATTTCATATTTCAAATTTGTTGTCTAACCCATTGGATCCAAAAGGGGTTTTGGATACCAAAATGAAGTTTTCTAGGTTCAATCCACCGTGGGATACCAACCCTACCAACTCCTCGATTTGCGAAGACTTTCATTCAAACGGAGTTGATGGTGCTTAGGTAATGCACCAATGTAGGGGGAGCTTAATGTTGCAAGTATGATATTACATTTGGTATCCATGAGGGTTGAATGCATGCTTGGTTAAAATCTATTTCTTTACATTGGTATCATTTTGTTTCTCCTAGCATGATAGAATTGTGAATGCCATAAATACTTTGAAATTCATATCTATTTTTGGCATGACATGTTTTAAAAGTTATAATGATGATTTTCGTATTACTTTTATCACATTGTCACTTCTCATCGCACACTTCACTAAGTTTTGATGTGCTTTTACTTTATGTTCATTTTCGATCAATATTGTGTCATTTGATATTCTATGATGTGCACCACTCTTCTGATGGATCATTCCTTTGTGCACATTTTATGTATGTCTCTGATATTAATTTCGTCGCTCGATGATTTATTTTGATTCAATAGCTTTAGTTGTATGAAAACATAGAATTGTTTTCCATGCACTAAAATAGCTATAAATGTTGATATTGGAGAGTAAATTCATTTCATCAATAAGTGAACTTACATTTGATATTTTGATGATTTAAGTTTTCGATTTTCGACTATGGTCTCATTGACACGCTTTAATTTTATTCGAAGTTTATTTTGGTGTCATATGAAACGTGGTCGTATTCTTAGACTCCCATGCTTAATGAATTATTTGGCCATGATTTATTGTCATTGGCTTCCTCCCGCTCTTTTTGGAGTATGCCAAAGGGGGAGAGATATAATAATGGCATGTGCTAAATGATAATTTACCATGAATCTAATTTGATATGTTAGATTCAGGGGGAGTTAAGATATAAAAATTCAAATATTGGATTTGAAATTTTACTTTCCTTGTCTGTTTGATGTATGTGCTTATTATTTCATATGGAACTAATGTGTCATCAATGCAGGGGGAGTAAGTGTATTCCATTTAGTTCATTATTTTTTATTATTATTTATGTTGGTTTGTCATCACCAAAAAGGGGGAGAATGTTGAGTATTGGACTCCCCGGATTTGGTTTTGGATGATGAGCAAACATAAATATATCATGAACTAACATTTTGTGAGTGCAGTTATGGAGATCGTCGCCAAATTCACGAGAACACTCAAAGCGACATCTTAAGACTTCTCAAAGCTCGTATTCAATGCCTAAAGCTTCGTTGAAGCTTTTGGACCTTTTTAGAAGTCATGAAGATTTGATCGAAGCTTTCGAAGACCATTCCTTAAGGTTTTATTCATAGTCTTTTAGCTTCGATTTATAGAATGTTAAGCCTTGAGTAATTCTTACATGTCTATCTTCATATCGCTCATATCTTAGAGCTAGGATTATCTTAGAAGCCATTAGAAACTTTTCCGAAGCCTATCACTTCTTCCCTCGGCTTCTAGTGCATCTTAGTTGGTTCTAAGAGAGTCACCAACCGACTAGATGACGATCTAGTCGGTCGGCAACTCTTCATGAACCGACTAGATGTCCTAACTCATTTCAGCTCAGCCATGTCGATCAATTAGTCGGTCAAAGAAGGTTCACCGACCGACTAGATGACGATCTAGTCGGTTAGGAATCCTTCTCAGACCGACTAGTTGAGCTTGCCTCTGTACAGCCTGAGTTACTGTTTACAGTTAGTCGGTCCAAAAACATTCATCGACCGACTAGTTGTGAAACTAGTCGGTCAGCATTTGTTCTTAGACCGACTAGTGTAACTTGTATTCAGCTTCGTGCATTTCACTCTTAGTCGGTCAAAGAACACTCACCAACCGACTAGTTGGCAAACTAGTCGGTTGGCAAGTCTTCTTAGACCGACTAGTTCAGGTTGCCTGGAAATCACTCTTTTGGCTGTCGAGCTGTTAGTCGGTCCATGTTGAATCACCGACCGACTAGTTGATGAACTAGTCAGTCAGTGATCCTTCTTAGACCGACTAGTCTGCTTCAGATTAGAGCCGTTGGAGATTTGAAAGTGACGTTTCTCTCTCTCTTTTCCCTTGATCCTTTAAATACCTGGAGGGGTTATTTCATAGGATCCAAGGCTGCTATTTCCAGAGTTCTATTGATTCAAAGAGAAGCTTTCAACTCTCATCTTCAAGCTCTCCCATTCTCAAGAATCTCTCCCTCACTCTTATTCTTCAAGAGAGATTCATTGGTTGTGAGCCTTCCAAGCCAAGGGCTTGATTCTAGGTCATCCATCTCATCCCTAGGCTTCCATTGCTGGTCATCTTCTTGAAGCTAGGGTTTGGTGACTCTTCCTCCATCAAAATCCTCTTTGCCCTAATTTGGTAAGAAATCTCAAGGCATAGGTATTTTGTTGGTAAGCATTTCATTTCAGTTATATTTGAATTGTATACTCTCGGTTGTGAGAGGTTTTGCGTGATCCCGGGTTGTGGGAGTCACGGTCATCGATTGTAGGTCGATTGCGCTTGTGAGGTTTTCGCAAGTGTTCATATTGGAAATCTTGAGTTAGGGTTTCTAACTCAAGTATCCAGAGGGGATCCGGGTGGTTGGGACGTAGGATCACCGGGAACAAGTCGGGGAGACTTGGGTGGATCCGAACCCATTAAACCATTGTGTTTGCGTTTGCATTATTTCTTGATTGTAGTTATTCCGCATCGTTGTTTGTTAATTGCACGATAATTAGGAATAACACTCCTTATTATTTAAAAGTACTATTCACCCCCCCTCTAGTACATGCGCAGTGGCTTCCTAGGGCACTACAGGATGCCTAATCGCTCGGAAGACGAGGCCACATCGTCCCCGGCGGGATGCGGAAAAAGCTTTCATTTCCCTTTATCCTGGACCCCCAGGGACGGCGAGGGAACTTTGAGCCCCGAGGGATGGGCACGATCGGGAATAGGCGATGGTCTGCCAGGACGTGTATCACCTATTCTAAGCATGGCCATAGCCCGAGTTAAAGGGTGGAAGAGTTACCTTGACCGAAGCTGGAAAGAAGACAAGGGTTGGGAAGAAGAAGCTGGCAGAACGGAGATCAGGAAGGAATGAGCGCGAAAGAATTGAAGCCCGAGGGATTGGGACGTATATATAGAGGGCGAAGGAGAGATCTGAACCGTCAGGGGAGAGCACGTGGCGACATCAAAACGGCAGCGATGCTTCGAAAACTGCACCAGCAGAAGTTCAAACGGAGCGGTAATAATTACATCCATTTAATAGCAGAGCCTCGACTGACGCACCCGTCGGATCATGAAAGATTCACATCACTCGAACCGAACCGACGGAAGCCGAACGGTCCGGGCGATGGGGGCAATTGTTACGACTAATATCAACGAGCCCGAATTACAATGGCCCACGGCCCGACCTCAAAGGAGAAGCCCACTAGAGAAGACAGGCCCGCTCGAAGGGAGCCCACGGACGGGGCTGAAGGCCCAGCCAATTCGCCCTCGGGGGCACCCGACTAGCCCCCATTCGGCCGGATTAACCGCCCCCCTGAATCCGCGATCCCATGATGGCCATTAACGGACCCGTTAATGGGCCACCCCTCCACTACGCACGAGGGGGAGGAGGCGGAGGTGGATCGGGAGGACGTGAGAGGAGGCAGGACGTGGGACAATCATGGAAGACCCTATAAGGGGAAGGCCAGGACGACGGAGAGGGGGATCGAAACTCAGGTAATCAACAGAGAGGTACTCCATCAACGACCTAGGCTTTCGCCACTCCATATTCCACCCTCCCCCTTTATTCGCGACGCCTGGGTTGACGTTCCGGCTTCCTTGCAAGCCGGATCTCCCCCGCCGAGTACCCTTTCAGACCCTGATCTGACTTAGGCATCGGAGGGGATTTGGCCGGAACCTAGGTCCGGCCTCCCTGACGAGTTTCCTCATCTGTCCAGGAAGAAGACATCCGAGGCGCCGAGGCTACCCCTCGACGCGGATCCGACCGAGGCCGAGCGCGATTCAGCCGAAGCCGAGCGCGATTCACCGAGCCGAGGCTACACCTCAGCTCTGCAGCGCCGAGAACAAGCAGGCTCGGTGAACCCAAGGGACCCCCAAGTCGGCCCCTTAACCACGTTGACCATACAGCCCACGGTCAACGAGCTGTGGTGAGAAAACACCCGTAAACACTACCGCTTGCAAAGTTCTTCAAGTCATCTGCTATCATGCCATCATCTATACCTTTATGTATTTGTAGCATCCCACCTTTATGGGTACTTGGCACTTTCTTAACCATATCCGCATTTTCTTTATCCAAATTACTTGAATCTGGAACATGATTGAAATTTTACAAAGAACTTGCATTTTGATTCAATAAGTTCCTCATTAATCTTCTCCTATTCTTCTTAGGCCTTCCCAGTAGTGTATACCATGAAAGTGGTTATAGGATCTCAAATGGTTCAATGTGCTAAAATCTCCAATCTAGAATAGGATAAATCACCCTTTCATATGAATTCAAGATGATGCTTTTACGATACACCTTATGAACAAAAGTGTAAAGCATCTAGTCTTTGCTCTTCTCGTTAATTTAGATATGCTTGCATGGAATCTCATTAAGCTGCCACAGTCTACAAGTATGAGCATCTAAATTCACAACACATTTTTCATTGCTTAAGCTTATCTCCTACTAACTTCTTCTTGCATAAATAGATTTTCCCATTTTAACTGTCTTCCTTAATTGTTTTATCTTCTTAGTGATTCTATGACAGACTATGTGAATGAAATTATTCACAACCTCTCTATTTTCTTGCAATCTTTTCATTATTTTTCTCCGTATCATATCCTTATACCCTATCATCGGTTTTTCCTTGGCCGCCAAATGTTCACACTAATTATTGGTTAATGCATCAAACTTTGGATTAGAGGACTCACATCTTGTCCATAATTAAATGTATATTGCTTATAAATAATGGTAAGCATTGACATCTTTATTAGCAACTTTCAACATGTTCAGATTATAATTAGCCTTAGTACTTGAAAAGCAATAACCTACTTAAGATTATCACATCCTTTCCCTTGTACTTCTCTTTAAAAAATTTATACAAATTCCTAACACAATGTTTATGATGGACGTGAGGTAATACATTATCAACTGTTTCGGTTAAATTGTGCACATTTAGGTGCAATATAGAAATACAGAAAAATTTACTAATGAAACAGGACTTAAAAGTTAAAATAAAAATCAATTTTCTATTACTCTCTTCTGCCCATCTGATATGAAGGTAACACCATGATCCTGCAATGGATGTTTTTCATCTAATAAGTGAGTAAAAACCATGTCTAGCTATCATTTGACTCATTTTTTAACTATAGCACAAGCAACAAGAAACATTTGCTCATGTCATCCTCTGTCATAGCACTCAAAGAATGGATGATGTTTCATTTTTATATTATATCAATCTAAGCCTATAAAAGGTCTACAACCTTGATAGAATCCAAGAAACCCCTCTTTAACAGGTGAAAAAAAATCTTTTGAACTTTGTTGGTTCATCATCCTTGGTCTATCATAAGTTCTGATAATTATATGACTATTGTGATTCTTCTCTTGCAAAAATCTAGCTTAAGCTTTGACCATTTAAAGTTTCTCTTTCACCTTCCCCTCAATGATATCCAATTCCACTTTCTTGGTTCTTTGCAGTTGATGAAGTGTAAGATCAAAAATTCATATTATTGGATAAAATTGTCCCCAATATCTCTTTACATATCCTACGATTAATTCTAAGCTATTTCAAGTTCTTGATAGCAATACATGTTTATATGGCTATATGATTTGGATTTGGTGTTGTTGCGGGTCAAATCTGTCCAAAAATGAAATTTGTATATGGAACATCAAGGTTACAATAATTACAAGTGGTTGGGTCGTAGAAGAGGCTAATACACATTAGAGTGCGCTTGTAGGCGAAGATTCCAAGGTCGATGATTAGTCGCCGACCGCCCGGTAGGTGGGCCGAGCTTCCTACAGGAAGAATAGCTCGTCAAAAAGACTGGGTTGGCTATCAACCCATAGCCTCTCCGATGGTTAAGTCAGTAAATGAGTATTTTAGAAGTAAGTCGGACATGCTGGCCGATCTTAAAGTAAAACGGTTTTGCACGACGAGCTTAAGTGGAAGGAACAGATATATGGATGCTATCCGACCTTGTTGTATTGAATGTGAGTTTATGATTTCAACTAACCAACCCCCTCATTGGTGGCTAGAGGGGGGTTATTTATAGTGGCGAGAGTCGGTTGAGCATCGTCTAATCAACTGTCGCTTCTGCTTAGCTAGAGCATTAGTGGGGATGTGATTGGTCGGCGAGGGTGTCAGAGATATTATTGCACCGCCTCAACCTAGCATTAAATGGATGTCAGAGTGTGTCAGAGATATTTGTGTATTAATGGGGACACGACGGGCGACCATCAGTTCTTGTCTTTAACTTCTGGCATTAATTGGAGGCGTAGGTGGCCCTACGTCACCATGTCAAAGATATTTGTGCTTGCTAGGTCGCCCCCAGAGAGAGCCAATCTCGGCGTCCGAGCTTGTCATACCAAGCCTTTCTCTGGCTGTCCTTCTTGTTCGGTGGGTAGGCAAGCTTCTTCTATGCTAGGCTGGCGAGCCTCCCGCTCGACCAGCTGCCGAGCTCTTCTCTTGAATTTGTCGACGAGCTTCCTAGTGGTGGGACAAGCTTCTCATTTGGGCTTGTTCTCACTCCGGCTGGTCGGTGAGCTGTTCGCTTGGGCTTCAACTATTTGGGCCTTTATTTTCTGTGCCGACAATAAGGCCGTAACAGGTGTCACATGCTCATGTTTTATATCTCTAAAGATATTAATGATAAAGAATTATGATCTCTTATCATATGACCTATGAATTATCCAATTGTAACCATTGTACCGACCCCTATATATCACTATGTCATAAACATTTTGTAAATTCTTCAATGCAACATATAGCATTTTGCTTCATTACACACATGAATTTCCAAACATTTGCATAACCACCACCAATAGCCAACTTAGGTACTACAGTTGGATCACCTATTAGATACACTTCATCTACACATTTAGACATCCTATGTTCATCTAAACGTGAAGTAGTTCTCAGTTCATCTGAAGATGTTTACGGTGAATTAGCTTAATCAAGAGAATCAGAACCATCACTCTCTTCTATTTGTGTTATTTCTTCTTTAACCTAATGTGATTATGATCTAACTACAACATTTCCATATTGGTTTGATTTCACATGGAATTTTCACCATCTTTCCCTAAAGAGTGATGTTTTTCACGAGAAGAATCAAGCTTTTGCTCCCCTACTGCCTCATTAGTTCTATAAGTATTCTCAACTGCTACCTCAACCTTGTGTTTAACTTGTACCTTATACGTTAAGCTGTTAAGGACCACCATCACAGCCAATATCAACACCACCATCTAGACGAAAGATAAAGTCATTCTAATTTATCCTTAAAAAGGATTCACAAACAACTCATAATCATCATCTACTCTAGCCCCTTCACATTTCTCATTTATGCCCCCAAATTGTACCTTTCTCTTCCTATCGCGAGTAATTTTTCACCTCGTATCTTCCTTGTATGAATCTACTTAGGTGGCTTTCCATCATTGTGTCGTTGCTCATCTGCAGAAATATTATTTTCTCCTTCCATCTTATTTAATTTTTCTTCTCCATTAACTACCTATCTCATCTGCATGCTTTCTTATACCACTCTCCTCCTTATATGAAATATCTTCTTTATAGTGCCTATCCAACCCAACAAAATCAACATTCCTTTCAAATGTACAATCACCATGAACTAGTTTGCCAACGCGCGACTTAGGCTCAAATGTTGCTCCATTGTCTGACAATAAGGGAGGACACTCATTAAATGGAGTAGGTGTTGAGTATTGGACTTCTCCCTACTTGGTGTTAATGATGAGCAAACATAAATATTTTTGACTAATCCCCTATTTTACAGTTAATCCATGGCCTAAGCTTACTATGAAGATCAACTAGAAATGGATGACTCACAAATGTGATTGAAGGCAAATGATATGAATTGGATGATCGTAGATTGATGACTGAAGCTCCGTAAAGACTTCAAACTCATACGATGGAAAGAAGAGATTATTCGTCAATGTAATTTTTCTTTTATCTCTTCTAGTATGTAGCTTAGAAGTAGAACTATGATGGAGCACTCACACACATCTAATTTCGGTCATAGGACATCTCTAGACCTTTGTCCTTTGATCTCAATTCAATTCTCTTTTGTTTGTGCTAGGATTGTTTATAACAGCCGACTGCTTAACAGTTTATAGTCGCATGTCTCAAAAACAGTCGACTGTGTTTTTTTCTACAGTCGCCTGTTATGCACAGACTATTACAATGCAGTTTTTGGGTCCTCTCTGATTATCTCGCACAGGCTACTGTTGAACGTTTATCAGGTGCCTGTCTTAGCGACAGTCGACTGTGAATGTTTCATTAGTCGCCTGTCTATCCTTGCCCAAACTCTGTTTGATCCGATTTCTACGGCCAGTCGACTTATGCTGTATATACAGTTGACTATCTATTAGATCAGTCGACTGTCTATGCTGTAACAGTCGCCTGTCTGTAAGTCTATTCTTTGACTCAGCTCTCTGGAAATTTCTCCTGTCTGTGACAGTCGTCTGTTTAAGGATATACAGTCACCTATTCTGATTAACAGTCGACTGTGTTCCTTGCATCAGTCGTCTGTCCTGTATCTTGTGAGATTTCCAGTATTTCATCTAACTTACTCTTCTCTCGGCCAGTCGCCTGTCGAAGAATGTACAGTCGCATGTTGGTTTTACAGACGACTGTCTTGGCTTCATCAGTCGACTTTCCACGTGGTAAGTTACCGTTATGAATTCTCACCTACCCTTGCTGACTGTGCAACAGTCGAATGTGATTTGTTCAACAGTCGACTGTCGCAAGTTCAGATTATATCCGTTGAGATTTTTCTCACGGATTTCGATTGGGTTTTTGCCTAAACTGTTTTGTGGATTTGAGAAATCTATAAATAGAGCTTCTACTGTTTCATTGGAAGGTTACTCATTCATTGCAAAATCCTTTAAGCTTTCATTTCCAAAGATCAAAGCTTTCAAATCCAAAGCCCTAAGTATTTCCAAATCTTGTTCTCTTGCTCTCCAACCTAGAACCAAAGATTAATCCTCTAGGCATTTGGTGCAGTCAAGAGAAAGGGCTTTTCTCCTCTCTTCCAAGAGAGTTCTTCAACACACATCACACTTCTCCTTCAAGTTCTACTTCAAGGCATAGGTGATTGTAAGTGTTGCTTTCAGATTTCATAACTTCATTATTTGAATTGTGCTCTCGGATGTGAGAGTGGTTTTTGCTTGCTCCCTGGTTGTGAGAGTCAAGGACATCGATTGTATTCGATTGCACTTGTAGGGTTGCTACAAGTGGGGTTTTAAGGAAACCTCAAGGTAGGGTTCTAACTTGAGTATCCGGTGGTATCCGGGTGGTAGGGACGTAGGATTACCGGGAACAAGTCGGGAGTTGACTTGGGTAACCCGAACCCTTGAAACATAGCTGTGTTTGCGTGTGTTTCTCTTTGGATTATTTTTCTATTCCGCACTATTTGTTGGATTGCATTTTATTTGGCGTAAATTCCTTTTAAATTTGCATAAACACTATTCAACCCCCCTTCTAGTTTTTTCCCCATAGACAGGGTCCTTACAATTGGTATCAGAGCGCTAGGTTTTCTCTATGGCATCCAACAACAACAACGTTCCTCCGCCGCCTACGTACAACAATCACGACCATGATGGAGCGTCCACACTTTTCGAAGGTCAATCTACGGTACGTCCTCCACATTTCAATGGTACTAACTTTGGTTATTGGAAGTGTAGGATGGAGACATTCCTTAGGAGTGCTTCTCTTTGGAGAACTCTCCACAAGGAGTACGTCGAGCCCTCCGAAGATGATTTCGAGAAATGGACGACTTCTGAAAAGTCCGCCGAAGTCAACAACGCTAAAGCAATGGACGCTCTTTATTGTGCGTTGGACCCGAATGAGTTCAACAAGATATGCACATGTAAGAGTGCATATCAAATTTGGAACCATCTTATCGTTACCCACGAGGGAACGAATAAGGTAAAGCTTTCAAAGTTATATGTTGTCGTGTAAAACTTCGACTTGTTTCACTTGCAGGAAAATGAGATCATTGCGTCGATGTACGGACGCTTTACCGACATCACAAACGAATTGGAAGCCCTTGGCCAAATCTACACCGAACCTGAAAAGGTAAGGAAGATTATCATGGCGATGACCTCCAAATGGGAAAGACGAGCAATCGCCATTGAAGAGGTCAATGACTTGAAGAACTACACCGTGGTGAATCTCATCGGGACTCTTATGTCTTACGAAGTAAGACGGGATAACCGATTGAAGATTCAAGCCATGATGAATCCCTCGGAGCCCAAGAAGAAAGCTTTGGCGTTCAACGCCAATTCGTCATCCTCCGAAAGTGATGAATCCGAGAACGAGATGGATTTGGGTGAAATGGCCCAAATGGCAAAGAAGTTCCAACGCTTCTTCCGCAAAGGTAAATTTCCCTCTAACAAACGTTTTGAATCTACTAATGCTACTTCCTCTCTTTGTTATAAGTGTAATAAGCCATGGCACATCAAGAGGGATTGCCCAATGCTAAACAATAAAGAAAAGTGGAAGGCACCAAAGTACCACAAGTCCAATAAGAACAAGAAAGACAAGAAGAAAGGACTCGTCGGTACCTTTGATGACTCGAGTGATGACTCATCAAGCGATTCCGATGATGAGAAGGGTGAGAGCTCCCACATGTGCTTCATGGCACTTGAAGACCCACTCTCGGATGAGAGTGATTCCGATACGGATAACATCGAGGTAACAATGGATGAACTTCGCATAGCTAATGAAGAACTATTTGCTAAATACCAATCTTTAATGCTTTGATACTCTAGCTTAAAGAAATCAAATGTTAGCAAGTCATCCATTCCATGCATTATCAACAATGACACCATTGTTGATACTCTAACCCTTGAGAAAGCAAACTTAGCTTCTCAAAATGTCACATTGAGAAATGAGGTGAAATCCTTCAAATCTCAACTAGATCAAACACATCCCATGGATAATAGTGATCTAATTACCGCCACACACAATTGGGATTAGAGAATGATTCTCTTAAAACCCAAGTGCACGAGCTCAAAGCACGGGTGTCCACCTTGGATACCAACATTTCTTCTTTAAAGGAGAAATATGAGCTCATGTCCTCCCGTATTGTGAGATTCAATAAGGGACAAGGACAATTGGATGATTTGCTTGCAAATCAATTTCCGGCCACACATCGTGTTGGCCTTGGATTTGTTAAAGCGAATGCATCTAATGATCGCACCTCCTATAGTGGTGTCACTATAGATTTTGTGAGGCCTTCCTCCGGTGCATCCACAAGTGGTGTCAAAGACACTATAGGTAGCAATCCTACCAAGAATGTCACCACATCACTTTCTCTTCCTTTTGGCAAGAAACCCACTAAGGGTGGAAACCAAAAGCAAGGCCATGCTTATATGTACACTAATACTCATCCACGTAGGAAACATCCTACTTCACAAGTGGATAATCATGACACATTTTATGCTTCGCACCCACGGACACGTACACAACCACACATGAGAAATACTCATGTACGTGCTCCCACACACCCATATGCTCATACGCATCCTTCTTTCATGTATACTAATTCTCCACATTTCATACATGATCAATATGCTTCATATAATATGCATGTTCCCAAGAATACATATCATTCAAGAATGTACAATGCATATCCTCCACCTCATATCTATGCTAGAAATCATGTTCCTAAGAAGCATGCACCACATAGAAATCCAACTCATATGCATGCAACTAGGAATAGGACTCCCAAGATATACACTATTTGGGGTCCTAAGAACACTAGTCTAAATGTTAGGAATGCTTATGTTGATTCCTACTTTCATGATGTAATTAGAAATAGTAACTATGTTGGAAAGCAAAAGTCCACTTGGACTTGGCTTCCAAAGGGCTAATCCCCTTGGACCCAACAAACATTGGGTACCATAAGATTATGGTATATTATATAGGTACCCAAGAGAAAGAAGAAGAGCAATAAATGCCTTATTAGCTCTAAATGGAAAGGATGGATTCTTGATAGCGGTTGCTCCAAACACATGACGGGAGATCCATCATTGCTCTCCGAAGTGATTATCATCAAAGATGGTGCAACGGTCACTTTTGGAGGTAATCAAAAGGGAACCATCATTGGAGTAGGTATCGTTGGTAATCCTTCCAAACCCCTAATTACTAATGTTTATCTTGTTAGTGGTTTATGTCACAACCTCATTTCCATAAGTCAACTTTGTGACAGAGGTTACAAGGTTAACTTCGGAGAAGGATTGTGTACTATTGTTGATTGTGATTCAAATGTTTTATTTTCCGGTATTAGGCGTAAAAATATTTATTATTTAAGCTTGCCTAAAACCGTAGAACATTGCTTAGTTGCTAACATGTAACGCCCCGCTTCCCAAAAGACACCGGAAGCAAGGGCGTTACGCGGTCCGCTTGAACTGGAGCGGTGAAGCTCGAGTTCAATAAGCGTCTGTGATAAAAACACAGAAAAGGGTCCTTGCATTTGCGTATCAGAACAACCAGAAAACATTTCATTAAATTAAATGGGCACTTCCAGAATTGTTCGTACAGAAAATAAAACAACAGGGCCTCAGCATGGCCAAAGGAAACTACAACCAAAAACTAATCCTACTACAAGAAACTAAACTAAAACTCAAAGCAATGACGGAAAAGAGACTCTAGTCTTCTGCAGAAAACATCTCGACGTCTTCGACAACTCTGGCTCTCCAAGTCAGGTGGTACTCAAGCTCTGAATCTGACATACATCCACAAACATGAATGTATGTCAGCTAGGGGTCTGCAAGAAAGAGTTAGCATCCCAAGGCGAAGTATATAACAAGTATATGAAATTTAGAAGCCTCATTAAATTTAAAAGAAACGACTGCAGCAATTAACATTTAACAATTACAGAGCAGAAAGAAACAATGCTAGCATGCAGTTCTAGTCGATGACAAGTTTAAAGTTAGATTCTCAGAGTTTGTTAGCATTTCAATATTCACGATGACCAAGTTAGCGTTACAATGACCATGTCAAGAATTCACATCTAATCTAGGGTTCTCGCCTTTAGGTCGTGATGAGAAGGTCGTTCCTCTCACGGGGGCTTACCGTGATTGACACTAACCCACCGCATCAGGTGGTGCTCTTGAGGAAAGTTCCTTTCATATGCCCAGTGGCCGCTCAACCCTAACCCCACCCAAAAGTTTTGCCGGAACACGAGCCGGCCTAGTCGACTCACACGACATCACGAATCACGAGTTTGCCTTCGAGGCGCACGATCTCACGATGTCCATATTGTTAATCATGTCAAGACTCACTGAATTTTATAGTTATCATTATTAGAGTTTTACGGTGACAGTTCTGCAAAGCGGAAGCGGGTCGAACGACCGGTTCCGTAATTTCAAATAATGATGATTACGTCCTTTTTGTGCAACTTGCTACAGAAATGATTTCTTTCTCTAGTTGTTTAAATTGGGGATATAACGTATGATATACCGTTGGATCCCAATTTTCGTCCTAGTCATTATGGTGTCAGTTTTGTACGTCATTTCACGTCTAAATTTTGAGTTACACAGCAAAACATGAAGGCGGCGTAAACGTGCCGAAACTTCCAAAAATCATAACAAATCATATACTTGCCTGTTTTTGGCGTTCTTGGTGTCGTCGGAAATGTCTCAACGAGTACTATGCTACGGTGATGACGGTTCGCTTTTTTGAGGAGAAATACGGACATATCTGTTAATTGGATTAATAAACATTTAGGCTTAGGAATCGGTTAACGATACTGATATAAATCCGTAACTTATTCCATACAGGTTAAAAAGATGCGCCTATTGTTTATATCCATACAACTTAATAACAGAATAACAATTATCCTTATAACATAAATAGACCTGATGTTACAAACTTTGGTAGTATGCGTAAGTTATAGCGTATGACCTATTAATTTATATACCTATTATTTAAACACTTGTATGATTATAATTCATCATAGAACACTGTACATGTAATATGATACAGGTAGGCATCATCCTAGCACTGCACTCCTATGAAAAGGTACGGCTTACATTCAGGTACTGGAGATGAGGATACAAATTAATCTATTACATAAACCTATTATCAAGTAAATATTAACCTACAATGGTGTGCACAAAATCTGTCAAATAGAGGAGATATACAAACTCATCAAACACAATCATACTGCTAAATATTCCTAACAGCCAATAGCCTTGCTAATAATGCTAGATTAACTATCGTTCTAATACATATATGTACGTTGAAAGAATAACTAACCATGCATGTATGCCATACGTGAGTGCAGCAAGGGCGGCAGACTGGGCGACATGGGCCTGAGAGCTGGTCGGAGCGGCTGAAAGCTGCTCGGTGGGTTGAGGCGCGATGTGGAAGCGCTCGAGGGCAGAGGGTGGCCTACGGCTCCTGACGGACGTGGTGGCGGTCAAGAAGGAGATCGAAGGGAAGCCGAGGCAGCGACTTGCCTTGCATGAATGGGGAGTTCGACTGCGCCGCTGGGCGAGGGGACGCATTGCGAGGGCTGGGCCGCGGGGTGGACGAACAGAGACGAGGCAAGGGAGCTGAGCGCGGGGGGTGGAGGAGGAGAGGCAGCCGCTGGGTTGACGCTGTGTGGAGAGGCTGCGGAGTTGTGAGAGAGCGGATCGCTGGGCGGGTCGCGGAGGGGGTGGACGGAGGCGGCGGATCCCTGGCGCGGAGGAGGGAGGTGGAAGGAGCTGGGTTGCGGGTTCCATCGCGTGGAGGAAGAAGAGAAGTCTGGGGATGTGTTCGGCGGCTGCTAATTTTGTAGGTGAAAAGAAATAGGAAGTTAGGTTTTTATAATATATGGGAGTAGGGTTACAAGCTGCTCACGAATGAAGTTAGCCTAGTGTTTTAGGGTACTGTGCAATGTTGTTTTATAGCTCAGCACGTGAGCAAGTTGATGGCTTTTAGGTTTTTTTTATAATAGCCTAGGTTCTTATCATAATAAGAGTAGGGTATGCTGTAGATGATAGGGTGTAGGATAGAGAACTAGGGTTATAAAAATATTTAAGTTGTGTAAGGTAAAGCTCACGTGAACAGTTTCCTTTTCTTTTTGGTTAGATCTGTTGTAGGGTTACTAGCCTATAGTTTATATTGGTCATATGTTATTTAAAAAATAATTGGTGTGATTGAAACAGAGTGTGCGTGTGTTGATTTCGGCCAAGGAAAAATCAAAACGTGTGTGTGCTGTGAGTATTAGTTGTAGGGTTCGGCCTAGGGTCCGAAAATGACTAAAGTTATATTAGGAAATAGGATTTGAAATTCTATTTAATAGGATCAATAATCAATAAGTTTAATTAGGGAAATTAGGGGTATTCAATAGGTTTTAAAATGGGTCTAACAAGGAAAGCTTTTCAAACATTTACAAAAAGTTTAAAATCGAATTTGAATTTTGAATTGTGAGAATTTAAAACTAGTTTTTAAGAAGGGACATTAAAATAATTATTAGAGATGATAAAAAGATAAGTTTGAAAAAAAATAGAAGTGAATACGGGTACATGAACAAAACGTCTAATAACGGATACGGGAAAAATAATACACGAGGGAAATACCGGTAAAAGTAACGATAAAAACCGGTCGTTACATCCTACCCACCTTAAAGCCGATTCCGTCCTCGGAATCTTATCGGCTAAGACACGGGGAAAAACATAAGGGTAACGCTCGTATCTCCTCTTCTAAAGCATACACATCATAGCTAACTATCATGACATATCCAAATAGTATTATTAATACTAGTATCAACACCAATAGTATTACTACTGATAACATTAATCAACGTCCATGCAAATAGTAATAACTACACACGTACCTACATTACCAATTACAAATTTACATAACACGTTCAGTATAATATCATCATACCAAAAACTATCCAACCAATATTATACTCGGGTGATTAGTAATACTTTACTACACAACCACATCAATTTACTAACTGTAAGTGTGCCATCCCCTTGCACACTCACATTATTACTAATTCACAATGTATTACCCTATATTTTATACACTCACAATCTATAATGGTATAGTAACACATGTCATTTAAACATACTACTAACACATAAATACAATTATTCTTAATCAATTAACACTTCAATCGCACAATCACTTTTACACACCGTATATTACCATATACTCATTATAATACACATCACTATGCGTATATACAGGCACGTAATACCTTACACTAAACACAGATTTATATACGCCTTACTCATAGTACTAGGGTCATCGTAATCTACCCACCTTAGGATCAAGTCCGTCCTCAGACTTCCTTAAATAGACCGACGTAAGGGTGGGCAGACTTAGACGCTAAGGTCATTCTATCCTAGTCATACATACATTATAATGAAACCATATACATCCATATGCACACACTTACTCATATATCACACACGTCCAAATACCTATTCATACATTCATTTTACATACACATACATACTTACACTACTACACGCCTATCTCTTATCTATATATGACGTATACATACACACCAGTACACACAACCAGGGTAATTTACATAGGCAGGTATACTATTTCACACATTCACATGTATGTAGTCACAAACATACGGCCATGCATACCTCCTGGTATACACATGCTCTCACATCATCCCGTAGGGGGTAATATTAGAATCTTACTATACATAAAACACACTTATTCATACATTGTATATATATACATATACCTATAACTGACCACGTACATATATACACACGATCACACGCCAGACATACTAACATATAGGTCCGAAAATAAATCTGCACACACAACTATACGTACACCTATTATCATTACGCATATCTGCCTCTCTCAAAACAATGTGAGCTTTACTCCCAAGCGCAGGAGATCGTGCAAGTAGTACCTGGAGAGTCCAGAGTCGAATCCTCGGAACAAGCCGACCTGAGATAACACAAATTCAACTAATCAAATAAAATATACGGTTAAGAAAACAACCACCTTTGTGAAGGTGAAGAATAGTGTAAGGATTTGTAGCAAAGGAAGTGGTTTCTACAAGTATTACGGTATCACGAAAGTTTGGTATTCGATGAGACAAGTATGCTACGGTTGTGAGTTCATTAGGAGTTTATAGTCGCTGAAATTTCACGTCTTTTAATATCACACAACGCTTCACCCGGTCAAGGTGTGAAGGCGTCGGAAGATAAATCGATGAAAACTAGTCAAAATAGCCTTAAACGTATTACTAGCAATGTTGATCTCATTAAACAATAATCGCAGCGATAAGTTCAGATTAGAGAACACAAATTATCTAGCCTTATCAGGGCCTAGCCATAGGGCACATCAACAATATCGACAATAAGCAAATACCCATCAAATACGTTGTAGAAATCAACATTACTAGCAATTTAGACATGATAATAGGGCTAAAGACATGAGATTTAGCAATTACATACTCCTAACTACATCACAACCATAGCACAAAGAGATTAGCCACGCATGGTGCAATAAAAATCAGATTTGATAGCAAAATACATCGTTTAGGTAGCAAAATACAATGAAATACACCAAATACGGGGTAAAAGTTCAAGAAATTGTCACCAAATCTCCTCTTTAGAACCCAAAACTCTCTGAGAATAGGAATAATAGTCTCTGGAAATTTTTAGAATTTTCTCCTGGAGAAATACGCACAGTAGCCGCTCCAAAAGTCCCAAAATACGCCAGAATCTCCCAAAAACCCTAGAAATACGCTTATATATTAACATTGCGGGTTTTATTGTGCTTAATGGGTTGAAACCCGCTCAAAATCCGATCAAAACCCGCTTAAATCGATCGGCCCAAATCTGAGCCGTCGGATCGAGGCGGGATGCGACCACAGACCGCCACGTGTCACCGCTTATCGGATCCCCGCCTTCGTCTCACGCCCGCTCCGCTCTACACTTTCGAATACGAGTCGGATCGATTCTCGACCGCTGGATCTAGATCGGACGGCCCTGGGAACGCCGCGTCGCCCGCTGAATCTCGCTCGCGGCTGCCTTTTTCGGGCCGTTGGATCGAGATCCAACGGCCAAGATATTTCCACGTCGCCCGTAGATCGCGCCTCCGCTTATATTCTGTGGTTCGTTCGTGTCCGTCGGATCTAAATCCGACGGCCCACGTGATGCCGCGTCGACCACGTGGGGGCGCCATTCGATTCGGGCGGGATGCGCTGGATGCGCGCCACGTGGCCCGTATTCGGCCGTATTTTCGTATTTTCGTGCGTATTTCTCCATTTAAATTGTATTCTGCATTCAAAAATTCACAGTAATTAGCACAAATCTCAGAAAAATACAAATAAATAGTCGTTGGAATCATGAGATCGAGATCTTGCCATGAAAAATATAAGAAGGCAGAAATACTCAATAGAATTCGTGTTTTGTGCACAAATAATGTGATTTCTCTAATAAATAATGGTGTACAAAATACGCACATATTAGAGAGCAATTAAGTATTATATAGGCACATCATAGGACTAATTAGGGGGGTAAATACGCAATATTCAACCCGAATCACACCCCCCAACTAGCGCTTTGCTAGTCTCTAGCAAAATGAGCGAGATACGATATCAAGTATACACCTAGATCACCTTATCAGGTCTCAAATCATTCATCACCATACTACAAAGATGAAAGAAAATGTCCACACACTAATGGCAAGATTTCATGCTCATTATATAATGGTACTCATGGGTTTACAATGAAAAGCAAGTATCTCTAAAATGGTCATTAAATCAACTTAACTTCACTTTACATTACTTCATAGCGAATGGTATGCAAAAATCAATGGCTCACACCTTTCAATCAAAGTTTATAACTTGGAACGTAGATGTATCATGCAAAGCAAGCAAAAATAGATTGGCATCAAGACATACACACGTCAATTTTCATTCATAGGAAATCACACCATATCTTGTGCTATCTTTAAGCTTTGGAAGTTCTCTTGCCTTGCTAATGATGCACACTCTTTCTTGCTCTTCTTTTCTTATTTTATTGGTTCTGCATAACGCGCATCAAGCAACATTTGCAGAAAAATGTATAACTTGGATCGCTCCATCAAATGATTGAGGTTCCAGTCAATGGCTCCCAAATCAGACGATAATAGGGCATTAGGCCAAGAAGAACCCCTCGGACTGTACTAATCGAGCCAACCAAGTTATTTCTTTAATGACACATTTATTCGTCCATACATTTTTCTTCATTCATCTTATTTCATTATTTCTTTTGTGCATTCATAAATAACTTAGCAAGATAGCTTCCTTTTCTTTATTCTTTCACAAGAATGGGTTATCCTAATCATTTCAAAAGACAGTGTAGACTTTCCACCCAAGATCACACAAAGTATGCAAATAGCAATGAATATGAGATAAAAAGTACTGCTCCAGTCATTTTGTGATGGTGTGTTCCATTGAAAACATATGACTTGCTAATTCATAATTTCAAGATTCATTAAGTCATCATTCAAGCCTACCATAGAGATATATCAAAAGGGATTCACCATGAGTACTAGCATTCATGTCGAATGAGAATGAAATATGTAACAATAGTGGTGGAGGAAAATAAATCATATGTGCAAAGTGGTGAATGGATGTCGAGAATTTTCATCACATGAGGTTCATTTCTAGGTGTAATAAGCATTGGTGATAAATCTTGACTCAACCCCATTTTTTTTTATAAAATGAGAAAAGAAAAAATTGAAAAGGGAGCTACTAAAAAAATCATAAGAAAAACTAAAAAAAATCATTAAAAAAACTAAAAGTTTATACCCTCCCCCCAACTTAAAATAAGCATTGTCCTCAATGTTAAGGAGAGAGAGTCATTGAAAGAACACACCTGATTAGTTACCACCCGAAGGTGGATCTGTGAGGTCAATGGTGGTATCCTCTCTGGCCCAAAGCTCTTGAAAATGTTTCAGACGTTGTCCGTTGACTTTGAATTCATGGCCATCCTTTTCATTCACTAAGACCACCGCTCCATGTGAAAAGACTTCTTTGACAAAGTATGGTCCCGTCCATTTTGAGCGCAGCTTTCCTGGAAATATATGGAGTCTTGAATTGTACAACAAAACCTTGTCTCCAATTTGGAATTCCTTTCGCAGGATCATTTTGTCGTGCACATCTTTCATCCTTTCTTTTGCGAGCTTTGCATTTTCATATGCCTCACGTCGTATCTCTTCAAGCTCCATGATCTGTAATTTACGAGAAACATTTGATGAGTCATCAAGCAAATTAAGTGTTTTAATTGCCCAAAAAGATTTATGCTCTAATTCAACAGGAAGATGGCAATTTTTTTCATAAACCAAACGAAACGGTGACATCCCTAAGATAGTCTTGTATGATGTCCTGTAGGCCCATAGAGCTTCAGGCAAGCGAAGACTCCAATCTTTGCGTGTTGGATTCACTGTTTTCTGAAGAATGTTCTTGATTTCCTTGTTCGCCAATTCTGCTTGCCCATTTGTTTGAGGATGGTAAGGTGTTGAAACTTTATGTGTCACCCCAAATTTCTTCATTAGATTTGCACAGAGCCTATTACAGAAATGAGAACCTCCATCACTGATAATGGCCTTTGGCACTCCAAAGCGCGAGAAGATGTTCTCTTTCAAAAATTTCAGCACAATGGAAGCGTCGTTGGACCTGCAAGGAATAGCTTCCACCCATTTAGAAACATAATCAATGGCAACCAATACAAATATATATCCAAAAGATGGTGGAAAAGGCCCCATGAAATCAATACCCCAACAATCAAATAATTCTATTTCTAGCATGGGATTCAATGGCATCATGTTTCTTTTGGTAATTCCCCCCAACTGTTGACAACGCACGCATGATTTACAATAGGCATAGGCGTCTTTAAACATACTAGGCCAATAAAAACCACTCTGTAAAATTTTGGCAACAGTCTTATGAGCTGAAAAGTGCCCCCCACATACCCCATCATGGCAAAAATGTAAAACACTATCAAACTCATGGTCGGGTATACATCTCCTTACAATTTGGTCTCCACAGTATTTAAAAAGATAAGGATCATCAAAATAGAATGATTTTACCTCATGCTTGAAGCGTTTGAAATCTAAAGAAGACCAATGTGGAGGGGTTCTACCTGTCACCAAATAATTAGCTATATCGGCATACCATGGTAGAGTGGAGATGGCGAAAAGCTGCTCATCTGGGAAAGAATCTCGCAATGGAATGGTAGGCGACTCTGTTCCCACCGTCAATCTAGAAAGGTGATCTGCGACATTATTTTCAACTCCCTTCTTATCCTTGATCTGAATATTGAATTCCTGCAAAAGAAGAATCCATCGTATGAGTCTAGGTTTAGCATCCTTTTTAGATAAAAGATATTTCAGTGCAGAATGATCTGTAAAGATGAGAATAGGTGATCCCAATATGTAGCTTCTGAATTTCTCCAATGCAAACACCACCGCCAGCATCTCTTTCTCCGTAGTAGTATAGTTCCTTTGTGCTTCATTCAACGTTTTACTGGCATAGTAGATCACACAAGGAACTTTCTCTTTCTTTTGCCCAAGCACTGCCCCCATTGCGTAGTCACTTGCATCACACATGATTTCAAATGGCATACTCCAGTCTGGAACCTGCAAAATAGGGGAGGAAACAAGTGAGTTCTTCAATTTATCAAATGAAACTTGACACTCTTGTGTCCATATGAAATCAGTATTTAGAGTTAATAAGTGGCAGAGGGGACGGGAGATGGCGCTGAAATCCTTTATGAATCTTCGATAAAATCCTGCATGGCCTAGAAAGGATCGTATGTCCTTGACGCATTTTGGTGTAGGCAACTTCTCAATCACCTCAACTTTTGCTCTGTCTACCTGAATACCTGCTTTGGAGACTAGGTGTCCAAGAACCAAACCCTCAGTTGTCATGAAATGACACTTTTCCCAGTTTAACAACAGGTTCTTTTCCTGGCACCTGTGCAAGACAAGAGCTAAGTTAGATAAACAATTTTCAAATGAAGTGCCATATACAGAGAAATCATCCATAAACACTTCCATAATCCTCTCAACCATATCGCTAAAGATACTCAACATGCAACGCTGAAAAGTAGCAGGTGCATTGCATAATCCAAAAGGCATTCTCCTAAAAGCGAAAGTTCCAAAGGGGCAAGTGAAGGTAGTCTTCTCTTGATCCTCTGGAGCTATCTCTATCTGATAATAGCCAGAATAACCATCTAGAAAACAATAAAATTCGTTACCTGCTACTCTTTCCAAGATTTGATCAATGAAACGTAATGGAAAGTGATCTTTTCATGTTTTAGCATTTAACTTTCTGTAATCAACACACATCCTCCAACCTGTGGTGGTCCGCATCGGTATAAGCTCATTGCTCTCATTTCTTACCACTGTGAGGCCTGATTTCTTCGGAACCACCTGTATGGGGCTAACCCATCTGCTATCTGAAATAGGATATATTATACATGCAGCAAGTAACTTAAGGATCTCCCCCTTAACAACCTCTTTCAAAGTAGGATTTAAGCGACGTTGCATCTCACATGTTGGTTTGGCATCATCCTCAAGATAAATATGATGAGTGCAAATTAAGGGATTTATACCTGTAATGTCCGCAATAGACCATCCAATGGCCCCTTTGTGTTCCCTAAGCACATCAAGCAAAGCACATTCTTGTTCAGGCGTGAGTTTAGAGGATATTACCACAGGGAAAGTCTCCTCCTTTCCAAGGAAAGCGTATTTCAAATAGTCTGGCAGAGGCTTCAATTCCAGCTTTGGATGCTCAATCTCTGAAGGTTGTTGTGGTGGCAATTCCACTGGCAATGTCTCAAACTTTGGCACCCATGCATCCCTTGATCTTTCATTTCTGCCCTGCACAAAATAAGATTCATCAATATCGTCGAAATTATAATCAATAAAATTGGACGAACATTCATACTTAGCATCAAAATAGTCTTCGATTAAGCTCTCAATAAAGCATACCTCTTTCACGTCATCAACATTCGCAGGTAACTTACATGATTTAAAAATGTTCAGCTCAAGTTTCATGTTACCAAAGCTTATCTTCAATTGGCCATCCCTACAATTTATCATAGCATTGCAAGTTGCTAGGAATGGACGTCCTAATATAATCGGAGTGCAATTACCTGATTATGGCCCATGAATATCAAGGACGATAAAGTCCACTGGATAATAGAATTTGTCAACCTGGACCAACACATCCTCCACGCATCCTCGTGGGATTTTTACCGACCTGTCTGCTAACTGTAAAACCACATGTGTCGTCTTCAGCTCCCCCAATCCAAGCTGCACATAAACAGAGTAAGGTAAAATATTAACACTAGATCCCAAATCAAGTAAAGCATCTCCAAATTTCTTAGTTCCTATAATGCATGGGATAGTAGGAGAACCTGGATCCTTATATTTAGGAGGAGTGTCATGTTGTACCATTGCACTTACCTGTTGTGTTAAGAATGCTTTCTTTTTCACATTTAGACTCCGCTTTACAGTGCATAGCTCCTTCAGAAATTTAGCGTATGCAGGCACTTGGTTGATTGCATCAAGTAATGGGATATTAATTTTTACCTGCTTGAAGATATCTCTTATCTTTGCCTGATACCTGTCTTTTAATGGTGGAGCAAGTCTGTGTGGGAATGGAGCTGGAGGTACATATGGTTCTGGCTCTTTTTCTGCTACCTCTTCCTCAACCTGCAAACTTTCAGGTGCTTGTGCCTCCTCTTTCTCCTCAGCTGGTTGTTCATGTCTAGGCATTTCCGGTTTTTCAATTTCACGTCCGCTACGCAATGTAGTCACTGCCTGACATGGTTTGACGTTGTTTCCTGAAAAAGAAGAAGATGGATTCGTATTAGGATTTGCAATAGGCTGAGCAGGTAATTTACCTTTGTCTTGTGATGCTATAAATCTCGAAAAATTCTCAGTGAGCTGTTGTTGCATCTGAGCCATCTGTTGAACTGCAGCAGTGAGACTCTGAATTTCATTGTTCTACTCCCTTTGATAGTTGGAGTGGTTGGGATGGTAATAGGGAGTGGATGTCTGCTGCTTCTGCTGATATGAAGCACCTCCTTGGTTTGATGGGTTCTTCCAATTGGTGTTGTAGCCTTGATTTGCCACCCAATTCACCTCTGATTCTGGATTTCTGCCCAATTCTTTAATTGCTGGGATCAGTGGGCAGACGGTAGTATCGTGAACTGGCTTCTCACATATGACGCAGTATGGCTCTGATGTGACTGCCTTTGCTGCTCTGAGATCAATATTTTGTAGCTTTTGCGTCACCAATGCCTCCACTTGTGCCATCAATGCATCTTCAGGCTTCAAAGTCTGCAAGCCACCTTTTGTTTGATGTGTAGACATGGACCTGTCAAACTCTGAAGGTGGCTCCCATCTTCTTGCATTCTCTGCAATGTTCTCCAAATATGCCCAAGCCTCCGTCGGGGTCTTCTCAAAGAAAGCTCCATTGCACATCATCTCTACATATTACTTCGTATTCGGCTGCAATCCATCGTAAAAGAATCCAATGGTGCGTCCTTTGTCAAAACCGTGATGTGGGCACGCCAACAGAAGCTCCTTAAATCTTTCCAAATCGTATGCTTCAGTTTCCTTCTGTGAAAAAGACATGATATGCCTCTTTAAAGCTTGAGTCCTGGCCAAAGAAAAGAATTTTTTCAGAAACTCAGTTTGCATGGTTAGCCAAGAAGTAATAGATCTAGGAGGCAATGCATTGAACCAATTCTTTGCCTTGTCTTTCAATGAGAATGGAAAAAGTTTAAGATAAACAACATCATTACTAACTTTTCCATCCAACTGTGTAGAGCATGCTTCTTCAAACGTTTTAATATGCAAGTAAGGGTTTTCCCTATCCTCTCCATGGTAAGAGGGAAGGATCTGGATCACCCCGGCTTTAAGCGAAAAAGAATGAGCACCCTCAGGTAACACAATGCAAGATTCAGACGCAACTCAAGTGGGCATATAAGTAGCACTCAATGGTAGTTCTTGTGGGTGTACAAGAGGTTGTTCGTTATTATTAGCCATGTTTTCAATTCTTATCAATCTGTGTGAAGTGGAGGTCATATGCCACATAAACTAGCAAAGAGATATAAAGTGGAGGTCCTACGGCCCTGGGAACGCTGCGTCGCCCGCTGAATCTCGCTCGCGGCTGCCTTTTTCGGGCCGTTGGATCGAGATCCAACGGCCAAGATATTTCCACGTCGCCCGTAGATCGCGCCTCCGCTTGTATTCTGTGGTTCGTTCGTGTCCGTCGGATCTAAATCCGACGGCCCACGTGATGCCGCGTCGACCTCGTGGGGGCGCCGTTCGATTCGGGCGGGATGAGCTGGATGCGCGCCACGTGGCCCGTATTCGTCCGTAATTTCGTATTTTCGTGCTTATTTCTCCATTTAAATTGTATTCTGCATTCAAAAATTCACAGTAATTAGCACAAATCTCAGAAAAATACAAATAAATAGTCGTTGGAATCGTGAGATCGAGATCTTGCCATGAAAAATATAAGAAGGAAGAAATACTCAATAGAATTCGTGTTTTGTGCACAAATAATGTGATTTCTCTAATAAATAATGGTGTACAAAATACGCACATATTAGAGAGCAATTAAGTATTATATAGGCACATCATAGGACTAGTTAGGGGGTTAAATACGCAATATTCAACCCGAATCAATATCATGCATATCAATGTATTAGCATACAATTACAACCATTAACAAGTACGGCTAAGGTACATACATGCCTAGTAACTAGTCAAAACCAAATCAATCACGCTCAGGTATTCCTATAGTGATATAGCTAATCGCTTGCCTAAGTGTAAATATACGCTTACTAATCTACACTCGACTATATACATATACATCACAAATTACCATACATGCACATATGACACAATAGACAATCACACCATACTAGCATATTAAAGGCAAACACACTTATACATAACGGGTATTTAGAGATTCACCCACACAGGTCCACACCCACTATCTATATACATATACCACAACCACGCTACAATCCATGCTAACGGTCTCACTAAGCAATGATAAGCACTAATGTGGTAACTAAGGAATATGGTAGGAATCAGAGTTGAATGATCAATGAAATGAAGTTGTGACGGACGGTTCTGGGGGTAATATAGATAAGAGAGAAATTTGGTTGGGTGACATAAAATATTTATGAATAATTAAATAATTAAGAAGATAAGGATATGTGTAAAAATAATAACATCGTTATAAATTACGTTACATAGCGAGTATACGGTAGAAGTTAAAACGTAAAATATGATTAGTCCAATAACAGGTGAAGGGTAATATGGACATTGTGTCGTAGTGATTGACTTGTAAATGGAAATAGGTTTGTAAAAAGAAAATTTTTCTTTTCATAAAGTATATGAAGATAATGATTATAAAACTGACACACAGGATTTTGAAGATCTATTTAACTTAGGAAGTATTTTAGAAATATGAATGATTGGTTTGAAATGTGTTAGTAAGAAAAGGAGGTGACAAAAAAAAGTTTCAAAAGGAAGTTCTTTACACGAGGAAAAATAGAGTGGTTATACGAGGTCATGTGGAGTAGAAGTGCGGAAGATGCATGTTAGAAAATCGCTTTAGGGTAGTAATTAATGATCGCGTCAGAAGAGTTCCCTAATCAAGATTGGGTTTAAGTCGACTGAAATGTAGAAAATTTTTCGAAGGGATTTCAAACTTAGCGTAGAATTCAATAAAATATCGAAAATACCTTTTTGAAGATCCCGAATCAGTAAGATGGCGGACCTGAAGAGTTTATGTGAATCGAGGACAAGAATCAGGTTCGACGATTTGAAACGTAAGGACGACTAAGAAGTAACTCTGTGAATACGCTACCGTGGCCTCCTACGATCATCAATTAACATGGAATTGTAATAATAAGATGATAATAAAATCAGGGGAAATAATCATTGGGTCGACTAAGGTTTAGCACTAAGGTTCGTCAAAGAACTAGACTGTGATAGGGAAGCCGAGGTGGTGGTTCATAGAGGATCAAGGTCGGAATCTTATGGGTCTGGGATGTCTTACGTCTCGAAGTCTACTCATGCAGGAGTCTCAGGTTCGACTTGCACGGTGACGATCGCTACGTTCGGTTGGGCCCTAGGTTCGATAAATCTAAGCGATTAACTAAAAAAGGCCTAATAAGGTCAGAGTTGGATGATCAATCGACAGGGTGACTCCTAAGATGATAATACTAAGTCGTGGCGAGGGTGTCTAACTAACGAGCACAAGCGTCTAACTAACTCTTCCTATCATCCTGACATTGGGTTCCTATCTTGCTGAGACAAGGCATTCGAGTAATCTCGCGTACGAACTAATTCTGGACGTTTTGGCTAATGAAAAGTGTTCTCATTGTTCTGAATTTTGCAGTTGCAGGACCTGCATGGGCCACCACTAAAACCTGTAACGCCCCGCTTCCCAAAAGACACCGGAAGCAAGGGCGTTACGCGGTCCGCTTGAACTGGAGCGGTGAAGCTCGAGTTCAATAAGCGTCTGTGATAAAAACACAGAAAAGGGTCCTTGCATTTGTGTATCAGAACAACCAGAAAACATTTCATTAAATTAAATGGGCACTTCCAGAATTGTTCGTACAGAAAATAAAACAACAGGGCCTCAGCATGGCCAAAGGAAACTACAACAAAAAACTAATCCTACTACAAGGAACTAAACTAAAACTCAAAGCAATGACGGAAAAGAGACTCTAGTCTTCGGAAGAAAACGTCTCGACGTCTTCGACAACTCTGGCTCTCCAAGTCAGGTGGTACTCAAGCTCTGAACCTGACATACATCCACAAACATGAATGTATGTGAGCTAGGGGTCTGCAAGAAAGAGTTAGCATCCCAAGGCGAAGTATATAACAAGTATATGAAATTTAGAAGCCTCATTAAATTTAAAATAAACGACTACAGCAATTAACATTTAACAATTACAGAGCAGAAAGAAACAATGCTAGCATGCAGTTCTAGTCGATGACAAGTTTAAAGTTAGATTCTCAGAGTTTGTTAGCATTTCAATATTCACGATGACCAAGTTAGCGTTACAATGACCATGTCAAGAATTCACATCTAATCTAGGGTTCTCGCCTTTAGGTCGTGATGAGAAGGTCGTTCCTCTCACGGGGGCTTATCGTGATTGACACTAACCCACCGCATCGGGTGGTGCTCTTGAGGAGAGTACCTTTCATACGCCCAGTGGCCGCTCAACCCTAACACCACCCAAAAGTTTTGCCGGAACACGAGCCGGCCTATTCGACTCACACGACATCACGAATCACGAGTTTGCCTTCGAGGCGCAAGATCTCACGATGTCCATATTGTTAATCATGTCAAGACTCACTGAATTTTACAGTTATCATTATTAGCGTTTTACGGTGACAGTTCTGCAAAGCGGAAGCGGGTCGAACGACCGGTTCCGTAATTTCAAATAATGATGATTACGTCCTTTTTGTGCAACTTGCTACAGAAACAATTTCTTTCTCTAGTTGTTTAAATTGGGGATATATCGTATGATATACCGTTGGATCCCAATTTTCGTCCTAGTCATTATGGTGTCAGTTTTGTACGTCATTTCATGTCTAAATTTTGAGTTACACAGCAAAACATGAAGGCGGCGTAAACGTGCCGAAACTTCCAAAAATCATAACAAATCATATACTTGCCTGTTTTTGGCGTTCTTGGTGTCGTCGGAAATGTCTCAACGAGTACTACGCTACGGTGATGACGGTTCGCTGATTTGAGGAGAAATGCGGACATATCTGTTAATTGGATTAATAAACATTTAGGCTTAGGAATCGGTTAATGATACTGATATAAATCCGTAACTTATTCCATACAGGTTAAAAAGATGCGCCTATTGTTTATATCCATACAACTTAATAACAGAATAACAATTATCCTTATAACATAAATAGACTTGATGTTACAAACTTTGGTAGTATGCGTAAGTTATAGCGTATGACCTATTAATTTATATACCTATTATTTAAACACTTGTATGATTATAATTCATCATAGAACACTGTACATGTAATATGATACAGGTAGGCATCATCCTAGCACTGCACTCCTATGAAAAGGTACGGTTTACATTCAGGTACTGGAGATGAGGATACAAATTAATCTATTACATAAACCTATTATCAAGTAAATATTAACCTACAATGGTGTGCACAAAATCTGTCAAATAGAGGAGATATACAAACTCATCAAACACAATCATACTTCTAAATATTCCTAACAGCCAATAGCCTTGCTAATAATGCTAGATTAACTATCGTTCTAATACATATATGTACGTTGAAAGAATAACTAACCATGCATGTATGCCATACGTGAGTGCAGCAAGGGCGGCAGACTGGGCGACATGGGCATGAGGGCTTGTCGGAGCGGCTGAAAGCTGCTCGGTGGGTTGAGGCGCGATGTGGAAGCGCTCGAGGGCAGAGGGTGGCCTACGGCTCCTGACGGACGTGGTGGCGGTCAGGAAGGAGATCGGAGGGAGGCTGAGGCAACGACTTGCCTTGCATGAATGGGGAGTTCGACTGCGCTGCTGGGCGAGGGGACGCATTGCGAGGGCTGGGCCGCGGGGTGGACGAACAGAGACGAGGCAAGGGAGCTGAGCGCAGGGGGTGGAGGAGGAGAGGCAGCCGCTGGGTTGACGCTGCGTTTAGAGGCTACGGAGTTATGAGAGAGCGGATCGCTGGGCGGGTCGCGGAGGGGGTGGACGGAGGCGGTGGATCCCTGGCGCGGAGGAGGGAGGTGGAAGGAGCTGGGTTGCGGGTTCCATCGCGTGGAGGAAGAAGAGAAGTCTGGGGATGTGTTCGGCGGCTGCTAATTTTGTAGGTGAAAAGAAATAGGAAGTTAGGTTTTTATAATATATGGGAGTAGGGTTACAAGCTGCTCACGAATGAAGTTAGCCTAGTGTTTTAGGGTACTGCGCAATGTTGTTTTATAGCTCAGCACGTGAGCAAGTTGATGGCTTTTAGGTTTTTTTTATAATAGCCTAGGTTCTTATCATAATAAGAGTAGGGTATGCTGTAGATGATAGGGTGTAGGATAGAGAACTAGGGTTATAAAAATATTTAAGTTGTGTAAGGTAAAGCTCACGTGAACAGTTTCCTTTTCTTTTTGGTTAGGTCTGTTGTAGGGTTACTAGCCTATAGTTTATATTGGTCATATGTTATTTAAAAAATAATTGGTGTGATTGAAACAGTGTGTGTGTGTTGATTTCGGCCAAGGAAAAATCAAAACGTGTGTGTGCTGTGAGTATTAGTTGTAGGGTTCGGCCTAGGGTCCGAAATGACTAAAGTTATATTAGGAAATAGGATTTGAAATTCTATTTAATAGGATCAATAATCAGTAGGTTTAATTAGGGAAATTAGGGCTATTCAATAGGTTTTAAAATGGGTCTAATAAGGAAAGCTTTTCAAACATTTACAAAAAGTTTAAAATCGAATTTGAATTTTGAATTGTGAGAATTTAAAACTAGTTTTTAAGAAGGGACATTAAAATAATTATTAGAGATGATAAAAAGATAAGTTTGAAAAAAAATAGAAGTGAATACGGGTACATGAACAAAACGTCTAATAACGGATACGGGAAAAATAATACACGAGGGAAATACCGATAAAAGTAACGATAAAAACCAGTCGTTACATAACACAAGTGAACAACTATTATGGAATCGCCGTTTTGGTCATGTTCACTTCAAGCACTTATATAAGTTAGCTAAGCATGATCTAGTCAAAGGTTTTCCTAAGATTGTCTTTAATAAGAAAAACTTTTGTGATTCATGTCAAAGAGGTAAACTAAGTAAATCTTCATTTAAGCTTAAAGAAGGGATTACTTCTAAGAGGCCCCTAGAACTTCTACATTTAGATTTATTTGGGCCAACTAGAACCGCTTCTTTAGGTAATGCTCATTATGGACTAGTTGTCGTTGACGACTTTTCTAGATTTACTTGGGTTTCATTCTTAACTAATAAGAATGAAGCTCATGAAGAGTTTACCAAATTTGCAAAGAAGATTCAGAATCTTTTAGGATCCACCATTATCACTATTCGTAGTGATCATGGAGGAGAATTTGAGAATGAGTCTTTTACTAAGTTTTGTGATGACTCCGGGATAACTCATAACTTTTCCTTTCCTCGTGCACCACCACAAAATGGTGTTGTAGAAAGAAAGAATAGGACTCTTATTGAGTGTGCTCGCACTATGCTCCATGATAGTCATTTAGGACTACAATTTTGGGCAGAAGCGGTGCACACGGCATGTTATGTGCTCAATAGAATCCTAGTGAGACCCCGAACAAACAAAATTTGTTTTGAGTTGTTTTACGATAAAAAGCCTCAAGTGAAATATTTTCGTGTCTTTGGTTCAAAATGTTTTATAAAGAACACATTTGGTAATTTAGACAAATTTGAGCCAAGATCCGATGAAGGAATTTTTGTTGGATATTCCACACATAGCAAAGCCTACCGGATATACAACAAAACTTCTTCAACGATTGAGGAATCACTTCACGTATCTTTTTATGAAGATTTTGACTTTCCTCATGTTGATGATGATAATGTAGATATTCTTTGTGATTCTCTTAATAATGTTAAGATTAATGATAATATTGTTGAGACTAACACTTCTAACGAAGTTGTTGAAGTTGTTCCTAGTGATCCAGGTTTACCCAAAGCTTATCCAACCGTTCGCAACCATCCCCATAACCAAATCATTGGAGATATTGGTGTGGGTGTTCGAACGAGATCAAGAATTGAAGAATTCTCCCATTGCGCATTCGTCTCTACCATTGAGCCAAAGAACATTTAAGAAGCTTGTGAGGATAGCTCTTGGATAGTGGCAATGGAAGAAGAACTAGCTCAATTCGAGAGAAATGAAGTTTGGGAACTTGTACCTCTTCCAAGTGGTCACCAAGCTATTGGGACCAAATGGATCTTCAAGAACAAGACAGATGAAAACGAGGTAATCACATGGAACAAAGCAAGGTTAGTAGCTCAAGGCTATCGGCAAGAGGAAGGTATTGATTTCGAAGAATCCTTTGCCCCCGTAGCTAGATTAGAAGCTATTAGGTTGCTTTTAATCTTTTGCATCCCATAAGAATTTTAAATTATTTCAAATGGATGTTAAAAGTGCATTTTTAAATGGATTTGTAAATGAAGAAGTCTATGTTTCTCAACCACCCGGTTTTATTCATGAGAAATTTCCAAACCATGTTTTCAAACTTAAGAAAGCGTTGTAGGGATTGAGACAAGCTCCTAGAGCTTGGTATGATCGCCTTAAGACCTTTCTTTTGAATTTAGGTTTTAAAATGGGAGAAGTTGATTCTACAATCTTCATTAAAGATTATGAAAATGACATTCTTCTGATTCAAATTTATGTAGATGATATTATTTTCGGTTCTACTAACTTTAATCTTTGTCAAGAATTTTCCAAGTCTATGAAGGATGAGTTTTAGATGAGCCACATGGGAGAGCTCACCTACTTCCTTGGATTGCAAATTCGACAAATGGAGAATGACACTTTCATACATCAGACAAAGTACACAGGGGAGCTTATTAAGCGATTCGGGATGGAATCGTCTTCAAGCAAAAGGACTCCCATGAGTACTACTACTCATCTACACAAGGATGAAAGCGGAAAAGATGTAGACGTTCGTCTATATCGAGGTATGATCGGTAGCTTACTTTACTTAACCGCTAGTAGGCCCGATATCATGTTTTCCGTATGTATTTGTGCTAGATATCAAGCAAGACCTTAGGAGTCACACTTGATTACGGTTAAACGAATATTTCGTTATCTCAATCAATCCCTAGATTATGGGTTACTTTATCCTAAGTCTAGCACGTATGAGTTAATCTCATATAGTGATGCCGACTTTGCCGGATGCAAGTCCGACAGAAAAAGTACCAGTGGCACATGCCATTTCTTAGGAAATTCCTTAGTTTCTTGGTTCTCTAAGAAACAGAATTCAGTGTCATTGTCCACGACTGAAGCGAAATAAATTGCCGCGGGTCTTGCATGTGCACAAGTTCTTTGGATGAGACACACTCTTAGTGACTATGGTGTCAATTGTGATACTTGCCCTATCATGGTTGATAATCAAAGTGCTATTTGTCTTTCCAAGAATCCGGTACACCACTCCCGTACCAAACACATAGACGTGAGACACCATTTTATAAATGATCATGTAGCTAAGAAGGACATCATCTTAGAGTACATTGAAACCCAAAAACAAATTGCCGATATCTTCACTAAACCTCTTAAAGAAGATTCATTTGTGAGGTTGCGTGGAGAATTGGGAATTATGGGTGAATCTGAAATCTAGAAGCTCAATCTTCATGCTATAACTCCTTTTTGAGCTCATATATTTTTGATTGTCTTTCTTCATGTGCTTTATTGTTTTATGAGATTAAGAAAGGCAATTGTGACTTATTTGATTTCGTGAGTTTTCGAAGTTGATTGGAATAATTTGTGTTTCAAAAGATTTATTGCTTTCATAATGATTTTAAGATGTGTTTGTGATTAGAGTATAGGTCCTAGGGTGAGTGTTCTTATTCTCTGGAATTCTATCTCACTGTGCATTTTTGGACCAGGACAGACGATTGTGTTTCTTTTGACAGTCGACTGCCCTACTCTACATCCTCCATATAAAAATTGATATCTTTCACACAGCCGACTGTTGACTGTTTTACAGTCGACTGTTAATTTAACAGGCGACTGCAATTTAGTCATCAGGCGACTGTACTCTCTATCAAATTTTCGCAGTATTCTCTGTTATTCTTGTGATCTGTATTAATTCTCGGCCAGCCAACTGTTGTGTATATGTCAGTCGACTGTCCAGCGGACAGGCGACTGCATTATACTTGCCAGTCGACTGCCCATCTCTCTGAGATTTAATTCTATCACTTCATACAGTCGACTGACTATTGTTCTCCAGTCGACTGTCTCATGTTGTGTCGGTTCATTTGATTTGATCCGAGCCGTCGATTCTTTGATCCAACGGCTCAGATTGATTTTCCCTAATTTATATTCAATCGAAGCGATCATTTCCCCCACGTTGATTTTCTCTCTCCTCCGTTTCGACTGTGAGTTCTTCCCGCTCGATTGATGCTCCTTCGCCGTCAATCTCACTCCCTTTCGTGCGTCAATCACGAGGAGTCGTTGCCCTTTATTCTGTCACTCAACGAGGTTAGGTCGCTTCTGTCTATCTCGTGACTTCTTAGGGTTTGATCGTTCTGTTTCTTGCCCTAGCTTCGTGCTCGGCCATGGCTCTTTTCGATCATTTCTTCCCTAATGTCTCTCTTGACTTCCTCAATGAGCCTGTTCCTTCACCAAAACTTGATCCGGCTACCTCTTTGCCTCAATCTTCGGGAGAGCCTCTTCGTATCTCTGTCGGTGACCCTATCCCATCCGTTCATGCTGCTGAACACTCATCTCGGGCTGCTGAGCATCCTTCTCGGTCCACGGAGTTTCTACTTCGTCAGTTGGACGCTCGTATCTGTGCTCTTGAAATGCTGTTTGTTTCCCTTGATGAGAAGCTTTCGCTTTTGCTTAAGCTTCAGCTTATCTCGTGTAAGCATCTTGCTTGTCCTATTCCTCCTAAGCTTCGTGACCTGTTTGCTACCTCTGAGAACACTACTCCTGCTTGTGTTTCTCTTCCTCCTGGCTTCACGCCAAAACCCCATGTGTCTCCGACCTCAGTTGTCCAAACTCCACCTCATGTTCCTGTTGGTTCATCTGCTGTTCGTGTTTCGTCTTCCAAGAGGAAGTCTCCAGCATTTCCTACTCGTCGCTCTGCTCGGCTTTTGTTTCGATCTTCCGGTCGTCCGTCGGACCCCTCAGTAATTCAGATCGACTGAGGCTGATGCTGATGCTGTTCTGTTCACTCACCTGAAGACCTTGTTTTTTTTATTTTGTGGGGTCTTCTTTTGCTTAGGTTGAGTGATTCTGATATATGTTTTGTCGTTGTAATGATGGATGATGCTGTTGTTGGGGTTTTGGCGGACCCCCAGAGCTCGGATCTATGTCCGTCCTAAGTCGGACGGACCACAGAGGCACGAATGCGCAGCGGAAAACAGAAATTCAAAATTTCCAGACTAGCTAAACTATTTAGCTAGGCTCTGGGGAGCAAGAACCCAGCCCGATCTATGCCAACTTGGGGTGGATCTGACCACCCCAAGAGGGATCTACTCTAAAGCGGCTAATTAAATCTATACTACAAATTACTTAAGCACATACCCGGAATCTTGGCCCTGGAGCAGGCAAGATGTACCGCACCGTCTTCAGAAGCTCCTCGTAGCCGAGCCGCTTTGACTCGATCTGCCTGAGCCGTCTCGCACCCTCGCACCGATCCGCCCGAGCTATCTTTCGCCTCCGAGCCGATCACACGCGGTAGAAAGTTTCACTTGAGAAGAACCCGTGTCTTAGACGTCTGGATCAAGAATCCAAACCCCCTTCATAGTCTTGCTAGGACTACTCCGGAGAACAGGAAGAGAGAGAGAGAGAGAGAGAATTTAGTCGCCGATCGAGCTTGCTCTAAAATCTGGAGCTACTCGATCGATGGCTTGGTGTGTGTTACAACGAGGAGAGTGCACCCCTATTTATATAGGGAGTCGGCACTCACTCTCTCGTTGCAAGCAATGTGGGACATTCCGCAAGAGGGAGAAAAATCAATTAAGCCAATTTGGCTTAATTTCAAGTTAAAGCGAGCATTTCATAAAGGCAAACTTTAACTAATTAATTCTCCTTGCACATTAAACTTCAGACACCAAATAAGCTATCAATTCGAAAAGCTTTAAATGGTGAACACGTAGGAACAGACGGCGACGAATTTTGACTTCGTTTGACCCCTCAAACAATTGCTCAAAGTTTAGCAATTTGTCAAAATCCGTAGCCGTCATTTGGGGTTTCAAAAACCCTAAATGACTTAAGTTGCGGGCGCGCCTGCTAAGCTTAGCGAGCGTGCCCGCCCAAGGGGCCTAAGTCGGGTGGACCGCCCGCTGCCGCAGCGGGCGTGCGCCCGCTGCGAGCAGCGGGCCGCGCCCGCTTGCCTTGCCTATGGGCTTTTTAGCCCAGTGGGTCTCACCCACTGCTCCTTGGACCGTTTTTGCGTTTCCGGACTCGTTTGAGCTCCGATTTGGACACGGTTTGAACCTGTGTTTAGACCGGGACGATCCCGTCATCCAGGTAACCCTTTCCAACAAGTTTGTTCCTACTAAATTTGTCGTAACCAATTTACGACACGTTTAATCATAGTTTGCATCAAATGCAATGTTTTGTCCCTATTGCTATAGCGACTAACTTTCACAACTTGACTTGTGAATATCATCAAATAATTTTCTCTCAATTAATCTTCATATTACTAAGACACGAACACTACTTGGTGTGAGACCCTACAGCCTGACCTTACTACAGGTTGGGGCTCGGAACCCCTAGACAACGGTCACTACGAGTAGTAGCTGTCGTCCCTGTTTCAGAATCATCATAACGTGATCGACCCTTTGACAAAAGCATCATTGGGTTTGCATTGGCTGTGTCAGTGATGAACTTCATTAGTCGTAGTCCCTTCGTCAAGACTGTGTTCTTGTTGGCCTAGGGTATGGTTTACTGTCAACCCTATTAGACAACATTTGTCAGTATACGGCGGTCTTTATTGTATACGCGTTGTACTTCTTACAACGCACCCCGGCCGAGGATTAACATAAAGACCGTACTGAGCCTGTAACACTGACTTCCCTTTAACGGAAGTGACGAATCCCATCTTAGTCATCTACTCGCCTCGCGAGCTTCGGGTGCATCTCAACCTAAGATCTTTCAGCAGGCCTAGCCTCGAAGCTAGATTATAGGTCTAAGCTACACGGTTCGCTCACAGGTTCGTACAAATGACTTCAGGTCTTAAGGACCAGCTAACCTATCATCACCCTAGAGTTATTAAAGACAGTTTAGTTAAAGTCAACCATTTAATAACTCTAATTTGGTCGTTCAGTGAACTCATTCTCTAATGAGCACCTGTGTCTCGTCTCCGACTTCACCAAGTCGAATGACTATGAGATCATCATTACCCTAAGGTAAGACTAAGACACAATGGTCAATCCGATGTGTCGATATCCAGTTCTCGACACATCTATGACCATGAACCGTTTAAGACTTATGTTTATATTCGGTCGCTTACTTATTCATAATCGAGATCTCATCTAGATACGTAAGGACCTAACTATAAGTCTATGGATATTATCTAAGTATATTAATACGAACGATTTTATACTTAGAAAAATACGTACCATATACATTATGAACAAGACATATATCTAGGATAAATTTCCTTATGGGCACATATTCTCCTACAGCTTTATGCGATACTTTTATATATGTATGATGATATAGTCTTTGATGTCGTCATGATGTACTTATTTTTTTTTTTTTGATCATGATGTATCTTTTGGGGGTGGCCATGTTGATGACCATCCGATGATGTACTCAGCTGCTTTATATTATATATATGATGTTACATCTCTCTTTTGTGTCACACTATGCTATATTGATTAACTTCTGTGTGATGTATGATATATTGTCTCTATGTATGCTTCACTCTTTTTGATGTGCTTTTGAGACAATACACGAATTTGATATTGGTTAATTCATGCTCTTTCGTTGATGTGATGAATTTGTGAAAATTATTTACATTTCGAATATCTAAAATGTTGATATTGGATTTCAATTCCATTACTCACATGTGTATATGATGAGACTTTATGAGTTTTTGATTCGATATATCTACAGTCGCCTGTTATGCACAGACTATTACAATGCAGTTTTTGGGTCCTCTCTGATTATCTTGCACAGGCTACTGTTAAACGTTTATCAGGTGCCTGTCTTAGCGACAGTCGACTGTGAATGTTTCATCAGTCGCTTGTCTATCCTTGCCCAAACTCTGTTTGATCCGATTTCTACGGCCAGTCGACTTATGCTGTATAAACAGTTGACTGTCTATTAGATCAGTCGACTGTCTATGCTGCAACAGTCGCCTATCTGTAAGTCTATTCTTTGACTCAGCTCTCTGGAAATTTCTCCTGTCTGTGACAGTCGTCTGTTTAAGGATATACAGTCGCCTGTTCTGATTAACAGTCGACTGTGTTCCTTGCATCAGTCGTCTGTCCTGTATCTTGTAAGATTTCCAGTATTTCATCTAACTTACTCTTCTCTCGGCCAGTCCCCTGTCGAAGAATGTACAGTCACCTGTTGGTTTTACAGACGACTGTCTTGGCTTCATCAGTCGACTGTCCACGTGGTAAGTTACCGTTATGAATTCTCACCTACCCTTGCTGAATGTGCAACAGTCGACTGTGGTTTGTTCAACAGTCGACTGTCGCAAGTTCAGATTATATCCGTTGAGATTTTTCTCACGGATTTCGATTGGGTTTTTGCCTAAACTGTTTTGTGGATTTGAGAAAGCTATAAATAGAGCTTCTACTATTTCATTGGAAGGTTACTCATTCATTGCAAAATCCTTTAAGCTTTCATTTCCAAATATCAAAGCTTTCAAATCCAAATCCCTAAGTATTTCCAAATCTTGTTCTCTTGCTCTCCAACCTAGAACCAAAGATTGATCCTCTAAGCATTTGGTGCAGTCAAGAGAAAGGACTTTTCTCCTCTCTTCCAAGAGAGTTCTTCAACACACATCACACTTCTCCTTCAAGTTCTACTTCAAGGCATAGGTGATTGTAAGTGTTGCTTTCAGATTTCATAACTTCATTATTTGAATTGTGCTCTCGGTTGTGAGAGTGGTTTTTGCTTGCTCCCTGGTTGTGGGAGTCAAGGACATCGATTGTATTCGATTGCACTTGTAGGGTTGCTACAAGTGGGTTTTTAAGGAAACCTCAAGTTAGGGTTCTAACTTGAGTATCCGGTGGTATCCGGGTGGTAGGGAAGTAGGATTACCGGGAACAAGTCGGGAGTTGAATTGGGTAATCCGAACCCTTGAAACATAGCTACATTTGCGTGTGTTTCTCTTTGGTTTGTTTTTCTATTCCGCACTATTTGTTGGATTGCATTTTATTTGGCGTAAATTCCTTTTAAATTTGTATAAACACTATTCAACCCCCCTTCTAGTGTTTTCCCCATAGACATGGTCCTTACAGTAGGGTCATCAAGAACAAACACCAAAAGCTCTACAGAAAAAGTAACATTCATCATCTTGCACCTCTTCTATACTGAAACAACTCTAGCTCATTATGAACATTAATTTTTAAAAGACTAAGATCTATACTCCTTCAGGCACGAGGTAATGTACTTTATATCTCCCCGCATGGTTCAAATCATCTGTGATAATACGAATAACCTCATACAAAGATATGTGATCAATATCACTAGTTGTGCAAGCCACAGTATCACTATTCTATGAAAACTTATGGGTAAGCAGAAATAACCACATTGGTGCATCTCTATAAGTGGACTATCAACATGTGTTATCTACTTAATTTAAAGAGAAAACAACAACATTCAACTGACACAAACCTACCAACTTAGTTCATTACCATGTAACATTATAATTAAAAATGAATTCTTCAAGAAGGGAATCTTATGAAAAACAAACGAAGATTTCAACAAATTTAACTTAAAAATTCATAATAATTCGTATTTACTCTCTCAACAATGTAAATCCCCAGATGATTTTTTTGTTTTTGGTCTTACCTCAAATTTAAAAAATAAACAAAAAGCAAATGCAATAATAGATCGCTAGGCCTCACTGATTTTCGATCGATCAACCTCCCAAAATCACCCACCCACCATTCTCATGGTTCCTTGTTAAAGTGAAGCCAATTCTAAGCCAGTATTAGCGCCATAAAGGGACCTTACAAATCTTTTGGGATAATCAAATATCCTAAAGGATAATATATTGTCACTATAGTCAACACAAGCTTTTTAGTGTTTCATATACTTTCTCTTCAGACTCTCGAACATTAGAATTAGAATCAGAACGTTGTCATTAGGGAAGTAACACATTTATGACAGGATTCTTGCCAGAGCATGAAAATTAAATAACAGATTGTGTCCAAATTCAGTGAACGGTCTTATATTCAAGAATTGCTTGGTGAGAAACAACTTTGGGATTGACATTTCATTAACTGTGTTTGGTTAGTGGGAAAAGGAAAGAACATGAAAGAAGGAAAGAAATTAAGAAGGAAAATGATTTTCCATTGTTTGGTTTAAAAGAAAAGTGAAAAGAAAAAGAAAATGAAGGAAAAGAGTGGAAAATTAAAATTAAAACTTTTCTTTCAAGATTTCCTCCTTTTGACCTACGGAAAATGAGGGGAAAGAAAACAAAACTAACTATTCTCACATTTACGCATTTGGGTTTTTAACAAATATAATTAGTTACTATTTTTAATGAATTTATGAATAATTCATGATTTTTTCCAAAAATTTGTGAACGAATTTTTCAAAAAATCACGAATGATTATTAAATTTTACAAATGAATTATTTAAATTTTGCGAATTATTCCAAATTCCTGAATTTTTGCCAAATGTTTCAAACTAGTATGTGAATAATTCGGATTTTTTATAGAAAATCATGAATATTTAATAAATTTTTATTCATGTGCTTGTTCGAAACATCAACGAATTATTTGCATTCGTGATATTTTGCGTGTAGCTTGAAAAATTCGCAGAGTATGCATGAATTTTTCAAATAGATTGCAAATTATTTACAACGTTTTCATATAATTTATAAATTATTTGCATACTATTTAATATGAAATTATTTACGCATCATGATATTTGACTCATGATATTTGTAGGGTTAGAGAATTATTCGTTGTAATTCGTAAATTATTTGCTCACTTTATGAATTATTCAAAACAACTAACAACTTATAAATTAATTATGAGACTAAAACACCTCTTAAAATTTTTTGGCAAATTATTCATAAAGTCAGCAAATGCACTACTTAAATTATTTAGCAAAAACACCTCTTAATTTTTTTTCATTTTGAATTAATAGCCTAATTGAAGAAAATGATCATCTAGAAAATGATGACGTTCATCAATATGTTTTGTACATGAATGATGCACAGGATTCTTAGATAAATTAATATCACTAGTATTATCACACATAATCGGGCATGTTGAGCAATCAATACCATAGTCTGAAATAGTTTGTTTCATCCATAAAATTTGAGCACATGCTAAACCGGCGGTAATATATTCTGCCTCGGTTGTAGGTAATGAAACAGAGTTTTGCTTTTTGCTAAACCAAGAGACTAAAGCATGTCCTAAAAAGTGACATGTACCACTGATACTTTTGCGGTTTGATTTGCAACCAGCAAAATCTGCATCACTATATGATACTAAATCAAATATGCTTGATTTAGGGTAAAATAAACCAAAATCAGAAGTATGCTTAACATATCTAATAATCCTTTTTACGGCAGTTAAATGTGAAAACTTAGGATCTGCCTGAAAACGTGCACATAAACATACTGAAAACATGATGCATGGTCTACTTGTAGTTAGATAAAGTAAGGAGCCAATCATACCTCTATAAAGACGTTGATCAACAGTCTTACCATTTAAATCATTGTCGAGAGAAGTAGATGTACTCATTGGAGTACGTTTTTCTGCAGAACTTTCTAAACCAAAACGCTTGATGAGTTCTTTTGAATACTTGCTTTGGTGAATGAAGATTCCTTCCATCATTTATTTGATTTGAAGACCGAGGAAGTAATTGAGTTCATCCATGTGACTCATCTCAAATTATTTCTGCATAATATTAGAAAAATCTTGACAAAAAGATTCATTAGTAGAACCAAAAATAATATCATCAACGTATATTTGAATAATGATAATGTCAGATTTTACGTTTTTAATAAATAAAGTAGAATCTATTTTACCAATTGAATACCCTGAATTTAAAAGATATCTTTTAAGTCTTTCATACCAAGCACGAGGTGCTTGTTTGAGACCATATAAAGCCTTTTTCAATTTGAAAACATGATTTTCTAAATTTTCATGAATAAAACCAGGAGATTGTTCTACATAAACTTCTTCTTTAAGAAAGCCATTTAGAAAAGCACTTTTGACATCCATTTGAAATAACTTAAAATCTTAAAACATGCAAATGATAATAGCATCCTAATAGATTCAAGACGTGCAACTAGTGCATATGTTTCATCATAATCATTACCGTCTTCTTCATTATAACCTTATGCAACCAATCATGCCTTGTTTCTAATTACCTGACCAGATTCATCCAATTTATTTTTGAATACCCACTTGGTACCAATAATTGAATGATCTGTTGTTCTGGGAAGCAGTTTCCAAACATCGTTTCGTTGAAATTGATTGAGTTCTTCCTGCATAGCAATAATCCATGAACTGTCTTCATATGCATCTTTGATGTTCTTAGGTTCAAGGGTTGAATGGAAAACACAATGCGCCATTTGTTCCATTTGACGACGAGTTCTCACTCCATCTGTAATATCTCCAATGTTTAACTCTGATGGATGTTTGGCATTCCATTAACTAACTTGTGTTTTGAAATATGTGCTAAGTATTTTGAAATTAGTGTGTCCAAAACGCTTATGCCATAAAAGTGTTTCATCTGATGTAATCATTAAACAATGATTATGAGTGGTAACAGACATGCATAAGATATAAATGTTATTCTTATGCTTACCACGAAATAAAATAGTTGACATATCAGAATCATAAATAATGCAATCATTTTGTTCAAAAACTATTTTGTAATTTTTATCACATAATTGACTAATGGAAAGTAAGTTGTGTTTCAAACCGTCAACCAGGAGAACATTCTCAATGATAGGCTGATTTGTATTACCAACTGTTCCAGTGCCTATGATTTTGCCTTTGTTGTTGTCACCAAAGGTAACTGTGCCTCCATCTTTATATTTAATAGTTGAAAGCAAGTTGACATTTCCCGTCATATGTTTTGAACATCCACTATCCAAAACCCATCTTCTTTTCTAGGTACCTAAAAGATAAAACATTAAGCATTGGTACCCTTTGTTTGAGGGTCCTTGGGATTAGATTTTAGGAAGCCAAACCCAGGTGGAATTTGGCTTTCTAATATAATTACTAGAGTAAACAATAGAATGTATATAATGAGAAATATAACTATTTTTATCTTTTAAGCACGAATCCTTAGAAACCCATATACTAATTGTAGCAGGTTTCCTGGGAGATGGTTTTTAAATGTTAGTAACATTTCTTTGTGAAGAAGAAGTAGGAATGTTTACTTTCTTCGTGTATATGAATGCGTGATTCTTCTTCTATGGTTTAACAAAAAAAATTTCCAGTAGATGAAGATGTGTTACAAGATTTGGTTACATCCTTATGAGAATATCCCACTCCTTGTCTATGATTTGCTGGAAATTGAATTTTTAGCAAATCATCGAGATTTGTTTTTCCTTTGTTAAATTTATTAACATTGTATGACATCTCGTCGTATTTCATCTTTAGTGATGAGATACTTTTATCCATTTCGGATATTTGTATATGCAATTCTAGATTCTTAGTTTTGAGAAGATCATTCTCTTTACTAAGATCCAAATCTTGAGAAGATGTATTCTTAATATGTATGGAATTTGGTGTAGTGCTTTTAGAAGTTGACAGTTCTTGATATTTAAGAAGGAGATCATCATTATTCTGTTTCAAAGATTTATGTTGACATGTATTTTTGAAATGTGAATAGAGATCTTTTAATACATCTAATAATTCTTCATTATTAAAAGAACTTACCTCATCTTCATCATCTTGTGACATAAAGCACATGTTAGCACTTTCATTATGATCATCATCTTCATCATCTGAAGAATCATCCCATGTTGCTGCAAATGCTTTCTTCTTTTTGTCAAACTTCCTTTCCCTTCTGGATTGATCATTGTTGTTGGAAGTTTTGAACTTAGCCTTGAGAAGCGGACAATCTTTCTTCAAATGTCCAGGCCTATTACAATTAAAGCACAGGGAAGAATCAGTATTCTTAGATTTGAAATTATTATTATACTTACCTTTTTGAAGGAATTTTCTGAAGTTCTTAGCAAAGAATGACATATCATCATCTGAGTCTTCATTTTCTGATGTAGCGTTGAAGACGAGTATTTTCTTCTTTTGATATGATTCTCCTTTCTGATCTTGTAAAGTAACTTCATGAGCCATTAGGTTACCAATAAGATCTTACATGGATAATGTGGAAAGATCATTGTCTTCCGCGATAGCAGTGTTCTTTGGACGCCATTCTGGAGAGAGTACTTTAAGAATCTTGCGTACCTGATCAAGAGAAGAATAAACTTTTCCAAGAGCATTAATTGAATTAATAATATTAGTGAACCTGGTGTTTATTTCTCCAATTGTCCCTTTGTCATGCATTTTGAACAACTCATATTTATGAACCAAAGAGGAAATCTTAGTTTCCTTTACTTTACTGGTTCCTTCATGAGTTACCTCGAGTATATGCCAAATCTCTTTAGCACTTTTGGCCTGAGATACTCGATTAAACTCATGTTTATCCATAGCACAGAATAAAGCATTCATGGCCAATGAGTTGTTGGTTTTTGCAGATTTGTCGTTGGCGGTCCAATCAGCAACAGGAGTTGTTGGTTTTGTGTATCATGTCTCTACGATGTCCCAAATCTCAAAATGCATACTTTGGAGATGAATCTCCATTCGTATTTTCCAATATGAGTAGTTAGAACCATCAAATAGAGGAGGACGAACTTGAGAATGCCCTTCAGGATGCTGATTTGTGTTGTAGTTGTGTGGAACGACGTTCATGGAACTTTATGCCATCTTAACCTTGCTCTGATACCAAATGTAATTTTAACATGTATGGATCAATGCACTAGAGGGGGGAATAGTGTATTTAAAAAATTGTTGCAAATAAAACGTTACTAATATTTGCAAAGATGGCACAGAAATAAAATGACAAGTATAGAAGATTAAACCAATCGCAAACACAAAGATGTATCCTGGTTCGGATCCTATTGATCCTTGTCTGAAGGTATCAAGTCAAAAGTCAACGAAAATATAGTTGTTTAGTAGGCTAGGAAAAATCCTAGTCGACTAATCTTAAAAAATAGGAATTCTGAGTCAGGATCAAGGAGTTGGAAGGTGAAGTAATTTTTGAGCTTAGGGATATATGAAATATTATACTCATGGCCCTGAAGCTATCTAAAAAGTAAAATTTACATCATTCCGTAGATACGTTTTTCAAAAGTAATTTTGAGTAGCAATGCCGTTTTTGCAGAGAGTCTTTGTAATCTGATCATATGTGTGATGTGTATGGAATAAGCGTTATATCTGCACATCTGCATAGATAGAGTCAGTAACATGAAATATATTTATTTGTCACATCAAAACCTTACGAAAGAGAGGATGAAAAATACCAAGTTCCAACATATAGTGCCTATCCATCCCAACAAGATCAACATTCCTTTCAAATGTACAATCACCATGAGCTAGTTTGCCAACGCGCGACTTAGCCTCAAATGTTGTTCCATGGTATGACAATAAGGGAGGAAACTCGTCAAATGGAGTAGGGTCATCAAGAACTTACACCAAAAGCTCTACAGAGAAAGTAACATTCATCATCTTGCACCTCTTCTATACTGAAACAACTCTAGCACTTCATTATGAACATTAATTTTTAAAAGACTAAGATATATACTCATTCAGGCACGAGGTAATGTACTTTATATCTCCTGCATGGTTCAAATCATCTGTGATAAAACGAATAACCTCATACAAAGATATGTGATCAATATCACTAGTTGTGCAAGACACAGTATCACTATTGTATGAAAACTTATGGGAAACCAGAAACAACCACATTGGTGCATCTATATAAGTGGACAATCAACATGTGTTATCTACTTAATTTAAAGAGAAAACAACAACATTCAAATGACACAAACCTACCAACTTAGTTCATTACCATGTAACATTATAATTATAAATGAATTCTTCAAGAAGGGAATCTTATGAAAAACAAACGAAGATTTCAAAAAATTTAACTTTAAAATTCATAATAATTCATATTTACTCTCTCAACAATGTAAATCCCCAGATGATTTTTTGTTTTTGGTCTTACCTCAAATTTAAAAAATCAACAAAAAGCGAATGCAATAATAGATCGCTAGACCACACTGATTTTCGATCGATCAACCTCTCAAAATCACCCACTCACCATTCTCATGGTTCCTTGTTAAAGAGAAGCCAATTCTTAGCCGGGTTTGAGTTATTACCCCAAAAAAGTATACAAAATTTTAAACTAGAAATCCAAAAGTTTGAATAGTGTAATAACCGTCATAAAATTAGCGAATTTATATATACTCGTGTTCCTTTTTTGGTTTGAATTTATGGCTAGGATCAATTATGAATTCATTTTATATATACAACTAAGCTACTAAGAATACTCGGTTATTACAAGAAGAATCAGCAATTCTTTTGTGACATTCTACAATACAGAAATACTTGAATATTACTAAAACAATCAACAATTCTTTTCTATGAGATTCTACAATATCGAAAGAACAAAAGCATGAAATTAAATCATCATCATGAACCTTCAAAGGGCCAAATGTATAACAGACAATGCATTACGAGTCTATCTCGAATGTTCGAAATAAATGTACAAAGAACAAAAGCATGAAATTAAATCACCATCATGAACCTTTAAATGACCAAGAATATATAAGAGTCACGACAACACGTTTTTATCTCGAATGTTCGAAATAAATGTATAATGTAAGTGCAATGATTGAATTTGAATTCTCTCCTGAACCTTCGGTTTTGCAGGGCATGATGTGGATGAGATTTCTATATATAGCAATAAGATGGCTTCCTTTTCAACCATAATCTGTGAAATCTTCGCCGCTAGGAACACCAAAAACCATAACCCTTAAACCCTCAAACCTTTGCCACTTCCATTTTCAACCAAATGCTGCTAAAAAGAAACATTGTTCTTTGTTTCCCTTGGCTATTGTCTCATACCATCCATACCTAATATCAGAAATTCCTAACCTCATTTGAAATTCTTGCTACTTCAACTTCAAGCTTTCGAGGTGGAAACCAACCTCATTGCTGACATATATATGTAGCCACTGTTAAATATCCCTCTTCAAACCCTATCCAGTTTGCATTGTATCTCGACAACAATACCGTATAAGCATCATGGATCAACAGGCATGCCTCATCCTCATAAACATGCCTTCAAGTTTTGTATGCAATGGATGGTACATGGAATGACATATGTCAGCTCACTTGTAGATAGGCCACAAATGTGTAGCGTTAAATGATAAAGTTATTTCTTTTATTATTTGAAATGCTTGCATCGCAATTAAGTCTATTTTCGTTTTTTACTGTTTGTGTTGCAATAATTGAAAGTTAAGATGTGATGTTTACCAAGTGGCAAGTTTCTCAATGTTGTGACTATGATTTGCGAAAGATAGGAGTGTACATCTCACGTTAAGACAGAATCATCTTCTGCATGTTCACATACGATTACAATGGCTCACATACAATTGTAACAGTTTCATCTTGATCAAAGATTCGACTTTGATTCAACATTTGGTTCCTTGATCCTTTAAAACCTTGTTTTATTTTGAGTAAATTAGTCAAAATCCATATTTCCATGATGGGGCTAACTTTTTTGTTAATACTTAACCTATGGTGTGGTCATGCGACCCTTGATCTGAATTTGCCTCAAATTTCCTCCCACATCTCCCTTACATCTCCCTTTTCTCCTTCCTCTTACCTCCACAAAACAGACCAAAATTCAAATCACATTCACCTGAAGTACTACCCCATCCCATCCTCTTCCTCAACATCATCATCAATCTTAATCTAAACTGATTCAACAATCCGAATGTGCCAGTATTAGCGCCATAAAGGGACCTTACAAATCCTTTGGTATAATCAAATATCCTAAAGGATAATAGATTGTCACTATAGTCAACACAAGCTTTTTAGTGTTTCATATACTTTCTCTTCAGACTCTCGAACATTAGAACTAGAAATAGAATGTTTTCATTAGGGAAGTAACCCATTTGTGACAGAATTCTTGCCAGAGCATGAAAATTAAATAACAGATTGTGTCCAAATTCAGTGAACGGTCTTATATTCAAGAATTGCTTGGTGAGAAACAACTTTGGGATTGGCATTTCACTAACTGCGGTTGGTTAGTGGGAAAGGGAAAGAACAAGAAAGAAATTAAGAAGGAAAATGATTTTCCATTGTTTGGTTTAAAAGACAAATGAAAAGAAAAAGAAAATGAAGGAAAAGAGTGGAAAATAAAATTTAAAACTTTTCTTTCAAGATTTCCTCCTCTTGACCTACGTAAAATGAGGGAAAAGAAAACAAAACTAACTATTCTCACATTTATGCATTTGTGTTTTTTAACAAATATAATTAGTTACTATTTTTAATGAATTCATGAATAATTCATGATTTTTTCCAAAAAGTTGTGAACGAATTTTTCAAAAAATCACGAATGATTATCAAATTTTACAAATGAATTATTTAAATTTCACGAATTATTCCAAATTCCTGAATTTTTGCCGAATGTTTCAAAGTAGTATATGAATAATTCAGTTTTTTATAGAAAATCATGAATATTTAATAAATTTTTATTCATGTGCTTGTTCGAAAAATCAACGAATTATTCGCATTCGTGAATTTTTGTGTGTAGCTTAAAAAATTCACAGAGTATGCATGAATTTTTCAAATAGATTGCAAATTATTTACAATGTTTTCATATAATTTATAAATTATTTGCATACTATTTAATATGAAATTATTTACGCATCATGATATTTAACTCATGATATTTGTAGGGTTAGAGAATTATTCGTTGCAATTCGTAAATTATTTGCTCACTTTATGAATTATTCAAAACAACTAACAACTTTTAAATTAATTATGAGACTAAAACACCTCTTAAAATTTTTTAGCAAATTATTCATAAAGTCAGCAAATACACTACTTAAATTATTTAGCAAAAACACCTCTTAAATTTTTTTTCATTTTGAATTAATAGCCTAATGGAAGAAAATGATCATCTAGAAAATGATGACGTTCATCAATATGTTTTGTACATGAATGTTGCACAGGATTCTTAGATAAATTAATATCATTAGTATTATCACACATAATCGGGCATGTTGAGCAATCAATACCATAGTCTGAAATAGTTTGTTTCATCCATAAAATTTGAGCACATGCTAAACTGGCGGTAATATATTCTGCCTCGGTTGTAGATAATGAAACAGAGTTTTGCTTTTTGCTAAACCAAGAGACTAAAGCATGTCCTAAAAAGTGACATGTACCACTGGTACTTTTGCAGTCTGATTTGCAACCAGCAAAATCTGCATCACTATATGATATTAAATCAAATGTGCTTGATTTAGGGTAAAATAAACCAAAATCAGAAGTATGCTTAACATATCTAATAATCCTTTTTACGGCAGTTAAATGTGAAAACTTAGGATCTGCCTGAAAACGTGCACATAAACATACTGAAAACATGATGTCTGGTCTACTTGCAGTTAGATAAAGTAAGGAGCCAATCATACCTCTATAAAGACGTTGATCAACATTCTTACCATTTAAATCATTGTCGAGAGAAGTAGATGTACTCATTGGAGTACGTTTTTCTGCAGAACTTTCTAAACCAAAACGCTTGATGAGTTCTTTTGAATACTTGCTTTGGTGAATGAAGATTCATTCCTTCATTTATTTGATTTGAAGACCGAGGAAGTAATTGAGTTCACCCATGTGACTCATTTCAAATTCTTTCTGCATAATGTTAGAAAAATCTTGACAAAAAGATTCATTAGTAGAACCAAAAATAATATCATCAACGTATATTTGAATAATGATAATGTCAGATTTTACGTTTTTAATAAACAAAGTAGAATCTATTTTACCAATTGAATACCCTGAATTTAAAAGATAGCTTTTAAGTCTTTCATACCAAGCACGAGGTGCTTGTTTGAGACCATATAAAACCTTTTTCAATTTGAAAACATGATTTTCTAAATTTTCATGAATAAAACCAGGAGGTTGTTCTACATAAACTTCTTCTTTAAGAAAGCCATTTAGAAAAGCACTTTTGACATCCATTTGAAATAACTTAAAATCTTTAAAACATGCAAATGATAATAGCATCCTAATAGATTCAAGACGTGCAACTAGTGCATAGGTTTCATCATAATCATTATCGTCTTCTTGATTATAACCTTGTGCAACCAATCGTGCCTTGTTTCTAATTACCTGACCAGTTTCATCCAATTTATTTTTGAATACCCACTTGGTACCAATAATTGAATGATCTGTTGGTCTGGGAACCAGTTTCCAAACATTGTTTCGTTGAAATTGATTGAGTTCTTCCTGCTTAGCAATAATCCATGAACTGTCTTCACATGCATCTTTGATGTTCTTAGGTTCAAGGGTTGAATGGAAAGCACAATGCGCCATTTGTTCCATTTGACGATGAGTTCTCACTCCATCTGTAATATCTCAAATGTTTAACTCTGATGGATGATTTGGAACTTGTGCGAATGCCTTAGGAAGATCTGTATTATCTGAAATAGACTCAACAGAGGGTTTAGAAGCATCAATTTCATCACGTTTAATATTATCTAAAGAATTAGATAAAGGTAATATATTCTCTTCATCATCAATGATGGTAGAATTTGATGAGGGATTCTCATCAAAGGTGACATGCAGTGATTCTTCAATTGTTGAAGTTCTTTTGTTATATACTCTGTAGGCTTTGCTACATGTTGAGTATCCAACAAAAATACCTTCATCAAATTTAGAATCAAATTTGTCAAGTGCATCTTTAGTATTAAGAATGAAACATCTACATCCAAACACTTTAAAATATGATACACGAGGAATACGATTAAAGAATAATTCAAAACAAGTTTTATTAAGTAATGGCCTAATAAGAACTTTATTCATAATGTAACAAGCAGTTGCGACATCTTCTGTCCAAAAATATTTTTGTAATTTACTATCACAAAGCATTGTTCTTGCACATTCTTGTAAAGTTCTATTTTCCTTTCTACTACTCCATTCTGAGGAGGAGCACGAGGAAAAGAAAAATTGTGAGTAATGCCATTTTCATTACAAAACTTGGTAAAAGATTCATTTTCAAATTCTCCCCCATGATCACTACGAATAGTGACAATGTTAGAGGATTTGATCTTTTGTATCTTTTTACAAAATATTGAAAATTCTTCAAAAGCATCATTCTTATTTTGTAAGAATATAACCCAAGTGTATCTGGAATAGTCATCAACAATGACAAATGCATATCTACTTCTATTCAAAGAAGCTACTCTTGAAGGACCAAACAGATCCAAGTGTAGGAGTTCTAAGGGTCTCTTTGTTGAGATAATGTCCTTTGATTTAAACGAATATTTATGCATTTTTCCTTGTTGACAAGCAGCACAAAAATGTTTGTGTTTGAAAGAAATATTTGGCATTCCATTAACTAACTTGTGTTTTGAAATACGTGCTAAGTTTTTGAAATTAGTGTGTCCAAAATGCTTATGCCATAAAAGTGTTTCATCTGATGTAATCATTAAACAATGATTATGAGTGGTAACAGACATGCATAAGATATAAATGTTATTCTTACGCTTATCACGAAATAAAATAGATGACATATCAGAATGATAAATAATGCAATCATTTTGTTCAAAAACTATTTTGTAATTTTTATCACATAATTGACTAATGGAAAGTAAGTTGTGTTTCAAACCGTCAACCAGGAGAACATTCTCAATGATAGGCTGATTTGTATTACCAACTGTTCCAGTGCCTATGATTTTGCTTTTGTTGTTGTCACCAAAGGTAACTGTGCCTCCATCTTTATATTTAACGGTTGAAAGCAAGTTAACATTTCCCGTCATATGTTTTGAACATCCACTATCCAAAATCCATCTTCTTTTCTAGGTACCTGAAAGATAAAACATTAAGCATTGGTACCCTTTGTTTGAGGGTCCTTGGGATTAGATTTTAGGAAGCCAACCCCAAGTGGAATTTGGCTTTCTAATATAATTACTAGAATAAACAATAGAATGTATATAATGAGAAATATAACTATTTTTATCTTTTAAGCACGAATCCTTAGGAACTCATATACTAATTGTAGCAGGTTTCCTGGGAGATGGTTTTTAAATGTTAGTAACATTTCTTTGTGAAGAAGAAGTAGGAATGTTTACTTTCTTCGTGTATATGAATGCGTGATTCTTCTTCTATGGTTTAACAAAAATTGTTTTTCCACTAGATGAAGATGTGTTACAAGATTTGGGTACATCCTTATGAGAATATCCCAGTCCTTATCTATGATTTGCTGGAAATTGAATTTTTAGCAAATCATCGAGATTTGTTTTTCCTTTGTTAAATTTATTAACATTGGATGACATCTCGTCGTATTTTATCTTTAGTGATGAGATACTTTTATCCATTTCGGATATTTGTGTATGCAATTCTAGATTCTTAGTTTTGAGAAGATCATTCTCTTTACTAAGATCCAAATCTTGAGAAGATGTATTCTTAATATGTATGGAATTTGGTGTATGGAATTTGGTGTAGTGCTTTTAGAAGATGACAATTCTTGATATTTAAGAAGGAGACCATCATTATTCTGTTTCAAAGATTTATGTTGACCATTTATTTTTGAAATAATAATAGAGATCTTTTAATGCATCTAATAATTCTTCATTATTAAAAGAACTTACCTCATCTTCATCATCTTGTGACATAAAGCACATGTTAGCACTTTCATTATGATCATCATCTTCATCATCTGAAGAATCATCCCATGTTGCTGCAAATGCTTTCTTCATTTTGTCAAACTTCCTTTCTCTTCTGGATTGATCATTGTTGTTGGAAGTTTTGAACTTAGCTTTGAGAAGCGGACAATCTTTCTTCAAATGTCCAGGCCTATTACAATTAAAGCAGAGAGAAGAATCAGTATTCTTAGATTTGAAATTATTATTATACTTACCTTTTTGAAGGAATTTTCTGAAGTTCTTGGCAAAGAATGCCATATCATCATCTGAGTCTTCATTTTCTGATGTTGAGTTGAAGGCGAGTATTTTCTTCTTTTGATCTGATTCTTCTTTCTGATCTTGTAAAGTAACTTCATGGGCCATTAGGTTACCAATAAGATCTTCCATGGATAATGTGGAAAGATCATTGTCTTCCGCGATAGCAGTGATCTTTGGACGCCATTCTGGAGAGAGTAGTTTAAGAATCTTGCGTACCTGATCAAGAGAAGAATAAACTTTTCCAAGAGCATTAAGTGAATTAATAATATTAGTGAACCTGGTGTTTATTTCCCCAATTGTCTCTTTGTCATGCATTTTGAACAACTCATATTTATGAACCAAAGAGGAAATCTTAGTTTCCTTTACTTTACTGGTTCCTTCATGAGTTACCTCGAGTATATGCCAAATCTCTTTAGCACTTTTGGCCTGAGATACTCGATTAAACTCATGTTTATCCATGGCACAGAATAAAGCATTCATGGCCATTGAGTTGTTGGTTTTTGCAGATTTGTCGTTGGCGGTCCAATCAGCAACAGGAGTTGTTGGCTTTGTGTATCATGTCTCTACGATGTCCCAAATCTCAAAATGCATACTTTGGAGATGAATCTCCATTCGTATTTTCCAATATGAGTAGTTAGAACCATCAAATAGAGGAGGACGAACTTGAGAATGCCCTTCAGGATGCTAATTTGTGTTGTAGTTGTGTGGAACGGCGTTCATGGAACTTTCTGCCATCTTAACCTTGCTCTGATACCAAATGTAATTTTAACCTGTATGGATCAATACACTGGAGGGGGGAATAGTGTATTTAAAAAATTGTTGCAAATAAAACGTTACTAATATTTGCAAAGATTGCACAGAAATAAAATGTCAAGTATAGAATATTAAACCAATCACTAACACAAAGATGTATCCTGGTACGGATCCTGTTGATCCTTGTCTGAAGGTATCAAGTCAAAAGTCAACGAAAATATAGTTGTTTAGTAGGCTAGGAAAAATCCTAGTTGACTAATTTTAAAAAAATAGGAATTCTGAGTCCGGATCAAGGAGTTGGAAGGGGATGTAATTTTTGAGCTTAGGGATATATGAAATATTATACTCATGGCCCTGAAGCTAGCTAAAAAGTAAAATTTACATCATTCCGTAGATACGTTTTTCAAATGTAATTTTGAGTAGCAATGCCATTTTTGCAGAGAGTCTTTGTAATCTGGTCATATGTGTGATGTGTATGGAATAAGCGTTATATTTGCACATCTGCATAGATAGAGTTCGTAACATGAAAGATATTGATTTGTCACATCAAAACCTTACGGAAGAGAGGATGAAAAATACCAAGTTCCAACATATAGTGCCTATCCATCCCAACAAGATCAACATTCCTTTTAAATGTACAATCACAATGAACTTGTTTGCCAACGCGCGACTTAGGCTCAAATGTTGTTCCATGGTATGACAATAAGGGAGGAAACTCGTCAAATGGAGTAGGGTCATCAAGAACATACACCAAAAGCTCTACAGAAAAAGTAACATTCATCATCTTGCACCTCTTCTATACTGAAACAACTCTAGAACTTCATTATGAAAATTAATTTTTGAAAGACTAAGATCTATTCTCCTTCAGGCACGAGGTGATGTACTTTATATCTCCCCGCATGGTTCAAATCATCTGTGATAATACGAATAACCTCATACAAAGATATGTGATCAATATCACTAGTTGTGCAATCCACAGTATCACTATTGTATGAAAACTTATGGGTAACCAGAAACAACCACATTGGTGCATCTCTATAAGTGGACTATCAGCATGTGTTATCTACTTAATTTAAAGAGAAAACAAGAACATTCAACTGACACAAACCTACCAACTTAATTCCTTACCATGTAACATTATAATTAAAAATGAATTCTTCAAGAAGGGAATCTTATGAAAAACAAATGTAGATTTCAACAAATTTAACTTTAAAATTCATAATAATTCGTATTTACTCTCTCAATAATGTAAATCCCCAGATGATTTTTTGTTTTTGGTCTTACCTCAAATTTAAAAAATCAACAAAAAGCGAATGCAATAATAGATCGCTAGACCACACTGATTTTCGATCGATCAACCTCTCAAAATCATCCACCCACCATTCTCATGGTTCCTTGTTAAAGAGAAGCCAATTCTTAGCCGGGTTTGAGTTATTACCCCAAAAAAGTATACAAAATTTTAAACTAGAAATCCAAAAGTTTGAATAGTGTAATAACCGTCATAAAATTAGCGAATTTATATATACTCGTGTTCCTTTTTTGGTTTGAATTTATGGCTAGGATCAATTATGAATTCATTATATATATACCACTAAGCTACTAAGAATACTCGGTTATTACTAGAAGAATCATCAATTCTTTTCTGTGACATTCTACAATACAGAAATACTTGAATATTACTAAAACAATCAACAATTCTTTTCTAAGACATTCTACAATATCGAAAGAACAAAAGCATGAAATTAAATCATCATCATGAACCTTCAAAGGGCCAAATGTATAACAGACAATGCATTACGAATCTATCTCGAATGTTCGAAATAAATGTACAAAGAACAAAAGCATGCAATTAAATCACCATCATGAACCTTTAAATGACCAAGAATATATAAGAGTCACGACAACACGTTTCTATCTCGAATGTTCGAAATAAATGTATAATGTAAGTGCAATGATTGAATTTGAATTCTCTCCTGAACCTTTGGTTTTGCAGGGCATGATGTGGATGATATCTCTATATATAGCAATAGGATGGCTTCCATTTTCAACCATAATCTATGAAATCGTCGCCGCTAGGAACACCAAAAACCATAACCCTTAAACCCTCAAACCTTTGCCACTTCCATTTTCAACCAAATGCTGCTAAAAAGAAACATTGTTCTTTGTTTCCCTTGGCTATTGTCTCATACCATCCATACCTAATATCAGAAATTCCTAACCTCATTTGAAATTCTTGCTATTTCAACTTCAAGCTTTCGAGGTGGAAACCAACCTTATTACTGACATATATATGTAGCCACTATTAAATATCCCTCTTCAAACCCTATCCAGTTTGCATTGTATCTCGACAACAATACCGTATAAGCATCATGGATCAACAGGCATGCCTCATCCTCATAAACTTGCCTTCAAGTGTTTGTATGCAATGGATGGTACATGGAATGACATATGTCAGCTCGCTTGTAGATAGGCCACAAATGTGTAGTGTTAAATGATAAAGTTATTTCTTTTATTATTTGAAATGCTTGCATCGCAATTAAGTCTATTTTCGTTATTTAATGTTTGTGTTGCAATAATTGAAAGTTAAGATGTGATGTTTACCAAGTGGCAAGTTTCTCAATGCTGTGACTATGATTTGCGAAAGATAGGAGTGTACATCTCACGTTAAGACAGAATCATCTTCTGCATGTTCACATACGATTACAATGGTTCACATACAATTGTAACAGTTTCATCTTGATCAAAGATTCGACTTCGATTCAACATTTGGTTTCTTGATCCTTTAAAACCTTGTTTTATTTTGAGTAAATTAGCCAAAATCCATATTTCCATGATGGGGCTAACTTTTTTGTTAATACTTAACCTGTGGCGTGGTCATGCGACCCTTGATCTGAATTAGCCTCAAATTTCCTCCCACATCTCCCCCAAAATCTCCCTTTTCTCCTTCCTCTTACCTCCACAAAACAGACCAAAATTCAAATCGCATTCACCTGAAGTACTACCCCATCCCATCCTCTTCCTCAACATCATCATCAATCTTAATCTAAACTGATTCAACAATCCGAATGTGACATTATTAGCGCCAAAAAGGGACCTTACAAATCCTTTGGTATAATCAAATATCCTAAAGGATAATAGATTGCCACTATAGTCAACACAAGCTTTTTAGTGTTTCATATACTTTCTCTTCAGACTCTCGAACATTAGAACTAGAATCAGAACGTTTTCATTAGGGAAGTAACCCATTTGTGACAGGATTCTTGCCAGAGCATGAAAATTAAATAACGGATTGTGTCCAAATTCAGTGAACGGTCTTATATTCAAGAATTGCTTGGTGAGAAACAACTTTGGGATTGGCATTTCACTAACTGTGTTTGGTTAGTGGGAAAAGGAAAGAACAAGAAAGAAATTAAGAAGGAAAATGATTTTCCATTGTTTGGTTTAAAAGAAAAGTGAAAAGAAAAAGGAAATGAAGGAAAAGAGTGGAAAATAAAAATTAAAACTTTTCTTTCAAGATTTCCTCCTCTTGAACTACGGAAAATGAGGGAAAAGAAAACAAAACTAACTATTCTAACATTTATGCAGTTGTGTTTTTTAACAAATATAATTAGTTACTATTTTTAATGAATTCATTAATAATTCATGATTTTTTCCAAAAAGTTGTTAACGAATTTTTCAAAAAATCACGAATGATTATCAAATTTTACAAATGAATTATTTAAATTTCGCAAATTATTCCAAATTCCTGAATTTTTGTCGAATGTTTCAAACTAGTATGAGAATAATTCGGATTTTTTTATAGAAAATCATGATTATTTAATAAATTTTTAATCATGTGCTTGTTCCAAAAATCAACGAATTATTCGCATTCGTGAATTTTTGCGTGTAGCTTGAAAACTTCGCAGAGTATGCATGAATTTTTCAAATAGATTGCAAATTATTTACAACGTTTTCATATAATTTATAAATTATTTGCATACTATTTAATATGAAATTATTTACGCATCAAGCTATTGGACTCATGATATTTGTAGGGTTAGAGAATTATTTGTTGCAATTCGTAAATTATTTGCTCACTTTATGAATTATTCAAAACAACTAACAACTTTTAAATTAATTATGAGACTAAAACACCTCTTAAAATTTTTTGGCAAATTATTCATAAAGTCAGCAAATGCACTACTTAAACTATTTAGCAAAAACACCTCTTAAATTTTTTTTCATTTTGAATTAATAGCCTAATGGAAGAAAATGATCATCTAGAAAATGATGACGTACATCAATATGTTTTGTACATGAATGATGCACAGGATTCTTAGATAAATTAATATCACTAGTATTATCACACATAATCGGGCATGTTGAGCAATCAAAACCATAGTCTGAAATAGTTTGTTTCATCCATAAAATTTGAGCACATGCTAAACCGGCGGTAATATATTCTGCCTCGGTTGTAGATAATGAAACAGAGTTTTGCTTTTTGCTAAACCAAGAGACTAAAGCATGTCCTAAAAAGTGACATGTACCACTGATACTTTTGCGGTTTGATTTGCAACCAGCAAAATCTGCATCACTATATGATATTAAATCAAATGTGCTTGATTTAGGGTAAAATAAACCAAAATCAGAAGTATGCTTAACATATCTAATAATCCTTTTTACGGAAGTTAATGTGAAAACTTAGGATCTGCCTGAAAACGTGCACATAAACATACTGAAAACATGATGCCTGGTCTACTTGTAGTTAGATAAAGTAAGGAGCCAATCATACCTCTATAAAGACGTTGATCAATAGTCTTACCATTTAAATCATTGTCGAGAGAAGTAGATGTACTCATTGGAGTACGTTTTTCTGCAGAACTTTCTAAACCAAAACGCTTGATGAGTTCTTTTGAATACTTGCTTTGGTGAATGAAGATTCCTTCCATCATTTATTTGATTTGAAGACCGAGGAAGTAATTGAGTTCATCCATGTGACTCATCTCAAATTCTTTCTGCATAATGTTAGAAAAATCTTGACAAAAAGATTCATTAGTAGAACCAAAAATAATATCATCAACGTATATTTGAATAATGATAATGTCAGATTTTACGTTTTTAATAAACAAAGTAGAATATATTTTACCAATTGAATACCCTGAATTTAAAAGATAGCTTTTAAGTCTTTCATACCAAGCACGAGGTGCTTGTTTGAGACCATATAAAGCCTTTTTCAATTTGAAAACATGATTTTCTAAATTTCAATGAATAAAACCAGGAGGTTGTTCTACATAAACTTCTTCTTTAAGAAAGCCATTTAGAAAAGCAATTTTGACATCCATTTCAAATAACTTAAAATCTTTAAAACATGCAAATGATAATAGCATCCTAATAGATTCAAGACGTGCAACTAGTGCATAGGTTTCATCATAATCATTACCGTCTTCTTGATTATAACCTTGTGCAACCAATCGTGCCTTGTTTCTAATTACCTGACCAGATTCATCCAATTTATTTTTGAATACCCACTTGGTACCAATAATTGAATGATCTGTTGTTCTGGGAACCAGTTTCCAAACATCGTTTCGTTGAAATTGATTGAGTTCTTCCTACATAGCAATAATCCATGAACTGTCTTCATATGCATCTTTGATGTTCTTAGGTTCAAGGGTTGAATGGAAAGCACAATGCGCCATTTGTTCCATTTGACGACGAGTTCTCACTCCATCTGTAATATCTCCAATGTTTAACTCTGATGGATGATTTGGAACTTGTGCAAATGCCTTAAGAAGATCGGTATTATCTGAAATAGACTCAATAGAGGGTTTAGAAGCATCAATTTCATCACGTTTAATATTATCTAAAGAATTAGATAAAGGTAATATATTCTCTTCATCATCAATGATGGTAGAATTTGATGAGGGGTTCTCATCAAAGGTGACATGCAGTGATTCCTCAATTGTTGAAGTTCTTTTGTTATATACTCTGTAGGCTTTGCTACGTGTTGAGTATCAAACAAAAATACCTTCATCAGATTTAGAATCAAATTTATCAAGTGCATCTTTAGTATTAAGAATTAAGCATCTACATCCAAACACTTTAAAATATGATACACGAGGAATGCGATTAAAGAATAATTCAAAACAAGTTTTATTAAGTAATGGCCTAATAAGAACTTTATTCATAATGTAACAAGCAGTTGCCACAGCTTCTGCCCAAAGATATTTTGGTAATTTACTATCACAAAGCATTGTCCTTGCACATTCTTGTAAAGTTCTATTTTCCTTTCTACTACTCCATTCTGAGGAGGAGCACGAGGAAAAGAAAAATTGCGAGTAATGCCATTTTCATCACAAAACTTGGTAAAAGATTCATTTTCAAATTCTCCCCCATGATCACTACGAATAGTGACAATGTTAGAGAATTTGATCTTTTGTATCTTTTTACAAAATATTGAAAATTCATCAAAAGCATCATTCTTATTTTCTAAGAATATAACCCAAGTGTATCTGGAATAGTCATCAACAATGACAAATGCATATCTACTTCTATTCAAAGAAGCTACTCTTGAAGGACCAAACAGATCCAAGTGTAGGAGTTCTAAGGGTCTCTTTGTTGAGATAATGTCCTTTGATTTAAACGAATATTTGTGCATTTTTCCTTGTTGACAAGCATCACAAAAAAGTTTGTGTTTGAAAGAAATGTTTGGCATTCCATTAACTAACTTGTGTTTTGAAATACGTGCTAAGTTTTTGAAATTAGTGTGTCCAAAATGCTTATGCCATAAAAGTGTATCATCTGATGTAATCATTAAACAATGATTATGAGTGGTAACAGACATGCATAAGATATAAATGTTATTCTTACGCTTACCACGAAATAAAATAGATGACATATCACAATCATAAATAATGCAATCATTTTGTTCAAAAACTATTTTGTAATTTTTATCACATAATTGACTAATGGAAAGTAAGTTGTGTTTCAAACCGTCAACCAGGAGAACATTCTCAATGATAGGCTGATTTGTATTACCAACTGTTCCAGTGCCTATGATTTTGCCTTTGTTGTTGTCACCAAAGGTAACTGTGCCTCCATCTTTATATTTAACAGTTGAAAGCAAGTTGACATTTCCCGTCATATGTTTTGAACATCCACTATCCAAAATCCATCTTCTTTTCTAGGTACCTGAAAGATAAAACATTAAGCATTGGTACCCTTTGTTTGAGGGTCCTTGGGATTAGATTTTAGGAAGACAAACCCAAGTGGAATTTGGCTTTCTAATATAATTACTAGAATAAACAATAGAATGTATATAATGAGAAATATAAGTATTTTTATCTTCTAAGCATGAATCCTTAGGAACCCATATACTAATTGTAGCAGGTTTCCTGGGAGATGGTTTTTAAATGTTAGTAACATTTCTTTGTGAAGAAGAAGTAGGAATGTTTACTTTCTTCGTGTATATGAATGCGTGATTCTTCTTCTATGGTTTAACAAAAATTGTTTTTCCACTAGATGAAGATGTGTTACAAGATTTGGGTACATCCTTATGAGAATATCCCAGTCCTTGTTTATGATTTGCTGGAAATTGAATTTTTAGCAAATCATCGAGATTTGTTTTTCTTTTGTTTAATTTATTAACATTGGATGACATCTCGTCGTATTTCATCTTTTGTGATGAGATAGTTTTATCCATTTCGGATATTTGTGTATGCAATTCTAGATTCTTAGTTTTGAGAAGATCATTCTCTTTACTAAGATCCAAATCTTGAGAAGATGTATTCTTAATATGTATGGAATTTGGTGTATGGAATTTGGTGTAGTGCTTTTAGAAGATGACAATTCTTGATATTTAAGAAGGAGATCATCATTATTCTGTTTCAAAGATTTATGTTGACCATTTATTTTTGAAATGAGAATATATATATTTTAATGCATCTAATAATTCTTCATTATTAAAAGAACTTACCTCATCTTCATCATCTTGTGACATAAAGCACACGTTAGCACTTTCATTATGATCATCATCTTCATCATCTGATGAATTATCCCATGTTGCTGCAAATGCTTTCTTCATTTTGTCAAACTTCCTTTCTCTTCTGGATTGATCATTGTTGTTGGAAGTTTTGAACTTAGACTTGAGAAGCGGACAATCTTTCTTCAAATGTCCAGGCCGATTACAATTAAAGCAAAGAGAAGAATCAGTATTCTTAGATTTGAAATTATTATTATACTTACCTTTTTGAAGGAATTTTCTGAAGTTCTTGGCAAAGAATGACATATCATCATCTGAGTCTTCATTTTCTGATGTAGCGTTGAAGGCGAGTATTTTCTTCTTTTGATTTGATTCTTCTTTCTGATCTTGTAAAGTAACTTCATGGGCCATTAGGTTACCAATAAGATCTTCCATGGATAATGTGGAAAGATCATTGTCTTCCGTGATAGCAATGATCTTTGGACGCCATTCTGGAGAAAGTACTTTAAAAATCTTTCGAACCTGATCAAGAGTAGAATAAACTTTTCCAAGAGCATTAAGTGAATTAATAATATTAGTGAACCTGGTGTTTATTTCTCCAATTGTCTCTTTGTCATGCATTTTGAACAACTCATATTTATGAACCAAAGAGGAAATCTTAGTTTCCTTTACTTTACTGGTTCCTTCATGAGTTACCTCGAGTATATGCCAAATCTCTTTAGCACTTTTGGCCTGAGATACTCGATTAAACTCATGTTTATCCATGGCACAGAATAAAGCATTCATGGCCATTGAGTTGTTGGTTTTTGCAGATTTGTCATTGGCGGTCCAATCAGCAACAGGAGTTGTTGGCTTTGTGTATCATGTCTCTATGATGTCCCAAATCTCAAAATGCATACTTTGGAGATGAATCTCCATTCGTATTTTCCAATATGAGTAGTTAGAACCATCAAATAGAGGAGGATGAACTTGAGAATGCCCTTCAGGATGCTGATTTGTGTTGTAGTTGTGTGGAACGGCGTTCATGGAACTTTCTGCCATCTTAACCTTGCTCTGATACCAAATGTAATTTTAACCTATATGGATCAATACACTAGATGGGGAATAGTGTATTTAAAAAATTGTTGCAAATAAAACGTTACTAATATTTGCAAAGATGGCACAGAAATAAAATGACAAGTATAGAAGATTAAACCAATCGCAAACACAAAGATGTATCCTGGTTCGGATCCTGTTGATCCTTGTCTGAAGGTATCAAGTCAAAAGTCAACGAAAATATAGTTGTTTAGTAGGCTAGGAAAAATCCTAGTCGACTAATCTTAAAAAGTAGGAATTTTGACTCAGGATCAAGGAGTTGGAAGGTGATGTAATTTTTAAGCTTAGAGATATATGAAATATTATACTCAAGGCCCTGAAGCTATTTAAAAAGTAAAATTTACATCATTCCGTAGATACGTTTTCAAATGTAATTTTGAGTAGCAATGTCGTTTTTGCAGAGAGTCTTTGTAATCTGATCATATGTGGGATGTGTATGGAATAAGCGTTATATCTGCACACCTGCATAGATAGAGTTAGTAACATGAAAGATGTTGATTTGTCACATCAAAACCTTACGGAAGAGAGGATGAAAAATACCAAGTTACATATAGTGCCTATCCATCCCAACAAGATCAACATTCTTTTCAAATGTACAATCACCATGAACTTGTTTGCCAACGCGCGACTTAGGCTCAAATGTTGTTCCATGGAATGACAATAAGGGAGGAAACTCGTCAAATGGAGTAGGGTCATCAAGAACATACACCAAAAGCTCTACAGAAAAAGTAACATTCATCATCTTGCACCTCTTCTATACTGAAACAACTCTAGCACTTCATTATGAACATTAATTTTTGAAAGACTAAGATCTATACTTTTTCAGGCACGAGGTAATGTACTTTATATCTCCCCGCATGGTTCAAATCATCTGTGATAATACGAATAACCTCATACAAAGATATGTGATCAATATCACTAGTTATGCAAGCCACAGTATCACTATTGTACGAAAACTTATGGGTAACCAGAAACAACCACATTGGTGCATCTCTATAAGTGGACTATCAGCCTGTGTTATCTACATAATTTAAAGAGAAAACAACATTCAACTGACACAAACCTACCAACTTAATTCATTACCATGTAACATTATAATTTAAAATAAATTCTTCAAGAAGGTAATCTTATGAAAAACAAACGAAGATTTCAAAAAATTTAACTTTAAAATTCATAATAATTCGTATTTACTCTCTCAACAATGTAAATCCCCAGATGATTTTTTGTTTTTGGTCTTACCTCAAATTTAAAAAATCAACAAAAAGCGAATGCAATAATAGATCGCTAGACCACACTGATTTTCGATCGATCAACCTCTCAAAATCACCCACCCACCATTCTCATGGTTCCTTGTTAAAGAGAAGCCAATTCTTAGTCGGGTTTGAGTTATTACCCCAAAAAAGCATACAAAATTTTAAACAAGAAATCCAAAAGTTTGAATAGTGTAATAACCGTCATAAAATTAGCGAATTTATATATACTCGTGTTCCTTTTTTGGTTTGAATTTATGGCTAGGATCAATTATGAATTCATTTTATATATACCACTAAGCTACTAAGAATACTTGGATATTACAAGAAGAATCAGCAATTCTTTTCTGTGACATTCTACAATACAGAAATACTTGAATATTACTAAAACAATCAACAATTCTTTTCTATGACATTCCACAATATCGAAAGAACAAAAGCATGAAATTAAATCATCATCATGAACCTTCAAAGGACCAAATGTATAACAGACAATGCATTACGAGCCTATCTCGAATGTTCGAAATAAATGTACAAAGAACAAAAGCATGCAATTAAATCACCATCATGAACCTTTAAATGACCAAGAATATATAAGAGACACGACAACACGTTTCTATCTCGAATGTTCGAAATAAATGTATAATGTAAGTGCAATGATTGAATTTGAATTCTCTCCAGAACCTTCGGTTTTGCAGGGCATGATGTGGATGAGATCTCTATATATAGCAATAAGATGGCTTCCATTTTCAACCATAATCTGTGAAATCTTCGCCGCTAGGAACACCAAACACCATAACCCTTAAACCCTCAAACCTTTGCCACTTCCATTTTCAACCAAATGCTGCTAAAAAGAAACATTGTTCTTTGTTTCCCTTGGCTATTGTCTCATACCATCCATACCTAATATCAGAAATTCCTAACCTCATTTGAAATTCTTGCTACTTCAACTTCAAGCTTTCGAGGTGGAAACCAACCTCATTGCTGACATATATATGTAGCCACTATTAAATATCCCTCTTCAAACCCTATCCAGTTTGCATTGTATCTCGACAACAATACCGTCTAAGCATCATGGATCAACAGGCATGCCTCATCCTCATAAACTTGCCTTAAGTATTTGTATGCAATGGATGGTACATGGAATGACATATGTCAGCTCGCTTGTAGATAGGCCACAAATGTGTAGTGTTAAATGATAAAGTTATTTCTTTTATTATTTGAAATGCTTGCATCGCAATTAAGTCTATTTTCGTTATTTAATGTTTGTGTTGCAATAATTGAAAGTTAAGATGTGATGTTTACCAAGTGGCAAGTTTCTCAATGCTGTGACTATGATTTGCGAAAGATAGGAGTGTACATCTCACGTTAAGACAGAATCATCTTCTGCATGTTCACATACGATTACAATGGTTCACATACAATTGTAACAGTTTCATCTTGATCAAAGATTCGACTTCGATTCAACATTTGGTTTCTTGATCCTTTAAAACCTTGTTTTATTTTGAGTTAATTAGTCAAAATCCATATTTCCATGATGGGGCTAACTTTTTTGTTAATTCTTAACCTGTGGCGTGGTCATGCGACCCTTGATCTGAATTAGCCTCAAATTTCCTCCCACATCTCCCCCTACACCTCCCTTTTCTCCTTCCTCTTACCTCCACAAAACAGACCAAAATTCAAATCACATTCACCTAAGTACTACCCCATCCCATCCTCTTCCTCAACATCATCATCAATCTTAATCTAAACTGATTCAACAATCCAAATGTGACATTATTAGCGCCAAAAAGGGACCTTACAAATCCTTTGGTATAATCAAATATCCTAAAGGATAATAGATTGCCACTATAGTCAACACAAGCTTTTTAGTGTTTCATATACTTTCTCTTCAGACTCTCGAACATTAGAACTAGAATCAGAACGTTTTCATTAGGGAAGTAACCCATTTGTGACAGGATTCTTGCCAGAGCATGAAAATTAAATAACAGATTGTGTCCAAATTCAGTGAACGGTCTTATATTCAAGAATTGCTTGGTGAGAAACAACTTTGGGATTGGCATTTCACTAACTGCGTTTGGTTAGTGGGAAAAGGAAAGAACAAGAAAGAAATTAAGAAGGAAAATGATTTTCCATTGTTTGGTTTAAAAGAAAATTGAAAAGAAAAAGAAAATGAAGGAAAAGAGTGGAAAATAAAAACTAAAACTTTTCTTTCAAGTTTTCCTCCTCTTGACCTACGGAAAATGAGGGAAAAGAAAACAAAACTAACTATCCTCACATTTATGCAATTGTGTTTTTTAACAAATATAATTAGTTACTATTTTTAATGAATTCATGAATAATTCATGATTTTTTCCAAAAAGTTGTGAAAGAATTTTTCAAAAAATCACGAATGATTATCAAATTTTACAAATGAATTATTTGAATTTCGCGAATTATTCCAATTCCTGAATTTTTGCCGAATGTTTCAAACTAGTATGTGAATAATTCGGATTTTTTATAGAAAATTATGAATATTTAATAAATGTTGTGAACGGTTAATTAACCGGGTTGGTTGAGATTCTGGGCTATCCTAGATATAGGCCCATATCTTTGTAAACCCATTTTGTATTCTCCCCTTTGGCTATAAATACAGAGTTGGGGGATCCTCCCCAAACAGTTGATTCATAACATGTTATCAGCATGAGCCTCTAAAATTTTTTCTTTCCTCAAAATTTTTTTCCGTTCGTTGCGAAGGCAAAGGCGAGAGGAGACGGGAGATCCATGAGCGCGGTGCAAGGCTTCTTCATTCGAACGTCTTCATCCGCGTAGGGCTTCGCGCAACCGTCCCTATATCCGGAGGACGGATATAGAGGTAAACACACGAAAAACGATGTTTTTAATCATACGTATGATTTCCCCTCCCCTTGATCTCGTAAGATCGATATGGGGATTATTTGTTGCCTTGAAAACGACGGATCATTCATCCCAAAGATACAATTTTTAGGGGTTTTACCCTAACTTTTACCCCGCTGGCGGCTTGCCGCCGGCCCTCCCCTCTCGCCTCCCCCGCCCGTAGCGAAGGGAGTACCCGCCGCACCGCCCGAGAGGGCGGCCGCCGCCGCCCATGCCCCCACCCCCCCCCCCCCCCCCCCCCCCCGCCCGCAGCGGAGGGGTCGCCCATGCCCCGCGCCCCCCGCCCGCAGCGGGGGGGCCGCCCGTGCCCCAGCGCCCCCCGCCCGTAGCGGGGGGGCCGCCGACATCTCCCCCCCCCCCCGCTCGCAGCGGGGGGCGCCAACGCCCCGACGCCCCCCGCCCGCAACAGGGGGCCGCCAACTCCCCCCCAGCAGCGGGGGGCCGCCCCATCGCCCCCCCCCCCCCCCCCCTTGGGGGCCCGCCGTCAGTGGATACAGCGGCGACGGCGGCCAAAACCCTAGCCACCGCCCCCCCAAGCCCAAGTGGGCTTTTTCGTAGCCCACTAACAAAAAAAAATTTTACTGCGGGCTTCGGCCCGCAGACCGCAAAAAAATATATAATAACGCCTACGGCCTGAAGCCCGTAGGCCGGCTTCAGGCTTCGGCTCGCAGGCCGAAGTTCATATCAAAAAAAGAGGGGGAGGGGCAAAAATAGTCCCTAAAAGGCAAATTTTTGGGCTAAAACCCAATTTTTGAAAGGGCGTCCAAGGACAACTAAATTCGTGAAAAATCACGGTAAACTATAGGGCGATTTCCTGGCATTTCAGGGCTTATTGGGGGGTTTTTGTGGGATATTTGGGATGATTCAAAAAGGAAAAACTTTTTCCCTTCCTCAACGAAAATGTCTATTTTGGGCTCTTAATCAATTTGATTGATTAAACCCAATTCACTTTACAACCCATGCATCATAATTCCTTTTTACATGCTTTACATCTCTGGCAAATTATGCAGATATTATATGCGTGGTTGTGCATCATATTTAAAACTTAATAATTAGGAAGATCCTGTGACCGCTCTGCCGTTAGTTACCTAACCTAACGGTGTATGACGTTGCCCAGTGGTCCAATAATTATTAAGTGATTAAATATTTTTATCCTCATGTGAATATAACTACATGTGATGTTTGAAAATGTTGATGAGCACAATATTTCTGCATGAATTGCTAAATGTGGTTTTTGGATCGGCCATTTAGTCCCACAGTTTATTTCCCGCAATTTTCTTTTATTTTTGAGAGAAATTGTAGTGAGGACTTTATGCAAATGTCAAAGAAAGAAGACCAACTTCCATGGAGTCGGAGGCCACGCTTGAAGCTGGAGATCTCTTATGGGACCCACGGGGTTTCCAAAGTTGTATTTTCATTTTTAAAGCTGCAAATTTGTATAATTTGGACTGTGGACTTTTGGACTCTTTCTTGTGGGACTGGCCGATCTACACATTTAGCCTTTCGTTAAATATTATCTGCGCATGAAAATGTTTTCTCTGATTAATTATTAATTCATGCATGTTTGTGCTCTGCTAGATAAATGGCTAAAATTACTAGCGTTGACTTCGAAGTGCTGGATGCATCAGGTAGAAACTATCTAAGCTGGCAGCTAGATGTAAAGTTTCACCTGCGGGCTAAGTCCCTCATTACTGCTGTGACTGAAAAAGAAAATGTTAGCGATATAGAGAAGGTGCAAGCCATCATCTATATTCGCCGCCACGTGGACAAGACCTTAAAGGCTGAGTACCTTACGGTCGAAGATCCACTTGAGCTATGGACTGCCCTTAAGGATAGGTATAAACATCAGAAAGATGTTATACTCCCAAGGGCGAGATATAAGTGGGAGAACCTGAAACTACATGACTTTAAGTCCATTGCTGAGTACAACTCAGCACTTTTTAGCATCACCTCACGCCTGAAGTTGTGTGGTGAAAAAGTCTCAGAAGATCGCATGCTGGAAAAGACGTATACGTCTTTCCATGAGAAGGATGCGATACTCATGCAGCAATACCATGAACGTAAGTTCACCAAGTATTCAGAGTTGCTGTCATGTTTGCTCATGGCCGAGCAAAACAGAGAGCTTCTCCTCGCCACCCACAACATGCGCCCTCCCGGCACTGCCCCCCTACCAGAAGCTCACCATGCCTCTTCCTCCAAAAGGAAGAGAGACAATAAAAGAAAAGAAAGACCACAGAAAGGGGGACAACTGAAAAGAGCCAAGGGCCCACCATAGCAGAGAAAGAATGAAGGGAAGCGCAAGTTCACATGGCACAGGAATGATAATAAGAAAAATGATGCACCCCCACCCAAGAGGGATTGGGAAGACCAGTGCCACAGCTGTGGCATGAAAGGCCACTGGTCCAGAGTGTGTAGGACCCTAGTGCATCTCCAGGAGCTTTATAAACAAAGCAAGAAAAATAATGCTGAATCAAACCTGGTGGCTGCGAACAATGCAGTCAAGTTCACAGCCAAAGACCTCGAGTCAGATGATATGCTTGATTAGCCTGTTTTCATTTATCTTAGCATTTTATTGTATGAACAATCTATTTTATGAGAGCTTTTATGTAATTTGAATTCTGTTGAATAAAATTTAGTTTTTCTGAATGCAAATGTTTACTCATCTTTTTAGATGGGATGCTCTCATGACTGCTTAGTAGACAGCGCGTCGACACATACGATCCGTAAGCACAAATGCTATTTTCTTAGCATTACTCCGTATAAGAGCCCTGTAAACACAATTTCAGGGCCATCGGACATAATTGAAGGTTTTGGGAATGCAACCTTGTTGCTTCCCAATGGAACAGAAATAAAAATAAAAGATGCACTTTACTCTCCGAATTCCAAGAGAAACTTATTAAGTTTCAAAGATATCTGTCTTAACAGATTCCACTTGGAAACAGCAAATGTTAAAGAAAATGAATTACTGTATGTAACGTCTCAAGACAATGGAGTTAAAACCATACTTGAACGTTTTGAGAGCCTCTCATCAGGCCTCTACCATACAAAAATTCGGAGAGAGGAAGCAAACCTAACGGAGCACCTGAAGTTTCAGACATAGGCCAAATTCTTACTTTGGCCCGATAGACTTGGCCACCCCGGATCTGTGATGATGCACCGCATTATATCACAATCCCACGGGCATAACCTGAAGAACCAGACGATTATTCAGAAGGGAGAATTCCCTTGTGTACCCTGTTTTAAGGGAAAATTAATAACATGGCCATCACCACTTAAAGTGGACATCGAGTCTCCTAGCTTCCTTGAAAGAATACATGGAGACATATGTGGACCTATCCACCCCCCTAGTGGGCCCTTTTGGTACTTTATGGTACTGATTGATGCATCTTCGAAATACTCGTATGTTTGTCTACTTTCAACCCGCAACTTAGCTTTTCCAAAGCTTTTGGCACAAATAATAAAGTTGCGGGCGCATTTTCCAGATAACCAAATCAAGAAAATACGTCTGGACAATGCGGGGGAATTTACCTCTCAGTCATTTCAAGAATATTGCCAGGCAACTGTAATTGAAATTGAACATCCAGTGCCGCATGTTCACACCCAGAATGGGTTAGCTGAGTCGCTAATTAAAAGACTCCAATGGATCGCACGTCCATTGCTGATGAAATCCCAGTTGCCGGTGGATGCATGGGGACATGCAATCTTGCATGCTGCATCACTAATAAAAATAAGACCCTCAGGAGGTCAGAGTTTATCTCCAATGCAACTTGTATATGGAACGCCGTCGAACATCTCTCACTTGAGAATCTTCGGCTGCGCAGTTTTTATCCCCATTGCACCACCCCAGAGGACCAAGATGGGCCCTCAACGTCGCCTAGGTATCTATGTAGGGTATGACTCGCCCTCCATTATAAGATACCTAGAACCCCAAACGGGGGACGCTTTTAAGGCACGCCTTGAAGACTGCGACTTTGATGAGACGTATTTCCCAAAATGGGCCTAGACATTGAAAAGTCTAGCGCAAAGCAAATGTTAATGTGGGATACAAAAAGTCTAACCCACTACGATCCGGTAACAAAACAATGTGATGATGAGATCCGAAAGATCTTGCACATCCAGGACACAGTCCATAGATTACCGGATTCGTTTACTGACAACCAGAAGATTGTCAGATCACACATCCCTGCTGCGAATACTCCAGCTAAGATTGTCATCCCCAAGGATGGATGCAATCCACCAGCAGCAGAAGTGGCTACACCTCAAAAGAAAAGAGGCAGACCACCAGGCTCCAATGATAAAAATCCAAGAAAAAGAAAAATATCCGGAGACCTTGGGACGATACCCCCACAGAGAAACGAGCTCGTGTCCATACCCTCTCCCCTCCCGGAATCCACTGCAGAGGAACTGCCAGGAGAAACTGAAATATCATTTGAATTATGTACGTACAAGGGAGGTATTGGACAGAAAGAGTACAGTCGTTGACGATGACTTCACGTTTCACATTGCCATTCACGTCGCTGGAAGCGACGATGATTATGAACCACACTCCGCTACTGAATGCAAACGTAGAGACGATTGCCAAAGTGGAATCAGGCAATAGAAGCCGAGCTGGACTCGCTTCAGAAACGAAAAGTCTTTGGGCAAATAGTCCAGACACCTACTGGTGTCAAACCTGTGGGATATAAATGGGTATTCGTCAGAAAAAGAAACAAAAATAATGAGATCGCACGCTACAAAGCTAGACTTGTAGCGCAGGGATTTTCCCAAAGACCGGGAATAGACTATGACGAAACATACTCCCCGGTCATGGATGCGATCACTTTCAGATTCCTGATAAGATTAACAGCAAAGGAAGGCCTAGATATGCAGCTAATGGATGTTAGGACTGTATATCTATACGGCAATCTCGACAAGGAGATATACATGAAACTTCCTGATGGCTTTTCTATGCCTGCTGAACTAAAAGATAGACCTCGGGACGTCTATTCTGTCAAGCTACAAAGATCATTGTATGGTCTCAAACAATCAGGAAGAATGTGGTATAACAGACTCAATGAGTTCCTTGTTTAACAAGGATTCACAAACAATGAAGTCTGCCCTTGTATCTTCATAAGAACAAAGGGAAAAGGATTCGTAATAATTGCTGTCTAAATAGACGATCTGAATCTCATAGGATCTCCTGAAGAGATCACTGAGATATCTGTAAGCCTAACAAAAGAATTTGAAATGAAAGACCTAGGCAAAATGAAATTCTACATGGGCTTACAGATTGAACATCTAAAAGATGGAATCCTCCTACATCAAACCACATACACGAAGAAAATGTTGCAAAGATTCCATATGGACCAATGTCATCCACTAAGTACACCTATGGTGGTACGATCTCTGGATGCACATAAAGACCCCTTTCGGCCGCTGGAAGAGGGGGAGGATATACTTGGTCCAGAAGTTCCATATCTGAGTGCCATCGGAGCACTACTATATCTGGCAAACTGCACGCGTCTCGACATAGCGTTCGCAGTAAATTTGCTAGCCAGATACAGTGCAGCGTCCACACAGCGCCACTGGACCGGGGTTAAGCACCTTCTGCGCTACCTCCAAGAGTCTACAGATTTGGGACTCTTCTACAAAAATAGAATATCCTCTACACTTGCAGGTTATGCTGATGGAGGCTACTTGTCTGATCCCCACAAAGCGAAGTCACGGACTGGGTACGTGTTTACCTACGGAGGGACATCCATTTCCTGGAGATCCATCAAGCAAACCTTGACGGCAACCTCATCCAATCAATCTGAGATCATTACCATCCATGAAGCAAGCAGAGAATGCGTTTGGCTACGCTCAATTGTCCACCACATCCTGTCTACCACCGGACTGAAGACTGGAGATCTCGAACCTACTACAATGTTCGAGGACAATGCTGCTTGCATAGCTCAGTTACGAGGTGGCTTCATCAAAGGTGACAGAACGAAGCACATTTCACCAAAGTTCTTCTGGACGCACGAACTACAGAGAGATGGCAAGATCGACATCAGACAAGTGCAATCATGTGAAAATTTGGCAGATTTGCTCACTAAAGCCCTTCCTACTGCCACTTTTAGGAAACTTGTACATAGGATTGGAATGAGACGCCTAAGAGATCTGCAAGCTTGAAGGCTTGTACAGATCAGGGGGAGTTTGGCAGAGTTTGTACTCTTTTTCCTTAACTATGGTTTTTCCCACTGTGTTTTCCATTGTTAAAGGTTTTAACGAGGCAAATCTCACCAACTCAGGATCCTGAAGTATCCACCCCATGTGAGACTCTCCTACGCTCGGAATCCTGAAGTATTCACGAGCAGAGTCCACACCTATGGCTGGATAAGGGGGAGTGTTGTGAACGGTTAATTAACCGGGTTGGTTGAGATTCTGGGCTATCCTAGAGATAGGCCCATATGTTTATAAACCCATTTTGTATTCTCCCCTTTGGCTATAAATACAGGTTGGGGGCTCCTCCCTAAACAGTTGATTCATAACAATAAATTTTTATTCATGTGCTTGTTAAAAATCAACGAATTATTCGCATTCGTGAATTTTTGCGTGTTGCATGAAAACTTAGCAGAGTATGCATGAATTTTTCAAATAGATTGCAAATTATTTACAACATTTTCATATAATTTATAAATTATTTGCACATTATTTAATATCAAATTATTTACGCATCATGATATTTGACTCAAGATATTTGTAGGGTTAGAGAATTATTCGCTGCAATTCGTAAATTATTTGCTAACTTTATGAATTATTCAAAACAACTAACAACTTTTAAGTTAATTATGAGACTAAAACACCTCTTAAAAATTTTTAGCAAATTATTCATAAAGTTAGCAAATGCACTACTTAAATTATTTAGCAAAAACACCTCTTAAATTTTTTTTTCATTTTGAATTAATAGCCTAATGGAAGAAATTTCCTTATTTTCCTTTCAACTTTCATTAAAATTTTCTTTGGTAACCAAACAAAAGAAAGAATCTCGTTTCATTTTCTTTTTCTTTCATTTTCATTTTCATTTTCATTTTCATTTTCATTTTACTTTTCTTTCATACATTTTCTCTCAATCCAAACACAGCCTAAGTATGGACTCCAAAGCTATTAGGCATAACTCTGAAGATTGCAAATGCCCCTCTATTCTAGTGTTCTAGTAGACCATGCGAACCATCAATTGGTTCAGGTACAGAGCAGAACACAGAGGCGATGCAGCAGAACCTGAATGTGAAATTTGAAACAATGGAATCTGAAGATTGTGTGTAACAATTATGGATCTCAATGTATGAATACCACCGGCTCAGCAGAAATTGGCAGCTCGCGCGATTAACCGTATCAGAAATCAAATATCAAAATAATCATATATACATAAGAACAACGAGAATAATAGATATCATGTGACATACGAGGCTAAGCCTCATATGCGACCTCAAAAACGCCACCCCAGCTAATTTTTTTGAGAGGATCGAAACCATTCATTTTGATGCTCATATTTTAAAACCCCAAAACACCAAATTTCAGGTGAACCCAAAGGGTTTTGCACATTCATACATCAGTTGCAAAAGTTCCGTAAAATTTGCAAAGGATAGATGAAAACCCCCTTGGGTTCACCACATATGTTCTCAACTGATGTTGTACATATCTCTCTGAACTCTGAGGCAAGCTGCACCTAGACCTAGATGTACAAGCACAGTTATTCATGAAGAACTTGAGATGTTGACATGAATTCAAAGCACCTGGATCACTCTTCTGTGTCCTGCTCCATCACAGTGCATGTAAGTAATCTCAAGGGGCTTATAAAGAAAGGAAGTAAATATGGAATGAAGATTGAATTTACTGATAGTTTCGGTCATACATTTATACAAGGAGTCTGACAACTAATTTCCTAAACTATCTCAACTGATTACAACAAGTTCCTACAGACTAGGAGAGAAGATACGGTGAGGAAATATTCTGCAACAAACTGTGGAAAAAGTCTACAACAGACCGAGGAAAAGGTCAGCATCTTAATACCCTCCTGCAAGATCACGATCGGGTACGAACAAGAAGCTTGGTCCTCAAATTTTGAAACCGAGAGGTGCCAATGGCTTTGGTGAAGATGTCGCCAATTTGATCGACGGATTTGACGTGTCGAACAATCAACTCCCCTGCTTGAACCTGTTCTCGGAAAAAATGGTAGTCAATCTTGATGTGTTTGAACCGCTGATGGAAGACAGGATTTGTCGTGAGGAAGGTCGCACTAAGATTGTCGCAAAGAAGAATAGGAGGACTAGTTGAAGGAGCAGCCATTTCCTTGAGAAGCTGTTGAAGCCAGATGAGTTCAGGTGCGGCAATGGCAATGGCTTTGTATTCTGCTTCAGTACTGGACCGAGCAACAACATTCTGTTTGTGAGAAGACCAGCTGACTAAATTGCCCCCAAGGTAGATAGAGAAGCCATGTTGAGAACGGCAGTCCTCAGGGTCAGAAGCCCAGCCAGCGTTAGTGAAACAAACGAGCCGAGAGTCATGAGCTGGACGGAAGAAGAGACCCTTATTAAGAGAGCCCTTGAGGTAGCAAAGAATTCACTTGACTACAGCCCAATGATGATCAGACGGCTGGTGCATAAACTGACAAACTCGATTGACCGAGTAGGAGATCTCGGGTCGAATGATAGTGGCATACCGGAGAGCCCCCACAATGCTACGATACAGTTGGACATCCTGGAAAGGATCACCGCCAGAAATGAGCCGAGAACCCGGAACAGCCAGAGAGGCAATAGGCTTGGCCCCCATCATCTTGCTACGATCAAGAAGATCCAGAATGTATTTTCGCTGAGAGAGCAGAAGACTGGAGAGGCTGCGTTGAACTTCAATACCCAAGAAGAAGTTGAGAGCACCCAAGTCTTTCAGAGAAAAGACTGAGTTGAGGTGCCTGACAAAATCATCGATGAAGGAGGCGTTGGATCCAGTGATAATAAGGTCGTCCACATAGACAAGAACATAGACAACATTGGAGCCATGATGCTTGATGAAGAGGGACGTGTCCGAGATACACTGCTTGAAGCCATGGCGAAGGAGAGCCCGATGCAACTTCTGAAACCAAGGTCGAGGGGCTTGCTTAAGGCCATAGAGCGCCTTCTTGAGCTTGCAAACATGCGAAGGGTGAGTCGAAGAGACAAAACCAAGTGCCTGCTCCATGAAGACTGTGTCAGCCAAGTCATCGTTGAGGAAAGCATTGTTGATATCGACCTGCCGAAGAGGCCAATTGCGAGTAACAGCAAGGCTAAGGACTACTCGGATTGTGGTAGGTTTGATGACGGGGTTGAAAGTGTCGAAGTAGTCGACTCCTTCCTCCTGATTGTAGCCCTTAGCTACCAAGTGTGCCATGTACCTGTCAATGGATCCATCCGGCTTCTTCTTGACCCTGAAAACCCACTTACAGCCAACAATATTAGAAGAGGGGGCCCTAGGAACCAAGGCCCAAGTCCCATTAGCAATCAAGGCATCAAACTCTAATTGCATAGCATGTCGCCAGTTGGGGTTCTTTTTGGCCTGGAGAAAGGTTTTTGGTTCAAAGTCAGAGAAGTCACAGGAAATGGGATGTTTGGTAGCAGTATAGGCTTTCGGTTTAAGGGAATGAGTGGAGGCACGAGTGACCATACCATGCTCCGAAGTACGTGACGGATGAAAGTATGAGGAAGCCTGATGATAGGGAACGACAGACGAGGAGGCCGGTGGCGGGTTTGGTGGAGCCACCGGAGCAGTTGGCGGCGTGAGGCCGGAAGAAGACGAGGGCGATGGAGAAATAGGAGCTGCCGGTTGTGGGCTGTCCAATGTTACGGGCTGGGTCTCCTCCTAAAGTGGCAGCAAGAAAAGCTCGACATTCGAAGAATCAGGCTGATTGGACTGAGAGTGATGCTCAAAAAAGGAAAGGAAGATTCGTGAAACACAACATGTCGAGCAATATAGGTTTTTGAAGAAGGAACATGATAGCATAGATACCCTTTATGTTTGGCACTGTACCCAAGAAAAATGCATGCCACAGAGCGGAATTCCAACTTGCTGCTGTTGTAAGGGCGAAGGTAGGGAAAACACAGACAACCAAAAGACTTTAAAAAAATGTAGTCAGGTTGATGATTGTATAAGCATGCATAAGGGGATTTGTGAGCAAGAACAGAAGTTATGGTTCTATTGTTCAAGTAGATGGCAGTATGAAAAGCATGTTCCCAGAAGGTAATAGGGAGGTTGGAGTGTGCTAAAAGAGCCAAACCATATTCGACAACGATTCGATTTCGACGCTCAGCCGCACCATTTAGTTCTGGGGTGTGCGGACAAGAGACCCGATGAAGTATTCCATTGGTTTCGAGAAAGGTTGAAACATTACGAAATTCAACCCCCCCCCCCCCCAATCAGATTGAAATGCTTTGATTTCAGTGGAAAATTGAGTTTCAACCATCGTTTTAAAAGATTGAAAAGCAGATAGAACCTGAGATTTGGCAGCAAGAAAATATGGAATGAAGATTGAATTTACTGATAGTTTCGGCCATACAATTATACAAGGAGTCGACAACTAATTTCCTAAACTATCTCAACTGATTATAACAAGTTCCTACAGACTAGGAGAGAAGATACGGTGAGGAAATATTCTGCAACAAACTGTGGAAAAAGTCTACAACAAACTAAGGAAAAGGTCAGCATCTTAATAGGGCTCATCTAACGAAGAGTAAAAAGTTGTGAATATTAGTTTTATGTAATCACTTCATTTTCAACAATTTCTGGTCAGATGTATACAATTTCATACACATAACACTATTAAAGAACAAACTATTTGAAATATATATTGCAGCCACAATACCCATATGACATTTTCCGCAGGACCTTCCAGCCAACGAAGTATTTGTGTGTCAATTTATCACAATATATCATATGATTAAGCCGATTTATGGATGATCCACTCCGTCCATCATCATCTCCGTAATTCAAAACGTTGGTTCATATGATTTAAATGTTTTTACCATTGATTAAGTGACATAATTTGTTTTATTGTTGAGAAATTGTATTTTGTTGTGACCATAAAGTAGCTTAATCGTAAAGTATTCTGTTGTATGCAAGGTTGATTCTATGCTGCATTGTTATATAAAATAATTATTAATATCTACATCGAGCTTCATACCCACATTTTTTGCATGATAAAATAAGGATATCCAGATACATATACAACCAGATACTGCTGGAAAACATAAAATTTCACAAAAAAAAGTCAAGATACCTTTACATTGCACCCCCTACCAGAATAAAACTAAACGCATGTAAATAGTATGTGAATAATTCGGATTTTTTTATAGAAAATCATGAATATTTAATAAATTTTTATTCACGCGCTTGTTCGAAAAATCAACGAATTATTCGCATTCGTGAAATTTTTGCGTGTTGCTTGAAAAATTCGCAGAATATGCATGAATTTTTCAAATAGATTGCAAATTATTTACAACGTTTTCATATAATTTATAAATTATTTGCATACTATTTAATAACAAATTATTTACGCATCATGATATTTATAGGGTTAGAGAATTATTCATTGTAATTCGTAAATTATTTGCTAACTTTATGAATCATTCAAAACAACTAACAACTTTTAAATTAATTATGAGACTAAAACACCTCTTAAAATTTTTTAGCAAATTATTCATAAAGTTAGCAAATACACTACTTAAATTATTTCGCAAAAACACCTCTTAAATTTTTTTCATTTTGAATTAATAGCGTAATGGAAAAAATTTCCTTATTTTCCTTTCAACTTTCTTTAAAATTTTCTTTGGTAACCAAACATGAGAAAGAATCTCGTTTCATTTTCTTTTTTGTCATTGTAATTTTAATTTTCATTTTCATTTCACTTTTCTTTCATACATTTTCTCTCAATCCAAACACAGAGTATGGACTCCAAAGCTATTAGGCATAACTCTGAAGATTGCAAATGCCCCTCTATTCTAGTGTTCTAGTAGACCATGTGAACCATCAATTGGTTCAGGTACAGAGCAGAACACGGAGGCGATGCAGCCGAACCTGAATGTGAAATTTGAAACAACGGAAAGCCAGGATCTGAAGATTGTGTGTAACAATTATGGATCTCAATGTATGAATACCACCGGCTCAGCAGAAATTGGCAGCTCGCACGATTAACCGTATCAGAAATCAAATATCAAAATGATCATATATACATAAGAACAACGAGAATAATAGATATCATGTGACATACGAGGCTAAGCCTTATATGCGACCTCAAAAACTCCACCCCGCTATTTTTTGGGAGGATCAAAACCATTCATTTTGATGTTCATATTCTAAAACCCCAAAACACCAAATTTCATGTGAACCCAAAGGGTTTTGCACATTCATACATCAGTCGCAAAAGTTTTGTAAAATTTGCAAAGGGTAGATGAACGGATAAAACCCCTTGGGTTCACCACATATGTTCTCAACTGATGTTGTACATATCTCTCTGAACTCTGAGGCAAGCTGCACCTGGAACTAGATGTACAAGCACAGTTATTCATGAAGAACTTGAGATGCTGACATGAATTCAAAGCACTTGGATCACTCTTCTGTGTCCTGCTCCATCACAGTGCATGTAAGTAATCTCAAGGGGCTCATCTAACAAAGAGTAAAAAGTTGTGAATATTAGTTTTATGTAATTGCTTCATTTTCAACAATTTCTAGTCAGATGTATACAATTTCATACATATAACACTATTAAAGAACAAACTGTTTGAAATATATATTGCAGCCACAATACCCATATGACATTTTCCGCAGGACCTTCCAGCCAATGAAGTATTTGTGTGTCAATTTATCACAATATATCATATGATTAAGCCGCTTTATGGATGATCCACTCCGTCCATCATCATCTCTGTAATTCAAAACGGTGGTTCATGAAAAATCATGTGGTTTAAATTTTTTTATCATTGATCAAGTGACATCATTTGTTCTATTGTTAAGAAATTGTATTTTGTTGTGACCATAAAGTAGCTTAATCGTAAAGTATTCTGTTATATGCAAGGTTGATTCTGTGCTGCATTGTTATATAAAAAATTATTAATATTTACATCGAGCTTCATACCCACATTTTTTGCATGATAAAATAAGGATATGCAGATACATATACAACCAGATACTGCCGGAAAAACATAAAATTTCACAAAAAAAGTCAAGAATGCCTTTACATTGCACCCCTACCAGAATAAAACTAAACGCATGTAAATAGTATGTGAATAATTCTGATTTTTATAGAAAATCATGAATATTTAATAAATTTTTATTCATGCGCTTGTTCGAAAAATCAACGAATTATTCGCATTCGTGATATTTTTGCGTGTTGATTGAAAAATTCACAGAGTATGCATGAATTTTTCAAATAGATTGCAATTATTTACAACGTTTTCATATAATTTATGTTGTGAACGGTTATTTAACCGTGTTGGTTGAGATTCTGGGCTATCCTATAGATTGGCACATATCATTGTAAACCCATCTTTGTACTCTCCATATTGCCTATAAATAAAGAGCTGGGGGCTCCCTCCCCCAGTAGTTGATTCATAACACGTTATCAGCACGAGCATCTAAAATTTTTTCTTTCCTCAAATTTTTTCGTTCCGTTCGTTGCGAAGGCGAAGGCGAAGACGAGAGGAGACGGGAGATCCACGAGCGCGGTGCAAGGCTTCCTCAATCGAGCGTCGTCATCCGCGTAGGGCTTCGAGCAACCGTCGCTATATCCGGAGGACGAATATAGAGGTAAAAATCACCAAACGATGTATTTTAATCATATGTATGATTACCCCACCCTTAGATCTCGCAAGATCGATATGGGGTTCTTGTTAATTGCCTAAAAACGACAATTTTTTCGTCCCAAAATCAATTTTTTAGGGTTTTACATTGCGTAAACCCTAGATTGACCCCGCCGGTGGCCTTGCCGCCGGCAACCCCCCCCCCCCCACACCCTCTTCGTCGCTCCCCCCAGAAGAGGGGGTTGGCGGCCGCCGGACCCCCCTCCTGCAGAGGGGGGCGGCGGCCTGCCCGCCGCCCCCCCTCCTAAAGAGGGGGCAGCAACTGCCGCCCCCCCTGCAGAGGGGGGGCGACGCTCCGCCGCGCCCCCCTGCAGAGGGGGGGCGGCGACTGCCCCGCCCCCTCCCTGCAGAGGGGGGTCGACGCCGAGCTGCGCCCCCCTGCAGCGGGGGGGCGGCCCCTGCCCTCCGCCCCCCCCCCCCCCCCCCCTGCAGGGGGGGCGACACCCGCGGCCGCCCCCCACCAGCAGGGGGGCGGCGTCCCCCCCCCCCACCGGCCGCCAGTACGGCGTAAATTGGGGGCGGCAGTGGCAGCTAACCCTATCCGCCGACCCCAAAGCCTTATTGGGCTTCTCGGCCCAAATTTACAAAAATATATATATATATTCTGCGGGCCTGAAGCCCGCAGGCCGGCTGCGGGCTTCAGGCCCGCAGGTCGATTTTTTTTTACACAAAAAAAATTATTATTCTGCAGGCCTGAAGCCCGTAGGCCGGTTGCGGGCTTCAGGCCCGCAGGCCGACAATTTTACAAAAAAAAGAAAAAAGAAAGAAAAAAGAAGGGGGAGACGGCTAAGGCTATAAATAAGCCTTAAGAGCACTTTTTGGGCTAAACGTTAATTTTAAAAACAGGTGACTGAGGGCCTAAAAATTCGTGAAAAATCACGGTTCATTATGGGGCAATTATCAGGCATATAGAGGCTTATTGGGGACTTTTGGGGGTTATTTGGGATGATTTAAAAAGGAAAAACATTTTTCCTTGTACAACGAAAATGTTAATTTTGGGCTCTTATTCAATTTTATTGATTAAACCCACTCATTACAACCCTTGCATCGTAATGATTTTTATGTAAAAATCATCTTTAGATGCTTTACATCACTAGGCTTATTCTGTGGATATTATATGCGTGGTTGTGCATTATATTTAAAACTTAATAATTAGGAAGATCCTGCGACCGCTCTGCCGTTAGTCACCTAACCTAACGGTGTATGACGTTGCCCAGTGGTCCAATAATTATTAAGTGATTAAATTGTTTATCCATATCTGTGAATATTAAATGCATGTGATGCATGTGATGAAAATGTCTGATGAAAATGTTGATGAGCACAATATTTCTGCATGAATGGCTAAATGTGGTTTTTGGATCGACTGTTTAAGTCCCACAATTTATTTCCCGCACTTTTCTTTTATTTTTGAGAGAAATTGTAGTGAGGAATTTGTGTAAATGTCAAAGAAAGAAGACCAACTTCCATGGAGTCGGAGGCCACGCTTGAAGCTAGAGATATTTTATGGGACCCACGGGGTTTCCAAAGTTGTATTTTCCTTTTTAAGCTGCAAATTTGTATAATTTGGACTTTGGACTTTGGACTCTTTCTTGTGGGACTGGCCGATCCACACATTTAGCTTTTCGTTAAATATTGCCTCCGCATGAAAATGTTTTCTTTGATTAAAAATTAATTCATGCATGTTTGTGCTCTGCTAGATAAATGGCTAAAATTGCAAGCGTTGATTTCGAAGTGCTGGATGCATCAGTTAGAAACTATCTAAGCTGGCAGCTAGATGTAAAGTTTCACCTGCGGGCAAAGTCCCTCAGCTGCCGTGACAGACAAAGAAAAAGTTAGCGATATAGAGAAGGCGCAAGCCATCATCTATATTTGCCGCCATGTGGATAAGACCCTAAAGGCTGAATACCTTACGGTCGAAGATCCATTTGAGCTGTGGACTGCCCTTGAGGACAGGTATAAACATCAGAAAGATGTTATACTCCCAAGGGCACGATATGAGTGGAAGAATATGAGACTGCAGGACATTAAGTCCATTGCTGAGTAGAACCAGCACTTTTTAGCATCACATCACGCCTGAAATTGTGTGGTGAGAAAGTCTCAGAAGATCGCAGGCTGGAAAAGACGTATACGTCTTTCCATGAAAAAGATGTGATACTCATGCAGCAATACCGTGAACGCAAGTTCACCAAGTATTCAGAGCTGCTGTCATGTCTTCTCATGACCGAGCAAAACAGAGAGCTTCTTCTCACCACTCACAATATGCGCCCTCCCGGCACTGCCCCCTACCTGAAGCTCACCACAACTCTTCCTTCAAAAAGAAGAAAGATAATAAAAGAAAAGAAAGACCACAGAAAGGGGGACAACAGAAAAAAGCCAAGGGCCATGCACAGCAGCAACGAAAGAATGAGGGGAAGCACAAGTACACCTGGCGCAGAAATGACAACAAGAAAAATGATGCACCCACATCCAAGAGGGATTGGGAAGACCAGTGCCACAGCTGTGGCATGACAGGCCACTGGTCTAGAGTGTGCAGGACCCCAGTGCATCTCCAGGAGCTGTATAAACAAAGTAAGAAAAATAAAGCTGAAACAAACCTAGTGACATCTGATGCTCCAGTCAAGTTCTCAGCTAACGACTTCGAAAATGATGACCTGCATGATTAGCCTTTTATTTTAGCAAAATTGTTTAGAACATTTCATGTTATGAGAGCATTTGAATTACGCAATCTGTTTTGAATGAAAATGTTTTAGTAGACAATAAATGTTTATTTGAATATGCATGTGCCTATACGATTCATCTTTTAGATGAAACTGCTCTCATAAATGTTTAGTAGATAATAAACACGTACGATTTTTCAATACAAAGCCCAATATTGGTGCCATATTGAAGATCCGGGGAACGCAACACTGTTGCCCCCAAATGACACAGAAACAAAAAAAAGGATGCTCTAATCCCTCCGAATTCCAAAAGAAACTTTCTAAGTTTCAAGGACATCCGTTTCAACGGATTCCATTTGGAAACAACAAATGTAAATGAATGAAAAAAAATTAATTACCGTATGCAACGTCTCAAGAAAGAGGAGTAAAATCCATACTTGAACGTTTTAAGAGCCTTATAGGCCTCTACCATACGAAGATTCGGAGAAAGGAAGCGGGATTAAACGGAGCACATGAAGTGCCCGATATCGCCAAGTTTTTACTCTGGCATGATGGACTTGGCCACCCTGGATTTCTGATGATGCATCACATATTATCCTATGGGTATGACTTGAAGAACCAGAAGATTCTTCAGAAGGGAGAATTCCCTCGCATCCCATACTATAAGGGAAAACTAATTACAAGGCCATCTCCACGAAAAGTTGAAAAAGAATCCCCACGCTTCCTCAAAAAGAATACAAGGAGGTAGATGTGGATAAAATCCACCACCCCTAGTGGGCTATTTCGGTACTTCATTGTACTGATAAATGCATCCTCAGAACATTCGTTTGTGTGTCTACTACAGACCCGCAACTTAGTTTTTCCAAAGCTATTGGCACAAAAATAAAAATATTGCGGGCACATTTCCCAGACAGTCAAATACAGAAAATAAGTCTGGTTAATGTTGGGAAATATACCTCCCGGTCAATTCAAGAGTACTGCCAGGCAACGGAATAGAAAATGAACATACAAGTGCCGCATGTTCATACCCAAAATGGGTCGGCAGAGTCACTGAAAAGTAGACTTCAATGGATTGAACGTCCATTAAATCCTGATTGCCAATGGATACACGGGGACATGCAAATTATGCATGATGCATCGTAAATGAAAGACCCTCTGGAGGTCAGAGTCTCCAATGCAACTTGCATATGGAATGCCACCGAACATTTCTCATCTGAGAATCTTCGGTCGCGCAGTTTTAATCCCCATTGCACCATCACAGAGGACCAAAACGATCCTCAACGTCTCCTAGGTATCCACGCAGGGTTTGACTCACCCTCACTTTTGAGATACCTAGAACTCCAAATGGAGGACACAGTTAAGGCACATCTTGACGACTGAACAAAACAAATGTATAGGTGCGATCCTGAAGATCCTCCAAAGAACAATGTTCACCACTTACCGAACTCATTTACTGACAACCAGAAGATTGTCAGATCACACATCCCAGCTGCAAAAACTCCAGCTAGGATTGACATCCCCGAGAATGGATGCAATCCACCAGCAGCAGAAGTGGCTGATCCTCAACAGAAAAGAGGCAGACCACCAGGCTCCAAGGACAGAAACTCCTGGAGACCTTAAGACAATACTACCACAGGATAATGAGCTCATGTCCACACCCTCACCCTTTCCGAAATCCACTGCAGAGGAATTGCCGGGAAAAAGTGAAATTGAAAGTAAATGTTGTACGTACTGGGGAGGTGTTGGACAGATAGAACATAAATTGTCGACAATGTATTCACGTATCATATTGCCATACACATCACAAAAGCGATGATGTTTATAAATTATCATTCCATACTCCGTTGCTAGAAGGCAAACGTAGAGATTGGCCAAATGTGGAACGAGAAAATAAAAGATGATCTGGACTCACTTATGAAACGTGAAATGTTCGGACCTGAAGTCCAGACACCAAAAGGTGTCAAACCTGTGGATAAAATATAGTATTGCACGCATAAGAAAAATAAATACAAAATCGTATGCTATAAGGTACAACCTATAGCCTAAGGAAACTTTCGCTGAAACTAGGGATCGAACAAATTAAAATGAGCATGACTCATAAATGATGCATCAGTCCCTAAGTTATCAAAAGCGAATACCTTACGATTTGGCAAAGGAAATCCTGGACATGCTGTTATTGGATGTTGTGACGGCATACCTTCGTGGACATCTTATTAAAGAAAATTTCCACATTTCCTTAAATACCTGAATAGACTTCGGGACGTCTATTTTATTGAAGAAAAACAATAAAAATAATGTACAACTAAGAGAATCGCTTGACAAAGCAATAATTCTCACTAAGGGTTGTCTTTGCATCTAAGCAAAGAGTAGGACTTGATGTCATAGTTATAAACAACTAATATCTCATCGGATCTCCAGAAGAGAAAATCGAGACATCTGTTCAAGCCTGACTTTTAAACATGAAATAAAAAGACCTAGGCAAATATAAAGTCATGGCTCATAGAATCCTGCTACATAAGCCCAGAAGTGCGATGGAGAAATTAAAAGGACCATTGTCATCAAAAGTACACCTATGGGAGTATACTTAATGGATGAACAAAAAGAACCCTTCCGATCGCTGGAAGAGGGGGAGGATATAACTGGTCCTAAAGTCCCTTATCTGAGTGCAACCAGGCACTCCTGGCTAACTGCATGCGTCCCGATATAGCAATTGCAGTAAACTCATTAACCAGAGATAGTTGGCACCTAAAAGGGCCATTAGACCAAAGTTAAGCCTTCTGCGCTTCCTCCAAGGGTCGAAAGATTTGGACTTACAATATGAAGTAGCCTCCTCCAATGTTTATACAAATGCAGGTTACAGGTCCGGTCCCTATACTGAGAAATCACAGAACGGGTACCCACAGTGAGATGGCCATCTACTGTAGACCTGCAAAGCAATTTATGAAGGCAACATCACCCTATCATTTCGAGATCCTCACTACACCAATGGTGTATCCGAGGGCGCCTGCTGGTACATCACATCCCAATGACGATTGGGATAGAGGCTGGTATTGTGGAGCTGACCACATAGTCTGAAGACCACATCAGAGGCGACGATACTTAGCACACCTCTCCAGAGTTTCTGGATTCAACAGCTACTTAATTGTGATACCTTTGTAATCTGTGTATATTTTTGGAATGTTAGTGATGAGATAAGCCTAAGAGATCTAAAAGCCTAAGAGCTTTTACAGATCAGGGGGAGTTGCGGGAATTTGTACTCTTTTCTCTTAAGCTATGGGTTTTCCCACTGGGCTTTCCATAGCCAAAGGTTTTAATGAGGCAAATCACATCAACTCTGGATTCTGAAGAATCCACCCCTCTGTGACGCTCAGAATCCAGAAGTATTCATGAGCAGAGTCACATGTACAAATCAGGGGGAGTTAAAGAGTATTTGTACTCTTTTTCCTTAACTATGGTTTTTCCCACTGGGTTTTCCATAGCTAAAGGTTTTAACGAGGCAAATCTCACCAACTCAGGATCCTGAAGTATCCACCCCATGTGAGACTCTTCTACGCTCAGAATCCTGAAGTATTCTCGAGCAGAGTCCACACCTATGGCTGGATAAGGGGGAGTGTTGGGAACGGTTATTTAACCGTGTTGGTTGAGATTCTGGGCTATCCTAGAGATAGGCCCATATCATTATAAACACATCTTTGTACTCTCCCTATTGCCTATAAATAAAGAGCTGGGTGCTCCCTCCCCCAGTAGTTGATTCATAACAATTTATAAATTATTTGCATACTATTTAATATCAAATTATTTACGCATCATGATATTTGACTCATGATATTTGTAGGGTTAGAGAATTATTCGTTGCAATTCGTAAATTATTTGCTAACTTTATGAATCATTCAAAACAACTAACAACTTTTAAATTAATTATGAGACTAAAACACCTCTTAAAAAATTTTAGCAAATTATTCATAAAGTTAGAAATACACTACTTAAATTATTTAGCAAAAACACCTCTTAATTTTTTTTTCATTTTGAATTAATAGCCTAATGGAAGAAATTTCCTTATTTTCCTTTCAACTTTCTTTAAAATTTTCTTTGGTAACCAAACATGAGAAAGAATCTTGTTTCATTTTCTTTTTCTTTCATTTTCATTTTCATTTCACTTTTTGTTCATACATTTTCTCTCAATCCAAACACAGCCTAAGTATGGACTCCAAAGCTATTAGGCATAACTCCGAAGATTGCAAATGCCCCTCTCTTCTAGTGTTCTAGTAGACCATACGAACCATCAATTGGTTCAGGTACAGAGCAGAACACAAAAGCGATGCAGCCGAACCTGAATGTGAAATTTGAAACAATGGAAAGCCAGGATCTGAAGATTGTGTGTAACAATTATGGATCTCAATGTATGAATACCACCGGCTCAGCAGAAATTGGCAGCTCGCGCGATTAACCGTATCAGATATCAAATATCAAAATAATCATATATACATAAGAACAACGAGAATAATAGATATCATGCGACATATGAGGCTAAGCCTCATATGCGACCTCAAAAACTCCGCCCCCGCTATTTTTTTGGGAGGATCGAAACCATTCATTTTGATGTTCATATTCTAAAACCCCAAAACACCAAATTTCAGGTGAACCCAAAGGATTTTGCACATTCATACATCAGTCGCAAAAGTTCCGTAAAATTTGCAAAGGGTAGATGAACGGATAAAACCCCTTGGGTTCACCACATATGTTCTCAACTGATGTTGTACATATCTCTCTGAACTCTGAGGCAAGCTGCACCTGGACCTAGATGTACAAGCACAGTTATTCATGAAGAACTTGAGATGCTGACATGAATTCAAAGCACCTGGATCACTCTTCTGTGTCTTGCTCCATCACAGTGCATGTAAGTAATCTCAAGGGGCTCATCTAACGAAGAGTTAAAAATTGTGAATATTATGTTTATGTAATCGCTTCATTTTCAACAATTTCTGGTCAGATGTATACAATTTCATACACACAACACTATTAAAGAACAAACTATTTGAAATATATATTGCAGCCACAATACCCCTATGACATTTTCCGCAGGACCTTCCAGACAACGAAGTATTTGTGTGTCAATTTATCACAATATATCATATGATTAAGCCGCTTTATGGATGATCCACTTCGTCCATCATCATCTCCGTAATTCAAAACGGTGGTTCATGAAAAATCATGTGATTTAGGTGTTTTTTACCATTGATCAAGTGACGTCATTTGTTCTATTGTTAAGAAATTGTATTTTGTCGTGACCATAAAGTAGCTTAATCGTAAAGTATTCTGTTGTATGCAAGGTTGATTTTGTGCTGCATTGTTATATAAAATAATAATTAATATCTACATCGAGCTTCGTACCCACATTTTTTGCATGATAAAATAAGGATATGCAGATACATATACAACCAGATACTGCTGAAAAACATAAAATTTCACAAAAAAAGTCAAGAATGCAGCTACATTGCACCCATGCCAGAATAAAACTAAATGCATGTAAATTAACAGTATATGAACCATATATGTGATATTGTGCACAAAAATGCTCAAAGGACCAACTTTCTTGCAGACAGTCAAGTTCAATATGGTGTGCGATATTATTGCAAATGTGTCCGATTCCTGATATTCTTATGCTATCGAAATTCCCATTCAGATATGAATACCGCTGGCCATTGGAATACGAGAGTACTAGCTGCGCTTTCATTCATACTCCAGTGGACATATGGTTTAGTATCCGTATAATCAGAATGTGATGCAGAATCAGATCCAGATGGGTATTGTTTTTTATGCATTCATGTCCTGTTTCATGTGGTGTTGTGTGCGTGTCTCCCATGTTCCTTTCTTCGTTGGCAGATTCCACATGGATTCAAGGGTTTGTACAGACATTCAGAATGCATAGTCGACTACGAGAATTCATTCTTTGCATATTCCACGATGGGTTTGAGGATTACATGGAACTCATATTTTTACAGGCCATGTTCAGGAAGCCTTCTTGGATGATGCAGTAATTCGATTCTTGTTTTTCCGCTCACTAAAGTGGATATTTGGCTGGTCATGTAAGGTGATGTAGCAACACCACCTACGGATGTAAATGGACCCACAACCAAGTCATGCCGCAAACTATAACCCAAAAGGTGATTGCAGCTAGATTTAATATTGTCACAAATACCATCAAACTATCGAAGTTTTTGCTTCAAACTCTTAATCCATGGATATCGGCTTATCATCAGGCGCCTGATCATGGTGTACCAGGCGCCTGATTCTGGAGCTGCTCAATCTACAGGAAACTCGAGAGTTTACCGGTCGACTAGTGCCTTGTCATTAGTCTACTAGTGATTTGTCACTAGTCAACTAGTGGCGCTCTTTCAGCCTGATGTGGATTTTGATTTGTGCCGTTGATTTGTTACTTGATCAAATCGAACGACCACGACTTAAAAACGGCCTCTTTAACCCTAATGATGGATTTCTAATAGGAATACACCAACGTTTGGTGTGACAAGAGTTTTGGGACGGCTACAAGCTTTGGAAGATGAGATAGTCATTGTTCTAGGGCTTCTGGTAATATCTATCCACTGTTGAGTGTTCATGATACTTTGCATTTGCTATAGTGCTAGATTTGCATTGTCAAGTTGGTTCACTTGTTGTTGGAGGAGATCTTGGTAGTTGGTGTAATCTCTTCTGCTACATCTCTGATCTAGTGGAAACCATGACAACGGAAGAGTAGACATATGCGCCACATTGGACCAAACCCAGTATAAATCATGTGCATATCTGTGTGATTGCTTGATCTCTGACTGTGATGGTTTGTCTTTGTGTTTTCTATAATTTCTTCAAGATTCTACTCTGTTTGCTAAAGTTGGTGACACGTTATCTCTTATTCCGCTGCGTGCACATCATGTGTTTGATGATATTCCCCCAAACACAAACCATACCATCATTGCCTCCGCCTCCGCCATCGAACCATCAATGTTGTAATTTTTACCGTCAAACCATCGCAATCATCATCGCTACGGAAACACAACCGTCATCGTCGTCAAACCACTATTGATGTCGTCAAAGTCGACACCTTCATCATCACACCATTATTGTTCCATCCTCCTCATCCACTGTTGGGCCACCACCACTGTCACTGTCGGACCACTATCGTTGTTGTCTCTGCTATTGCCATCACCGACACTCAGATCAGCACCATCACCACCAACACAATCCAACCAATGATGACATAGAACCGCCACCGAAACTGTCGCTATTGAACCGTCGACACCGCCACTATTATTCCCGGAACAATGGTCATCGTTAATGCCAATGCCATCTCCAAGTCAACAAAGCACCATTGCTCCGCCATCCTCGTCGGACAGCTGAACCTGTCGAACCACCCACTTCTTCGTTGGTGTTGGAACGCTGCTACCACTATTCCCATCATCATCTTCACTTGCCAGACTGTTACTAGACTGTTACTGCTTTCGTCCACCACCATCTCGACCGATCGTCAATAGCACCACTATAATTTCAACCTTCCGAATAAGCATTGTCATCGCCATCACCCTTGGATTGTCGTTGGACCGCCATGGCCTTTGCATATTCTTAAGAATTTTTCAACTTCCCAATAAATTCCCAAAAATTCTTTTCAATATACCAAACAAGATATTGTAGTATTTCACACACAAAAATCGGATGAGTGAGAATCATGTCCCTTGAAAAGTAATTACATAAGGAAATAGTATGCATACCAAACCAAAGCACTTTTAGGACATCTGAGCTGCAAATCAAGTTGTTTCGCGCCCTGCACTGGCTCCTGTCCTCGTTATGCTAAGCATAGTTAGCGTTGTAATGAGCTCCGGTGCTCATCCTAGTGATTGAATCACTCGGCTGTCTCGATGGAGACCCGGATTCGAATCCCACTACCTCTATCCCCTTTTATTTTTTCTTTATTTTCCAGCTTTTAGGGCTCCGATGGATACCTGGCTTCTCCGTGTTTGGGGTTAAGCGATCAGGACAGGTGTACCCGTGTTCCACGACCCATGTTTCCTGCTTTCCGATGTATCATAAAAAAAATAATTAGCGTTGTAACTATGTAATCATGTATACATACTTGATGTTTGGTTTTTTATGTTTTAGCTCCACAAGTAGAAGATGAAATTCGCTCCTTGGGTAGCAAGTGAAAATAATTAAAATGACAAAAGAACTGAGAAATTTTTAAAATAAAAAGGTATCGTCTAGATGTAGCAGAGAGTAATTTATTAGCTAAACAAGAGATAATCAGATTCTGGTTCATTAAATTACATAATCAAAGAAACATCTGCAGTTATATTAACAAGTTCAACCGAGGTTCTATCGATCACATGAGAGTAAATTACGTACAGGAAATGTGCAAAGATACCTGCTGATCACTTGCACCTTTCTACACAATTTGACGGTGTACAAATGGCTTATCTGATTCCAAAACGGCAACCTGCTAATCATCCAACTCCACAAGCTGAGCTCTTCTCTCAGCCGCTTTTTTCCTAATAAAAATCCCCCATCTCATTGCAGCTTTGATCTTGAGCCACCCGACCACGGCTTTACCGGACGAACGACTGCGGTCGTCGTCGAAGTTAAAATTTGGGCAAGGTGAAGGCATGTAGGATGGAAAACCGAATCCATCTTCAGGCAAATTGACAGATCCCCCGCCCATGCTGAAGACCCGGAGCAAGTGCTGCATGTCTTCGTTCTCGAGCATCTCATGGCTTCGCATCCGGATCTCTTCCTCCGAGAGGTACTCATCGACACCGCCACGGCTTTCACGAGGACGAGACCAGTCGTCATAGGTAGTGGGAGTTGCTGGCTGTGCATTTTGGTCAACAGGGTTGTATCCTAAGTTTTGTTGGGGTGGGCCCAGGGCTAGACCCATGCTGTCGCTTCTCGCAATCTGGGCTTGCTGAGGGTTACTAAAGTGGTTTGACGGTGCAAATGAAGTGTTATCAACTTGCATCTGAACATTGGAGGCGACATGATGAGGATGAACCGGGTATCTTGTTACTTGGCTCCCATTGTAACCAGTAGAAATACTGCCACCTGAAGAGCTATGAGGTTTTGTAAAGAATACTGTAACTATTGCAGTATTTGCTATACAAAAAAGTAGTATATTGTTCAGATAGCTCACACTGACATTATCAACATATAGCTTACAGAAACCGTCAGAGCCAAGAACACGAAACCCCAGAAACATAAGTTCCACCATGGTACTATTTTATGCAGCATTTCCCAACAGGTACTATTTTATGCAGCATTTCCCAACAAATGATAGTATGCAGTATGCACACTGATCAAAAATATATCATCAATGATCGAACTGAGTGACTCCACTGGATCTTGTGCTCTGTATCTTACATCTTACAATTATGCTTATGAATAGAGTGGTCAAGTTCGCTTTGAGCAGCTCTGTTCCCAAAAAGTTGTCATTCATGATTGAATAATCAACTTGATCCTACCTTTCAAATTCTGTCACTAACTTTCATAAGAAATGCTAAATTTCTCGAAAATTATGTGTGCATCCTTTTGCTTTCAAAGTGTCTGACGGTGTTTTTTTTTTTTTTTTTTGGGGGGGGAGGGGGTGTGTGTGTGTCAGAAATTTGAAGTTCCAGAAAAAAACTTCAAAACATCATCTTCATGTTCCATTTCTGGGAGAGATCAGATGGGGCATTGTGAGATGTGACTGTAATTCTACCAGAATACAGTCCTCTTAAAACTATCAAAGCAAGCTCCCACAAGGGGCAGCCAGCTAATTAAAACTATATGATCAATCTATAGTGGGCACTTAATTTCTCAATTAATATACGGTAAATGATTTGCTTTTAGTCGTTACAATAATTCTTCCTTGCAAGAATTCATTGAACTTTGTCTCATTCCCAAATAGAGTGAAAAGATGGTACCCAAGAGTTGATCCTCACTAAAGGAAGATTTAAACCCCACTACGAGCACGGTACGATACGATCCATCCTAATATTGACAACTACAGCGATAAGATCACAACATAATTTGATTATTTAGCATACTAGGAATTCTAAAACATCTGCATTATAACTGATCTAAGGTGTACGGAACCCCTTACCTCCAATAGCAGATGTGGGATCAACTGAAGTTTGTTCCATAATAGTTGGAACAGGTATGCTTGGTTCGGAAACTTGTTGATCATAAGAAGCATGATACTTCACTGGAGCAGGCAGAGGTTCATCTTGGGAGGTGTTCTTACTCTGTTGTATGCCCAAAAGAGCCTTTCCATCGTATTCTATAGCATGCATCCAATTATCATATGCCTTTTTAACCAATGCATCAGCAAATACCTGCAAAATTCAGAAACATTTCCAACTATCAGATATCCTTGTTCATTTAAGTTTGTTAGTGCTTTATAAAAAATATACATGCAAGATAAGATGATGGTCAAGTGACATGATGACCCGCTGATTTAGCATTAACTTTTATAAATAAAGCCTAATAAGATTTAACAATTATGTGGGGGCAAAAAATTTGATAATGCAGCAGTTGCCGCTGTTCTCACCAACCAAAGAAGAATGAGGGCACAGACATGAGACATAGATATGTTACAAATTTAATACAGGGACACGACAAAATCTTAAAATGGACACACAAACATGTCAATACAACCATGTGCTTACATGGGTATCTATATGTGATCACCTTATAACCAATAGTCATTAGGATGTAACAAACCTCCATAACAAGATATATATCGTTGGTCATTTTCCATTATAACCATGTTGTCTATCGTAAGATAAATTTATCTTGTGCAATAATTAAGCAAATTATGCATATAACTAAATATATCACAAAAATGAAAAGGTTGTAATCATAGAACAAATAATAAATAAGGAAATATGATAGGATTATAAAAATGCAATTATGAAGGTTGGCGGGGATCGGCAAATGTCGGCAGGGCCTCCACAAGGGTTGGCAAGGTTAACAAGGCCTCCTCGAATGTAGGCAGGGAAGGCAATCCTCTCATCGAGGGTGAGCGAAGCAACGAGACCGTAAACTCCAAAGATGGTTGACATGGTTCGCGAGCATCTAAGGGATGCCAAAAGTTGGTGAGGGTCAGCAAGCTGAGAGGATTAAGGCATTTTCATTGAGAAACTGACCAATTTTAACCCCAAATGTGAAGCCGGTCAAACTTAAAACATAACCCAACCGGAAAAAATTGACCTAAATCCAACTTTTGGCTGATGATATGTGTGTGTGTGTGTAATATCGGTCTGATACAAAATGATATTTTACATCATTTGATGTGACCATCATATGTATCGAAATACTTCCTATATATATATATATATATATATATGAGGGAAATGTGCCTAAGAATGACCTCGGGTAGAGATACCTGAGCACACCCCCGCTGTTCGGGGTTTGTGAGTATTTTTTTTTGAAATTTTTTTTTGCAGTAGGTAGATATACTTGTTATGTAGCTCCCCACAAAATTTCAGATCGATCCGACACCGTTTGAGCCTCCGTTCATCGATTTCAAAAACGTTGCGCAAAACTGTCCAGAATTTGGACAGTTTTGCGTAACGTTTTTGAAATCGATGAACGGAGGCTCAAACGGTGTCGGATCGAGCTGAAATTTTGTGGGGAGCTACATAACAAGTATATCTACCTACTGAAAAAAAAAATTTCAAAAAAAAATACTCACAAACCCCGAACAGCGGGGGTGTGCTCAGGTATCTCTACCCGAGGTCATTCTTAGGTACATTTTTTGCTATATATATATATATATATATATATATATATATATATATATATATATATATATATATATATAATATCGGTCTGATACAAAATGATATTTTACATCATTTGATGTGACCATCATATGTATCGAAATACTTCCAAATCGTATCTAACCGTGTGTACACATCACGTCATAAGACATTGTTATACATGATCCAAAACTTCTAATCAGGTAACAAGATCAAACAAAAAGATTCAAAAAAACTCATTGATACCTAATCAAGTTCAAATGATGTCTAAGCTTTGTTAACATAGTACTCCTCTTAATTAAGACCATTTTTTTATCTGTCTTAAAAGCATGTGGTTATGTGGTTCTAACATGGCATACACATGATCATTAGGTTTATAAAGTTGACAGACATGCTTCGGAATTTATCAGACTTGACATTGAAGCATCCAATACGTGTCAGACAAGTGTTGTGCAAGTATCAGAGTTTAACATGGACAAAACACTTGTGAAGTGTTTGTGTTTCATAATCAACAACTGGTGTACTAGCATGAGTCTATCAAACATAATTCAATAGATTGATGGCATATGTATCACCAAAGGATTTGAGAGTCTTTTAACAAGATAAAAAAATAAAAGTTTAATGAAAGACGATACTGTAATGAAACACAATACTGAAGGAGATACGTTCAGTTCCTCTTCAACCATATCACAATTCACTACAAAGAGATTTCTAAAATGAATCATGTCTTTGACAAACCCCAAATGGATTTGTCAAATATAGATAATTATAGCCATCAAAACTGTCAATAGTAACCGGTCAGAGGACATGTCACGCATCCACGTCCAAGGCTGCTATATTCTTAATATATGCTGAAAAGAATAACATACGAAAGACGACAGAAGAAGAAATTTCCAGTATTACCAACCTTCTGGCTATCATTCAGGGATTCCGCTGAGTAGTACTGCCCGCCAGCAATCAGACCAGTAAACTCATAGATGTTGTTGAATATTGCACCAACATTCCTTGTATCATCAGAATAGTATATATAATATTTTCCACTCAAGACACATGTTTTTGCATGCTCAACAAGGACCTCCCACATCTTATTTGACATACCACTTCCAAGGATCTAAAAATGTGGAGAATTGCATTAGAACAAACAAATGACAGTGTAAAGGTTCTAAATCAACCAATGATATTTAGAAAATCTTACATTCCGCAGCCTATGTGAATCCCTAACAACAAGACGGAGGAAATCTTCAACTGTGTAGATTCCAGCTTTATTCAATTTTTTATGGAATGCACCATCCTTGCCGATCTTTTCCAATCTCCATACCTCATCTTTTAAGGCAGGAGGATAGTGTTTCTTGTATACTGTTAAACGAAGGAAACTTTAGATAATCACATAATAATGCGATAAAACAACAAATGAGAAACTATATAATGATGACATTTTGTAGAAGACTTACATTCCCCTCTGTGATCCTTAACTGTAAAAGCTTCTGTTTTTGCCTCACGAATACGAAATCCTTCACAATAGTCCGAAGCAATTTTTAAACCAAGCCTAAATTTTCTACATCTTATCCAACTGGAATTGTCAGTAAATGTAAGTTCTCCAAGGGTCCCTACACCTTCTTTAAGAGATACTTGCAAGTCACCAGTTAAAAGTGGTCGTTTTCCTTCCCTTTCCTTCACTACATGACTCTCAAATTCTTCTTCAGTCCAATCATCATCGTCCTCATTGTTAAACTCACCATCAAGCACAACAACATCCAATTTAGCAGAGGATTCCGGCCCTGAGGTTACAACATGCCCGGTATTTGCATCTAGCAACACAACATGAATTGCAGCACCTTGTTCCCCTTCAACTTTTCCTCCTGTAAAAAGTGGCATGGATAATCTTGACCGAAAGTTCAGCTGAAGGTTTCTTCCTTCTGGCCCTTCTATCCGTTTGGGAGAAGACCTGCATTTCTAAAGACTTAGAACAGTCCAAACATATAAAGATTGAATATCATGTGTGCATGTATGTCCAAGTAGCAACAAACGTTTTGCAGAAGACATGCTGGTTGTACCATGGTTATAGAACTATAGCGGTTAGTTGCACTAGCATGCATCACCTGTATTCTTCTTACATCAGACGTTTCCCAAGTCAAGAAATTTCTAAAAATCAGAATAACTTTTAAGCCATATAGTCAACCTTGACATAATTAACCTATGAACAGGCGGGCGCCAGTCATAATACCATCAATTATCGTGTCGATCCCATCTCCTTGGGTTGAATGAAAGAATGTGTAACTCCCCGTAAGGTGTAATACGAAGAAGTGCCCTGCTTTTGTGTACGCGTCTTTTGAGTCGTTTATGCGGACGTTGAGATCGTACTCAACGCTTGGTATACGTACCAATGGGTATGCAGGGATGGCCATCATGATTCATATGAGGAATGGCACGGGTAAGTAATTGAGCATCCAAGTGTAGGGGTAATTTCACACTCACCTTGTGCAATGGCATTTTTGTAAATTGAACACAAAGTGAGAGGGCATTTGTGAAGAGGCTTCTTGTCATGGCATGGGATGTTATTAACACTCAAAGATGAAGGGAAATTTTAAATGGCAAATTTGTAAATAAAGGAACTTTTGGATATTTTGAGTGAGGACTTACCATTTATGGTAATAGCTAACTTGTAAATAAGAGTGTGTATGAAGATATTTTGAGGAGGAATTTCCTTGTATGAGAAGTCTTTTTGGTAAATATCTTGAAGTTTAGAAGATATTTCTTTTTCTTTTCTTTTCCTTCATTTTCCTTTTCTTTTTCTTTTGCTACCCTTGCCTTGCCTTGAGTTCTGGGAAGAAGAAGAAGAAGTAAGTAAGAAGAATGAAGAGAGTTTCAAGGAGGAGCTTGAGGAGCTTTTCATCATCTCCATCAGCATCATCCCTCTTCATCTTCAAGTAGGATTCCTCATCCTCATTTGCAATCTTGTTAAATTGTTGGTTAGTTAATGAAATCATGAGGAAGTTGTTGTCTTGGTGTAAAAGGTATTGTATCATTTTAAAGACTTCATTTTAGTATAGAAATCATGAACTCTTAAATAAAAATCCTATTTTTAGTAGATCCAACATATTCTCCATTCAAAAGAATTCCTATTTTAGCTTAGGTCTAAATGTTCTTCATTAAAAACCATGTTTTAATTAGATCCAACATGTTTTTTATTTAAAAACCCATGTTTTAGTTTAGTTCTAGAACAAATATTCAAAGGATCACTTTTTCCATGAACTAAAGCCCCCTTAAATAAAGAAAATCTCATTTTTATTAATGAGTTGAAAACCCCTCTTCATAAAAAATCATGTTTTTAAGAACGATTCAAACATCCTTGCATAAAAATACTATTTTTAAATTGGACCACAAACCCTCTTCTAAAAATCATGCTTTTATGTTAGGTCCTAAAGTAGTTTCATTAGGATTAGGCCATGGTAGTTTAGGGCTAGGTTAGTTTAATTAAGCCATCACTTTTATAAAGAAGTCCTTATGTCATTACTTTAAAAGTTTGTGTTTGAATGAATAGTGTTTATGCAATAGTTGTGAACGCTCACTATTGAATTTGGAGTATTGAGTAGTTTGCTAAACCATGACTTTTCATTATGTTGTAAGTGGCCATGTTGGTTGTGGATGTGTGCTATGGTGATTTTTGAGGCCATGGGTCATTACGTGGATTTAGATCTTGCAAATGAAAATGGTGGTGGAAACATGAAATTTTCTTTTATGTCACTTAGGGTGCATCCTAGTTTCATTTGATATATATTGCTAGTTCTTTTATGTACTCTAAAATGTTACGTTAGCTTTATGTCACATTCTTGTCACAAGTTAATTTATTCAAATAAAAACGTAAATTAATTCAAATAAAAACGTAAATTAAATCATGGGGATGTCTCGGTCCACCGTGTGGTGTGTGAGCATCCTAGGCGGAGGTTTGGTGAAGACTGTGTACGATTAGGGTATGAGCACAGGACTATGTTTTTCACCGTTGGTGCCACCGTTGACAAACAACGGTGATAAGTTGTAGTTGTCCTCACTCGCACTATTTGGAGTGAGGGGCCCCGTTTCACTAGGTGAGCGTGTGCTTTTCTTCCGTCCCACCTTGGTACGAGTGTCATGGTCCTCATATCGACGTCATACTCAGCTTTCCAATCATCACTTAAGTTAACTCAAAGTTTCTCATAACTGTGACCACACTAGTTTTTAGCACGCGTTTGTGAACTATAACTCTCAAATTAACCATTTTGTGTGAGTTTGGCTTTCATACTGGGTCATGTTGTGACGTATTCCCTTCTGTTGAATTTTAGGACCAGAGCAGGTACCTCCAAAGTAGAGGCTGGAGTTGGACTGAGCAGGACGTGCTACGTGTTTCCCCCTCTTAGCACTTAGGGGTAAATAGTGCGTGTGTTGTATCTTCTATAGCCCTGGTGCTGTAGATGTTTACTTTTGTACTGCAGACATATATTTGTACTTTTAGGTTGGACTTCTCTGTACCTTTTTGGACTGAACTGTTGGATTGTACATATGTCAGTTGGCTGTTGTCTGTGCTTTCCTTTCTGCTGTAAATAATACCTTTTTACGGATGTCTGTGTTGGAGCACTCCCTTTACTTTTGTTTTCTGTGTTGTTCTAGTGTGCACAATGACAAGCTAATGTGGTGGTTTATTTACGCTTGGTGCAATACCGCAGCCTGTTAAACATTCCATCCACACCTGTCTCGGAATAAAAAATTCTCGGTTATTTGGGGGACTGGGGCGTGACAAAAGGACTAAGGAAGACTGTTGCATAACATTGTTATTAAAGATGGCCACCTAAAACGCGGGCGGCCCTCTTGACCACCCGCTCAAGGCTTAGGCGGTCAGCCGGCCTGTGCAAGCCAGCCGCCCAATATTTGCTAGGCAGGTTAAGCGTACCCGCTTTGTAATGTAAGCGGGTTTGGACCAGTCAATGTGTCCAAACCATATATGATGTGGTTTAATAACCATCTGAAATGTAAAAAGAAAGAAAGAAAGACCGTAACTCTATCCCTGATCTCCTTCTCTCCCCCTTCTTCCTAAGTCAAGCCACTAGCGATGATCTATCTGGTAAACGGTATGTTTTTCCGTCATCTTCTTCCTCTTCTCCTTCCATCCCTGCTCTTCTTCTTCCATACTAATGCAACCATTCATGATGCATTTAAAAAAACATAGGTGGCATTTAGGCCTTGGATAACTCGATTACCTATTCATATGGAACCACTTAAAGAGTTGTCATTTTAATCGTATAATCATTACTCGAGAGGTTATTCCAAGTTAGGTACATTTTTCTCTTATCCATCAGCTTGTCAGAGCTGTCATACACTGTCTGTGACAATGTTAAAAGATGATATATTAATGTCCCAAAGATGGATCGAGCTTAAATGCGAATACGACGAATGTATACATGGGAAATTGGTGATTGTATCAATTGGGAAGAAAGGTTTAATCAAATCATTCGAGAGGTATGCACGTGTAGGATAAAGACCAACAGACATACTAGATAGCAGTTATCCGATATAATACCGGCTTTACTTGGATACAGAGGAGACCAACCCTAACGTTGTAAATGAAATTAATGAAACTCCAAATTTAACTGAGAAAATGAATCTTTGTAACACAAAATGAGATGCATTACTCGTATAAGTGACTGACAACTTGGGAGATTAGCTATGGTAATATGGTGGTGGTGGTGGTGGTTTCATCAAGTTTTTAAGTTAAACAATATTAAACTTCACATCTTATATTTAAAAAAGCCAACATCGAATCAAAATGGAGATATAATCATGATTTAATGAGTTTATGTGTCATTTAAGTCTCTTGAAGTGTCCTCAAAATGACCAAGTGCCAAAGTGCTGGATACATTAAACAAACTAAAATACAAGCTAACGGGTATCCAAGAGTAATTAGATTCGTGTTTAATTGTTAGTTTTTGCGTCATTAATTAGTAAATATGCTTCGTTATTTTTATTTAAACTTCAGAAATATTCTGTGATTTCTTTTGGCCAAGGGTATTTTGATAATTTTGTGATTCCATCATTAAGGTTTCTTGCTTAATTAGTTGAATGGTAATGAATTTGGTTGATGAATGCACAATGTGATAATTTTTCCTCTATTGTTTCTATGACGTGTAATGCATTATAGGGTGAGATATCGATCTAGGAATGAGGTTCTTACCAAAATACAAGTGCAAAGCCTCTCTTTCTACCTTTTTCAAGTTTTTCTTTTAGCAAAAAACATGGCCAATCATAAAAAACCATAGATAGAGATCTATTTGAAAGCAATTGGACGCTAATTCTCTATCCTACCACTATTTTTCTCCCTTCTATCTCAATCATTATCTGAAACCTAAAAGAATCTTTTGGTATTATTTGGGTCTCCCCAAATATCGATCTGATATCCGTCATATTGTATATGACTGCAATTGCAGTTTTTTGAGGTGTCTGCTACCGATTTAAATCTTCGGTATCGGTTTCCGATATTAAACTCATTTTTGAGGTATCGGATATCAGTCGATATTTTGACCGCTACTGTGGTTTTAAATATCGACCGAAACTCATTATTTTTCAATTAATGGGTCTCAGTTGAGTCAAATCTAATCTAATTAATGGGATCTGACATGAAAACATCATAAAGCATTTAGATACTTTTTACCTAATTTTATTCGATTTTTCGACGCTAATTTTGTTGTGCCATCTCGTTTTACTCTCAACAATGACTCCATAACTCTCTTTTTGTTAGGTTGACATTAAAATTTATGGTGACGTGTATTAACTATATTATCCTATATTGCATCTTTAGATATACAAACTTTAAACATAATAATATTTTTGATGATCCTAATTGCTATGAAGAGGGTATATAAATGTTGACTAGCATATTCTTTTTTGGTATTATTAATCTATAAATAATTTCATACATTATTTTTATTCTGCAATTTAGGATGCAATTTAAGATATGATGTTTTGAATTTATTTGGTAGTATTGTGCTCTATCATATCATAGTTTTTTAAGGCAATGTGGTGGTTTTTGGTATTTTATACATTCTACTAGCTAAGTTCATCTTTTGTGTATATTAGATTCTTATGATGGATCAATTCATAATCAATTATAATTTAATGCAATGTATTGAAATAAGCATATGAAAAACATGCTTTAATGTGTGTTTATATAGTTTATATATAATTAGATAAAAACATGGCATGCATATGATATCTATTTTTAGCATCTAATATGACTCTCTGAGATTCAATCAATATCCTCGATATCTGCTTTCCGATATCATATTTTTCAAGCCGATATGAGACTGATACCCGATATTAAGAACCATGATTAGAGTTTTTGATTTTGGTTTCAATCTTCTAGGAATTTTAGGTTTCGGTGAGATTTCGCTCGTTTCGTGTTCGGTGGTTTCGAAGTTTTGTTGTCTGTATCGATAGTTTCGGTAGTTTTTTTAAACAAACTTGTAGTATTAATATCAAAAACTAACTAAAGTATTAATGTATAATACTATCAAAAATTAAAAAATGTATATTAAATTAATGTGTATTTATATGAATTTATTTCAGATTTATCTAAATTTATATGAATTTATTTGGAATTTATTTGAATTTATTTCAAATTTATCTTAATTTATATGAATTTATTTCAAACTTAGAGATAGCATGAGACCCAAACCCAAACATATTATTAACTTAAAACCCAAGCCAAACCTAAACCCAAACCTATATAATGTTCTAGTCACATTACACATTTTGCCAAACATATTACATTTGTTAAAGATAATACTGCTGCTATTCACCTTACAAATATTGCTAAATAAATTACATTTATTTACAAGTTTGCCATTCTCTTGATAAACTTTTGAAAGATAATGGTAAACTTGTAAATAAATGTAATTTATTTAGCAAAATCTGTAAGGTGAATAACAACAGTTTACTGATAATGACAAACTTGTAAATAAGATATAACATGTCAAAATGTGTAATGTGAATCGCAGCACTCTAGAAGCATATCCTTCTCTCTTTTTCTCCTCTCTCCCTCTCTTTTCTTCTCATTTCTTCAGTCTCTACACGCCCAACCGATTCCTATACGTCGACAAAAACAACGAAGATGACGCCGAAGACGAAGAAGATGAAGACGATGTAGTAAGTCTCTTTCCCTCTCTCTCTCTCTCTCTTTCAATATTTTATATAATTCTTCCATTACGGTTTCTTCGTTCTTCTCGTTTTTTTCTTTTCTTTTGAATAAATTTTTGAGATTTTATATTTTGATCATGTATAATCTGCTCAGTTCATGTTTTGAATTTTAAAAAAAAATTGAAGATTATTTGGGCAAAACTGAGTGTTGTGAAGGGTTTCGTACCGTTCCTATCGAAACCGACACGAAACGGTCAAAATCTTTCAGTTTCATATCTCGATCCTTATTTAGAACACTGCCTCCCCTTTTAAAAAAGGGCCCGAGCCAAGCCCCTAACCCTCCACCACATCAAAGAACCCTTTATCATTCAAGTTCTTCTCATAACCTCTCCAAAACCATAAATTTTACAGAAAATAGATATCAAAAAGAAAATAATTAAATCTAATCAGTCGTACATCACAAGCATCCAGGCAGCATTGCTGTTAACTTAAGACACCAACATCATTAGAATCAAGGTTTGAAAGGTCAGCTTCGGTTTCTGTTCCTTCAAAAAAAAATATGTTCCTTCAAAAAAATTTAGTTTTGACATGTTTCGATTGTTTCATTGGTTTCATTTTAAGTTTTGGTTTTGGATTATGCATATATTTGTATGTATATATATTTTTAATAGTTGAATTTTTACTAAAATATGTATGCATGCAATGAATTATCCTTGCATGTTCTTAAATTTGTGCTAAAATTTTTATTTTATGAGATTATTAGATTTGTTTCTAACAGATTTAAATCATTTCAAAGGCTATACATTTTTTATAAAAAAATCTTAAAAGTAATATGCTAGAAAGTTGGAGGGGTTAAATGAAAAATGCTAAATAATAATGGAATATATTTTATTTGGGGTTTGGGTTTGAACACCCAAAACCTATATAACTTAAAATTGAAATAATAGTGGGCGTAGGTTTAAACACCAGAAACTCAAATGATAACTAATTAAAATCTAACCCATTCTTAAATTTTATCCCTACCCCTTCTCATATTTCCATCAAAGTTGGTGGAGCTCAAAGTTTTAGCAATAGGAGGGCGATCGAAGCACGCAATCAGGCAACGGTCAAAAAGCATGAAAGCCGATCAGACAGCAATCAAAGCACGCAATCAGGTACGGTCTGTATCCTTACAATCGTTTAATGGGGTTTCATTATTTTCGATCTTTGTTTTTTTTCTTTTGAAGAATTTCTTGAAGATTGTTTACTTTAATCATGGTTAGTTTGTAGCTGTGATGCAAAATTTTGAATTTTTCGGTTTTTTGAGGGTTAAATTGCTGAAACCAAGAATTGGGCGGGGTTTCATACCAGTTCATACCGAAACCAATACGAAATAGCCAAAACCAACAATACATCATCCCTTGATTAGAATATTGAATCCAAATTGTCTTTAAAGTAGCTTATCAACTGAACATTCTAGTCCAAGGCCCAGGATGGATATTATTCTAAAGTGTGTCATTCAAATGGCAATTGTTCTTAGAAATACCAAATTAACTTCTGATTCTCTCGAGAAAAAAGATATATATTGACTTCACTCTAACGTGTGGTGCAAGGGTTTTCACACAATTTCCGCTCTGTTAGAGAATTTTGCAGAAGGGTGATTTGCACTCAGACCCCATGCTCTATAAGGGATTTGTAATTTAACATCCCTAATTTTTGAAACTCACAATTAGACCCCCTAATTTATAACTATAAAACCCATTGTGCAAAGTTATACTTAGATCCCATTGACAACCACTTGTTCAAGTGGTCTAACTGTGAGTTTTAGAGATTAAGGGTGTTAAGTTATAGACCCTCATATCAAACGAGAGGTATGAGTGCAATTTATCCTTTTGCAGAATGGAAGTTCTCTATTTGGAGAAGAAACATGAAAAATACACATAGCTAAGAGGCATATCCTTGTCAGCAATATGGGGGAAATCATATAGAGAACCTTTTCTGTGCTCACTTATATTTCTAAGGAGCCTCCAATGTGAAACTGTGTGATTGGTTAATAAAAATTGCCGCAAAGTTTCGCAATATATTTATATAGACTATTCTTTATATACACTATTCTTCCACAACTATCCAATTGATTTTTTTAATATCTATGTTACTCTTTAAACATCTCTACTACATACAGACTATTTGCATGATAATAATTAACAAAAGCAGATCATGCTAGTTCATATTTGAGTTAATCAGACAACGGAAACTCTCCAGTCAAGCACTGAGATGATCAATATAGATTACACTTCTAAAATTCTTAGGTATCGGCCATAGAGTACATGAAGCACTATATTTAACGCCCAAAAAGTAGAAAACATGCGCTGATAGTCTTCCATTAGCATGATATATCATGTTATCAATGTAGCTGATATATAGATTGACCATTATAGATAAGGAATTTAGAATAGATTGAAATCTTTGAATTTATAGTCATCAATCTATAACAGGTTCAAGGCATGCCACCAACATTACGGGACGAACTTTCTCCTCTATTTTGGGAGGGGTGGGAGGGGCACACCTAATATTTGAAAATCAATAATAATTATATGTTGAATTAAATGTCCTGTAAACAGTGAAGTAAGAATGATGTTTAGTATATTTAATAGGAAATGGCACAAGCTCACACCTGCCACCAAGCCTAGCAGGACCCAACCTTGCAAGAGCACGCTCCACTTCTTCACTAACCTGTATAAGCAGGTGGCAGCGCAACAAACGAGTGAGACGGAAACCACAAATGTGTAAGATTTGAACCAACACCATAACAGACAATACAGTAAACATGCCAAAAAAAAGAAACCAGAACAATAACTATATATAATTCTTTCTGAGAAGAACATACATGATTCTTAAATAAGCCATTCCACTTGTTTTCCTAATAAAAGTTTGTCCGAAGAATTTCATATCAAAGCCTCCATAGCAACCAATAGGAGGATTACAGATTTTAGCAATGTATAAATTATAAAATAAACATTGATGCAATAAAAACGGAACTTGGAAAGATTGACAACATTTCACCATTTTTTGGCTGTGGGTTTGGGTGAGGGGCATTAGAATGTGGAAAAATACAAGAAAATGAACTTATTTAATGCTCAAAAAATATCAATGCATGAAAAATGCCTGCCGTTTGTCCATATGGAGAAAAGTTTGTCATAAGCCTTTGAGACCTGATTGGTAGTTTTAATGCATCATCAATCTATATGAACATAACGCTGACCACCTTCCAACATACATAAACCGAAACATCTGAAAACATGTATAAAAATGTCTGAATTTAAGTTGCCGATTCAAAGCCAGAAGCATGCAGATATTCAACAACTTAATTTCAAGACGTATGATCGTGTTCTAAAGCGTGCTTGTCAATTTCCTTATCGCAGACAATTCTCAATGTTCTTGTTATTTGCTCATTATTTCCTACAGAAAATAAAAAACAACGAAGGGAAGACTTGCTTCCAAGGCAGGGATGTTTTGATTTTATGGTGATGGTGAGGTTATGATGGGCTCATCACGTATCAAAGGAGGCACAAGCGTGGAGGAGCGGCGGCTAGCCAAGGAGATCTAATTCCAATCAATTAAACCAGGGGTGTATCCATAAACTTTTGGGCCTTTTGTGATATTTTATTATTTTAGGGGGTTATGTGCAATTGTGCAAAATAGAATTATTATATACACATACATGGCCGGCCGGCCCTAGGGTACGCTTATTTTGATAATAAAATTGATAAAGAGAGGATAGAGTTACTCGTTCTTCGGAAGAGTGCGGACATACTCTTCAATCGCTGTCTTGGGATATATTACCTCTACAATTGTAATCAATGTATCTTTTATCTTCAGTTTTATCAATAAAAATAGAAATTTGTTTGGTTCCTATCAATTTGGTATCAATTTAAAAGGAACCAAAACAAAGATTCTATTTTATTGATGAAACTGAAAATAAAATAAATACCTTGACCACAATTATAGGGGTGATCGCCCTCCCAAAACGCCAATTAAAGAGGACGTCCGCACTCTCCCGAAGAACGAGGATAATCTCACCTATACAATCAATTCTCTCAAAAATAGCCACCATAACCCATCAGCCCCTCCCACCTAAAAATAGATATCATAACTAGTGAAAATTACAGAAAACCCCCAAAAAGACTTAAAATTTCCCAAAACGCCCCTAGAAATCCAAAAATTCCCAACATGCTCCTAATGGGCCCAAAACTCGTAAAAATGCCGAATCTATCATTACTACACCCCCGAAAACCACCTTGTCCTCAAGGTGGTGCATAAAGTCTATAACGGTCCTACTCCAAGTGGAGATGGGCATCCCCTCCAGGGCTCTTCCTTCTCCACTATGTCCTCGTCATCCCCAGCTATCAACAACTGCAGCTTGCATACCCCCACAATATTGCCCTGGGATAAATCTCTCATCGCCTCTAAAACACAACCCTTTCTGCCAGTTCTCTCACATCTCTGCAACCGTCATTTTCCTAAATTATATTCCTGGTGGTGGCACCCGCTTTTCTCCTGACTGGATGGTATCCATGTCATGGTCTTCTGATGTCCTCCACCGACAATCTGGCTGTGAGAAGACGCCTCCAGTCCCTCCAGATTTCTTCGTCTCCACCAGTCGATCCTCCATCTGGGCTAACTCCATTGCCTCCATCAGGTCCTGAGGCTTCTGTATGCAAACCTATGTACGAATGGTGGCCTTCAGCCCCTTCATGAATGTGCTCTCCCGTATCTCATCAGAAACTCCATGCATGCACCCTGACAGTGCCTCGAACCGGTCCATGTGTCGTCCTGCCTGAGAGAAAGTAAATGCTCCCGCAAGTTTCCCAAGAAAGTATCGTGGAATCTCTCCACTAAGCCATTCTTAATCTCCTCGCATGAGCGAAACAGCCACCTCTGATCCATCCACTGGTACCACGCGATGGCCTTTCCATCTAAACATACCGTCTCCGCCTCCAGCTTCTGCTTCTTCGTCATGCGGGACACCCTAACAACCTCTCTGCCCTGTAAATCCATGCCACCTGATCATCGCTCTCAAATATGGGCATCTTCAGCTTCTGTAACATGTTGTCCGCCCCCCAAAAGTCACATGATTTGCTCGCCCTCGTAGTGTCTATGACGGTGGTGATGTTAGGTGTATATGTGCCCCTCAAAGCCCCTCTGTTACCCCCACATCTATGTCTGCATACTCACCCCAGTCATCTCCGCCATCATAGAAATCCTGAACATCATGCTCCATGTCCTTATCTCTCCTGTTGTCTCTTGGGTACTCCTCATAAGTTGGGGGTGGCCGTCGTCGTCTCTATGCATCATATCGGTGGCCGTGGGGTTCTCGAAACACGTCACCTTCGTTGCCAGGCTCTCACAAGTCCTCTGGAGGGTCATCGTCATCGTAGCGTATCCCCGGGGGACCTCGGGGCCCTCGTCTGCTTCCGGGATCCACGTCTAAATTGTTTCGCCGCCGAAATACTCGAGGTGGTGCTGTTTTAGGGCTAGTGGAGGCTGGCACCCCTGCAGAACCCATGTGGGAGATCTGCCATGGGCTTGTGCCCCCTGCCGACCCCATGGGGGGTTCTGCAAGGGGCGGTTTCCCCTAGGTTGCTACCACGCGTGTTTTCAGGCCATGGATTGGCCTTCTAGGATTTCCGGAGTCGTTAACGTTCATCGTGGCCTCCTCTTCCTCCTCAAAGTAGTAGTCGGCATCGAAAAGTAGCCCTTCCTCGTAATCCTCCATCTTCCCATTGGCCTTCTCCAAGGATGACGCCTTTTTCGCTTGATTAGAGTTTTCGTCGTCTTTGGATTGATTAGCCGCCACGAGCCCCGAGATGTGTTGTAAGATCTGCGCTAAGGTTTTCTCCACACTATCAAATCTTTGAAGATCTTTGCTTTGTCGCATCCGCCTTAGCCCTAATCTCCTCCATGGCATTTTTAACTCATTTATCTCGCCATCGTACTTTTCCTCCAAAGCTTCAATTTTTTCATTGGATCTCGACGCCGCCACCATGGATCTTGATGCTCTGATACCAAATTGATAGGAACCAAAACAAATATTCTATTTTTACTGATAAAACTGAAAATAAAATAGATACATTGACCACAATTATAGGGGTGATCGCCCTCCAAGACGCCAATTGAAGAGGACGTCCACACTCCCGAAGAATGAGGGATAATCTCAGCTCTACAATTAACTTTCTCTCAAAAATAGCCTCACTACCTCCGCAGCCCCTCCAACCTATAAATAGATTTCAGATCTAGGAAAAATTACAGAAAACCCCAAAAAGACTGAAAATTTTCCAAAATGCCCCTAAAATCCGAAAATTCCCAAATTATACATATGGGCCCAAAACTCATAATAAGGTGCCGATAAAACATAACTTATATCTTCGATCTGTCTGCTACCACCCCTCTCTGAAGATACTACATGTTCCAGATACTCCACCTGTAACTGGCCGAATAAGCACGTCTTCATGTTGGCATACAATTGGTGGTACGGGAGCTCCTGAAAGACTATCTATATGTGGTCCAAGTGCTTCTCCAGGGATCGGCTGTAAGCAAGGATATCATCGAAGAAAACTAATACAAAGCGTCTAAGGTAGGGACGGAATTCATCAAGGCCTGGAAGGTAACTGGGGCATTGGTCAAGCCAAACGGCATGACCAAGAACTCATAATAGCCATCATGAGTCCTGTGTAGGATCTGGATCTAAGCCTAGAGGGTGGTGAATAGGCTAATAGAAATTCTCGTGCAACCCACGAGCAATCACACGCAGTTATAGCAGATTCGGAATAAATAAAAATCAATCACAGATGCACAGCAGATTTACACTGGTTTGGTCGTCACTACGACCTAGGTCCAGCCCCCAAAGCAGATACTAGATTAATAATGTAACAGGTACAACCCTAATAGCTAGAGCACCAACGTCTCTACACTCACTCACCAGGCTCTCAGTACCACACTCACCATGTTCAACAAAATTAATCCTGGTATAAGCTTTCTATTGGCTAGTCCCAACTAGCCAAGTCACTCTTGTCTAGCACCCACTAGACAAGGCCCCAAAATATGTATCAATGCTAAAGTTTCCCCAACAGAGATCTATAGAACTACACAAATATAATAATAAAGAGTTTAGAGAATCTCAATTTGTGTAGCGGCAGTCGTCTCTGTCAATCAGCTCAGGTCAGATCGTATTTGACAGGATGTCGTCGCCAACGTCACGTCCTCGCCTCTGGAACTTGCGGCCTATGTGACTTTGCCTCCTTGTAAGTTGCGGCCTCGATGCTCATTCCAAAGCATCTATCTCCATTGCAATCTCTCCATGGCCAAACATGCCGAAATCATAACTCTAAGAGCCCCCCTACACATTGCGCAAGTAGTATAAACCAAGGCCAAACTTCATCCTCCTCTCCCATTGCCAAAGGCCATTACCAAGTGCTCCATCTACTCACTCTCCTTGCGCAAGCTCCTTCAAGATCCACATTGTCGCAATATCCCCACGACATAGTCATTGCCGCAAGTTCATAGGGAGGTGCTTCATCACATTGCGCAACACTTCAAGGTGGTGCTTCATCACATTGTTCAACACTTCAAGGAAGAGCTATCCAACATTGCGTAACAATAGACTTTGAGATTGTTGGGAGAGTTTGCAAGGGTGATAGGCAATGTTGCGCAATTAGGTTGTCTCCTTGTAAAGTTGCGGCCAAGAAGCTTTCTTCTAGGGTTGTGGCCGAATTCTTTGGTTGCTCTCTCTCTCTCTCAAAATCTCTTTCTTTGAGTATGTGTTTATATAGGAGAGGATTGGATATGATCAAATCAATTAGAATTTCATATTTGATGTAGATTGGAAGGAATCCTAATTTGATTAGGATTTGAATGAATCTCATTGGATATGAAGTTTAAATATGGACAGCTAAGGAATTGAATTTGAGTAGCTATATGATTTGAATTGGATATCATTTAATCATTTTTGATTTGCATGAGATTCTCCATATCTTTCCATCTTTGACCAAGCCTTCAATTTGCATGGCATTAGGATTTGAATGTTGCACCAATTGATTTGAATCAATTCAAATATGGATTTGAATTGGTCTCCTCCTTATCTTTCCGTCTTTGACTTAGTCCAATTGTTGTAGTAATATTCTTCATTTTTGACTTAGTCCACTTGGCTAATGCATGACACATTCTCCATCACTTTTGGCTAGTCTCTCTTTGAGTATTTGCGAGAGTGTCATTCCTGGAAAACACTTAGCACACACATTAAATCGTTCACACACGTTTGTTATCATCAAACATAAAGTCATCGATCGTTGTATCCAACTACACGTTATATCCAACAATCTCCCCCTTTTTGATGATGACAACCCAATATAAGATTTGAGCAATAACGATCCATATGATTTCATCGTGACATGTGTGTGAAGTGTGAAGATGGAAAATGTATGCAATATGCAACAAGTGCAGCAACGATGTGCAACATACAAGCATGCAAACAATGGTGTTCAAGCATTCAAACATGTCTGCATGCTCCCTCTTTATTCATCTCCCCTAGAACCAATATTCATATATTCAATAAGCACATTTACATTATTCATTAATGCTCCCCTTTAAACCAATATTCATATATGCAATATACAAGCATTAATGCACACACCAAATCATTCAAATCTTTCTCCATATTTTCTCCCCCTTTTGTTATCATCAAATGTGTATAAACGAAGTCTAATTCATGTCACATGCAAAAATAGAGTATTATAAATTACAACTAGCACTTACATGTCATTTTTCTTAAAATAAGCACTTCAAATTCAATGAAAAGTGTAACGTAAACTTCTACACCATCGTGTAAGTGTGATGATTAAATAATTGAGGCACAAAGGGAGATACTCTTAAGAAATACAACCAAAACCAATCCTCTTTTCAATTAAACATTAAATCCTTTCAATTAAAGATTAAACCATCTAGGATTGAGGTTTACCATCTCATTAAAAATGAGTTCAATGTACCACACCCCAAAAACATAGCCTATAAGGACTCTTAGATGTGTGTGTGGCATTGCTTGACGAGTATAACACTAACGCTAAAGATTACTCATAAAGCATATGTTGGATACTCGTGTGTAGTATACTTGCCATGAATAGTATCCATTTTTCATACGGAGCTATATTCATATAATGTTTTTCATATTCAATTCATTTGTGCTCAATTTTTATCCATGGCAAGAACACATCATATCCCTTAGATTTTCAGTTATTATTCATCCTACATTCACTTTCTAATATTTCATAAAAGAATCTCTAATTGTGCAACAATATTCAATACAAATGGAAGTGAAATTGTAGGTGTAGAAATCATGTTATTCAATTCATTAAATATGGCGTGGCTATTTAGGGATTCTAACATGCGCATGTAGTTATAACAATAATACAATGATTTCTAAAAACATGAGTTTCATTCATTAAATATCACTTGAATGACAGAAAGGAAAAAATATACATTAAGCTCCATTTTTTTGCTTTTTGTCTTTTTCATTTTTTTTATTTTTGTTTTATAATAAACTAAAACAAACTAAAAATCAAGCAAGCTAGCACATAAATAAAAAAATCAAGCACACGAAACAAAAAATGCTATAAAGGTATGCATTAAGTGCAAAGTAGAAACATATACCTTCGCGTCGTCGTTTAGCTAAAGAGCTAAATAATGAAACGTTCAATCCATAGCTCCTCGCCAAATCTACATCTTACCTACATGGTAGATGTTATGGGTAACCTTAGAATCCAACAAGCTCCACTCATGTTAGTCATCTAAGATTTAGGAACCATATTTGCTTGAATTTCATATTCGTGTTCCTAAACTTACAATAATACGAGGTATGACCAACACTAGAACAAATAAAGCATTTTGCATACATATTTGAGACTTGCAACGGCTCATTGTGAATTTTCTTATAAAAAGGCTTTTTAACATTTTTCATATCATAACCAAGACCACGTCTATTATTGTCATAGAGTTGATTCTCTAGAATAATATCCAACGATTGTTTTTCTATAGCGAATTTTTTAATGACAATTCTAGACTAGTGATTTTGGATTTTAATAAAGTATTCTCATTCACAATCAAAGTGCATTTACTTATAAAGGCCTTCTTATTGTCCTCTTCCGCAATTATTTTTCTTTTAAGTTCATTATTTTGCATGCAAAACTTTTCATTAAGCAATTCAATTTCAGCTTCTAACTTAATCACATTTAGCGTATACATACTAATATCATTCAACAAAGTAGGACATGAAAGACATTCAGATTTTTAATGCAACCTAGAATTCTCTTTTTCCAACAAAGCAATTGTAGAATCACATGCAACAACTTTTTCCTTTAGTTCCTTAATTTTTAATAATATGGTGTAAGTGTCTTGTTGCATTTCATCGTTGGAATTTCTATACTCTTCTAATGTGGATTCTAGGTCTACAATTTCATCTTGCATGGCTTTACAAATAATTAGAAGTTCAGCTTTACTACCAGATGTTATCTCATCATCTTTTGCCATCAAGCAGAGGGAAGAGTAGGCTTCATGCTCCTAATTCTCATCTTCGTTGTCCATGTCCCACGTTTGCACCTCAGCTTTTCCTTTCTTCTCTGCAACATTAGATGTTTCTTGTAGGCAATCCCTTATGAGGTGTCCCTGCTTTTTACATTTAAAACATTTAACCATATTAATAGCAGTCTGTTCAGATGAATTTCTAGAAGGATTATAGTGGTTAGAACGATTAAACCTTTGTTGCATGTCAGCTCTTCCTTGAGGAGTCTTGATGTATCTTCTGAAGCCTCTGACCATCAATGTTATCTCCTCCTCATCGTCATCACCTTTGCTAGCTTGAAGGGCTAGTGGTTTTGGAGCTTTTTCCTTCTCCTCTGGATTCTCCCTAGCCTCTATATACTGCAGCTCAAGCTCGTGAGACATAAAATTTCCTATCAAGTCCTCCACTCTCATCTATGATAGATCTTTCACTTCTTGAATGATAGTGACTTTAGGCCTGAACGAGCTTGGCAGCGCCCTTAAGATTTTCCTCACCTGCTCAAGGCTAGAGTATGGCTTACCAAGGGAGCTAAACTTGTAGACGATGCCGTGAACCTCGCAAACATCTCTGATATGGATTCTGATGGAATCATGCGGAAGCTCCCGTACTCTGTGCTCAGCAAGGCAAGTCTAGATTCCTTCACATGTGACGTTTCCTCGTGTGTCACCTCCAACGTGTCATATTTCCTGCGCAGTTTGACAATGTGAGATACAATTAAATTCAGATTTATCAAGAGAGTATATAAGCGCATTCATAGCTTTACCATTTAAAGAATATAATCTGCAATCAGCATCATCTCATTTATCTTCAGGTTTAAGCATTTCAATATTTTCAATTTTAATAACCGGTGGCTTATAACCTGTTTCAACTATGTGCCAAACTTTATAATCAAAAGATATTAAGTAGATTCTCATCTTAAATTTTCAATAAGCATAATCTACTCCATTAAATTTAGGGGGTCGTGATATGAACTGGCCTTCAGCAAAAGCACAATCAATAGAGTTATTCATGGTCAATCTAGCCTAGATCCTCTAACCTGCTCTGACACCACTTGTAGGATCTGGATCTAAGCCTAGAGGGGGGGTGAATAGGCTAATAAAAGTCTCGTGCAACACACGAGCAATCACACGCAGTTATAGCAGATTCAAAGTAAATAAAAAGCAATCACAGATGCACAACAGATTTACCCTGGTTCGGTCGTCATTACGACCTACATCCAGCCCCCAAAGTAAATAATAGATTAATAATGTAACAAGTACAACCCTAATAGCTAGAGCACCAACGTCTCTACACTCACCAGGCTCTCAGTACCACACTCACCGTGTTCAACAAGATTAATCCTAGTATGAGCTTTCTATTGGCTAGTCCCAACTAGCCCTGACCCTCTTCGCTAGCACCCACTAGACAAGACCACGAAACATATATCAATGGTAAAGTTTCCCCTACAGAGATTTATATAACTACACAAATATAATAATAAAGAGTTTAGAGAAACTCAATTTGTATAGCAACAGTCGTCTCTGTCAATCAGCTCAGGTCAGATCGTATCTGACCGGATGTCATCGCCAACGTCATGTCCTCGCCTCTGGAACTTGCGGCCTAGGTGACTTTGCCTCCTTGTAAGTTGCGGCCTTAGTGCTCCTTGTCTTCTATTGTTGTGCAATGTTGGATAGCTCTTCCTTGAAGTGTTGAACAATGTGATGAAGCACCTCCTTGAAGTGTTGTGCAATGTGATGAAGCACCTCCCTATGAACTTGCGGCAATGGACTATGTCATGGGGATATTGCGGCAATGTGGATCTTGAAGGAGCTTGCGCAAAGAGAGGGAGTAGATGGAGCTCTTGGCAATGGCCTTTGGCAATGGGAGAGGAGGATGAAGTTTGGCCTTGGTTTATACTACTTGCATAATGTGTAAGGGGCTCTTGGAGTTATGATTTCGACAAGGATATGGAGCTATGGCAAGTATAGTTCGGCCATAGAGAGATTGCAGTGGAGATAGATGCTTTGGACTTTGAGATTGCTTGGAGAGTTTGCAACGGTGATAGGCAATGTTGCGCAATTATGTTGTCTCCTTGTAAAGTTGCGGCCAAGAAGCTTTCCTCTAGGGTTGTAGCCGAATTTCTTTGGCTGCCTCTCTCTCAAACTCTCTTTCGTTGAGTATGGGTTTATATAGGAGAGGATGGGATATGATAGAATCAATTAGAATCTCATATTTGATGGAGATTAGAAGGAATCCTAAATTGATTAGGATTTGAATGAATCTCTTTGGATATGAAGTTTGAATATGGATGGCTAAGGAATTGAATTTAAGTAGCTATATGATTTGAATTGGATCTCATTTAATCACCTTTGATTTGCATGAAATTCTCCATATCTCTCCATCTTTGACCAAGTCTTCAATTTGCATGGCGTTAGGATTTGAATTTTGCATCAATTAATTTGAATCAATTCAAATATGGATTTGAATTGATTTCCTCCTTATCTTCCCATCTTTGACTTAGTCCAATTGTTATAGCCATATTCTCCATCTTTGACTTAGTCCACTTGGCTAATGCATAGGCACATTCACCATCACTTTTGGCTAGTCTCTCTTTGAGTATTCTCGAGAGTTCCATTCCTAAAAAAAACACTTAGCACACACACATCAAATCGTTCACACACGTTTGTTATCATCAAACACGAAGTCATCAATCGTTGTATCCAACTACACATTGTATCCAACATCCTGAAGGTTGACTTCAGCACGTCCTTTGCCCTCATCCTGATCTAATGATAGCCTGACTTCAGATCAATCTTCGTGAAGATACTAGACCCATGTAACTCATCAAGTAGCTCATCGATGACTTGGGATGGGGAACTTGTTTGGAATCGTCTCCTTATTTAGCACCATGTAGTCCACGCAGAAACGCCAACTCACATCCTTCTTCTTCACCAGCAACACAGAACTGGAAAAGGGACTAACATTCGGTTGAATAACTCATGCCCGCACCATCCATGCCACCATCCGCTCTATCTCATCTTCTGAGCCTGAGAGTACCAATAAGGCCTTACGCTGATAGGAGACACGCCCTCCCGCAGTACTATCTCGTGCTCATGATCCATAGGGGTGGAAGACCCTAAGGCTCCTGAAATACCTCCTCAGACCCAACAACCGATGCACCTTCTCTGGAACGGCTTGCCAACTCTCAGCCTCAGCTTCTCCTCGCGCACGACACCCTACAGCTCCACCAAGAAACCGCCCACTTGTGTCTGGATGGTCTCAGGTATGGTCTTCAGCGAGACCATGGTCCTGTATAGGCTAGGATCTGGATCACCCTGCAACTTCACCGTTCTCCCACCCTCCTGAAACTCCATCCTGAGCATCTTCCAGTTTACCTTCATATCCCTTGGCGTCTGCAACCACCTCATGCCCAGGATCACATTTGTGCTCCCCGGATCTAAGCACAGGAAGTCCTCCACCACCTGAATCTCCTACATCGTCAGAATCAGCCCGCGACACACCCATCGGCTGCTCTCCATCTGGCCCGTCCCCATCATGATGCCAAAACTGCAAGTCTCCACCAGCTGAAGACCATGCTGCTCTACCACCCTCCTTGAGATAAAGTTGTGGGTAGCCCCACTGTCGATCAGTACGGTCACCTCCTAGTCATATATGTCCCCTCAACTTTATGGTATGATTCGGGGTGAACCCTACCACGGAGTTTAGGAAAACATCTGCCACGCCCAGATGGTGATGCTCCACGTCCTCTGTCGCTATGGTCTCATCCTCTACGACAGCCTTCTCATCCACATCATCGAGTATCAACACATGTAGTTTGCGCACCGTGCATCTGTGTTCTAGTGTGAACCTCTCATCACATCTAAACCATAACCCCGTCTGTCGTTTCTCCATCCTCTCAGCATCTGTCATCCTCCTAAACTGCCCTCTTGTCGGTGGTGCCCCGCTCTTCTCTCCACTCTTCTCATTGATGGCCTGCTCTGCTCCTGTCGTCACTTTCTGCCTCATGTCGTCGTCTGGACGCGAGACACAGGACCACTCCAACTGCCTCTAGACCTCCTCTCCTCCATCAGGCGGTCCTCCACCATCTGAGCCAGCTCCATTGCCTTCATCAGATCGTAAGGCTTTTATATGCGAACCTCTGTACGAATGGTGGCCTTCAGCCCCTTCATGAAGGTACTCTCTATCATCTCATCAGAAACTCCATGCACACTCATTGACAGTGCCTTAAACCGGTCCATGTAATCCCTCACTGTGTCGTCCTGCCTGAAAGAAATTAACTACTCCCGCAAGTTCCACAGTTGAATATCATGGAATCTCTCCACCAACCGATCCTTAATCTCCTCTCATGAGCAAAACGACCGCCTCTGCTCCCTCCACGGGTACCATGCAAGGGCCTTTCCATTTAAAAGCACCGGACACCCTGAAAAATCTCTCTGCCTTGTAAATTCATGACACTGGATCATCTCCCTCAAATATGGGCATCTTCAGCTTCTGTATCATGTCGTCCATCCCGAAGGTCACTTGGTCTGCTCGTTCGCATGCGTACCTGGGCTGATGGTAATGCTACCACCTCTCCCTGTGCCGCTTAAATCCCCTCTGTGGGCCACCCCCTCGGCCTCCGTAGTCTCACCCATCATCGTCTCCTGCATAGGCACCTCGCCACACCTCCTCAAAGTCTCCATAGCCTCTCTCATTATCTCCTGGATACCCCTCATAGGTCGGAGTGGATATAGTCGTCTGTTTGCATCATATCGGGGGTTTGTGGGTCCTCGAAATCCCCCTCCATCATTGGAGTACTCTGGAAACTTCCCGGTGCACGCGCCGGAACGTCAAAAGATGGCTGAAATCCTCTGTCAGGGCCGTAGCGCCCCTGTCGTGGGCCGAGAGGGCTGTAGCGGCCATGTGGGGGACGGCAGGGCCCTGGCGGCCCTGGGGAAGGGTTGTAGGGTCCTACCGGGCTCTGCCTAACCCCGTGCGGCCCTGTCGGGGGTCGACGAGGGCCGTCGGGGGCGGGCGGTAGTCGGCAGGGCCCTGGCGACCCGGGGACAGGGCCACAAGGCCCTGGCGACCCGGGGACAGGGCCACAAGGCCCTGTCAATGGTCCTTCTGGCCCGCGCGGCCCTGTGGATGAGCCTGGGGCCCGCGCGGTGTTGCTGCGCAATCGGGGGGCCGGCTCCCTTGAACCACTCCTCCGCTTCCAGGTCACTCTCGTCGATATCTGTGAGCCGCCCCATCTTCGCAATACATCTCCAAGTGTTTGCCCTTGTCCAAAGTTGTCACCTTTTTCGTCGAATTAAGGTTTACGTCGTCGTTTCCACCCTTTGCCATGAGAAGCGCAAGTTGTTGCATGATTTCGTGAGGGTTTCGTTTTGCTTCTCTTGGGTACTCGTCATCTTCGCTAGGGATTCGTCGTGCTTTTCTAGGGCTTCCCTATGCTTCGTTAGGGTTTGTTTCTGATGTGGTTGTCACCTACAGCAGGCGGCGAAGGCGCGCAACTTCTGGGGCAGATTCGTAATTTTAATGTTTTATGCAATTATGAAAATGGGGGGGCTTTTTGTAAAATGGCTAATTATGAGGTTATAGCTAGTGGCCGGCCCAAGGGGGTTTTTCATGCTTTATTTGAGATTAATAAACCCTATGCCAAGGTGCCGCCTTTGGAGATTTAAACTTTCATCTCGAAGAGAAAGTTAGGAGACTACTGTCTCATCTCGAATCGAGGCGTTATCTTTATTTTCCATATCCGAAAACACTTTTATTTGTTTCTTCACCCGAATCTCTATTTCTTTCTACAAACAAGCCCTAGAATCTATCAAAGTGGTATCAGAGCGGTCGATCCATGACGAAAACGAGGTCGAAAGATAAGGTTGAAGCGTAGAAAGAGAAGTTGGTGAAGATTGAAGGCGAGATCCATGAAGCGATTAAGAAGAGTGCTGATGAGCAAAGGAGCGATTTTGATCGGAAGGTTGCGCTACTCATGGAAACCATGAATCATAAAAATGACGATTTGAAGAAGGAGATGGATCCCCAACAAGTCGAAACCCTATATCCGGGGAAAAAGACACGAGCTTTAGAGAAGGGAAATGAGAAGATGGATCCGTATCGCGAAGGGCTTCTTTCGGATGCAGCTCTAGTGACTGATGATGAAAATTTCGACTTCCAAGAAGGCAAAGAAGCGCAATAAAACCCCCCTAGGGCCGGCCACTAGCTATAACCCCATAATCAGCCATTTTACAAAAAAGCCCCCCTTTTCATAATTGCATAAAAACACCAAAAATTACAAATCTGACACGGAAGTTGCGCGCCTCAGCCGCCTGCTGTAGGTGACAACCGCATCAGTTTCACCCCCTCAATTTCACCATTGAGTTTTCCTCCACCGCGTCGATTCGGTCTTTTGGATCTCGTAGACGTTGCCATGAATCGTAGACGCTCTGATACCAAAATTGATAGAAACGAGGAAAATCTGAAATTTATTAATATAAAACTGAAAATAAAAGATACCATTGATTACAATTGTAGAGATAATCCCTCTCCCAAGATGCCAATTGAAGAGGACGTCTACACTCTCCCAAAGAACAAGAAACTCTCTCCTCTCTTTATAGATTTTATTATCAAAATAAGCATACCCTAAGGCCAGCCGGCCAAGTACGTTTATATAATAATTTTATTTTGCACAATTGCACATAACCCGCTAAAATAATAAAATATCACAAAAGGCCCAAAAATTTGCGGATATGCCCCTGGTTTAATTGATTGGATCCGGCCCTCCTTGGCTAGCCACCGATCCTCCACGCTTGCGCCTCCTCTGATACATGATGAGCCCATCAGGTTACCTCTTATCTCTTGCAAAAGGAAAAAATGAAGCCAACTTCAGTAGATACTGGATAGTGCAAAGAAAAGGTTGTTTTCTGAGTATAAAGAAGATTATGAATTTCCATGTGAAATCCCTCAGTTATTTTTTTAAAATATCAATAAACTGCAAAAACGGTGGGTTTCAGGAATTAGCAAACTCAATCTAAGATTATATCTTCTAATAATAAGATCAAGTGCATGTTATTTAACAACAGTAGTAAAGTGAGAAGTTGCATTGGTGCATACATGTTTTGTGTAAATATAGGGAGAGGTAGTAAATCAAACAATGATCTCATCTTTTAATAAGACCGACTACTGTATATAAAATTTTTATCTATGCATCAAATTGGACTCAGGTATAATTTGCACACAACCTAAGAGGCTTTATTGTAAGAAGTGTACTAAGTGCACTTTATCATCTACTTTCACTTACCGCTTTTCAGATTCTTTAGACCCCACTGCAAGATTTTTAAAGATAGTCATATCGTAGGAATCGTCTTCTTATGTTGATCTTTACATCTTGCTATTAACATTTAGTGATATTTTTTTATCTACTTTATTGGTTACGCAATTTTGCAATTTCTGTTTGGCTTTGCTTTGCTTTTCTTTTCTTTTTACACCACACGTTAATGTTGAATAACTAAACCTTCATATTGTTGCACGTTTGTTTTTTTAAAATGTTAAATTATTGAATATGAACAGCATGGCTGCATTTGGCAAAAAAAAGTGTAGATGTATGTCATGATTTTGTGGTATAGCATTGGTTGATGCAGACATACATGTACTAGCTGAGTGTTTGGATGAGAATAGTAGTTAGTATTATGACATTGTCTGGAGAATTAGTCAGTGTGATTAGCAATATTTTTATGATGGACTAAATTGTCTTCGGTCATTTATGATATATGTTTGAGGATTGTATATCGTAATATTAAAGTAGATGACATTTTAATCTATTAAACTTTAAACTTGAAACAGATTATTTAATTTTTTTAATATACTAGAATTAGATAAATAATTAATTAAAATTAAAATTCTCCTTATATATACCAGTATCAACTTGAAAACCTAAGATGATATATCTTTCTTCTTTATGCCTCAATTATCTTCCAAGCATTTTTTTTTGGATTTTTCCTATTATTTCTCAATTTTTTATCATCCATACTATTTCTCAATTTTTTATCATCCAAAATGAGTTTTCGGGTTAGATATGTACTGCTGCTGACTGCATAATGAGAGGGGTGATGGAGAGATAAGGACATCGTCTTTTACATGCCGGTGAAAATTTATCCCATGTTAAGAACAAATTCCAGGGTGCACCTGGCTTTAATAACACCAACGAACAGAGATGTTTTGTCCCAATTCGAGACAACACTTAAATGTTAAACTTGTGCTTTGGGCCTCTTTCACCATTGTTAGCAGGTGTTACTTCTGACAACTTAAACAGCAGTACACAAGCAAGCCCCATATCTCAATATTCTTAATTAAGCAAAAAAATCTATTATGTGTAGTGTTTTTCCACCATTCTTGTTTTTTCAGTTTTTGTGACTCCCCCTTATTTTTACCATGTTCTGCCTCCCTTTTCTAAAAAAATGATTAGGTGTCGTTTTTTCTGCAATCCCCAATAAATCTCCAAAAGCAGGAGCGGTGCCTTGCTGCTTTCCTCCACTTTCCGCTCTCCACAAGCCTGGTAAAATGTTAGATGCTTTAAATGATATCTCTACTGCTGTTATATGTTTCCTTGCGACCATAAGAAACAAACAATATACAAATCAACCACCACATACGAACACGCTACAAGTTTAAAAATGGTTTTGAGGGATAGTTCTTACAACTCGACGAAGCACTGGCTCCAACGATGAACAAAGTTTCTGCAAACTATCCACTTTAAGAGCCTCCACAATCACACTGGTCATAAAAAAAAGCCAATCAACATGATGCAGCATGCCAACGAATTTAGAAAATGCTCTATTGTATCAATAAAACATATGAGACCAATAAATATCCGGACAAAAGCATAAAGAACTAAAAACTATCAGGAGATTGGATGCACTGAAAAAAGGTTACATTAACTGGCATTTACTTATTTAAGGTATGGTTGACATTTGGTTATAAACCGCAGAATGCATGCATCCATGCCAACTCTTATAATTACTAACTAGAAGTGGGACAAAGGCTTGTCAAAGAAACAAGCATATGGTGAGTATATGCAACCTTAAACAGTCAGTATACCTTGGGGCTCTTGCGTCAATGCTGTTCTAGACCTCATTAACACGATAAGAACAAAAGTGAAAGAAGTGGCTACTTTTTTCAGAGAAAAGTGGCTACTCTAGTTATCATTGTTTATCTCCTACAAAAAAAAGAATGTTCTAATAAAAACTAGAAAATTAAAAAGAACAATTGAATGATAGTGATGTTTCATAAACAGTTTCACGAGACACATGTGTATCAAAGACTGATGTTTTCATGTTTCACTCCTTTTCATACCACACAAACGCAGGCATGCAGGCATGCATCAAAAGGAATAACATATCCCATGATATTTTTGTTTACTAAATAGTCTGATCACATTTACACCCTAGTGAGTTTAATGATTTTTAAAAAAATATATAAACATAAAAAGTTTTAATTATCTCAGATAAGTTCTTATAAGCACATTGGTGCACTTGACTTGTTATCATTATGTATGCTACTGAACAAAGTAAATACAGGGTATAATTGGACATGATAAGCTGTAACAAGATAAGCAATACCAGTAATAAGACTTGATTTCAACTAGAATTATGTACTATCATTGAAGATCTTTATCCTTCGTTGGCCAAATGGAACGCAGACAATTTTATAACTCAAACATCAATAAGATGTTATGTGCACATCATCCAATGAAACATACTTCCTTCAGACAGAACTGATCAATGAAATTTCGGGAAGTCTAGATTATAGACGTCCCTAAAGTATCTTGTAATTAGGACAAATGACACAACAGCCTAGCCTCTAATTTCAGTTCTCACATATTACAGCAAGAGTTCACAGGCTAGCGAAGATGTTCCTCTCATATATCTGTTATGATAAAGAAAGATTAATTATTCACAAAATTATAATATTTCTTGGACTTGAATAACCAGCTTGAGAAAGAAGCAGATACAAACTCTTTGAATAAAAGACAGCAATGTGCTTAAATATGCCCTAATATCAATAACAGTGCATAAAGGTTTGATCTTTATGACATTAAAGATTATTAGCTAACCAAACCATCATTATCAATTGTCACTTATATGAAAACGATAACCTATTTATTTCTTGATCGGACATAAGAGATCCACATAAAGAAGGACAAGTGTGAAAAGAACAAAAAAGGAAAGGAAAAAATCACCCAAAGGACATCAAGGAGAAAACCATGAGCCCTAATCTCTCCTTTCTTCGTCATCACTTGCTTTTCAATGTTGCAATGCCCACCTCATATTGTATATTCTTTTGATAGAATACAATAGTAATAATGTGAGGTTGTATTGTGTAAAAGGTGAAGTCACACACACACACATATAATATGGGAAAGAGATACCCAACTCTCTGGCCTTTTCTCTCATATTCATCTTCCCTGTAGTTTCACATGGCATCAGAGCATCTGATCCAGCCCTAATTATTTTTAAACCCCAAAATAAGTTTAGAAATAACCTAATCATCCCTCTAATCTTGCCTCAATCACCCTCAACTCAAATCCTCGTATCTCGTTCTTCACCACCAACTTAATCTTCGTTGTTAATCACAACAACTAGACCCTGTTTTTTTGCTGACCACAACCCAACATTGATCTGACCTCATCAACCCCCAACAAACTCCCATGATCAGTCTTTGACCAAATCTGAAGACTTCCAAGCAGATCCAGCTCAAATCTAGAGACGTCCGACCAGATCTAACCAACCACGAGAAGCTCGGACATTGACCGACCACTCTCACCCTCACACACCTCACATCCAAGCAGATCCTGATCGCTTCGATCATCCCCATCCTCATCCGGTCATCCGCATACTTGTTCGGCCAGACCAGACAACTCTGAACCTCGCTGCCATCTTTCATTCCTCCTCCATCTCCAATGACTTCCTCTTCCCTTTCTTCTACTGCTTCATCTTCTTTCTCTCTTCTTTCTTCTGATGTTTCAGAATTCTCAAATAATAAGTTTATAAAACAACTGCTAAAATTGTAGTTTACTAGGATTAGTATGCTCTTTTGGTTGTAGTTGGTAGATCCCAAGGAATGATAATTGATGGTTGGTGAATGGTTTCTATTGGACCCTGAGAAATGATCACGCTATATGTGGTTATTCGATTTCGAAAGAGAACCATCATTTGAAGTTGATTTTTATGTAATGGTGAAATCCTTAGGAATGATCACATGATAAGAATTGTGCTCCGGTTGTCATGTGGTTGTTTGAAAGGGACCAATTATGTATGGCTGAGAAGTTGAAATCCGATGTAGGACCTATCGTTTAGGAATTTGTAGGACCTATCGCTTAGGAATTTGTCTGGAAAGATTACAGATCAGTGCCAGATGGTACTAATTTCTCACATTGACGGAGACTTGTAGAGAACCATATCATTTACTAGGAAAGAAAAAGCATTTTACTGATCTCCAAAACCGAACAAAGACAAATGGAAGCAAGATCACAATGGACTCTATAACCAGATGGTGATAGCATGAAGCTACAGATATAAGACATGGTGTTACATAATGAGACTGCCAAGTTATTGTGATAAAACTGTATTCAGTATTCAATAATCTCAATAGAGCTTATTATGTGATACATGAGCTGTTCAGGGTAGACATAAGGATGAGTGATCTCTTTTATAGTTCTATAAACATTACAAGCGGTTGAGTGAGAAGCTAAAGACATTGTTTCCTGTTAGTATTGATGCTAAAATTGAACAAACAATGAGAACAAATTTTTGTACTAGATTTTTTTTTGAAGAATTACCATTTGAGTATGCATCTGCACGGGCATAGATAATCGCAAGTTTATCAGTTAACTTCCTATTAAAGACATTCAACATACGTCAGAAGAATATTTGTGAATGATCATCTGCTACAGAAGTGAAAAATTTACAGACACAATTTGCTTTGGCTACTCAACAAAGACGACAGATGGGGTCAGAGAAAGAGCATAAAGTTGGTACGTTTGGTGTACCAGGCAGACACGTTTGGTGTACCAGGCAGACGTGGTCGTTGTGGAGGCTGTGTGGATGGTAGATGTAGTAATAATGGTAAAGGCATGTACAAACAAGAGGCAAAGGCTATCATGAGACGAGCTTTGATCCGAAGAAGATATGTCACTTCCACAATTAAGAAAGGCATACACACACAGTTCACTTATTGGAAAGGCATACTCGCACAGTTCACTTATTGGAAAAACGGAGTGGTCCTAAATGCAGTTCTGCACATATAACCTCTTTCCAGGTAGACACATCTGCATCAAAAAGTATTGAGATGACAGTTGTTGATTGAAACCAGTTCTAAAAGTTTCGAAATGCTCTCAAATGATGTCTTCTTCTATAGCTATATTAGCAAATATAGGTAATCAAGCTGCTTGTCTATCATCATTCTCCAAAGATTTAGATCATAGATTAAGGTAAATCTAATCACATAACTAAAAATTCACGTATATTATTGTTCGACGGTTAGGGCTGCTAAAATTGGTAGACGATTAAATTGGAAATTGTTTAAATGGGGAGTAATTGTCGGCAGATTAAATTGGTAATTGTTTAATAGGATGTGTAGTTTGGTAATTTCAGCTAATTACCTAATTAGGAAAAGGGTTTATTATAAATAAGAGTGAAAAAGATAATGATAGATGATAGGCATGTTGAATATTGTGAAAGATTAGTAGTTTATTAGTAGTCAATTAGCTAGTTTAGGTTATTGGAGGAAAATTGACCTTTCTGTTGAATTGGGGGCCATACCTTGTGAGATCTACTTAATTATCAATAAAATCCGTCTTTTTGCCCAAATTTTGCCCTAAATCTTATCAAATTAGTATCAGAGTGTTTGAATACGTGATCAATGACGGCAACAAAAGTTGAATGCTTTGGAGGAGAAATTGGTGAACAATGTGAAAATTCTCAAAAATACGATAGAGGAACAGTTCGCAACCGTTCAATAACAGTTTTCGTCGCTGAAAACTATGATAAAGCAATTGATTAAGATGAACAGACGCCCATCACTGCAGTCGAAACAGAGGGAAGAGACCCTGAAGATGTTGCCACAACGACAGAAAAAGTGAATCTTAAAGGAAAAACCCTCACATGAGGGAGAAGCTGAAAAAAATGGAGAGGGTCAACATGCGGTGATGGGAAGAAATCGTGTCACTGTATCCTCACTAATCGGCAGCGGATCAAAACCGGAGGGCCTCCTTGGCCCCGGAGAGGACCAGATCTGGCTAGATCTGGCCAAATCTGGCGTCGTCTACAGTCTCGAAGCAGACATGGGAAGCCTTGAGAGTCTCGTGGGCTCGCAGTGCCCTGGGACGAACCAATCTGGCCGGGTCCGGCCAGATCAGGGCCGACGGATGCGAGGAAAGATGCTGACGGCAATGTCTAAGGGTGCACGACCCGGAGCATTGCAGGCCCATATGTTCCACGTGCGGGGGCATGAAGCGAGTGGCGGTGGGCCTTAAGGGGTTGATCGGTGGCGCTGGAGGCCCCCAGGGCTTGAGAGAGCGGCGACGAACCCCCGAGAGCTTGGGAAAGCAACAGTGAACCTCAAGGTGGTCGCCTGAAGGCACTGGAGCCCCATGTGGCTTGGGGAGCGGTGACGAAGCCCGGGGGCCGCTTGGGTTCATTGAAGGGCGGTGACGAGGCTACGGTGGGGCCGATGGGGCCTGCATGCGGCGGGGCCCCCTACAGAGACGACGATGTGGCCGCAGGGACCCGATGGGGCTCGCAAAAGGTCGAGGCCCCCAGGGAGGATGCGACGGGGCCGCTGGGCCCGATGGCATGTGACGAAAGGTGGGCCCAAGGGAGGTTTCAACGAAGGCAGAGGCACCTGGGGTTTCGACGAGGGTGTTGGTGTTTCGCAACGGTTCGGAGAAGGCATAAGAGGCTCACGTTGCGTCGACAAAGGCGGGGGACCACTGTGGTTCAACAAAGACGCAGGATGCCTGCAGGGCTTCGGCAAAGACAGAGGTGTCCCACGGTAGTTCGACGAAGGCAGAGGAAGCCCACGGGGCTTCAATAAAGGCAGGGTGGCCCCATGGTTCGAAGAAAGTGGAGGAGGCCCTGGGGCTTCAACGAGGGCGGGAGAGGCCCGCAATGACTTCGGTGAGGCCAAGGGAGGCCGGTGAAGGTACGATGAAGGTTGGGTGAATGGTGGCGCGATGGAGAGAGTCCTGATGGGGGATTTCAGGGGTTCCACGGCTCCAAATTCGAATGTATACCCGCAATTTCATTACCGACAGCCCCAATTCAGAGCCGGACATGAGCAATTCAGAACTGTCTCGCGATTAAGAAAGCTGAAAATACCAATCTTTGGGGAGGACGCCTAGGGCGGGTATACTGTACCAAATGATATTTGACAACAAATAGACTTATAGAGAAAGAGAAGCTGATGGCGATGGCCTTATACATAAAAGGGAAGGCGTTAGCATGGTTCCAATAAAGACAGTAATTACAACCTATGTGATCTTTGGAGGAGTTCAAAGATTACCTTTCGAAACGGTTCCGAGATACTCGGGATTGTGATCTGCACGAATGCACGAACAACTATTTGCTCTCAAGCAAGAGGGGACAGTCAAAGAGTATATAAAGATGTTTGAGTAGCTCTCGGGTCGAGTGAGAGGAATATCAGAAGTGATGCTGGAAGAAAATTTCATAAAAGGGCTCAAGACAGACATTTGAGCTAAACTACGTCTTTTGAGGCCGAGTGAGATAGGTAAAACAAAGGAGATGGCACAGATGATCAAGAACATGAAAACAGCAGAGCGACGGACCAATGACGCATCGAGAAGGTTCACTCCACGTATCAATGCCATGATGGAGGCAAAAGACAGCTAGGGGATTCAGACATCCCAGGACAAGAACAACGAGACACAAACCGAAAGTAAGTTTAAACACATCACGAAGATGGAGATACAGAATAAACACGCAAAGAGGTTGTGTTTTTGCTATGCCGAGAAGTTTGCTATATATGACATCGATGTCGAAATTGCGTCTTCCAGGTTTTGACTGTCAGTGATGATGAAGACAGGTGTGTAGCAGCTGAGAAGGAAGAAGTTAGAGAGGACAAAAACTCTAATTTGGAATAGGACGCGATGTGGGAGTCAATCGACGCAATCTAACCGTAGTTTCTGGAATTTCTACTTGAGGAAAAGGTGTTTCATTGGGAGAGGAGTAATGTTAGGCCACTAAAATTGGTAGGTCGATTAAATTGGTAATTATTTAAATGAGAAAGTAATGGTAGACTGATTAAATTGATAATTGTTTGATAGGATGGATAGTTTGGTAATTTCAGCTAATTACCTAATTAGGGGGAGTTTAAATAAGAGGAAGAAAGATCATGAGGGTTATGCTGAATATTGTGAAAGATTAATAGTTTATTAGTAGTCAATTAACTAGTTTAGGTTATTGGAAAGAATTGACCGTCCTCTCGAATTGGAGACCGAATCTAGTGAGATCTACAATATTATCAATAAAAATCCCTCGTTTGCCCAAATTTTGCCATAAATCCTATCATCTTCCATCTTATGTCTAGCAATCAGACAGTGACATTAGTTAATGGTTCTACATTCTCGATTAAGGATGTTGGTTTAGCCAATATCACATCATCTTTACATTTGTATTTTGTTTTATACATTTATAAATTTCCATTTAATTTACTATATGTTAGTCAGTTGCCTTGTTCTTTGAATTGTTCAATAACCTTCTATTCTGATTATTGTATCTTTCAAGAAAATAGAAGGAAGAAGAAGAAGGTTGGCACATAGCATGAATTGAAAAGACTATCATTTGGACATGGAGATAGGTCTAGCAACATGCTCCAACCTAACCACTTCTTTCATCGCCCATTACCATTTAGAACATCACTCCTTGTAGAGTTTGCATCTTTTATCCCTGAATTTAAAAAATTGTTGAGTTTATCGGCATGTTAGTTAAGAAAGTATAATTGTATGTCTTACCCGTGAAGAGCCAATAATCGCACTAGTAGTCCTTTTAAAATTGCTCACTCAGATGTGCATGGTCCTTTTCTATTGAATCTAAATTAGTTTTTAATATTTTATTGCTTTCGTTAATGATTATTCATGTGTGAATTGGCTTTATCTTTTGAAAAAATAGTTCTAATTTTTTCTATTGTTTTAAAATGGTTTGTCATGAAGTGCAAACTCAATTTGATGTCTGTGAGAATTTTACAAAAGAATATTTTAGAACACAATTTGTTGCTTTCATATAATTTGTTGATTTCATATCTAAGTCAGGAATTATTCATCCATCTTTATAATTATTTGCCCAAAAGCAAAATGGGATTGCAGTGTGCAAAAATAGACACTTGTTACAGGTAACAGGTAGCTTGGACATTGTTGATCTATATGAATCTTCTTTAAATGTTTTGGAGTGATACAGTTTGATTTGTTATTTGATTAATTGTATGCATTCATCTGTTCTTAATGGTTGCATCTTATATATGCTACTTTGTCCTACTGTTACTTTGTTTTCGCTCTCACTTCTAAGATATTTGTGTGCGTTTGTTTTGTTCATAATCATCGCCCAGCAAGTTCCAAACTTAACACTAGAGCTGTAAAGAGCATCTCTACTAGGAATATTCAAGGTCATAAAAGGTTACACATGTTTTTATCCTGCAAATTTTTTATTCTTTAGATATGACATTGTTGAAACTCAACTAAACATTTATGACAAGCCAAGGTTAGTGGAGGAATCAAGCTTCTTGATGAGTTTCTTTTAGTATATTTCCCTAAGACATCTTCAGTGACACCATTTTACCTTCAAAACGACCTGATATCACCAAGATTTATACCAAATGTCCAGTGGATCCTCCTCCAGTTTAATAAAATGTACCTTCTACTTTAATTGTTCTTCTCATGAACCGATCACAAGTGATGGTGAGTCTTCATCTATATCTTCACATTGCATTACGTAAAGGTGATAGAAAATGCACTTCTCATCATATCATCTCTGATATTATCTCCTATAGTGATCTTTCCCTTATCATATTACATTTACATCTTTCATTGATTATCATCTTACTAGTCATAATCCGTGCCCGCGGGCACGGTTCATTTAAGATTTTCCCCCGCGAAATTTTTGTTCCCCAAAAAATTATTTCCACAGCCAAAAAATGTGCGAAACAACAAATTAGCGTAAAAATATTTAGCGGCAGCGCGGAACAACAAATTCGGCGTGGAAATTTTCTCATCTTGTTGCCCCATGTGTCTAAGAGACGGTGGGCCCCGCGTTGAGGGAGAGATCATTCGATCTGCAGTAGCATTCGATTTGCAGCATTAAGTACAAGTTAAAGTTTTTTTTTCCAAATACATTAATTGAGTGCACTCTGTTATTTCCCAACGGCTTTCATTTCCCACAAACTTTCATTTCCCAAGAAACTTTCATTTCTCCAAAAATGTTTTTCCCTTCAAAACTTTCCACAAAATCTCATCTCAACCATTCATTTCTCAAAATTAAATCTCATACATTCTTCTATCAACCCGTTTGTCCTAGTCAGCTTATCCTAGTCAGCTCTAGAATTCAAAAACAGTCATCTAATGTAATATAGATTTTCAAGTTAGAGATATTCGCAGGCGTTGTCTTATGACGTTGATTACATAAGACGTTGATTACCAGGAGATCTGTTTCCAATGGCCAAGATGACATCCATGAATTATATCAATTAAATGTGAAGAATTCTTTTCTCAATGATATTCTTGATAAGGTGTATATGAAGCAATCAACAAGGTTTGTTGCTTATAAGGAGTCTGAAATGAAAAGATATGCAGAATCAGAATGGTATTGTATGGTTGGAAGCAATCTCCTAAATTGTAGTTTGGATGGTTTGCAAATACTATAAACTTTGCCTCCAACGATATCATTCTATCTTCTATCGTTAATATAAAGCTAGAAAGATTTTTTAGTAGTATATGTGGATGATATTATTAACGTCGGTAATGATGCTGAGGGTATCAAGAACCTGAAAGAGTTTATTTAGCAAAAATTTCAAATGAAGAAGCTTGAACCTCTTCGGTGCTTTTTAGATATTACTATGACCTGCTCACGAATAGATATTTATTTATCTCAACGGAAGTATATTCTTAATATGTTGATGGAGACTAAAATGTTAGGACATAAATCAGTTGTTGCTTCTATGTAACCGAACTCCAAATTTATGCTAACTAAAGAAATGTCATTGCATGATATAAGGTGTATGAGAATTGTGAAAAAGATCTGACCTATCTTATCGCCTATCCTGTAAGTGTTACTCAATTCATTTCTGATCCTCGAGTAGGATGTTGGAATGTAGTTGTTTAGATCAAGGTTTGAGGTCTCGGTCTCGGTTTCGGTTTTCCGGAAATTTTATTTTTCGGTTAGGTTGCACCACCCATTTTGGTGGTTTCGGTTTCAGTTTTGGTTTCGCCCGTAACTAATAATATTTGTAACTTACATATAACAGCAGTATTTGTAACTCTTTTTATGCAGGTGGGTGCGGGGTCAGTGTTCTGCTCTACAGCTCCTATATAGATAAAATGTAATAATTGTAAACTTTTAGCGGCGGCGGACTTGCAAATAAATGTTGATAGGGCAAACTTATAATCAAGATTTGAGGTCTCGGTTTCGGTCTCGGTATCGCTCTCTCGAAAATTTAGGTTTTCGTTTCGGTATCGCCCGTTTCGACGGTTTCGGATGTCGGTTTCGGTTCGTCCATATATGTAGTTTAAATACGTAAACCCCCTATCAAATACATAAAAAACTAAAGTAGCTTGAAGTTTGCATTACGCACCCACCGTTTTACTTTGCACATATACCACTTGCCAGTTTTGCCAAAAATTGCTTGAAGTTGCTTTGTGCACCCACCGTTTTGCTTTGCGCTGCACATACCACTTATTTACAAATTTGCCATAAAATATCGTCGTTGATGTGCACAACGGCTGTTTTACTCTACGTAAATACCACTTATTTACAAGTTTTCCATTTAAATACAAGTTTGCCATTTACTCCCTCTCTCTCGGGAGAGGCGTGGAAATGAGGCAGCAGGCAGGGCGGCGGGGCTAGGCTAAGCAGGGCGAGGCAAGGTGAGGCGGCGAAGTAAATTCCAGTCTTCTTCTTCCTCCTTTTTTTTCTTTTTCTTCATTTTTTCATCTTTTTCTTGTTTCTGCCTCTTCTTCGTCTAATTTTTCAATTTTGGTCCACTTTCGTTTTCGTCTTCAAGCCGAAACCCTGGAGTTCTAGCCGATACCGAAAAACAGGAGGGATTTTGGTCTCGATAGCCTCTGAGACCAAAACGAAACGGCCGAAACCCTAGGGTTTAGGCAGATACCTAAAACCATGCTTATAATTGTGTAATGTGACTGGTAAATAAGTCGGTCTGTGAACTTGTAAATATTTTTGAAAGATAAGTTAGGCTTTTGTAAATAAATATTTTTGAAAGATAGGGCAAACTTGTAAATAAATAAGATAGGTCTGTGAACTATAAAAATGTACAGATTTGGTCTGGTTTTTGTAAATAGATATTTTGAATGGTAAACTTGTAAATAAGTTGGTCTGTTAACTGAGCAAAAAGGTCTCTTCGCATAGCAACTCCCATAAATGTGTAATGTGACTAGTGACTAGAAGCACTCAAAAAGCTGCCCTATTTGTGACTCCCTTACGTTCTCCGATGCTAGATTCGACGCAGCTCCTCGTCCGCATGCGTTCTCAGCCAGATTTAACGACGGAGGTGACGATCGACGTTGTCTTCTTTCTTTCTTTTTTTGGTTTTTTAAAGATAATTAAGGTTTTTTTACTTAACTGCTTTTTTCTGGTTTTTTAAAAGATAGATATGGTTTTTTGTTTTTTTTTGTTTTTGAAGGACGGCCATGGTCTATCAATCGAAACTGTCGAAACCGAACTTTCTTTTTTTGGTACATCGAAAAAGAAATACATCAAATCAAAGGGAGAAACCTCAAGGTACCCCTGTCTTTATTACATCCATCTGAATTATCGGTGATAGAGTAACTGGTGGGTGTTCTCATATCTGGATTTCAACATCTGAGAGGTAACCCCATGGTCGCAAGAGTATCGGCACAAAAGTTTGCCTCGCGGTAGATATGTCGAAAAGAGCATAGTCAGAATCTTGAGGCCAAACGCCTTATATCCAAAATCAAGCTAAGGAGAGGATGATAGTGAACATCCGGTGTTACAAGAAGGTTGAGAGCTACCTGCGAATCTGATTCACATATAATATCTTGGAAGCCCTTACTCCAAGCAATCTCAAGTCCCCATCGAAGAGCCAGAAGTTTCACATTCAAAATAGAACAAAAGCCAATGTATGCGGAAAAGCCAACGATCCAATTCCATGCCTCACCATGAAGAATGCCCCAGCTCCTGAAATGCCCGGATTCCCTTTACTAGCACCATCGACATTTAGCTTTAAAATCCCCCAAGGAGGAGGGGTCCATCTAATGATCAAAGAGTCGAAAGAAGTCGTGAGCGACCGGCCAAAAACACGAGTCACCTTTGCAGCAGTAATAGCAATATGCCTGGTAAGGAAGTACTCATCATCTACAACGTCTGCAAGAGTGAAAACTCGCCGGCACCTAGCACCCCAAATCTTACAAAGACATGTGGCAAAGAGGGCAACTTGAGGGAAAGGCAAATCCTTCTGATGGAGGAACTTTGTGAGCCAATCAGCGAGCAGTAAAGTGAAGAAATCAGGAAATACCTCCGTAAGAAAAAGAGCATCCCACACCAACCTCGCTCTCGGGCAGTCACGAAGGATACATAGGGTAGACTCAGAGACAGAATCGCAAAAAGTACAGGCACTAGACTCCCAAATCTCACGTTTGAACCTTAGTTCATTAGTAACAATTCTGTCTTTACAGACAACCAGAGAAAAAAGTGCCAACTGACAGGTAAGGGCAAATTCCATAACCATGCAAATTGGAATTCCCCGCCTGGAATGGAAGTTGGTACAAATTGTAGATACGCCGATTGTGTAGTAAAATGCCCATGAAAGGTGTGATGCCAAATATAACTATCTGGTAAGCCTGCAACTCTAGGGAGAGGGTATGCCAAGATCAATTGTGCCACATCTTCTGGAACTGTCAATAGCAGCTTTGTAACATCCAAAGTGACATCCCGAATATAATAACAAACTCTCACATCAGTGACTGCCATATCTACCGGGAGGGCAGAGGAATAAGGGGCCTCCCCAACCAATTATCCTTCCAAAAATCTGTAGAAGACCCATCACCAACCCGCTTCACTAACCCTTTCCACAAACCTTGCAAGCCATGAACTACACTCCGCCAAGAATATGACCACGTAGGAGGCAACGAACTAAGACTGGGAATGAACGGGAGGACATCAGCAGGAAGTTTATATTTGGCTCTCAGCAGCCGGACCCAAAGAGAGTGAGGTTCCTTCAAAAACCTCCACGCCAACCTCCGTAACATGACAGCAGTAATTAAGGTAGCTCTCCCTGGCAGACTTAAAAACTTGGATTTCCACCCCGACAGCTTCGAACTAACTTTCTCCACCACCTCCCAATAAGTATGTTTCGTGACACGGCCGTGAAGCAGCGGTACACCCAAATACTTGCCTAGGTCCAGGGAAGATACAACACCAAGAGCGGAGCAAAAACGTGAGACAGGATGACGACCCACCGAAGGGGATACGAAGCACCGAGACTTCTCCAAACTAACCTTTGCCCCAGAAGCGGCACAAAACATATCCAAGATCTCCCTCACCCGCTAAGACATCTGTAAGCTAGCCCGTCCAAACAAGAAGAGGTCGTCAGCAAACAATAAGTGCGAGATGGCCGGACCCCCACGTCCCAACATAATAGGCTTCCAACACAATAAGCTTCCAAGACTTCTTCACCACAGCTTCAGAATAAGTAATCCCAATCTCTCCATACAAAGCACGAACAAATATGGAGAGAGAGGATCGCCTTGCCGAAGACCCCTTTCAGGTAAGAACCAATCAGAAGGCTCCCCATTCCACATCACGGAGAGCTGGGAAGAAGTGACACAGAGCTTAATAAGTTTAATCCAAAAAGTAGGGAACCCACAAAGAGAAAGGGTCTCCTCCAAAAAGTCCCATCTGACACGGTCATATGCCTTCTCCAGATCAATCTTCAAAGCAAAAAGCCCATCACGACTTTTAGACTTCCTAATAGTATGGATCATCTCCTGGGCAATCAAGATGTTATCATATGCGTGTCTCCCATGAATAAAGTTAACCTGAAGAGGACTGATCAGGTCACAAAGGAGAGGACGAATCCTGTTCACTAAGACCTTGGTCACCAATTTATATGGAACACAGCACAAGCTGATAGGGCGGAACTGGGTCATCCTCTCTGGGTGTGGAACTTTAGGAACCAGAATAAGTAAAATTTTGCAAAGATCCTTATCAAATTTCCCCTTGACAAGTGCTTCAGACACCAGGGATGTCAATGAATGCTTAACTGAAGTCCACATCTCCTGGAACACTCCAGCATGAAATCCATCTACCCACAATGCTTTTCATGGTTTCATGTGAAAAAGAGCCTCCTGAAATTCAGATTCCACTACCGGACGTTCAAGAGATAAAAGATGATGAGCAGGTATAGATTGACATATAGGATGAGATAGACAAGAGCTAACTGATTCGGGGTAAAAATTGTATATTTATCCTCCCATTTCGATGCTTTTGTGCATGTATTAATCATATTTTAGCTTCATTTCACACATATTTTCGATATCTCTTAAATTTGGAGCTTATCGTTTACATATGCATAAAACATAATTTTTACAGCTTATTAGCATCTTCATCTTAGTCTCCTATTATTTTTCAGTTGAAGTTCGTGAAGTCCCAATTCCAACGCATATTTTTCCAGAATTTTTGGAGGTCGGCGCAATTTACTGTATTTTTTGGAAGACAGGGTGACGGTGCTGAAATTCTGTCTGCTATTCCCCTCTTGTGCAGAATTCTGCTATCATTCCAGTGCATATTCCGGCTTAATGATATTTTTCAGTCGTAGTAAACTTTGTTACGGTTACATCGCCGCCTGGAACGAGTCATTCCGAGGTCGGATGATTTTTCTTGAATTTTTGCAAGACATGGTGACGGTGCTGAAATTCTGGTCTGCTATTCGCCTCTTGTGCAGAATTCTGATATCATTCTAGTGTATATTACGGCCTAATGATATTTTTCAGTCGTAGTACACTTTGTTACGTTTCCATCGCCGCCTGGAACAAGTCATTCCGAGGTCAGATGATTTTTCTATAATTTTCGCAAGACATGGTGACGGTGCTGAAATTTCTGCTGCTTTGGGCATTGCTTGCGGGTTTGTGCCAGAATCCGACCTGTTTGACTTAATTTCAGACCCGTTAAGCTGTGAATCGGTTTTTAGCCGAAATTGGGGACTGTTTTTCCCCATTCTTCTTCCTCTTGGAGTTTTTTAGGGCATGGAGGCCATGGGGGAGGTTAATGAAGCTTGAGGAGCTTGGAGGGGCACTTGAGAGCGGGAGATCTCATCTTGGAGTGACACTTGGGTGAAATTTTTCTATTCTCTTGTGTATTTTGATTTAGCTTTTGTGTTATAATTGGATGATAGTTTTGAGTAAAAACTTCTCTTTTTCATCATGAATTTCTAAATCTTGCTTGTGTGGTTGTGTTGTGCTTGTTGTTGTTGTTGGGTTGTGAATTTCATCTCTAGCATGATTTTAATCTCTAATTTGTGAATAATACTTTGAGTTCGGGTTGTTTATTGGAACCCCTAGTGGGAAATCGAAAGAGAGACTCATCCTAGTGGACCCTCTCTATTGTGCTTAATGTTGATTGCTCTTGAGTTTCATTCATTACTTATTGCACCACACATGTTCGATGAAATGTCGCATCTTCCAATTGATCGTCCCTTAGCCGGGAGATCAATTGAGTTATATTTGGTATGAATCCCCACGTCCACGACCTCACTCACATACACACCACATGAGTCCTCCTAGTTACTCGCCGATTTGGCTCTCCACCCTTAGTTTGTAGGCTAGGAAGGTAGATTCACCCCACATTTTCTCACACTTTTCCACCATTAGCGAGGCAGTTGTCTCACGCTTTACCTTTCTTTATCGATCAATTTTGCGAGTGTAAAATGACTTGTTCCTATGATCTTACCCGGTACTCACCGATTATAAATTTATATTGCATTGACGCTCCTACACTTGGGAGTGGAAGGCGTGCTTCTTGCGCGTTTTCCGGTTCAATCACTAACACCCATCCCTCCTGAACAGGCCCTTATAGAAATCATGCACATTGTGCTGCAATGCTGATTTCTCCAAAATCCAAGAACCATTATCATCATTTAACATTGATATCCGATTGCGACGACGACGACATAAGGTAGGCATATGAAAGAATTTAGTATTCTTATCTCCTTCAAGAAGCCAATGCACTCTCGATTTCTAAACCCAGAAAATCTCTATCTTGGAAAGAAAAGCATCATACTCTGTGATCAATCTTTCTTCCAGTATACATAGTTGATGAGAATTATGACAAGATAGTGCTCTCTCGATACCGTCGATTCTCCCCTTCAGACGTCTCTTCCGCCGAAACAAATCCCCAATGGAGTGCTTATTCCATAATTGAAGATCCTCTGCAACCTGCTTCAACTTGCTCCCCCACCCCCATGTGCTCGAGCCCACATGGCATCGAAGGATTCCTTAAATCCATCTTCCATCAACCACATAGCTTGGAATCTGTTAGATCTCGGGGCCCGCACCATCAGTCGCGCGCAAGAAAGGGCCGCACCAGCAGCCGCGCGCATGAAAGGGGGAATTTTCGACGTTTTAACTATTTTTATAATTTTAAGGGCAAAGTTGTAATTGCTTAGGAGGGGAGTTTATTCTTAAACTAGGGCTAGCCGTCATTTTATTCTTATGCTTGATTATTGATAATTGAATTGTTCGTGAGAATTCTTAGGTCGATCTTAGGAGAGTGCGGACGTCCACGCTTATTGGCATTTTGGGAGGGTGGTTGCCCCTTTAATTGTAACCAAAGTTATCTCTTTTATCGGTATTTTCTTCTATAAAGGTTCAGATCTACTTAATTCATATCAATTTGGTATCAGAGCACGTAACGATCCATGGCGGTGTCGACAAGGCAGAAGGACAAGTTCGAGGCATTGGAGGAGAAATTCAATGGCGAGATCGAAGGGGTGAAGAAAACTCTAGCGGGGCACGAGGAATCGATGGGAAAGTTGACGGCTTCCGTTGACAGATTGGCAGCTTCCATTGAAAAGGTGGCGGCGAAGCAAGAGAAACACGACGAACAATTCGCGCAATTGATTTTTCAATTGACGGCCAACGCGGAAAAGGATGGAAAAGGAGAGGGACACCCTAAATCAGCGATAATGGCGCCACCTTTGAACAAGGGGAATGAAAAAGAGGAACTTTTTGATGCGGATCGCCCCCACGAGGAGGAGGAAGTTGACGAGGAGGAAGATAGAGCACCTTGGATGGTGGATTGTCGAGAAGCCATACGTCAGAAGGCGGATGAAGAAGGGGAGGCGGCGGACCTAGCCACCGCCCCTAAGAGACGCGCCCAGAAGAAGGGGTCCAGGACCCTGCCCTAAGCCTCGCGGGCCTCCAGGACTTCGGGCGGGGGGTCGTCGCAATCCCCCAGCCCCACCTGGGCTCGGCGCCCCCCCCCCCCCCCCCCCCCCGACCTCTGGCGGGTCCTGCGGCCAGCCTGCAGTGCCGCAGGGGCCTCGGATTCCATCGACAGGGCCTTGCGGCCCCTGTACAGGGCCTCTGGGGCCCCAATCATCGCCGGCAGGGCCCTGCGGGCTTACTGCAGAACCGCGAGGGCCCCGCCGACCACAAATTGACCCCCCGGGGGGTGGGAAGCCACGCCGGAACAGCAGCAGCCTTTTGGGGATTTTTCGCCTTACTCAGAGACTCCGGCACGTGGTTTCGACGATGGATTTAACCCGGGAGTTCTTCAGGAGTACGGCAATGCCGGAGGGTGGTTTCGGGACCCTCCCGACCCTCAGTATGACGATGATAGATGGCATCCTCCGCCTCACACCTATAAGGGATGCCCCGGAGACGGCGGAGGAGGGTACAGAGGCTATCAGGAGGGTTATGAGGGCTAGGCTGGAGGCTATTGTGGGAGAGGAGAGGGACCTCAAGGGGGCCATGGCGATCAGTGGAGAGGACCACCGGGGGATATGAGACATACCAGGATAGGTGGCAGCACAACCATCAGCCTAGGTATGGCACGGGATGAGGAGATCAGGGCACCTACAACATGGACCGGCTGCGAAACCTGAAAATGCATGTGTTTGATGGAGTGGATGATGTGATCCGGGTCTACACCAGGTGGAGCGGCACGCACCCAAGGGGGTGACTTATCCTTTTGCTCATTAGCAAGTTGTGTGTTTAGCAATTAGAGGGTTTTCGCTCATTAGTCGAGTTGTGTGTTTAGCCATTAAAGGGTTAATTGGTCTTTTACTTATTTTCATTATTAGGAGGGATTAAAAGCCTACGAGCCGGCCCGAGTTTATTGTTATCGAAGAACGATCATCTGAGAGTATTTTCTTGTTAGGGATTTGGGGATTAGGCTTGATCCATCAATTCAAGATATGGAGAGATCCACTTCAGAAGGAATCGTCTATCTTAATATTAATTTCCACTTTTAAAGTTCTTTTCTTCTCGTTAAATTCTACAAATCGTATCATTTTGGTATCAGAGCACTCGATTCTATGACGAACACACGAGCGACTGCAACGAAAACTCTGGAGGAGCGACTTGATGTCGAGATCTCGAAGTTGCGGAAGGAGATATCAGATATGAGGGAAGAGATCAAGGCAGATCTGTGCGCAACCATGGATGAGAAAATGAATCGGATCTCGGAGCGACATTCGTGCGATATGAAGGAGGGATGCGCCGAGGTAGCGAAGATGCTTCAACAACAGCAGTTTTTTCAACGAGATCCGGATCCGAAATCATCGGGATCTTCAGATCTGATCTCGCGAACAAACCCGAGGAACGGCGACGGCGGAAGGCAAACCCTAACCCTAGGGTTTGAAGGAGTGGCTTCCCCTTCGTAGGAGGACGGCAGGGGACAGAAGGAGAACGGGCGGCCCCCATGGGCACGCCGGTGGTCGGCCGCCCCCAACTGGGGGCGGCAAAAGGGGGCGGCCCCGTACTGGGTCCACCGGAGGGCAACCGCCCCCTTTTTGGGGCGGCGAACAGCAGCGGCCCCCTCACGGGGCCGCTGGGGCATTTCCGCCCCCCATGGGGGCGGCGGAGGGTGGCGCCCCCATCCTAGGGGCACGGGGGTTTTCCGCCCCCGGTGGAAGGCAGAAATGGCAGGCGGGCCCACCTGGAACCTGCAGATGGAGATCCGCCCCCGTGAGGGGCGGAGGAGGGTGGCCGGCCCACTTGAGGCTCACAGCAGGCGGGCAGACCCCGTGGGGGCAGCGAGGACAGGCGGGCCCATCTAGGGCCCGCATGAGGATTTTCCCTGCTTTTGGGGGCATCGAAGAAGGGTGGCTACGTGGAGGACTCCGGCTGCACTCGCCAATGAGGGCCAAGGAAGATGTGGAACAGTGGAGAATTGAGGATCACCCTTACCAGAGACGGCAGACAGCAAACAGGGAAGGGCCACCAGAGGTGACACCAACCCAGAGATGAGAAAGTTGAAAGCGCCACTTTTTGATGGGAAGGACCCCGATGAATGAATTTACCAGATAGAGAAGTACGTTGAGGTTGCGGGCTTCACTGAGGTAGAGAGACTGAGGGCGGTAGCACTGAACTTCGAGGGTGAGGCTCTTGTGTGGTATCGGTGGACCCAGAAGCAGAGGCCTATACGGACTTGGAGGGAGCTGATAGAGTGCCTTATGGAGAGGTTTCAGGAGACCCATGGGGAGGGTTGTTTGAGCAGTTATACAACTTGAGACATGATGGGTCCGTACGGGACTATATTGCGAAATTTGACACTCTCGAACTGAGTAGAGGGTGTATCTGCGGAATCGATGGATGGAAACTTCCTGAAGGGGCTGAAACCAGCGGTGAGAGCTGCGCTGGGAGTACATGACCCTCAGGGATTGACCGCCATGATGCGGGTAGCCAGGTGAGTGAAGGACAGGTTGGCTGAAGAAAGAAAGTCTAAGGGGCCGGGAGCGGATCGACGTACTGCAGTCCAGCACCCACTGAAACAACCCAGACCACTGTGGGGGCACCAGCGACGGCAAAGGGGGATGCGACAGAGACGCGTCCGGGAGGGCAGACTCGTTGCATGACAGAGGCCGAGATGAGGGAGCGAAGGACCAAGGGCCTTTGCTTCAAGTGTGACGAGAGGTTCACACCAGAGCACCGTTGCACAGGGAGGGCCATGCAGCTGGAGGTGGCAGCAGAGGAGGATCTTGTGGTGATGCTTGACGGAGGTGGGGACGAGGTCGAGCCGTGCCCACACTTAGATTAGAGAAGATGGACGCCATCATCAGACTGCAACCTTGAGGACAAGGTTCATTTTTGGGGGGAGTAATGATGTGATCCGGGTCTACACCAGGCAGAGCGGCGCGCACCCAAGGGGGTGACTTATCATTTTGCTTATTAGCGAGTTGTGTGTTTAGCAATTAGAGGGTTTTCACTCATTAGCCGAGTTGTGTGTTTAGCCATTAGAGGGCTAATTAGTCTTTTACTTATTTTCATGATTAGGAGGGATTAAAAGCCTACGAGCCGGCTCAAGTTTATTTTTATCGAAGAACGATCATCTGAGAGTATTTTCTTGTTAGGGATGTAGGGGATTAGGCTTGATCCATCAATTCAAGCTAGGGAGAGATCCACTCCAAAAGGGATTGTCTATCTTAATATCAATTTCCACTTTTAAATTTCTTTTCTTCTCGTTAAATTCTACAAATCGTATAAGTGGACCACGTTGCGTGGGTCAACAGAGCTGAGAGATTTTTCAGTCTCTCGCATAACGGAGGAGCAAAAGTTAGAGGCAGCGGGGATTTGTCTGGATGGAAAAGTACTCGCCTGGTTTCAGTGGAAGGATGTGAAGCGTCCTTTCCGCTCATGGGAGATGATCAAAGATCAGATGGCGGACAGGTTCAGAGACCTCCACCTGGGAAACGTGAGGGAGCAGATGCTATCTCTCAAGCAGAAGGGCACGGTACGAGATTACCTGGAGAGGTTCGAGGCCATAGCAGGACAGGTGCACGGGGTGACTGATGAGATCATGGAGAGCACCTGCATGAAGGGGCTGTGGGCTACTATTCGGGTAGCGGTACGCATGCAAAAGCCACAAGGGCTGATAGAGGCCATGGAGTACGCTTAGATGGCAGAGGACTGTCAACTGGAGGAGAGGAAGGTTACGAGTGGTTGGAGCGGACCAGTTTCGCGCAGTGTCCCAACCGTGACAGGAGAACAGAAGGCAGCTACAGGGAAGGATCGGGAGAATATTAGAAGACTGTGGAGCAGGACAGCGCACCACCAGCTGGGGCCAATTCCGAAGGATGACTGACGAATAGATGAGAGAGAAGAGACAGAAAGGGCTTCGTTTTAGATGCGACGAGCAGTTCACCCCAGGACACCACTGCGGGGTTCGCAAGCTGCAAGTGTTGATAGCTAGGGCAGACGAGGAGGGTGACGTGGAGGATGAAGGGATCGGAGTGGAAGACGACCCCCACTCGGAGTAGCACCTGCAGTAACTTCATGCACCACCTTGAGGACAAGGTGGATTTTCGGGGGCGGAGAAATGTTAGATCTCGGGGCCCGCACCAGCAGCTGTGCACAAGGAAGGGTAGCCGCACGCATGGAAGGGAGCATTTTCGGCGTTTTGACTATTTTTATAATTTTAAGGTCAAACTTGTAATTGCTTAAGAGTGAAGTTTATCCTTAAACTAGAGCTAGCCGTCATTTTATTCTTATACTTGATTATTGATTATGGAATTGTTCTTGAGAATTCTTAGGTCGATCTTAGGAGAGTGCAGACGTCCTCGCTTATTGGCGCTTTGGGATGGTGGTTGCCCATTTAATTGTAACCAAAGTTATCTCTTTTATCGGTATTTTCTTCTAAAAATGTTCAGATCTACTTAATTCCTATCAGAATATGAATGGCTTGAACAGTGAAGTTCCCATAGTAGATAGATCCAATTGCAAGAGAATAGGACTGATCAGAATATGCTCGGGGCAAATGTTGAACCAGGGCTTGCGAAAATAATTGACACCAAGGAGTGGCTAATACGCGGTCCACGCGTTCAGAGATTCGTGCATTACCACGACGTTGTTACACCAAGTATATGTGGTACCAACAAAATGAAGGTCCATAAGCCCACAGGACAAAATCATTTGTTGGAATCTAGAGCATCGAGAGAGAGAGAAGGCATTGGACCCCCAAATTTCTCCACTGAGCACCGAATATCATTAAAATCCCCCATAACCATCCATGGCATGTCTACTCCACTAGCAAAGTGTTCCAAATGATCCCATAATTGCCATCTAGCAGAGCGACTAGGCTGTGCATAAACAACAGATAACAAGAATGTCGGTTATCCACGCCTTCGAATCAACGCATGAATCAAATAGGGCGAGGAGGAATATACTTCCTAGTCGAAAGACAAGCCATCCCAATAAATCCATAGGCCTCCAGAAAAGCCCACTGGATCCACCACAACCACGTGTGAATAATTTAACTTACCACCTTCCTCGCTCTCTCCATCGAAATCCGTGGCTCTGCAATAGCAAGGGAGGGGTGAAAAGACTACTATATTTTACGTACACCCCTACTGAAGCGTCCTTTCCCAGCCCCTCTACAATTCCAGAACACAAAATTCATCAAGAAAGAGTTGGCAGAGTGTCTAGGATATCACCCTCCTTAGACTGTGGTAGGTCCTCAGACCCTGACTCATCCATCGGAGAGCAAAGCAGGTTAGATGGGGTATCCCGATCAAAAGTCGTCAGAACCCTTACCAACACCCGCAAGGATAGTAGCGTCTGGTGGGTTCCTCTGCCTGGAGTCCGCATGAAGCAATTTGCCGGAGGAAGCACCACGAACCGGAGGTCCCTCTGTAGACAACATCGGAAATTTAGTATTGGAGACTTCCCTCAGTGACGGTCGGGTACCAGCGCAAATAGTGTGGACAGAGGTTGACGAAGGAGTCTTTGTTGAAGCTGGATACGATGTTCGCTTGAATGAGACGGTGACTCCATTCGACTGGGCTCCACAACACGCATTGGATTCGAAGTAGATGGAGCTGATCTGAGTACACTGGTCTTCTTGATCTCAGAAATTGTAGCTTTTGGGCGGCTTTGATGTGGGCCAACAGATGGCCCAATAGGAAGGTGGCACGTATGCCCTGTGTCTGGATAAGAATTAACATACCTTGATTTAGTTGAATTCAAATCAGAACAAATTGTATCCGGTGCCGAATTCGATTCAGTCGCAATCTCCTCCCCTATTTACGGCGATAAAATCGAGTAACGGGATCCCGTTGCAGCAACCGCCCCACCAGTGCTCGAGCCCCCTCGCATCTCGGGTCCACTCTGACGTCGAGTCCGACGGTCATGTGCCACCAACCACGGCCCGAAGCCAACCGGCGTAGTCTGCTGAGCCATTGAAGCCTCATGCCGATCATACGAATAAGACTTCCCAGCATGCCCTGATCCCTCTTGTGAAGTCTGTGGCTTCGACCCCGTCGAACTGGTATGCTAAAAGGGGCAGGGGTCCTTATGGCCAACCCTCCCACAGTGGAAGCAGATTAGCCCCAAACCTTTATACTGCACCGACTGCCAACATCCTTCAAAAGAGATTTAAGTCTTCAAAGGCTTGCTCAGATCTATCTCCACACACACTCGAGCAAATCAAGTTTAAGAACAAGGCGTGTATGAGAATCAAGTTTAATGGCCCGTCCAACGCAATTCCCCATTGCCATTAGTATCCTCTCATCATAGTATTCTACAGGTAAGTACGGGAAGCAAACCCATACAACCGTACTTTCAATTGCCGCCAACGAGGGAGAGAAATCCGGTATCCATCTACGAATAGTGAGGTAGTGGCCGAAGATATTCCACGGGCCCTCCTCCAACGCATAGATCAGATCTTTGTTGCAGTGGAATTCACCATCACGAAACTCTCTCCCTATTCGATGAAATCCAACTCTCCTTTGGGACTCCAAAGGCTCGACAATCGCGATTCAAGAACGGCCAAAGAGATGTTGCGTCCAAGCAATTTGACAATCACTGCATTCGTGTATCGCCGACGCAATCTCTGCTTGTAAGCCGGAGATAACGTAATACCCTCATCTTCTCACATAGGGATCACACTGATATCATCATCTCTGTCATCGTACTCACCATCCACTCTAGGAGCAGCAAACACTTCAGTTAACGTACCCAAGCAAGCATCTGTGAATGACTTTGGAGCAGTTACATTTGCTGATTCTCTTTCACGAAGAAGAGACCCATCCGCAGGTTCCGAGATCTCCATATCTTCAACCATCTCCAGGCCTATCGAATCCCTGTCAGATTTCTTAATTTTCTTCGTACTAAGTTTTAAATTGTCATCTTCCTCCCTGGATTTCTTACGGCCACCCTCGCCGAAAAGACCGCCGCCACTCAACCCTATTCCGCTCGCCATGTCTTACATAAATTTCCGTAGTTCTGATTTTTTATAATGTTTAATATTAGAGACAAGCATGGTTTTTTTTTAATGTTTACGGAACTTTCGGCATAGTTTTGTACTGGTCTCTTCTGTAACAGGTACGAAACAGCCAAAACATACCGGTTTCGACCGAAACCCTGTTCAATGGTTTAGATATTAAGATATCTCAAGAATGCTCCTAGTAGATGTCTTCTTTATTCAAACAATGAACATAATCAAATTACGAGAGAATTAGATGCAGATTAAGTATGCTTAGCATCTTATCGTAGATCTAAGACATTGTATTACATATTTGTAGGAGGTAACCTCATGACATGAGAACGTAAGAAGCTGCAGGTTAGTTTCTACATCAATTGTTGAGTCTGAGTATCGAGTCATGACAAAAGCCGCTTCTGAGTTAGTGTGAATGCAGCAATTACTTATTAAACTTGGACCCCATATATTCACTCATATATGCTATAATGTGATAATCAAATAGATGTCCATATTGCGCGTAATCTAACATTTATGAAAGAAATAAGCATATAAAGGTTGATTGTTGCATTATTTGAGAAAAGATCAATAAGAAGGTGATTGAGATAAGACATATTAGTTCAGCAACCCAATTGGCTAACATGCTTACTAAACCTTTTGCAAAGTCACGAGTTAATTTTATTTATAACAAGTTAGGTAGGTATGATATACATACTCCAGCTAAACGGGAAGTGTTCAAATATAAAAGTAATAATGTGAGTGTGTATTTTATAAAAGTAAAGATACACACATACATGGGGAAGAGAGACCCAACTAACTCTGTAATCCATTCTTCCAAAATCATATTTCATGTAGTTTCTTGCTTTCCACTATTGAAACTGCCAAGGTTGTCTTTCCATCCATCGTCCAGAGATGTCAATGAAACTCATGGAAACCATATCCTTTCCTCAATCGGATGCCAAGAGACCCGTGTCAAGAAAGATGTATGTTTAAAAATAATGGAAAGAAACAACCATGCAGATGAGATAAAGAAAAGGAATAGTATGGGTATGATTCATGCCTTATTCTTCTTTATTACTTACTCTATGATGATTTTCTCTCCGTTCTCCTATTATATATCATTTAACCATGTAAAAAAGGGGGAAGAAATGAAGAGAATCCAACCTTGGCATACCTTTGAAGTGGAACATCAGAATCCCACAAACTTTCATTTATGCATACCCTCCAAGATGAGAGGGTCTCATTGACATCTCTATATAACAGATTCACCAAATAAACTCACAGAATATGGTTGGAAAATAGTTACTTTAGCAAAGTTTTGCATGATTTTGTAACATGCTTTCACGCATTCACAAGCTGGCTTGATCTAGCTTGGATGCTCTTGTATTAAGAGACCTTTCTCAAGTCTCATACGGTACGAATTATGAGAGTACGCTGTCATTTAACTTATAATCTGGCTACACATGCATAAAAATCCACTGTCATGATTAGGGTTTGTTATGCCAACTCACCAGAACATTAGGGAAATTCTTGCACCCATGTATTCAGATTTGCAACTACATCATAGCAATGGGTGTGAGATAGGCATGTTGATGAATGTCTATGGAGTAAGCATCATTAATCAAATTCCTGAAGACCAACTACAAAAATGATCAACACCAAACAAGATAGAGGATATGATTATGGCTTTTTGTGGACTAAAAGAGGGATTTTTATAGGTGGAAGATAATAAAGATAGGATTTTTATTAATAATTTCAGATTCGTAGGTACCGAATCTCAACTACAAATTGACTAATTGCTAAATCACTACCACAAATAGAAGGCACAATTAGCTAGGAAATAATCTAAGGAAAATAGGAAATTATTCACAACTCAAATCATGTGTAACCTAGGGCCGGCCGGTCTCTCAAGCTTAAGAAAGGCTAAATGCCAATTAGCCTTATACCAAGCGGCCCCCATGAAAACATGGAACTACGAGTTTGCCATCGGCCCGGTGAACCCGCGTATCCGACTCGAATAAACCCGTCCCGCATTATTACTCCCCCAAAAATTCTACCTTGTCCTCAAGGTGGAAGTCTAGAAATTGGTCTCGTATCACCTCACATGCCTCCCAAGTAGCATCATAATCCGGCAGTCCACGCCATCTGATAAGCACACCTCATGGTCCCCTACTGCGTTCTAGCGAACCACCTTAAGCTCAGGTGGTTCCAGTAACACCTCCATGTCGTCTGTCAATATGGGAGGGAGTGTAGGGGAGGGAGTGTAGGTGAGAGTGTGTGGTCCCCAATAGCCATTCGTAGCTGTGACACGTGAAACACTGGGTGGATGGTGGATGTAGCAGGTAACTTCAGGCGATATGCCACCTTCCCAATTTGAGTGATAACCTCAAATGGCACATAGTAACGGGCCGCCAGTTTTTTATTGCTCCTGTGCGTCAGTGTTTTCTGTTTGTATGGGGCGCAGTTTGAGATACACCAAATCCCCCACAGCAAGCTGCACATCTCTCCGGTGCACATCGGCCTTAACCTTTATAATCTGTTGGGCCCGCAGTAAGTGCCACTTCAGCTTCTCTAAGTGTCTATCCCACTCCTCTAAGTGTATATCCCACTCCTCCAAGTACTCCTCCACCTGGGATACTGGAGTCATGCCACGGCCGTAATGCATCAGATGAGGAGGGTCCTGCCCATAGAGAATGCGAAAAGGAGTGCACTATGCTGCTGAATGGTACGAAGTGTTGTACCAGTACTCCGCCCATGCCAACCACCTGGCCCACTGCTTCGATGAATCTGAAGCAAAACAGCGCAAATATGTCTCTACGCTCGTATTCACCACCATCGTCTGGTCATCTGTCTATAGGTGATAGGTCGTACTCCTCTTCAGCATAGTCTCCTACACCTTGAATAACTCCTTCCAGAAGCCGCTTATGAAGACCTTATCGCAATCTAACACTATCAAAGCAGGGAAACCATGTAAGCGGACGACCTCCTTCATGAATGATGTAGCTACCGTCACTACTGTGCAGGGATGCCGCAAGGAAATAAAGTGTGCATATTTGCTGAGGTGGTCTACCACGACAAGTATGCCGATGAAGCCCTCTGAACGCGGTAGTCCCTCAATAAAGTCCATGCTGATGTCGTCTCAACCCCTCTCAGGCAGGGCCAATGGTTGTAGTAAGCATGTGCGAGTCATCGCTAAATATTTGTGACGCTGACAGACGTCACACTCCGTTATCATCCTGGCTATATCCCGATTCATCCCTGGCCAGTACAACTCCTTGGCCATCCTCATATATGTCTGTTGGACCCATGAGTGCCTTCCTACTGGGCTGCCACTGAACTCTTGAAATATCATAGAAATGTGTGTAGAAATACTGGGTATCACCAATCTCCCTTGTTATAGCAACCTCTGTCCAATACCCACCAATCTCCCTTGCTATAGCAGCCTCTGTCCACGAAGTGTGTACCCAGGATGATCCGCCAATCACTGCTGCAGTGCCTCCCGTATCTGTGCCAGCCCCTCATCAGCCTCAATCTCTCTCCCCAGAGGCTCCCAGTCTAGGAGGACTGGTACTGATATCGATGCCACCTCTACCACCTCCTCCCTGCGGGACAGAGCATCTGCTGCCTTGTTCTTCAATCCTGGTCTGTACTGTATCTCAAAGGTGTAGTTAACCAGCTTGGAGAGCCACTTCTGATGCTCCTCGATGACCATGCGCTGCTCCAATAGGTACTTCAAGCTTCTCTGGTCAGTCCGAACGATAAATCTCCTCCCAAGTAGATAGGGCTGCCATTTCTGAATGGAGAACACAATCGCCATCATCTCCCTCTCGTACATTAACTTCAGCATGGCCCGTGCTTTCAGAGTCTGGCTGAAATAGGCTACTGGCCACTGGTCCTGCATCAGCATTGTCCCTAACCCATATCCTGAAGCAACTATGTCAACCACGAAAGGCCTGCTAAAGTCTGGCAATGCTAGCACAGGCACTGTCATCATCGCCTGCTTCAGGGCCTCAAATGTCCTGGTCGCCTGCTCACCCCACTGGAAGCTATCCGTCTTGAGCTGCTCCGTCAATGGACATGCAATCATGTTGTATCCCCAAACAAACTTCTTGTAATATCCTGTAAGGCTCAAGAAACCTCGTAGGCTTCGTAGTGTCGTGGGGCGCGGCTAGTCCAACATCGTCGCAATCTTCTCCTGATCTATCGCCACTCTCTCAGTTGATACCACGTGTCCCAAGTACTCCACATGTGGATGTCCAAAGAGGCACTTCTTCCTGTTGGCAAATAATTGCCGCTCCCGCAGTTCATGCAACACCGCCTGTAAGTGTCCTACATGCTCCTCCAAGCTGCGATTGTAAACAAGTATGTCATCAAAAAATACGAGGACAAACCTCTGCATGTAAGGCCGAAACACCTTGTTCGTCCAGGCCTGGAATGTCACTGGAGCATTCGTCAAGCCAAATGGCATGACGAGGAACTCGTAGTGAGCTTCATGAGTCCTAAACGCTGTCTTTGGCACGTCTGCCGCCCTCATCCGGATATGGCGGTACCCAGATTTGGTGGTACACAGACTTTAGATCAATCTTTAAGAACACTGTTGCCCCATGGAGCTCGTCAAGTAGCTCATCAATCGCAGGAATATGAAACTTATCAGGCACGGTTTTCTTATTCAGTGCCCGGTAGTCCACGCAGAAACTCGAACTACCATCCTTCTTCTTCACGAGCAAGACTGTGCTATAGAATAGGCTCACACTCGGCTGAATCACTCATGCCAGTAACATCTCTCCCCGACCATCCTCTCAATCGCATCCTTCTGCATCTGGGGATATCTGTAGTGCCGCACGCTAATAGGTGACACCCCCTTACGTAGAACTATGGCGTGTGCATGATCTCGTGGCAGTGGAAGACCCTGCGGAGTCTGAAAAACATCCTCATACTGGCTCAACAACTGCTCCAACTCAGGTGCCAACTCCTGCTTCTGGTCCACAGCCCTCTCCTCAAGTGACACCCCTAAGAACTCCATCAAGTACCCTCCTCCTGACATATGAAGAGCGTGTGCCATGATTTTGTAGGACACCATGGCCCGACATAAGCTGGGGTCCCCCTGCAATACTACCATCCTCCCTCACTCCTGATACTCCAGTCTGAGCAACTTCCAATTGGTCTTTGTATCCCCCAAGGTCTGCAACCACTTCATCTCCAGAATGATATCTGTGCTCCCCAACTCCAGAGGAAGGAAGTCCGCAATGATCTATATCCCCTGAATAGTCACGATCACGCCCTGATAAACACCGCTACTCTGTGCCACCTGTCACGTGCCCAATACCACTCCATAGATCCATGTATCACTGAGCTGTAACCTCTGATCCTCTACTAGTCTGTAGCAGATGAAGTTGTGAATAGCCCCACTATCCAATTACACAATCACATTTAGATCGGTCCCATTTCCCACTAATTTCATGGTGTGTTTCGGTGTGAACCATTACGGAATTGAGAAAACCCTCCGCTATGTCCAAGTGCATGTGCTCCCGATCCTCCTTATTCCCGCCAACATTGAGCTCCACCACGTCGTCCTCCTCCTCAACGTCATTCACTATCAGAATCTGAAGAGCATGGTCCCTGCACCGGTAACCTGGAGAAAACTTCTCGACGCATTGGAAGCACAAGCCCTTGACACGCTTGTCACGAATCTCCACCTCCGTCATCCTCCGCGCATGTCCTCCAGGTCGTGGCTCTACCCTCTTCTCCTTAATGACTGATGTGACTCATGTGGTGGTGGGCGCCTTCTACCCTCCTACAAGCGCATGCCCTTGAAAAGAGGAGCCTCCACATGCCCTCCGAGCCCTTCTTTCAGAGTCATGATGGTCCTCCACCATCATTGCCAGATTCATCATCTCTCGCAGATCCGCATGCCTCTGGATCCTCAGCTCAGATATAATGGTGGGTTTTAACCCCTTCATGAAGCACCCCTCCAGGGACTCTCCTGACACCCCGCGGACTCTACTAGATAGCATCCCAAACTTCTTGATGTAGTCCATCACGGTCACGTCCTGCCTCAAGGCATACAGCCTCTCGTAGGTGTCACAGGTCTGCACCTCCCCAAAACGCTCCAGTAAGAGGGTAGTGAACTCCTCCCAAGTACGGAAAGGCTCATGCTGATGTGTCCATCTGAACCACCCCAACGCTTCACACTCCATGCAGACCCCATTGCATTAAACCAGTCTGTCTCATGTACCATCGACACATCAAAGTATCGCTCCACACGGTATAACCAAGAGTCGGGGTCTTCTCCCTCAAAAATGGGCATCTTTTAGCTTCCTAACGCAGTTCTCCGCAGCGAATCCTCCTTGTGCTCCCCTCCCCTGCTGGTAGTCTTAACGTCGCGGCTGAAATGGGGGAGGTCCTTCATAACCATAACCTCCAGTCGGATTCTGTGCTCCTCTATCAACCCCCTCACACGTCGTGTCACCCCAGCCTGCTCCTTCATGCTCTTCGCCCTGATAGCTATCGTAGTTCTCCTAGGGTACCCTTGAAGAACCTTGATGCACTCTCCAATCTCCAGAAACTCCCCCGAAAGGTTGTGGATGCGTCGATTGTCCTCCAAAAATTTGTTGTTATGCTCCTTAGGGCTGAAAAAACCAATGGGACCATTCTAGGGCTGAAACGGAGCCGAATGACCTTCTTGCCACGTCATTTGAATCTGTTGGGCCCCGAACTGGGTCGACGGGGCCTCTGGAAAGTGGGTCGGGGCCTATCGGCCCCCAATCAAGGCCGGCGGGCCCTCCAAAAGCTACTACGAAGCCTGTCGACAAACCCTCTCTGTTAAGGCAGTGGGGCCTATCGGCTCCCCATCTGGGTCGTCAGGCCCCATGATGAGGCGGTTGGGCCTGTCGGCTCCCATCTGGGCCGGTAGGCCCACCAATTGTTGCAGCGGGGCATGTCACCCCCCCCCCCCCCAGCGGGCCTCGTAGGAACTGTGGCGGTGTCTGACGAGGCCATCAGGGCTCCGAAGCAGTCGGTTGGCCCTGTCGGCAAGTACATGGGGCCGACCAAACAGATGGAGGCTTCCGGCCGAATTGGTGCTCCTCCCTTGCAGCCTCCTCCTCTACCTCCACGAAATAGTTTTCGGCGTTGGAGAGAAGCTCTTCATCCAAAAGTTCGCCTTTTTTCATTCTCCTTTGACAAAGGTCGCCCCTTTTAGTCCAGATCTAGCTTTTCATCAAGCGCCTCCATCAAATTTTGCTTCGTCGCCGCCGTGTTTTGTTAGATGGCCTCCATAAGTTACGCAAACCTCCAATCCGCTAGGCTTGCTTAATCATATGCGCCTTTCTTGATCCCTTGGATCTCGTCTTCAAATTTGCTTTCAAACATTTCCAACTTCTCTTCCAACAAGTCGATTCTCATTGGATCTCGTCGTCACCATGGATCGAAGTGCTCTACCAAATTGATATGATTATAGCTTTTTGGACTAAAAGAGGGGTTTTTATGGGTGGAAGATAATAAAGATAGGATTTTATTAATAATTTCATATCCGTAAGTATTGAATCTCAACTACAAATTGACTAATTGCTAAATCACTACCACACATAGAAGGCACAATTAGCTAGGAAAAAATCTAAGGAAAATAGGAAAATACTCACAACTCAAATCATGTGTAACCTAGGGCCGGCCGGTCTCTCAAGCTTACGAAATGCTAATAGCTAATTAACCTTTTACAAAGCGGCCCCCATGAAAACACGGAACTACGAGTTTGCCATCGGCCCGGTGGACCCGCGCCTCTGCCTCAAATAAACCCACATCGCATCAATAGATAATACATATTTTATCATCTCATGTAAGTAGCTTGTAAATAAGCAACTCTTCTTTAATGCTTTGTCATTTCGTGCATATATTAAACTGGTTCCCATCAAACGTTAGCCAACTTTCCAGTTTAATTCACACTAAAATATGTAACTCTGATTAACATATACATTGTTACAAACTAGCCAAACATAAACATTATCACAAATTAGCCAAAATGTTCTACACTTCATCTTAGCCAATTACTGCATGCTGGCTTACAAGCATGCAACTGTTTTTTGACGGCCAGTCATTTCAGCAGACCGGCTAAAGCACTGCACTTATTCATATTTGGATGATTTCAGTGAGCTCGCTTGTAGGGGGTGAAACCTTATTAAATGCTAGCAAATAGTCTGTCTCCTTGGATGTCTCAGGTTCTTCTTCCGTCTGTGTTGGCTTAAGTGTATTATGGTTATACTGATTGCAAGGCATATGCAATGTGCTCCCTACTCCACACTCAAGCCCACTCTTTGACGACTTATAAATGTGAAAGCCTCTTCAACAATTAATCATTTTGTGTGTGATGGCTTAAATATAGTTAGCTAATTTCTACAAGCCAACACAAATAGAAAACTTGTCAATAAAAGAAGTATATTGTATGATAAAGAATACTGTAAAGTTAGCTGAACTCATCACCAAACCGAATATGAATTATAAATAATACTATTTAAGCCTTCCCAACACAAATTAGTAAATCCACCTTCACATCTCAAACATTGGAACAAAATGCAAATTAACCATGACCTCATCCAAGTGGATCCGCAGCATCTCTAAAGTAGAACCGAAAGAAAATCTATCCATCCTGTACTAAAAACAGAACCAAACTCAAATTTAAACAATACTAAATTCCATCAAAATTGACATCACTATGCAACACCTAAATGTAACATCAACTTCAACACAAATAAACAGGAATAGATCCTAAAACCGACCTCCATTCCACTAAATTAAACACAAATCAGGAGTTAGCTTTATATCACCTAAGCAAACAAGCACTTCTATCATGAATCCATGTTGTGCCAATACAGTTCTTGTTTTGTGTGTACCTTTTAGAATTTGTCACATCGGTGTATTTGTATCCATGTAACATGGAACATCACAACCCAGAAACTATTCGAACATCTGCCTTTAATTACTGACTAGACCTTAATCCAAAATTAGCCTCCACATCTCTAAAGTAGATCAGATCCAAAGAGAAACATACATAGCATCAAATTGGAGTAAAATGAAATTCAGAATGAACATCCAAACCACTAAAATAGATGTAACTATATAACTGACCTCATGTCCAGACTTGACCCAAATTCAAACCCAACTACATGGCTAAATTATCTACTTTCCTAAATCATCAACTATTTCTCGAATCTTCAAGTCTCCACTCATTTATTAATGTGTACTGGGATATTGTCCTAGTTATGCCGGGCGATATATATGAAATAAGAATATAGAAAAATTATGGAGACAAATTTTAAGTGTATGTATGAAACTTTATCGCATGCTCTTCTTTACAGACAAAGATTAATTAATATTAAACCTTCAAGTGACGTAAACCCCATAACTCACATAAAATATGGGGAAAATTATCCCATAGTGTAAACTTGACAGGATGTACACAAGAAATCTCTTTGTCTACCTCCATGAGTATATCAAGTCGAGAATATCTGATATCAAATATTTGAGTGACGGCACAAAACCATGCACTTCCTTCCCAATATGTAGGCAAAGTAATTACACAAACACTAGGTAGTTATATAACAAAGGGCTCTCTGAAGAAGAAGATGCTCGAATACAGAACAAGTTAACAGCAACCATACATTTGATTAAACTATTGAAATGAATGTAACTACTATCCTTAAAACAGATTCTTTCATACTAAGACACTTATAATGTAATGAGCAGACACGCAATCGATAGCTAGTCAAGATCTCCATCTTGCAACTAAATGCTTCATATTAAAAAAATTTAAAACCCACCCCTCCCTTGCTACAAAATGAGAGTGCAATTGATAACAAGTTTTTTTTCAAAAAATCCAAATTGCTCCCTTCATTTAGTCCTTTTTAGTATAACTGATTTATTAAAATAAAACGCACCGAAAGGACTGAAATCAAAATCCGTAGCAATTCACAAAGTCGCCCCTTTTCTTTTTAAAACCCCCAAAAATTAACCCAAATCTACAACAAAGAAGATGAGAGTGACTGTTCATCTCACCTCGCAAGGGCAGGAACCTTCTGCCTCTTAGGCTCAGGACTCAATTCATCCCCGTCGACAGGATCCAACCCCCTCTGTTCCCTCGTCAACGTGTTCGATCTGGTCAAGTACCTGCTCGGCCTCTGCATTTTCCGACGCTCCAAAAAGGAACCCGAGATCCTTTAGAGAACCAAGGAGCCAAATTGCAACAAGATCGCTATGGAACGGATCAACGTTGCTAGATAACTGAAGAAATTGGGGCTTTGAGAGAAACTGATGATGTATTTGAGGTCAATTAATTAGATAAAATTGGGGGGGAAGGGGGGAGGATGGAAGTGAAAATTTACGTGATGAGGCTGGCCTCTGTGAGACAGCTAAGAGTTGATCGGCGGAGACTAGACGACGACCCAGACAGAAACCGCTTCGCTTATCGAGGGGAGTTCATTTGCGACCCCACCATTTTACTCCGCGCACATACCACTTATTTACCAGTAGTGCTGTTATTCACATTACACATTTTTTTGGTAAACCAATACCATTTATTCACAAGTTTGTCATTCTCTTTAATAAATTTCAAAAAAAGAGAATGACAAGCTTGTAAATAAATGCAAAATGTATAATGTGGCCAGCAGCACTCCCGCTTATCAGGGATTTAATTTAATTTATTATGACGTCTATAATAATACCCGTCTCTATAACACTTGACCAGTTGAATTGCTTGCTTATATATTTTAGTCGCTGGTGTCATAAAGGGAATTGCTATGCGCACATACCGTTTTGCTCTATGCACGACCGCTTTTTTGAAATGAACAGTAACGAAATTGACGTTTTTAAAACCCCAGAAATACATCCGCATGAAATGAACTGTTGTGCGCAGTGAGTAAAAAGTGACGAAGATAACAAAATTACCCTGCGCGTACAACAGGCAAAAAATTTGACTGCGAACATCACGCAAAATTTTTGCCAGAGTAAATATTTTTGCATTGAGCAAAATTACTCATCGCACACAACAAGCAAAATTTTTGCATGTTGTGCGCTGTGAGTAAAAAATTTTGGTTTGAGCAAAAGTACTCAGAGCGCACAACAGGCAAAACATTTTGGTCTGTTGTACGCGATGAGTAAGTTTGGTCCGTGCATCAATTTTTGCTCATAGTGCACAACATGCAAAAAAATTTGATGTGCACGAGTGGTTGTGCCTGTTTGGCATCAAAAACTGAATTTAGAAGTTGGCCATCCAAAATAACCATCGCACGATAGTTTGGCATCAAAAATGAATTCACATACATAAAAAAAAACTAAAATTTGTTGTGAATAGATATTACTGAGTTGGTTAGAATCATGGTTTATCTTATAGATAAGACTGTATCTATTGTATCTTATCTATGTACGCTCCTCTACTATTATAAAAAAAGAGCTTGTGGCTCTTCTTCACGTTATGAGCACGAGCCTCTAAATAGAAATTCCATAAAAATTCTGATCGTGGCGAAAGCGAAAGAAATGCGGGAGATCCATGCGTGTGGCGTCATCTACCTCAAACGGACGTCCTCATCCACGCATAGGCTTCGTTCAACTGTTGCTAGATCCGGAGGACGGATCTAGATGTATTTCTAGCCAAAAATCTAATTTTTATCATGTGCATGATTGTTTTCTCCATAGATTTCATAAGATCGGAGTGGAAATAGGGTTTTGATACCCATATCGACGATTTTTATCGTCTAGAATCATGTTTTTAACATGTTTTTAATCTGAAATAAAATAAAAATTATTGGTGAACCCCACACTGCATCGCCGGCGACCTAGCCACCGGCCGCTGTTAATCTTTTGCCCTGAAGGTGGAATTGATCCCCCTCCTCACGCTCGCAGCAAGAGAGGGGGCGCCGCCCAAATCCCCCCCGACCCCCGCCTAGACGGCGGGGCTGTCGCGCCCTCGACCCCCTGCCTGGACGGCGGGGCTGTCGCATTCCCCCCCCCCCCTGCGCTACGGCGGGGCTATCGCGCCGCCCCTCCCAACCGTCGCTCAGTCGGTGTCACAACATCTGAGGGGCGGCGGCGACCAAAACCTAGCAGCCGCCCCTCCCCATCAGAAGATGGGCTTTCGAGCCCAAAACCAAAAAAACATTTGAAAGTGGGCCTGAAGCCCACATCCGCCATGCGGGCCCTAGCCCGCACCACACAAAAAATTTGGCGTGGGCCTGAAGCCCGCAGGCCGAATTCTTCTGAAAAAACAAAAAAGAAATAATAGGGGAAAGGGGGCTAAAATATATATCAAAATGTTTTTGGTGGCCTAAAAATTACTGAAAAATCAGGATAAAATAAGGGACTTTAAGGGGACATTTGGGGATTTGGAGGGTTATTGGGGGCAAATTAAAAGGAAAACTTCTTCCTTTTCATGAAGAACATGTCATTTTGGCTCTTTTCAAACTCTTTTGAATAATCTCAACTAGCACAACTTTTTGCATCATATGATGCCTTTTTAGAATCATAATTATATGCTCTGCATCACATTTAATGGCTTATTCTATGGATAAACTAATATTTTGTTGTGCAATATTAACTTAATAATTAGAAAGATCTCGCGACCGCTTTACCGTTAGTCACCTAACCTAACGGTGTATGATGTTGCCCAGTGGTCCAATAATTATTAAGTATTCAAATTGTTTATCCTTATGTGAATATGATGCATGTGATGAAAATGTCTGCTAAAAATGTTTGATGAGCACAAATTTTTGCATAGATGGCTAATTGTGGTTTTGGTTCGGCTGTTTAAGTCTCACATTTTACTTTTCCTGCACTTTTCTTTTCTTTTTGAGAGAAATTGTAGTGAGGAAATTATGTAATGTCCAAGATCGACGACTACTTTCCATGGAGACGAAGGCCACACTTGAAACTGAAGATTTTATAAATGGGACCCACGGGGTTTCCAAAGTTGTAATCTCTTTTTTCGCTTTCATTTGTGTAATATGGACTGTAATATGGACTTTGGACTCTATTTTTTATGTAGGACTGGCCGATCCACGCAATTTGCTCTTCATGTAAAAATTGCCTCCGCATGAAAATGCTTATTGTATAAAGTATTAATTTATGCAAATTTGTGCTCTGCTAGATAAATTGGCCAAAATCGCAAGTGTCGGTTTCGAAGTGCTGGATGCATCAGAAAGAAATTATCTGAGCTGGCAGCTCGATGTGAAATTTCACCTGTGAGCTAAGTCCCTCATTTCTGCTGTGACTAAAGCTGAAAATGTAAGCAATATAGAAATGGCGCAAGCCATTATCCATATTCCTCGCCATGTGGACAAGACCCTAAAGGCTGAATACCTTACGGTCGAATATCCACTTGAGCTGTGGACTGCCCTAGATGATAGATATAAACATCAGAAAGATGTTATACTACCAAGGGCATGATATGAGTGTGAGAACCTGAGACTGCATAACTTCAAGTCCATAGCTGAGTACAACTCAGCTCTTTTTAGCATCACCTTACGCCTGAAGTTGTGTGTTGAAAAGGTGTCAGAAGATCGCATGTTGGAAAAGACGTACACGTCTTTCCACGAAAAGGATGCGATACTGATGCAGCAATACCGTGAACGAAAGTTCACCAAGTATTCTGAGCTGCTGTCATGTTTACTCATGGCTGAACAAAACAGAGAGCTTCTCCTCGCCACTCATAATATGCGCCCCCTGGCACTGCCCCCTCCCAAAAGCTCACAATGCATCTTCTTTTTCGAAAAAGAACAGAGACAATAAACGGAAAGAAAGACCACAGAAAGGGGGGGACAGAACAAAAAGGCCAGAGGCCAAGTCCAACAGCAAAGAAATGAAGGGAGGCGGAAGTTCACTTGGCGCAGAAATGAAAACAATAGAAATGATGCACTCCCCACCCAAGAGGGAATGGGAAGACCAGTGACATGGCTGTGGCATGAAAGGCCACTGGTCTAGAGTGTATCGAACTCTGCAGCATCTCCAGGAACTGTATAAAGAAAACAAGAAAAAGAAAGCTGAAACAAACCTGGTGATCACAAATGCTCCAGTCAAGTTCACAGGTGACGAATTTGAAACTGATGACATGCTAGATTAGCCATTTATCTTTGTATTTGTTTCAGAACAATTTCTATCATGATAGCAATTTGAATTATGAATTTGTTTTGAATGAAAATGTTTTTCTGAAAATGTGCTTATATGATTCATCTTTTAATAGATGAACTGCTCTCATGACTTATTAGTGGACAATAAACGCATACGATCCTTCAATACAAAGCCCAATATCAAAGCCATATTGAAGGTTCTGGAAACGCAACACTATTGCTCCCAAAAGACATAGAAATAAAAATAAAGGATGCACTATTCTCTCCGAATTCCAATAGAAAATTTCTAAGTTTCAAAAATATCCGTTTACCCGGATTTCATTTGGAAACAGCAAATGTAAAAGAAAAAGAATTACTTTATGTAACGACTCAAGAAAAAGGAGTAAAACACATACTTGAACGTTTTGAGAGCCTTTCATACCATACAAAGATTCGAAGAGAGGAAGCGAATTTAACGGAGCACCTGAAGTGCCCGACATCAGCAAGTTTTTATTTTGGCATGATAGACTTGGCCACCCTGGATCAGTGATGATGCACCACATCTTATCTTATGGGTATGACTTGAAGAACCAGAAGATTCTTCAGAAGGGAGAATTCCCTCGCATCCCTTGCTATCAGGGAAAACAAATTACAAGGCCATCTCTAATTAAATTTGACAAAAAATCTCCACGCTTCCTCGAAAGAAAATAAGGAGATAGATGTGGACAAATCCACAACCCATAGTGGGCTATTTCGGTACATTTTGTACTAATAAATGCATCCTCAAAATACTCGTATGTGTGTCTATTACTAACCCACAGCCTAGCTTTTTCAAAGCTATTGGCACAAATAATAATGTTACAGGCACATTTTCTAGACAATCAAAATAAAGAAAATACGTCTGGTTAATGTTGGGGAATTTACCACCCGGTCATTTCAAGAGTATTTCCAGGCAACGGGAATAGAAATTGAACATACAGTGCCGCATGTTCATACCAAAAACGAGTTGGCAGTGTCACTGATAAAAAGATTCCAATGGAATGCACGTCCATTGTTAATCCCAGTTGACGGTGGATGCACGGGAACATGCATTTTTGCATGCTGCATCGTAAATGAAAATAAGACCCTCTGGAGGTCAGAGTCTCTCTCCTATGCAATTTGCATATGGAACGTTACCGAACATTTCTCACTTGAGAATCTTCAGTTGCGCAGTTTACATCCCCATTGCACCACCACACAGGACAAAAATTGGTCATCAACGTCGCCTAGGTATATATGTAGGGTCAGGGGCGGAACCAGGATTAGATGTCCGGGGGGGCCGGGCGGCGTTGTAAGAAGACGTACAAACTAAGTTATAAAGTACATAGATGCGATGATGTTCAAGTCGACGAGTCCAAAGAGATAAAGGATGTGTTTTTCCATCACGTTTAAGTATATTTAAGGTGGCGAAGTGAACAACAAAATACATATGAAATTCATTGCTCAAACCACATGCAACATATGTGTTAGGTATCGAGTAAGAAAGACGAAAACAAAAACAAGTTTTAATTGCATGAGAATGAAAATAAGTTATGAAGATTCAAACTGAATTACTTTAAACAAGCAGCAAATTTTTTCATGCATTTATTAAACATAAAATCGTTCACATGTTAACGAATATATGAACGAGAAACTGACGTTGATTACATTGTTAATTTTCAAAAACAAAAAAACAAAAATTTAAAAATAATCATTGGAACAAGCCAAGAATTAATTAATCTTTTAACTTTAAGGGGATGGGAGAAGCGTTTGTAGCTAAATATTTTAGGTAGATTAAGTTAACCATGACAATTTAAAAACGCTAATTAAAAATCACAATGTTTACTTGTGTGATGAGACAATTCATTTTTTTAAGACATTTTTCTTTTATCAATTAGAAGCTTAATCAGCAATGTTATAATTAAAAACATGAAGAAAACAGTGGCATAGCTTCAAGTTAAAAACACGAAAAAAATGGGATTTAACTTCAAATTATAAACATGAGAAAAAGGGGGTATAGGCTATAAAAATCTAAATTTTTTTTCCAACAACCGATCCTCGAACTAGTAATTTTCTTCGAACTAGTAATTATTCGCTGGAGCAAGGGAAAGAACAATTTTGTGCTAGCAGATAATATGTTTTAACGTAACCTTAAGTTGGTGCCCTGCTGCCAAAAAAATCAAATAGAGCACCAACCATTCCTCGAAACCGTGATCACTCGCTAGTGCACCGAATGAACCACCAACATGCTAGCAGGACAACACTGAAGTGGGAGATACAAATATTAACTTAACCTTAATATTTCCTTACTGCCATATAGGTATAAGCTTATAAATTTTGTAAAATGGGGGGGGGGCCCGGGCCCCCCCCATCTCCTACGTGGGTCCGCCCCTGTGTAGGGTTTGACTCACCCTCCATTATAAGATACCTAGAACCCCAAACGGGGGACGTATTTAAGGCACGCCTTAAAGACTGTGAATTTGATGAGACGAGTTTCCCTAAATAGGCCCAGATACTGAAAAATCCGGCGCGAAGTAAATTATAATGTGGGATACAAAGAGTTTGACCCACTATGATTCGGTAACGAAACAATGTGAAGATGGGATCCTGAAGATCCTCCACATACAGAACAATGTTCACCAGTGACCGAACTCATTTATTGATAACCAGAAGATTGTCAGATCACACATCCCTGCTGCAAATACTCCAGCTAGGATTGACAACCCGAGAATGGATGCAATTCACCAGCAGCAGAAGTAACTGTTCCTCAACAAGAAAGAGGCAGACCACTAGGCTCCAAGGACAGAAACTCCTGGAGACCTTGAGACAATACTAACACAGGACAATGAGCTCATGTCTACACCCTCACCCTTTCTGGAATCCACTGCAGAGGAAATACCGGGAAAAACTGAAATGAAAGTAAATGTTGTACGTACTGGGGAGGTGTTGGACAGAAAGAACATAATTGTCGACAATGTATTCATATAGCATATTGCCATATACATCGCAAAAGCGATGATATTTATAAATATCGTTTCATACTCCATTGCTAAAATGTAAATGTAGAGATTGACCAAATATGGAACGAGGCAATAAAAAGATGAGCTGGACTCACTTATGAAATGTGAAATGTTCGGACCAGAAGTCCAGACACCAAAAGGTGTCAAACCTGTGGTTAAAATAAGTATTGCACACATAAGAAAAAATAAACACAAAATCGTATGCTATAAGGTACAACCGATAGCTCAATGATATTTTTCGCTGAAACTAGGGAATGAACAAATTAAAATAAGCATGACTCATAAATGATGCATCAGATTCCCTAAGTTATGAAATGTGAATACCTTACGATTTGGCAAAATAAATTTTAGATATGCTGCTATTGGATATTGTGACGGCGTACCTTTATGTATATCTTGGTAAAGATAAATTCCACATTTCCTTAAATGCCTGAATAAACTTCGGGACATCTATTCTATTGAAGAAGAATAATAAGAATAATAAATAATGTACAACCAAGAGAATCACTTGACAAAGCAATGATTCCTACTAAGGGTTGTCTTTGCATCTGAGCAAAGGACATGATTTGATATCATAGTTGCAAACAAATTTAATCTCATCGGATCTCCTGAAGAGAAACCCGAAATATCTGTTCAAGCCTGACTATTAAACATGAAATGAAAGACTTAGGCAAAAATAAATTAAGTCATGGCTCACAGATTTATAGAATCCCGTTACATTAAAATTCATACGCCCATAGTGCGTTGAAGAAATTACAAGGACCATTGTCATTCAAAGTACACCTGTACAAGTACACTCCATGGATGTACAAAAAGGCCCATTCTGTTTGCTGGAAGATGGGGAGAATATAATTGGTCCTGAAGTCCCTTATCTAAGTGCAATCAGGCACTCCTGGCTAACGGCACGCGTCCTGATATAACAGTTGCAGTAAACTCATTAGCCAGAGATAGTTAGACACCTAAAAGGGCCATTAGACCGGAGTTAAGCATCTTCTGCGCTTCCTCTAATGGTCGAAAGATTTGGGCTTAGATTATAAAGTATTATCCTCCATGTTTATGCAAATGCAGGTTACAGGTCCGATCTTTATACCGAGAAATCACAGACTGTGTACCCACAGTGGGATGACCATCTACTGCAGATCTGCAAAGTAAATTAGGAAGGCAACATCATCCTATCATTCCAAGATCCTCACCATTCCAAAAACACACCAATGGTGTATTTGAGGGCGCCTGGTAGTACATCACATCCCAGTGACGACTGGGATAGAGGCTGGTATTGTGGAGCTGACTGCATAGTATGAAGACCAGCTTACCTCACTTTGAGGAGACCACATCAGAGGCGACGAAACTTAGTACACCCCTCCAAGGTTTTTGTATTCAACAGCTGCTAAATGATGATGATATTTGTAATCTGTGTATATTTTCGGAATGTTGTAAATAAGAGTGATGGGATAGCCTAAGAGATCTGAAAGCCTAAAGGCTTTTACAGATCAGAGGGAGTTGAGGGAATTTGTACTCTTTTCCCTTAGCTATGGTTTTTCCCACAAGGTTTTCCATAGCCAAAGGTTTTAAGGAGGCAAATTACATCAACTCAGGATCCTGAAGTATCCATCCCTTTGTGACGCTCAGAATCTCGAAGTGTTCATGTGCAGAGTTGTTTGTACAGATCAGGGGGAGTTAGAGAGTGTTTGTACTCTTTTTCATTAACTATGTTTTTGCCACAGGGTTTTTCATGGCTAAAGATTTTAACGAGGCAAACCTTACCAACTCAGGATCCTGAAGTATCCACCCCATGTGAGACTCCTACTACACTTAGAATCCTGAAGTATTCATGAGCAGAGTCTACACCTATGGCTGGATAAGGGGGAGTGTTGTGAATAGATATTACTGAGTTGGTTAGGATCTTGGCTTATCTTATAGATAAGACCGTATCTATTGTATCTTATCTCTGTATGCTCCTCTACTGTTATAAATAAAGAGCTGGGGGTTCCTCCCCCAGATGATGATTCATAACAAAATTTTAATTTTTCCCATTAAGAAATTTTCTTTCAAATGGTTGTGCGTGTGAGTGATTGTGCTCAAATGAAAAAATTATGCGCACAACCACTTTAATTTTTTCCTAGTTTTCCTTCACTCTCAAGTGGTTGTGCGCGTGAGTGGTTGTGCGCGCGAGTGGTTGTGCAAGGGTGGTTGACCTAAAGGCTATATTGACCAAAGTGGTTATGCGTGCGAGTAAAACGGTTCATGCTCAAATCAACTCCCATCAATTTCACAGAATATGCAAAGGAAGTTAAAAAAGGGCACAATAATTTAAAGAAGATCACACGAAGATCGATGATTCGTTCCTAATAACAATCCATTTCTAGAATTAATGAAGAAATAGTAAGAGTTTTAATCAAATATAATATGAAAAATCGGGTTTTTTTAATATCAGTAGTAATAAAAAGCAAACAGAGAGATCAAAGAGGTTATTTTAATTGAATATATATTCTACAGTGAAAAAACACTTTTGGTCTATGATACCATCGTGCAATTCTTTAATTATTTGTCGTATTGCGTTTTCACATGAACAAAATTGATCATCGCACACAACATGCAAAAAATTTGCATGTTATGTGTAATGAGTACTTTTGCTCCATAAAGCCAAAATTGCTCATCGCGCACAACATGCAAAATCGCATGTTGTGTGCAATGAGTAAAAAGTATACATTTAGCACAACTACCAAAAAAATTTCATGTTGTGCACGTCAAGAAATTTTTCACTATGATTTTATGTTTACTCACCGCACACAACATGCAAAATTTAGACTGTTGTGCACATTTAGTAAAATTAGTGTATGTGTTCAGATTCGGTGATTAACCCAACGGAGAATTTTGCAAAATATTTCTCAAACGTTATATTTTGGAATTTTTGTGCTCGATCGCCAACTTTCGTGTTATCACGATTCTACAGAATCCTTCATTGGATACATAAATCTAATAATTTTTTATTTGGGATTTAATTTGATTTTTTCAATGATTTTTTCATGTTTTATGATGTTTTGACTTATGGGTATTTTCGGTACCCCCCGTCGTGCGCTGAACAAAAACATAAATATTATTATTTTAATCGTCGTGTGCGGAGTAAAAAGTAAAAGTGGTCGTGTGCAGAGCAAACAGTATGTGTGCATAGCAATTCCCTTTCAAAAAATTACATATGAGTCCAATTGCCTCTATTGTGTTTTCCGCCGCGAATTACTGGGGCAAAAACTACCCCTGGGAATCTAACTCCACGAAGTCGCCCTCCAAGGGCTCCACCTCTAGCTTGAAACTCAGGGTAATCTCGTGGATTGGGTCCTACTCTGCCATTTCTGTCTATAGTCCTGGGAAAAGGGGGATGGACACGTCACCGTGTGCCCAGTAGGAATCTGTTAGTGCACGGGTACGAATCCAATTTGGATATCTGCATACCCGACCTGTTTAGCATCCGTGACCCAATACCCCCCGTGCTCTTAGCGGGGTACAGCTGAGTCAGACGAATGGATCATTCGACCGTTAGCTGGCGCCGACATTCAAGGGAAAGTTAATGGGGCTGAGTAAATGGGCCGTTAACTCGAATCTCAGAGTAGATCGTGCCCCAATCAATGAGGAACGGTTACACATCATCAATGGGGAATTACCTATAAATAGACCGACGAACGAAGGTAAATGGGTTCCAATCTCCATGGTACGAGGTCTAAGACATAGAACTCTACTTTTTCACCTTACATTTCTTATATTCGAGCTTGCGCCGTAAGTCTTGAGACAAACCTCCGCGGGTCGATCTCAGCTACACCAAGCTCCCTCTCTTCCTTAAGTTCCCTACTAACTTAAGCATCAGAGGGTATTTGGATCGGAACCCAGATCCGACCCCCTAACGAGTCCCTGTGGTGCAGATCGACGGTCGCTATTCAACATCAAAGGTCACATCGAGCTCTCCAACCTCGAACGATTGACGCAACGGCCGCCCGAAGGTCGGTCGAAGATCGTATCATCTCCAACTACCATCACTCGACCATGGTTCCTCCAACCAAGGGTCCCACTCCATCTGCTGACGAGGCTCCGACTCATCACCTCGAGTCTACGTCAGCTTGACAACTGTCTCGGTCAATTTTGGCCTTAACAGTTTGGCGCCGTCTGTGGGAAACCATGAGTCGACATCCCGATCGATGAACTACTCGACCATGTCGACCTGCCCATCCACATCCTCCGAGGTTTCCACGAGACCTCCCAACGGCGGACTCATCAGTTTGATAACGGGAGGTCCCCCGTACCCGGAGTTATTAATCTCTCTCCAAAGCCCCTACGCTGGGAGGTTGATGATAGTATCCATGGGGTGAAAGCACCCCGGAGATTCTACACCACCTATCTCCTTCTCGAAAGAAGATTTGGAAGGTGTAGAACTACAACACGATGATGCCGTCATCGTCATGGCCACCATCAAAGAGATCGCCGTGAAAAGGCTGCTTGTCGACACCGGAAGCTCGTGTGACATACTCTTCTTCATTACGTTGGAGAGGATGAAAATGTCATCCTTGGAGTTGACGCCTTGTACGGGACCCCGGTGGGATTCACCGGGCATTCCGCCCTGATAGCGGGCATCATCACCCTACCGGTGACCCTCAGTACGTATCCTTGACAAATCACTCGCCTAACCAATTTCATGGTGGTGAAGATCAACTCGGCATATAACGTGATCATCGGAAGACCACTACTGAATGCGGTGAAGATCAACTCGGCATATAACGTGATCATCGGAAGACCACTACTGAATGCCATAGAAGCGATGGCCTCAACCTTCCATCAGATGATCAAATTCCAGACCCCCGAGGGAGTCAGATAAGCAAAAGGGAATCAGAAACATGCACGATCGCGTTACACGCTATCCACTGCCCTGAGTAGAATCGAGCAAGCGGATCAAGTCGACCCACGGATCAAAGATCAATGGCCTGCCGCGGTTGAAGAAATGGAGAACATCCAAGTCTCCGAAGAAGAAGGAAAAACTGTCTCTATTGGGTCGCTGCTCCCTTGCGACCTAAAAGAACAGTTAATCTCCCTCCTAAGAGAGCACGTCGACATCTTCACCTGGACTCTGAAGGACATGCCCGGTATCAACCCTGAGGTAGCATCCCACACACTGGAGGTCGACCCGACCTCCAGACCTATGAAGCAAAAGAAGAGAAACATAGGAGGCGAAAAGATGAAAGCTGCGATCGAAGAAGTGGATCGACTTCTAGAAGCTCACTTCATTCGAAAAGTCAAGTACCCTGAATGGCTCTCAAACATCGTGATGGTCAAGAAGGCGAACGACAAATGGCGAATGTGCATCGACTTCACTGACCTCAACAAAGCGTACCCGAAGGATAGCTACCCATACCACGAATCGACCATCTGGTCGACAGTGCTTCGGGCTACAAGCTTCTCAGCTTCATGGAAGCCTTCTCATGATATAACCAGATTCAGATGGCACCAGAAGATGAGGAGAAAAATTCTTTCATTATCGATCGAGGTATTTTCTGTTACACCAAAATGCCATTCAGTTTAAAAAATGCAGGGGCCACGTACCAACGCATGATGAACGATATCTTCGAGTCTCAAATAGGACGAAACCTAGAAGTCTACGTCGACGACATGTTGGTCAAGTTGAAGAAGCCAACGGATCACATAGCAGACCTTCGAGAGATATTTGCACAGATCCGGCGATACAACCTTCGGCTAAACCCCGCCAAATGTACATTCGGGGATCGGTCGGGGAAGTTCCTCGGTTTCATGCTGACGAATCGGGGGATCGAAGCCAACCCCGACAAGATCGCTGCCATAATCATGATGAAGGAGCCTTCGACTCTCAGAGAGCTCCAGAGGCTGAACGGAAGGATAGCAGCCTTAGGACGATTCTTATGTAAATCAGCCGAGAGGTCATTACCTTTCTTCAAGGTGTTGAGAAAGGCTATAGCCTCCGCATCAAGTGGCAAGAGAGTCATCGAATGGGATGCAGACTGCAAAAAACTTTCTCCGGGTTGAAGGAGTACCTTCGTACCCCACCGCTCCTGACCAAGGCAGATAAAGATGACCAGCTCATCATCTACCTGGCCGCCACCGAGGAGACCGTAAGTTCGGCACTTGTCAAAGAAGACGCGGGGTACAACGACCCATCTACTACATCAGGCAAGTTCTCGGAGGTCAACTACTCGAGGATCGAAAAGATGGCTTTTGCATTGGTCCAATCTGCAAGGAGGTTGCGACCGTATTTCCAAGCGCACACCATCTCGGTCCTCACCAACACTCCCTTAGAGCAGGCCCAGAAGAGGCTCGATCGTTCAGGGAGAATGGCGAAATAGGGGGTCGAACTAAGCGAGTTCGACATCCAGTTTAAATCAAGGACCGCCATCAAAGGGTAGGCTCTCTCGCTGACTTTATCGTCGAACTCACCTAAGATGATGGCCCCCCGGGAAGAGGTATATGCAACTAGCGCACTACCTAAGGCTACCCCCTCGTCCTCAATGATTAGGGTTCAATATTGTATATTTTACCCCTCATTAGATGGTATTTTGTGTATAATTTGTGTTCATTTTGGCTCCGATACGCGCATTTTGATGATATCACTTAATATTGGAGCTTACCGTTTTTATATGCTTAAAACATAATTTTTACAGCTTATTAGCATCTTCATCTTGATCTCCTATTATTTTTCAGTTGAATTTTGTGAAGTCCCGATTGCAACACATATTTTTTCAAAATTTTTGGAGGTCGAAGCAATTTACTGCATTTTTTGGAAGACAGGGTGACGGTGCTGAAAATTTCTGGGCTAGAAAGTCTGCTTTTTCCATCTTGCGCAGAATTCTGCTATCATTCCAGTGTATATTCTGTCCTAGTGATATTTTTTTGTTGTTGTACACTTTGTTACGGTTCCATCGCCGCCTGAAAGACGTCATTCTGAGGTCGGATGATTTTTCTAGAATTTTCGGAAGACAAGGTGACGGTGCTGAAAATTTCTGCAGATTTGCCCCTCTTGTGAAGAATTCTGCTATTATTCCAGTGTATAATTCGGCCTAATGATATTTTTCTGTTATAGTACACTTTGTTACGATTCCATCGCCACCTGGAACACGTCAATTCGAGGTCGGATGATTTTTCTAGAATTTTCGCAAGACAGGGTGACGGTGCTGAAAATTTCTGCAGATTTGGGCATTAGTTGCGGGTTAGGGCACGGATCTGACCCGTTTGGGCTGTTTTCAGACCCAAAATTCTGAGTTATTTCTTGGGATTTCCTCCCCTCTATTCCCCTCATTCCTTCTTCCTCATTCTTCATCTTAGGGTTAGGATTTTGGTGGAGCAACAAAGAAGCAAGGAGTAGCAATTGGGTTTTGGTTGGGGTTTCCTTGGAGATCTTGGTGAACTCTTTTACTCTCCATTTGTATTTTGATTTAGTGATTTGTAATGATAATGGATGATGTTTTTAGAAGTAAAAATCCATCTTTTCTTGTTGTAATGAGCTAAATCTTTTTCTTGTGTGGTTGTGTTGATTTGTGTTTGTGGAGCTATGGTTATTCAATCTTGCATGTTTAAATGTTTATGGGGTAGGATTGACGAGATATACTTTGAGTTAGGGATCCTAGTGGGTATCCCTAGAGTGGAGTTTGTCTAGTGGTACCACTCACGTATGCTTAGTTGTTTATTATCTCAATTTTCCATACCCTACTTTCATTGCATACCAAGTGTTTGATAAAATGCCACATCCACCGATTGCTCATTCCTTAGCCGGAAAGACAATTGAGTTATCCCCGGATTGAATCCATATGCTTAACAACCACACTCTCACACATCACACAAGCTTTCTTTCCTATTTGTCTTCACGATTCCTCTACCTGAGGATGTTGATTTCGTAGTTGGTCTCAAACACCCACATTTTCACACACACTTCTACCCCGTTAGCGTAGTTGGTTGTTAATCGCCGTTATCTTTCCTTTATTAATTGAATTCGTGATTGTAAAACGACTCGTCCCCGTGATCCGACCCAGTCTCACCAGATATAAATTTATTACTTGACGTCCTCCTACACTTGGGAGTAGCGCTCAAGCATCACATACTTGAGACGCGTTCAAGCAATTGGCGCCGTTGCCGGGGACAACGGTTTCTATTATTAGCATTTTTGATTGATTTTGAAAGTTTTAGTGTGATACTTCTATCTCTTAGTGTTGTGTCTTTCCGTTTATTTATTTTCCATTTATTGAGTCTTTTGGTTGTTTATTTTCACTTTCTTGGAATTTTTTTAAAAAACATGGCATCATCTTCAGATTTTTCCGACGTTGATTTGGAGGATATTCCACTTCTGCCATACTTTCATGGCACGGAGTGGGAGAACCCTCATTTACATATTAAAATTTTTGAAGAGTGGATGTATTCATGTCTTGGTGGGAATATTAGCGATGATTGCATATACTTTAGATTTTTTCCATCTTCTTTACATGATGATGCTAGATTTTGGTTTGATTCATTGTCTCTCGACTCACATTTTACTTGGTTGTCGTTTCAGGCTGAATTTCTCCGAGTGTTTTTGCCTACTTTTTTGGAGCAGGTACATGTGCGGCAGGCCATGGAGCAGTACATAACGAGCTTTACCCAAGCTGATGGAGAGGCCTACCATCAGGCTTGGCAGAGGTTCACTGATTTGGTGCTTGCATGTCCACACCAGAGTTTCCACGAGGATCATCTCCTGCAGATATTTTATACAGGATTATCACCATCTGGGCGAGATTTCATGCAGATGAGCTGCGGGGGAGAATTCATTGATTATTCGACCGAGGATTCATGGTGTTACCTGAGGGACCTTGCAGAGTATGAGGAGACAGTCCAGCAGGTCCAGGACCAGCCTGAGGAGCCAGATGAGGGCTCATTCCATTGCGGCCCTACGGAGGAACAAGCAGAACATGATGATGGGGCGCAGTGGAGCCAAGTAGAGGAAGCTGAATGTCTATATTTTGAGGAGTCGGGGGGGGGAGACGGATGATGGAGTGCGTGTCGACCACGACGGTGACACGATGTTTTTTCACTTTGAGGTTGAGGATGAAGCGGATGTGCTGATGGCAAAGAGCAGATTAAGGACACCATGGAGCCTGAGCCACATTCCACTTTAGAGTTAGCCTCACAGGTCGAGGCGGTTGAGTACTTAGGGAGGACGACTGAGATGAACTATTTCTGGGATGACGAGGGTGATGCGTGCTTGGATTTGCCCGAGACGAGTCTACCTCCAGTCCTGTCACATATGTCACTTCCCTCGCCTCAGGATGCGCACTTGCCAGTCATCGAGGAGGTTTGTCAGGAGCAGTTACCCATTGTGGGGAGTGCCGCAGAGATCGTTGATGTTGATATTGATGTCAAGGAAGAGGATAGCGACGGGGATTGCGAGATGGTATATATTGAGCCTGAGCTCCCTCTTACTCCAGTTTTCTCTCTGCAGCCACTTCCACCTCCTCCTGAGGTAGCGTATCATGCCACACCTAGCGCCATTATTTAGGGATGTTTCCACCATATCATGCCTTGCATTTCTGAATCCCAATTTGCACTTCCGCATAATTTTGATTCAGATTGTCGTCGTTTACATTTAAATTCTTTTTCTGACGACCCATTTTGGAATGCATTTGTTACAGGGCATGAGGACATGGCTTGGATTGATGCAGCTCGTCTCCCAAATGATCCATATTATCCAAAGGAGATGCTTGGAGTTGCATTGCTGGAATCCAAGGAGGACGGTGGAGTCCTAGCTCTAAGGACGCTCGCGGAGGAGCGTAAGGATATGATCGAGCAGTTGCCACCACCATTGCACATTTTGGATCCGCCTTTTGCTAAGGTGTATTCTTTCCTTTACGTAGTGTAAATAAATAAAAAGTTAGTTAGTTTGCTTTTGCATGTTTGCTTTCGTATGCTTTTTTGCTCATTTCTATGATCTTTTGCCAAGATCTAATACTCTCCCAACATTGAGGGCAATGTTTATTTTAAGTTGGGGGGAGAGTGTTAGAATCTTTAGGATTTGTAGGATTTTGGTGTTAAATTTTTTTTTGAGATCCCTCCATGTTTCCATCACCCAATGAACTTCATTGCATATCATAGCCTTCTCGTTTCTACGCCGCTTGCTTTGTGCTTAGTCCCTACATGCTTTAATGTCATGCTATTTTTTCAGATTATCATTTTGGTGTCAACTTCTTCGATATTTGATTGGTGTGTTGTAATTTCTTTTCCAATTTGGATTCAAATGCTAATATGCCATGTATGAGACTATTTCATATGTCGTAATGCTCTCTTTGAAACAATTTGGGAAAAGTTTGGTGTAAGCGATTTCATGTTGGGATGAATGGTGTAGTTTTTGGTTGGATTGGATTTGGCCAATTTGTTATGCTTTGTTTTCTTCTAAGGAGTGGGTGGATGAGTTGATAATTCATGTTTAGAATGAAAAAGAGAGTAATATAAGTGAATGGTTTTTCTAATCAAATCGAGTAGCCGGTGCCCGACAAAACATTGGGGAGGAAGCCAAAGATGAGATTTAGGGAATCACTCTTTCCATTTGCATATATAGCGTCATCGCGTGTATGCAAATATGGTCGTGTTTGCATTTCATAGTGTTATCGCGTGAATGCAAAACATACACGTCAAAAAAAACAAAAAAAAACAAAAAAACAAAAAAGGAAGGAAAAAGAAAAGAAAAATAAAAGAAAAATAAAAAATGAATGAATAATGAAAGAATAAGCAACATGAGTGATGCAATCTCATCTCCCATAACTTAGAGAAATTTCTTTTGTTTTGGCCATTTTCATGAAAATTGGAAATTTTGACATCGTGATATATCCCAACCTATGTGATACAGGCTTATTACCTTACTTTTCTTTGAATTGGTTTGAGGAGAGTGTCATTTGTTGTTTACTTTCATACATTGTGTTTATTGGCTTTGAAATCAATTGGAAATACCATTTTGGGGTGTGCCATGATGCTATCTTGAGTTGGTGCATGTTTTTCCATTTAATCAGAATTTATCGCATATTTTGCTAGGGACTAGCAAAAAGCTAGTTGGGGGGTGTGATTCGGGATTTAAATTGGTTATTTTCCCCACCATTCTTGGGTATTTTATGTGTATATCATGTTTAATTTGGCGTTGATAAGTGTGTTTTAGTGATATCGTGAATTATTAACGCCTAATCTTATTTTATACATAAAATACGACTTTTATGGACTAATTTTTGCTCCCCTTATTTTTCAGTTACTTCTGGAATTTTTCTGGAATTTCTGGAATTTTTCCAGAGTTTTTGGGAGCTTCGGGCTATTTTTGGAGATTTATTTGGAGCTAAAATGGGTTTCTCTTATTTTTTAGGTACTCCCGACTCTGATCACAGGGACAAGTCATTCTACATTCACAAGTTTGATTGATAAGGAAAAATAAAGCGTGAAAACAACCACCTCAACTAACAGTGGGAAAGTGTGTGAAAATCGTGGTGAATCTAAATTCCTAACCTAAGTGGCTAGGGTTAGAGAGCCAAAGGGGGTTTAGGATAGCTAGGAGAGGAAGCACGGGTTGTGGGCTCACTAAGATTGGTGTTAATCAAGCTCTAATTACCGCAAATAACTCAATTGATCATCCGGCTAAGGACAATCAATTGGAATATTTAGCTTTAAATAACACAACAATTCGCAATAGGGATGGATATATTATCATGGCACTAATCAAATTAGGAACATGTCTCTTCTCGAATTGCCCTCTCGGGACTTAGCCAATTAAATTGTGCCCTAATAATAACCCAACATTAACATGAAAATGGGCAAGAGGGAATTAAAGCAAGAATTAACAACCAACCACAATGAATCACAACCCAAGCCAAACAACACTACTCAATCATACTAAACAAAATGAGATTTATAAACAAATTCATCACAAGTTTAATACAAAGAGAGAAATGCAAAATACACAAGGTTAAGGAGAGATTTCACACAAGATCTCTTTAAGATTAAGCCCCCCTCTCTCTTGAGCACCTTCACCAAGCTTCCATCATCCTCCCATGGCCTCCAACCACAAGCCCTAGCTTTGGGGAACACAAAACCCCCCCAAAAAACGAAGAACAGCCTAGAAATTGAAGCTGGAATCGAACTGGTCGCTGGGAAAAAACCCCTTGGCCGAAAAATACCCATTATCACACTCATGGGCCATCTAACAGGCCTGCGGGTCTAAAAACCCCGCCCAAAACCCCATTGCGCGCGCCTGGCAGCACAAACCGAAGCGGGGCCGGGTCAGAGACCCGGCCCGCTCAGCCCGCCCGCAAATCCATTGGGGGGCACGCGCCCCCGCTGCTGCTGGGTGAAAAATTGGAGCGGGCCGGGCCAGCCGGCCCGCTCTGGTTTAATATTACTGTTTTTTAATAAACATTTTTTGTGTGGCCCGCTCAGCGAGCGGGCTGCCCGTTGGGCTTTTTGTTTTTATTTTTTTTGTTTTCCTTTACAAAAATTCCAGAAACCCATTTTACCTCCAAATAAATCTCCAAAAATAGCCCGAAGCTCTCAAAAATTCTGGAAAAATTTCAGAAAATCCAGAAAAATTCCAGAAGTACCTGAAAAATAAGGGGAGCAAAAATTAGTCCATAAAAATCGTATTTTAAGTTAAAATAAGATTAGGCGTTAATAATCTACGATATCACTAAAACACACTTATCAACGCCAAATTAAACATGATATACACATAAAATAGCCAGAAATGGGGGGGAAATAACCAATTATATCCCGAATCAGCCATCTCTGCCTTGCAGGCTTTCGCCCACCTATCAGAGTTGCAAGCCTTGGCCCGAAGCTCGATTGTCTCTTTCTTGTAGGCATTGAGCTCCTCCTCGAGCTGGGACCTCTCCAACCACCACTGAAGCTCGGCCGGTTTGTAGAGGTCTGATACCGACGACAGGATGTCCTTAGCCTCCGTCGCCTCCCACTCGACCGCCGCCTTGTCCGTGAGAGCTTTTCCCAAGGCTTCCTCTACCCCTTTCGCCCATGCCTCAAAGCTGAGTGCTTTGCGCTTCGTGTCAGCCGCCCGCCGACCTCCGACGATCAAGTCGGCAGCTTGGCGGCACATCACGGCCCTGAGAACGGGCATCTGTAAACAAAATGAGGGTTAGTCAAAAACAACGACCGACTTGGACGACGATACAGAAAGGCTCGAGTGACATACCTGGTATCCGCTCCCCACGAAGAAATTGGCCACCCTTTCGAGGTCCAACTTCTACAGGAACTCCAGATCCTTGGGTAGGATCGAGTTTTCCACCAACCTGGTGGTCGTCCCGAAGTCCCTCAAGGCCGACTCCTCCTTGCCAATGGCGAAAGGGGGCAGATGAAACTCACATTGGACCAGCCACGAGGATCGAGACGAGAGCCGATTGAGCAGCAATGCTCGATCGAACTCACCTAGGATCGAGCCGACCAAAGGAGCAGGTAACACGATGTCACCCCAAGGCCACTGATCCAAAAGGGGCGGCGTGGAGGCCTGAGATATCGAAGTGGTCTCCACCACCTACAGAGGCTCGAGAGGAGCGACCCCCTTACCTTTCCCCATGGGATCCTCCTCCTCCACTCGCCTCCTCTCTGGGGACTCCTCCTCCCCGTGTGAGGGCATCTCCCTCTTCTGACCGACCGCTCCAGTCGGCTCGACAATGTCGACAGCGTCGACATCGACTACCTCCTTTGGCACTGCGACCACGACGGAAGCCAGGGGCACAGGGGGCGCATGGGAGCCTGGCTGGAGGCCTCCCTTGAAGAGGCTCGGGAAACAGGTCTGGATGCCTGCCAGTCTCTCCCCCTTCAGAAGAAGAGCTCTGGTGGACGTGGAGAGGAGACCGAGAGCCAGATCCCTCAATGTATGCGCTCGACCGGTCGGCGTGGACACCCAACCTTTCGATCGTCCTCTTCTTCTTCCACTGTTCCTTCCAGACTCGGTCCAAACTGGACTCATCACTGCGTCGGCTACCATTGGTCATATCTGCAAACAACGAACATAATTATCGTGAGTGGCAGAGATAAGGATATAGATTCGAGATACATTAATCGGGCTCCATAGAAGGATCTTTAGCATGTGATCATCTAACAAATAATGAATCGACCTATCTTGTCTCGGTCGACTCAATAGAGAGTTCATTGCATCAGCCTCGCCCGGTGATAACCTGGCTCTGACCTGATCCAACGACAACCGAGACTCCACTGCAAGCTCAGGACTCGGAGAACTCAAACCATTGAGCAACGGTCCCAGATCAGGAATAACGACGAACACGAATGTATCCGTGCACCCAGGGTCGGAAATTGGAAGGTCGTATATGAGCCTCGTACCCGGACGAGAAACGATATGGTACCACATTCGGTGAGGGTCGGCTATTATCCTAAAGAAATACCCGAATAGCCCAAGGGTCGGACGGACTCCATAAAGCTCGCACAACTCGATGAAGCCAACTAAGGAAGGGAAATCTTGAGGAGCGAGTCTACAGATGGAAAGCTCCAAAGGGCACAGAACTTCCATAATGAAGGGGTGAAGGGGGAATCAGAGTTCTAAGCGAAAAGCTTTGAGATACACCCCAACCTCCCTTTTCCGTGGGAAACATACTTTCTCATCCAGATTGGGCACTCTAACCCTAAAGGGATCACAGAAGCAAACTCGCCAAACCTCGGCAGTCAGATCGAGGGAAACCTACGGCACATCCCTAAGATGACTTCGGGAACCTTCGACCCCTAATCCCTTCAGCGAATGGGAAGGTTTGGCTCAATCCAAACTGCTTTTCCCTTCTCAGGGAACTTCCACGCATGTCGAGGGGGTCGGAGGCGTGCTACAAGCTCCTTATATGTCGGATCCTTAAATACGACCATAGCAAACATGCCTGACGAACTTAAAAGAGAGTCAGAATCGAAGAAGGGAGATACATTGAGAAGGAACAAGCAATCTCCAGAGAAGCAATGCTGGAAGCAAGCTGGTGAAACAAGGAAGAGGATGAAGCGGAAAGATCTCAACCTTTTTCTCGATTTTTCTCTTATATATGAAGAAACCCAACTGGCTAACATCCGATGCACGACATGTGTCTAAGGCCAGCCACCAGAAACGACGGGGATCGCTCCAAAGGCGAAAGGGTTTTTAGCGGCACAAATCAAATCAGATGTTTTAAAAATCGTGCGCATTTAAGAAGATTACTCATCATTCGGTCTCAGTCAGCATGATTTCTGAGGCGCAAATGATGGGGGCCATTGTTAGTACACGTGTACGAATCCAATTTGGATATTCGCATTACCGACCCGTTTAGCATCCCCGACCCAATACCCCCCCCCCCCCCGCGCTTTTAGCGGGGTACAACAGAGTCAGAAGAATGGGTCATTCGACTGTTAGTCTGGCACCGACATTCAAGGGAAAGTTAATGGGGCCGAGTAAATGGGCAGCCGTTAACTCGAATCCCGGAGAAGATCGTGCCCCAATCAAGGAGGAATGGTTACACATCATCAAGGGGGAATTACCTATAAATAGACCGACAAACGAAGGTAAATGGGTTCCAATCTCCAAGGTACGAGGTCTAAGACATAGAACTCTACTTTCACAGCTTACATTTCTTATATTCGAGCTTGCGCTGTCAGTCTTGAGATGAACATCCGCGGGTCGATCTCAGCTGCACTAAGCTCCCTCTCTTCCTTAAGTTTCCTACTAACTTAAGCATCAGAGGGGATTTGGCTCGGAACCCAGATCCGACCCCCCTAATGAGTCCCTATGGTGCAGATCGACGGTCACTATCCAACATCGAAGGTCGACGTCGAGCTCTCCAACCTCGAACGATCGACGTAACGACCGCGCGAAGGTCGGTCGAAGGTCGTATCATCTCCAACTACCATCACTCGACCCTGGTTCCTCCAACCAAGGGTCTCACTCCATCTGCTGATGAGGCTCCGACTCATTACCTCGAGTCTACGTCAGCTTGACAACTGTCTCGGTCAATTTTGGCCTTAATAGAATCTAACAACACTGGGTGGATGGCCAATCTCAGAATTGTTCTACCTAACTAAGGGTCTGGCTACTGATGATAATCATGGCAACAAATTAAATGCATAAAAGTAAAGCAGGAACATCACATGCATGCACTGAGCAAAATAGAAAGTACTGCAAGGATTATATGCATAACAAAAAGAAGACAATGGTAAATGAACATCCACCGATGATAGTTCAAGTAAATTTATAGTTCATTATTCTTTAGAGTTTTCAGTTATAATTAATATTTGGAAACTCGGGTAAAACGTGTGACATAAGGAGCTGGACTCACCCAGGGTGGGAGAAAACGTGGTACCACGCCAGCGAATAGGAGAACTATGACAAACATGGCCTCTCGTAACCCCCCTTCTGGGAGTGAGAATGGTGACATCAACTAGCTCATGGTGCATTACGAGTACATTATAGGCCTCTCCAACTCTGCCCAACTCTCCCTTTTGGGAGTGCGAGTGAGATACATATATCGTCCAGTCCTTAAGCATACACTTTACACGTGTTTCCCCTAAACGCAATCCCTGGAATCTCACCTGCCTCGAGGTAGACCAAGATTTCCAAGTTTTTATTACGCTCAAATTCCTCACTCTCAATTTATGGAACAAATCCATTATTACATTCATTTCTGCGATCTCATTTACCGCATTCACATTTTTTCATTTCTTTCATCATTTCACCGATGTCGCGTTTTAACAATGAACATCGCATCAACATTTCATCAAATGATTTATTCATCATTATTCATAACCACATGGAACATCTTGGCATGAAATAAAAGATTAATTCAACGAACATTGCTCTTATGCATATAGTGTTGGATACCTGTGGCTACACAACATACACTATACCAAGCGCTAGTGTAATGGCAAGCAATATGCGTAATGAAAAAGTTACTAATAATTCAACGCATACTACGCAGCATAAATAAAAAGAATGTGCTTAACAACAACCACAACAAAGAAAAGATACGCCAAAGAAAATGCAAAGACAAGGGGTGTATCCTGGTTCGGATACCTACCCGGCAATCCTACTCCAGTCCCACGTTGCAATCGCACTCTGTGGTTCCACTAACCCTTCTCGGGTCCAAACAACCAACGTTGAGTATTGGTGTTTCATTCATACCAATGTTATTTTGATGATGATCACAACATAATGTTGTTGCTAATGTCTCTCTTGTTTTAGTCTCATGATTATCAAATGAAGAATAGCATGATTTGGAGACTAATAGCTTGGTGCAAGGATGGACATCAAGAGGAGCATTGCCAATGCTTGGACATGAGGTGCCAAAGCTTGGAGATGATGGGGAGCATCAAGGCATCAAGGATTGAAGCCATAGACTCTAAGGAAAGCAATGTAATACATGTAATAATTCATTTATTGCTTTTCTCTTTTTGAGTCTCGGATTAATGTAATGCCATGATATATGGATTAACTCATTTATGTAAGGTCCCTAGCTATGAGGAAAACACTAGAAGAGGGGTTGAATAGTGGTTATACAATTTAAAATGATAATTACACCAAATTACATTCCTAAAAAACAATTAGTGCGGAATGAGAATAAACCCTAAAATGAAACAATGCAAATACAATGATGTTTCAAGGGTTTGGATTACCCAAGTCAACTCCCGACTTGTTCCCGGTAATCCTACGTCCCTTCCACCCGGCTACTACCGGATACTCAAGTTAGAACCCTAACTTGAGGTTTCCTTTAAACCCACTTGTAGCAATCCTACAAGTGAAATCGAAGTACACATCTTGACTCCCATAACTTGGAGCAAGCAAAACAATCTCACAACCCGAGAGTTAATCAAATAACGAAAGTTATGAAAAATGAAATGACAACACTTACAATCACATATGCCTTGAAGTAGAACTTGAAGAAGAAGTGTGTTGTGTGTTGAATGACTCTCTTGGAAGAGAGGAAAGCCATTTCTCTTGACATCACCAATCTCCTAGAAGATTTCTCTTTGGTTCTAGGTTGGAGAGCAAGAGATTGAAAGATAAGAATTCTAGGGCTTTGGGATTTGAGAGCTTGAGATCAATGAAGATTAAAAGCTTGAATGGTTGAGCTGATGAGTAATCTCTCAATGGAACAGAATAGGCTGCATGTATATGTTTCTCAAATCCCTCAAACAGAATCCCCAAAACCCCCTTTGAAATCCGTGGAGAAAAACTCAACGGATAGAATTTGCACATGCGACAGTCGACTGTTGAACAAAACACAGTCGACTACTGCACTGCGTCAGAGGGTATGTGAGAATTCAAACAGTAACTTACCACGTGGACAGTCGACTGATGAAGAGAAGACAGTCGACTGTAAATCCAACAGGCGACTGTAATTCCTTCTACAGGCGACTGGCCGCAATATGGGTAAGCTGAGAAAGTCTTGGGAAATTCTGTGAAGACAGGACATGCGACTGATGTGGAACATACAGATGCCTGTGTCATGGGCAGGGGACTGTGAAACCAATATCAGTCAACTGTCACAAACCCTGACATTTTCCAGAGAGTTGAGTCTGCAGAGAAGCTCAAAGACAGACGCCTGTTGAAGCATTGACAGTCGACTGTGCCATTGGACAGTTGACTGTAAATACAACATCAGTCGACTGGCACTAGAATAAGAAATATTCCAGAGAGCAAGTCATGTAGAAGAATCATAGACAGGCGACTGTTGAAGCATTTATAGTCGACTATGCCTTGGACAGGCGACTGTAAATACAACATTAGTCGATTGGCCAGATGAAACTGAGAATGATCTTGGGCTGAAGATAGACATGCGACTGATTAACAAATCACAGTCGTTGTCTCTTAGACAGGCGCCTGTAAAATTTACAACAGTTGCCTGAAAGAGTTAAAGCTTAGAAAGCACAAAAATCAACTGATTAAGTATGTGCATAACAGGCGATTGTAGAACAAATCACAGTCAACTGTTTTTAGACAGGTGACTGTAAATCGTTCAGCAGTCGACTGTTGAAATCACAACATGCACATTCTTGAGAAATATGAATTAGAGTCTAAGGAAAATTGATCTAATGATTTCCTAAGACTGAAATGAAGATGTGTATATGCTTCAACATAGTTCTACTTCTAAGCTACATACTAGAAGAGAAAAAGAAGATTACATTTGTAGAACTCTCTCTTCTATCCAAAGTACGAGCTTGAAGTCTTCAAGGAGCTTCAATCACTATCTTTGATCATCCAATCCACTTCCCTTACTTTCATTGATTTTTGAGTGTCATTCATTGCTAATTGATCTTCAAGATATGCTTAGACAATGGATTAACTGCAAATAGGGGAATAGTCACAAGTATTTATGTTTCCTCATCATTAACACCAAATAGGGAGAAGTCCAATACTCAACATTCTTCCCCTTTTGATGATGACAAACACACATAAACAAAAATATAAATAATTGTGCTTAAAGAAAACTTACCCCCCTACATAGATGCCAATCAAGTTAGTCAATAAATATCAGGGCATCTATAGATCAAATGAAGCAAATAAGTAAGATATGTATGAATGACATGATTTTCTTAAAATCTTGAAATCTAAGATTTTATAATCCACGTTCATTATATCTTACTCCCCCTGAATCTAAGGCAACTTCAATCTTAGATTCAAGTTTAGAATTGGACTTTACTTAACACATATATTATGATATGTTTATTTCTCTCCCCCTATGGCATTATCAAAAAAGGCGGGAGTATAACAACAACAACAATAGTGCTAAATAAGTACTAAAACAATCATGAGAGTCTCAAGATAGAATGTATATCAAATGTGATGCTAACAAATTTTTGGAGAAAAATAATCACAAAGGGGCATCTGATATACAAACCAAAAGCTCATAAAACACAAGAAAACTGTGTTGAATAAAGGAATGAGAATCCAATATCAACATTACAAGCCAAGTGATAAATTCGTCTCAAATCACATCATATATATGAGATAACATACAAAGAGACAATATCACAATTTTCACACAATTAACATTAACAATGAGACAATGTGTGAAACAGAATATGAAGTAAATGCATTTTCATGTATATCATCCAAAAGATACAGGAGTACAAAATACATCTATAATTCCATGTACATCAACAAAAAGTGATGATCAATATACAGACATACATCATCCATACATCACTCAAAAATGAATCAAAATACATAAAGACACTCCAAAACTCTCAACCAAAATAAATCTAGATGTAAAGGTGAGTGTCCATATCAGCAGCAGAGGAGGAAGTCAGTACAATCTGAAACTCATGTGCCTCTGGATCAACCGTAGAATCCTCGGGAGGAGGAGGAGGAGCATCAGCAGATGAGACATCCTGAGGAGCAGTAACACCAGGATGCTCCATAATCTCAGTGACGGCAGGTGGAGGAGGTTGAGAAGGCTGAGGTGGAACAAAGGATCTGGGATGATCAGTGAAAGGAATTCCCTGATGCTGGAACATCAGATAGAACAACTCATACAAACCAGAAACCTTCTCGTCTGAAAGGTCACGGGAGGGTGCGGCTGAAGTAGATGGATGATTAGCTGGAGGAATGGAGGATGACGAAGGAGCAGATGTAGATTGCCTCTTCTTAGATGCCGACTGCATAGCCGAAGAGGACTTTGACTTTGGAGAAGCATCGAGAAGAGGACCAAGGGGCAAAGGCTCGTAAGGAGTCAAATCAATACCAAAATGACAGAAGACCAAGGTAAGGAGACATCCATAAGGAATGTGAGCGGAGGTAGGAGTGAACTCGACCTTGTTCATCCGATCAAGAAGGACACCGGCCCAGTTCACTGCCATACCCGAGAAGATGGTATACATGCATCGGAGGATCTCCTGAGAGGGCTGATCGAAAGAGCCATATTTTGGCAAGATGTTGGACTTCACCACAAGGTGAACAGCCCAACCTCTAGCCGTGAACATGGAGGCCCTGACTCTAGAAGTGAGGAAGGAGGGGATCACACGGAACATGTCCTGAAGGACATTCTGATCAAGGTCACCAACATCAGAAATAGAGATGTCAGCAGGAAGTGACCAGTGGAGGAGATCCTAAGAATGGTCCCTAAGAGAGTAGGGTCAAGCCGGATACGGGTCCCCTAAACCACAGTGTCAACCTCTCCTGTGTCAACATACTCACCGCAAATGCGGTTGGCATAAAATAATTTGACCAGGAAGGGATATGCATGTGGGGAGTCGATATGAGAGTATCGAAAGAGATCACCCAAGTGGGTCGACGAGAGAATCTCTAAGAGTCTCTCAACAGTGAAGGCCTGATAAACAATAAAACGCTCACGAAGGAGCCTGCACCCTAGCATGGAATGGAACTTTGCCAGACAAGCATCGTCTCGGCAAATAGGAACTAGAGGATCAGCAGGAGGCATAGTAGGATTTTGGCCTTGGGGAGAATCAGGAATGGACTCGGGGTGGGTGTCTGCAGCCACCTGAGTGGGTTCAGCCTCAGGGTTAGGCTCATTGATACTAATACCAATGCGCTTCTGCAGACGCTTCACAAGAGGCTCAGTGTAGGCTTCTTCTTCGGAGGAAGAAGAAGGGGAATATCCACCGAAGTGTCGGAGGGAGGAGGCTCAGGGTTCTTGGTGCGGGCTTTGTGGGGTCTCTTGGTTTTGGCAATGGTCGGCTTAGGGATCCGAGGGCGTCTAGGAGCAACAATATTCCCTTTGGTCTTGGGAGACATTGCACAATCAAATGAAACGAAAGAACGCACAAATCGAATCGACAAAAGAAACGATACCTAATCCAAAGAGAACGACGGAGAGGGAGACAGTTGACCAAGCAATCAAAAGATCGAAGGGAGTGATCGAAGACTGGGGCTTCGAATCGGAGTGAAATCGACATCAACAGTAGATTTCGAAAGGAGGAAGACGAGTGAACTGAGTAGGACGAGAGAGAACAGTCTAATCAAATCGACGTTTCCCAAAAATGAGGGGACCAAAGAATCTGGGCCGTTGGATCAAAAAATCGATGGCTCAGATCAATTTAGTGAACCGCCACAGCAGTTGACAGTCGACTGATGAACAGTTGTCAGTCGACTGGTCGATACGATAGAAATAAGCTTGGGTTGACAGACAGTCGACTGGTGAGTAATTCACAGTCGCCTATAGGAGAGACAGTCGACTTAACCTTACACATTAGTCAACTGACTGAAAATAAAAAATATGATGATAAAAACAGAGACGTCTAAAGATATGGACAGGTGCCTGATGACCAAATTGCAGTCGCCTGTCGGACAGCCAGTCGACTGTAAAATCGTCATCAGTCACCTGTGTGAATTATACAGTCTGCTGTATGAGAAACTAGAGTTGGGCAGTCGACTGTCGAAGGAATGACAGTCGTCTGTCCTAGTCCAAAAATGCACAGTGAGGTTTAAATCCAGAGGATAGAGACATCTCACCCTAGGACCTATACTCTAACACAAATCTAATCAAGAAATCAATATCAAAATATTATCGATTAACATACAAAACTCGTAAATCAATCCAAACTATCGAAATTAGCAAACTCTCAAATACATCTCTTAAAACAAATATATGTGAAACATATAATTTATCAAAACAAGAGAAGTAAAAATGATGATATGAGTTTAAGCATGATAAAACATGAAAGTATGAACTCATACAATTCAGATTCACCCATAATCCCTAATTCTCCACGCAACCTCACAAATGAATCTTCTTTAAGAGGTTTAGTGAAGATGTCGGTGATTTGTTTTTGGGTTTTAATGTACTCTAAAATGATGTCCTTCTTAGCTACATGATCATTAATAAAATGGTGTCTCACATCTATGTGTTTGGTACGGGAGTGATGTACCGGATTCTTGAAAAGACAAATAGCACTTTGGTTATCAACCATGATAGGGCAAGTATCATAATTGACACCATAGTCCTTAAGAGTGTGTCTCATCCAAAAAACTTGTGCACATGCAAGACCCGCGACAATATATTCTGCTTCAGTCGTGGACAGTGACATCGAGTTCTGTTTCTTGGAAAACCAAGAAACTATGAAATTTCCTAGAAAATGGCAACTGCCACTAGTACTCTTCCTATCGGATTTGCATCCGACAAAGTCGACATCACTATATGAGATTAACTCATATGTGCTAGACTTAGGGTAAAGTAACCCATAATCTAGTAAATGATTGAGGTAACGAAAAATTCGTTTATCCGCAATCAAGTGTGACTCTTTAGGTCTAGCTTGATATCTAGCACATAGGCATACGGAAAACATGATATCGGGCCTACTAGCAGTTAAGTAAAGTAAGCTACCGATCATACCTCTATATAGACGAATGTCTACATCTTTTCCGTTTTCATACGTGTGTAGATGAGTTGTCGTACTCATGGGGGTCCGTTTGCTTGAAGACGATTCCATCCCGAATTGCTTGATGAGCTCCCCGGTGTACTTGGTTTCGTGTATGAAAGTCCTATCCTTCATTTGTCGAATTTGAAGTCCAAGGAAGTAGTTGAGCTCACCCATGTGGCTCATTTCGAATTCATCCTTCATAGACTTAAAAAATTCTTGGCAAAGATTAAAGTTAGTAGAACCAAATATAATATCGTCTATATAAACTTGAATTAAAAGGATGTCATTTTCATAATCCTTAATAAAAAGAGTTGAATCAACCTCACCCACTTTAAAACCTAAATCCAAAAGAAAGGTTTTGAGTCGATCATACAAAGCTCTAAGAGATTGTCTCAACCCATATAACGCTTTCTTAAGTTTGAAAACATGGGTTGGAAATTTTTCATGATGAAACCGGGTGGTTGAGAAACATAAACTTCTTCATTAACAATTCCATTTAAAAATGTACTTTTAACATCCATTTGAAATAATTTAAAATTCTTATGAGATGCAAAAGATAAAAGCAATCTAATAGCTTCTAATCTAGCTACGGGGGCAAACGATTCTTTGAAATCAGTACCTTCTTCTTACCGATAGCCTTGAGCTACTAACCTTATTTTGTTCCTTGTGGTGACCTCGTTCTCATCGGTCATGTTCTTGAAGATCCACTTGGTCCCAATCACTTGGTGACCACTTGGAAGAGGAACAAGCTCCCAAACTTCATTTCTCTCAAATTGTATGAGTTCTTCTTCCATTGCAACTATCCAAGAGCTATCTTCACACGCTTCTTGGATGTTCTTTGGATCAATGGTAGAGACAAACGCGTAGTGAGAGAATTCATCAATTCTTGACCTCGTTTGAACAGCCACACCAATATCTCCAATAATTTGGTCATGGGGGTGATTATGAACGGTAGGGTAAGCTTTGAAAATCCCTGCATCACTTGGAACATCTTCAACAATTTCATTAGTATTGTTAGTCTCAATAAGAGAATCATTGATTTTAACATTACTAAGGGAGTCACATAAAACATCTACACTATCATCAACCACATTATGAAAATCAAAATCTTCATAAAATGATACGTGTAGTGATTCCTCAATCATTGAAGATGTCTTGTTGTATATCCAGTAGGCTTTACTACGTGTGGAATATCCAACAAAAATTCCTTCATCGGATCTTGGCTCAAATTTATCTAAGTTACCAAAGGTGTTCTTGATAAAACATTTTGAACAAAAACACGAAAATATTTAACTTGTGGCGTTTTGCCATAAAATAACTCAAAACAAGTTTTGTTCGTTCGGGGTCTCACTAGGATCCTATTAAGCACATAACATGTCGTGTGCACAGCCTCCGCCCAAAATTGTAGTCCAAGATGACTATCATGGAGAATGGTACGGGCACACTCAATTAGGGTCTTATTCTTTCTCTCAACAACACCATTTTGTGGTGGTGCACGAGGAAAAAAATTATGAGTTATCCTGGTGTCATCACAAAACTTTGTAAAAGACTCATTTTCAAATTCTCCTACATGATCACTACGAATAGTGATAAAGGTGAATCCTAAGAAAATTTGAATCTTCTTTGCAAATATGGTAAACTCTTCAAAAGCTTCATTCTTATTGGTTAAAAACGAAACCCAAGTAAATCTAGAGAAGTCGTCAAAGACAACTAATCCATAGTGAGCATTACCTAAAGAGTCGGTTCTAGTTGGCCCAAATAAATCTAGATGAAGTAATTCTAGGGGCCTCTAAGAAGTTATGCCTTCTTTAAGTTTAAAAGATGATTTACTAAGTTTACCTCGTTGACATGAATCACAAAAGTTTTTCTTACTAAAACCAATTTTCGAAAAACCTTTTACTAGATCATGCTTAGCTAACTTATATAAGTGCTTAAAATGAACATGACCAAAACAGCGATGCCATAATAGTTGTTTTCTTGTATTAGCAATGACGTCCCGCCGGTTTCACTATGTAAAGTCGGAACGGGGATACCAGGATTAAAATTTGTAACCGCAAGCGCACGGTTTCGAAGTGTGGCTTGGGGGTCGAATACGGGGAGGCGTGTAATGTGCTTGTGATCAAACAGGAACCGGATCACTCGGTGGATGAGCTAGCCCTATCGCTTGGTGGGTTGTCACGATATTAAACTATGGAAAAGGTGTAAAATATAAAAAAGGCAACCTAGGACCTTGGCTTCCGCCCTATCATGAGTTCTCACTATTACGACTGAAGGATAGGAATGTGATCGGATTCTACGGTTTAGCGGTGAGACGTCGCCTCTAATAGTGGTACCTAGCGTCCCATGGGCCCGATATTCCGGTCGATGCCCAGGATGATATGCTAGGTCTACCCGGGTTCGGACGGTGGGCATTCCCATGTCCTGCACCACTCGACTCCGGGAGCACTAATCTCGCAACAATTGCTCCCGACATTTCATCCAAGCCGTTCCCACGTACGAGGAATCAATGTCTATGCTAGGGGTGTGAGCTGTGGCATGTGGATCAAACTTCCGTTTTATTTCCCCTTGGCCCGACGGTCAAAGGCGGTCTTTCTCCCGCCAAAGACAATAAAACACCTTGCGTAACCATCTAAATCCCTATATCCTATCGAATCCCTAATCCTATGGTCTTTCTAGGGAGAACCACGAAGGGGCTTCCACCAATGTCCCAGATTTGGAAACTACTCACTAATCATTGCAATAGATTCAACAAAACAAATTTCAACCATCAAAATGAAGATCAAGCAATAAACTACTATAGCAAATAGTAATATAAACGCAATATCAAAGTATTAGAACGATCGGAGAACTTACAAAACAAGTTTAATTGAAAGCAGCCAAAAACCCCTAAAACAGTTAAGAAAATGGGGATTCTCGTCTTCTGGGAAACCTAGGGCTATTTATACATTCTGGCAAGATGCCATGGCATATTTCCATTAGAAGACAAAAATAAACGCTCACCCGGTCGGTTGAAACATCAACGGATCGGGTGAGGCAGCGGTTGGAATAGGTCTTCGACTCTGAATAACCCCACCCGATCGCTGAACCGATCGGTGAACTAATCGGGTGAGTCGTTGAACTCTCGAGCTGGGGAATCTTCTGCTACAGGTGAACCGATCGGTTGACAAGTCAACCGATCGGGTGGGGTTGGTGCTCAAAAACAGAGAGTTGCCCCCATCCACCCGATCATTGAACCGATCAGGTGGAATTGGCTTCTTCTTCGGGTCTGATACGGGGGCACGAACCGATCGGGTGGATCTGTCCACCCGATTGGTTGGGAGCTGATACATGACTTGCCGACGTTAAAATGCCCATGAAGGTATACACAATGCCTCTCGCCATGAGCCCTAATAATATGCATGTGAGAAAGCACTTGCAAAGATATGGTGGTAGGGCCCAGTGCCTCTAAAAGGTCCTCAAGGATGGGAAGCCTGGCCCGCTGGCCTATAATGGTGAAGAAGACACCACAACAAATGGGGCCTCTCTGCAAGATAGCATCCCAGCATAGGCGGTCGCAGAAGACCTGGGCGTGATCTATGGGGTAGGTAGGGCGAGAGGTGCCGTCGGGCTGGGCCTCAAGTGGGAGGGTAAGGCCCCACAAGAGGATGAGCATGATAGAAGACATAGTCCAATGCTCATTCATGCAAAGCATCGTGGTGGCAATGTGGTGCTAGGCTAGTCTCAGGCGGGGGTGAATGATCGAGGAGGACTTCGAGCGGCTAGTGCTGAAGGCGGGCAAGGCGGATATCCTCTCCCAAAATGATGTGGTGTAAATGGTGGGGGAGTATCCATGCCAGGACTATAGGTGGTCTCAACATCGGGGACTACGGGCCACTGGAATAGCTCACGAAGTCCAGTATAAGTGAATTCCATGTCTGCACCCAGTAGGCTGAAGCATATCCCCCTGTTGGTACGACGCAGAGAGCTGAGGGCCTCTAGGGTCAGGCGAGTGGAAGTCTTTGCCTGCAACCCTAGGAAGTGGTCCCAACCCAGATTCATATATAGCTGTCTAACCCCTGGCAAAAGGCCTAGCAGCTCGAAGTCTCCTAAATCAGCGAATTTGGTCGATACGACATGGCACCTAGAGAGACTGGCAAATTGACGACGATGAGCGTCGTCTATAAATGTGATGTCGTAGGTCTCTAGGGCATCGCCCTCGAGGTGTGGGGTGGTGGGGGAGGTGGTGCGGGTGGTGCAGGCTCACTCACGGGGACTCGTGTCCCAGATGAAGAGCTAGGAGCCGAGTATTTCTTCTTGGCAAGTGGAGGTGAAGGTGATGATGGTGGGGATGGTGTGGGAGTGCGTATGGCGGTGTGTGGCCTAGAATGAGGAGCCTTGTGGGTCTTCCTCTTCTTGGAGGCAGGTGGTGGAGGTGGTGGAGGTTGGGATGGTTATGGTGTGGTGGCGGGGTGGAAGTGTGTGGGGGTAGAGGAGGATGGATTGTGGGCCAGCTCCTTTCTACGTACTGGCTGTGGCTGGGGTTGGGATGAGGGTGGTCTGGTGATGGTGGTGGATGTGCATGTCGATGCGGTATGTGTAGGGGGTGGGTGGTGGTGGATGTGTGTGTCGGTGTGGGATGTGTAGGGGGTGGGGTGGTGGTGGATGTGCATGGGGGTGCTGTGGCAGTAGTGTGTGGAGGTGTTGTGGTGCGTGGTGGAGGTTCAGCAGTGCATGGTGGAGAGCCGGGTGAGGGTGATCGTATAATGGCCCTGCGGGGCATTGTGCTTGTGTGCAGCCAACAAATAGATATATAGAATAAAAACAAAGAAGGGAACGATTGTACCCTTAACGAGCAATGAGTAGAGCTGTGAATATCCATGTGCTCCATGTGCAATGTCCGATGTCCAAGCAGCGATAAGTTCCCACCAAGCTTCCCGCTCGCCGAAAGATTTGAATGTTGGGTTCAGTTTGTGGGATTTTCGGATTTGGGGGCGATTGGGATTGAGGAATGGGGGGTTTAGGGTTTGGGGGTTGTTCGGGGGGAAAAGAGTGGGGATGTGGAGAGGAGAGGAGGCGCTTGGGGGGAGGAGTGTTTGGTCGAGGGGGCGGCGGTGCGGCGGTGAAGATTAGGGCTCGGGGAGGGGGGAGGGATTGGAGGAGGGGAGGCACGGTGGTAAATGATTAGGGTTTAGGGGCTAGGTTGGGCGACACTCGGTGGAGGATGATCGGTTGAAGGGGGGCTAGAGGAGCTCGGGCGAGGACAATGGGGGATTCTAGGGTTAGCTCAAAAGGGGAATGGGGGCGCTCGTTCGAGTTTAGGCAAATGTTAGAGCGAGCGCCTCGATCGCGACTTAAAGGGTTGGCTCGGGCGGTCGAGCGCTCGGTCGAGCGCCTGATCGCTCGAGCGAGCTACTTGGCCGGACCCCCTTTTAGTTGGGTTAGTCGCTTGGTCGAGCGCATGATGCACTCGACCGAGCGATCTGGAATTTCAGCATTTTCATCTCATATTTTTCGCCGATTTTGAATCGTAGCTTCACGCCCATGCCTTGCTTTCTCGTTTGGCATCATGACCATCGAGTCCCTGCCAAAATCAATAAGCATCAGCTATTTATAGATTTTAGAATTTTTGTAATAAAAAATCTAAAAAAATCTAACTAAAACCGAAATGCGTGGAAATAGGTCGGGTTGCCTCCCGCCAAGCGCTTGTTTAAGGTCATTAGCTCAACCCCTGATACTCAGCAAGGCTAGATATTGGGCGCACACGAGATGCATCCGTCGTTCTTCCTGACTAACCCATGCGGGGCCGATTGGTCAAACGCCTCCTTCGGACCCTTAGCGGTCTGCTCATCCTCTTCGTCTCCGGTCCTCGTCTCTCATTGGGGCGCCCCATGGACACTGCAGCTACCAGGTTCCTGATCTTCATGATGTCTGGGTCGTGATCCTCCAGGCAAGCATAGCGTGCTCGGGCGTCATCAATCCGTCGTCTGGATCCTCATCCAAGACATGTAAGTAGGCCGCCTGTCATGCCCCGTTCCCCAGAATACCAGGCATTTAAATTTTTTTCCAAGTATCCTAAAGAGTGAGGGTGATGAGAGAGGAAAAGAGAGAGAGAGAAAAGAAACTGAATAAGCAGGCCACTACGCATATGCTGGGATAGTACAAGTGAAGTTCACTATAATATCAAACAACTCGTGATAACGCAGAACAACAACAACACATTTTATATAACAACTTTCATTTATTTACATAACCCACATACATCATTTCACATACACCAACACTCTCTACCTCCCATGACAAACATGCCGCGCTACACAGCTACAGTTACACCAAGTACCACCCCTGAAACCCAACTCCAAGCCACCACCAACCACGCTGTCCCTGCTACCTGAAAAGTGGGGAGGAGCACGTCAATGCATGTCCCAGTAGGAACCAACTTGGATTTGGAACACCGTGTTAAGGTTATCAATACACAAGGCAATGCAAGAGGAATAGGACCTATAAACTAAGTAATATAGCGGAAAGTAAATAGCCAAGTAAGAGGATCATACATGCGATCCAATGTCGAGCTACTGCAAGCAAAGGGTTAGCACGAATAATAATAATAATAACACAAGTGTTCAAGTAACCATTATCTAATAAGATAAGTGCAAGTACCTGAGGCATGACACAGAGTCACAAAGAAACAGGCAAAGGGAAGGGAAGTGCTACCAGCAGAAGGAGTAACACAAAAATTCTTATTTTATTATTTTAGAATGGAATTAATTGGAACTTGGATAAACTGTGTGATACCATGACCTGGACATCACCCCAAATTTGAGGTGAATATAGCACACGGTGCAGTGGACACGGGCACTGTACGACACCGGCCTCTCAGCTCCCCCGTCCCTGACAGGAGTGAGGCTCTCCCACAATAACACAACCTCCATATGTCCCCTCCACTCCCGCTAAAGGCAAGTGGGTATAAACATCACAAATCACATAATCATTTCCCCAACTTCTCAGTCCAGGCCTCATATCCACAATTTACTCAAATCCCACCTAAAACCCGGGTTTTGCTAACTCACCCTCATTAGAGAGGACTGAGACATTCTAAATCATCAATTAAACATCATAAGTCATCTTATAAGAGCCATGTTGGCATGGTTTCACAATATCAATGTTTCTCATTCATATCAATATGGGTCATGCACCTATGTGTCATGCCCTCCATCTCAACCACGTCACATATCAACATCTGTCATGCACCAAAGTGACATGCCCTCCATCACAACTCATTGATACATCACTTATGAAATCAAGCCATACATGTCTCGCAACATCACAATTTATAACAAGGTTCTTGATACAAGAGCTTATAGGCTCAATTCTCATATTTCTTTAACTTCACATTCATTGCGGCATTTCAACAAACACATGGCAAGCGCCATAGAAACGAACTTGTCACATTATCAAATGTAATAACAACAGCATAACTAATCATTCCTTCAGTAGCACAACATCCATGCATAATGAAATAGAAAATTAACATCACCACACGATTCAATATTCAACCAACACTCCAACTTGCTGGAATTGTCAGGACAGCCGTACATATCAACACATTTCATTCATTTTTCTTGGGAATTTGACAAAACAATCCAAATGAAGGTTGAAGATATGGCAATTCTGGATTCACAGATAAAATTTAATGTAAAAATATTAAGTATATGATTTAAAGTGAATTATTTGGTAAAGTGTGTCAAATCTGTTTTTCAGACAGATTTCAGGGTCTGTTTTGAAAGCCAACTTTGGGCATGTTTAAGCCAGAAATTCGACATATAAGCACTGTGATGAAATTTTAGAAAAACGTGTTAACTTTTCAACAAGACAAAGAACATAATATTCCATTGTGTGTGCAGGTGTTTAGGTCAATTTTGCTAAACTGTGTCAAAACTAAAGCTCAAACAGACATGTTGTAAAGATGAAATTTGTGCTCCTAAATTCTGAATTGAACATATATCAAAATTTATACGATTTTGGGGTAGAACTTCAAGATCTACACATATATAATTTTTTTGAAACCTAATTCGAGCTACAGTAATTATAATTAAAGCAACAACATACATCGGAATTTCAGGATTCCAAAGAGATAGTTTTGCTTGGAATTTTCAGGGGGGTTTTTGCATGAAATTGAATTATAGCACATTAATTTGATTACTCCTAATCCATATTGAGTAAACATGATGTGAAAACATGATAGAAATAAACCCTAATTGAATTTCCAAAACCAAGTTGGATCCTACCTCAAGAGATCTCTTTCTTCTTCTCTTCTCTTTCTCTTCTTCTTCTTCTTCTTCTTCTTCTTCTTCCCCCTTTTTTGTGCCATGGAAATTTCGGCCATGCCATGGGGGAGGGTATGGATAGGTCAAGGAGGAGGAGAAGTGAGAAGTGTGTGGAAAAAGAATGAAAAGAAGAGAAGGGAAGAGTTAAGCATGAAGAAAGAAGGAGAAACCCCTAGAATTCTCCTAAAAATCTCTCCATCCTTATCCTAGTCATCATGACAACATAAAATGTCCAAAGTGCCCTTGCCTAAATGCCCCTAAACTTTCAAGTAATTACAAGTTTTCCATTACTTTACGTACACACCATTTTAGTATGTACGTAAAGCAGCTTTAGTCCAAATGACCGTTTGCCCCTCGCCTTTCTAAAAATTTACCAGGGCTGCCATTGACCCCTAACCCCTTTTCACACTAGCATGGCTCCCCTTACACACAGCCATGCACATCCATGCGTGCATTCATGCATTACACACGCACGTCCAATAAATTCCTGTTGTTTTGCACCAACGACGTCTTTCACACTTCTCCCGCACTCAATCTTGCTTTCTCGTCTCTTGGCCACGCATTACGGCCCAATCCCCCTTTCACTACGTTACATACATCGGTATTCACGTTTATTTCATGCCTACGTATGTACCGTAGGTAGAAATACCACGTATGTTCAGTAGAATACACGTATTGTGCAAAATAGGGCATGGCACCACCACCACTTTGTCGTGTCGAGGGTCAACACCATGGTCCTTGCTCAGTTGCAGGGGGTCCGAGAAGACTTCCTCAGCTGTGAACTCCTCCAAGAGCTCATCCTCAATCAAGTCCAGGTATCCGACATCCGCAGCGGGTTTCCTCTCCCTCATCGGCTTGGGAAACCGAAATTCGGCCTCAATGTTTCCCACATTGAGAGAGAGCGTGCCTTCTCGCACGTCTATAAAAACTCCATTCTTCGCCATGAACGGGTGACCAAGAATAAGCTGGGAACCGCCGTCTTCCGACATGTCCATTATGACGAAATCTACCGACACGCCCATCACACCGGGATCCTGTAGGATGATGTCCCTAGCCACTCCTACCGGGTGCGTCACCAAACTGTTTTCGAGCTAAATAATCATGGCCATCGGCTCTAGCTCCGTCCCAGTTTTGAGGCACCAGAAGATGGACAATGGCATTAAGCTGATGCTAACCCCCAATTCTACTAAGGCTCTCCTGATGGGGACGCCGCCTATGGAGCATGGAACGTTGAAGCTTCCCAGATATGGGAGCTTCTTGGGCAGTTTATTGATCCTCAAAATTGAAGACGGCTCCTCTGCCATCATAACTTGCTTCGCCTTCCTCTTCCCAGAAATGAGTTCCTTAAGGAACTTGGCGTATGACGGTATCTCCGTGAGGGCATCCATAAAGGGAATGTTGAGCTCCACTCCCTTCAAAAGCTCAATAAACTTGATGTACTTCTCTGCCATCTTGACCTTCAACAACCTACTAGGGAATGGAACCGTGGCGAGGCGATCCTTGGGTTTCTCCACTGGCTTTGCCATTTCCTTAACTGCTTCTTCCTCCACCGGAGGGCTTTCCTTCTCGACAGTAATAGGATGTTCCTCAACCTCAATATCTCCACCTCAACTATTGGTGGATGCTCATATATCACCTCCTCAGGTGATGCAGCTGTAGGAATCATCACCGACGGCTCTGAATCCTTTGTTGATATGCTGCTATGGGTGGTGATGGCACATGCACTCTCCCTGGGGTTCTTCTCAGATTGTGCGGGAAGCTTGCCTTGGGCTCGTGAAATCTGACTCAATTGCTCCTTTAGCTGATCCACCATGGTAGAAAGCTCCTTGCTGCGAGCTGCATGGTCATTATTAAGCTTTCCCTGCTCCTCTATGAATTTCTCCAAGGTGGATTCCAAGGAGGATTTCTACTGAACTGGTGGAGGTGCGGGCAAGGCTAGCTGCTGTTGACGTTGCTGTTGATACCCTGGTGGCCTATATGAGGCAAACAACCTCTGCCTTGACTGCTGCTGCTGATAGTAAGTCTGCTATTGCTGCTGCTGATGGAGATGTTGTTATGATCCGCTGTTGTTCCTATACTGGAAACCAGGATGATTTCTCCAGGCCGGGTTCCCATAAGCTCCCATGTTGCCTCCTCCGTCATCTGATGTGTAATTGGCCTCCTCTGCTGCTAGAGGAGGCGTATGGTAGGAGCGATTCCCGCCATTGGGTTCCTGATCTATGCACCTCTCATAAGTGGCGTATGCTGTGGCGGGGGGTGAGCCGGGCCTAGCATCAAGTCGATGCTCCATTCGGGCCATCTGCTGGGTAAGGGAATCGAGACGACTATCAAAAATTGCCGCCTCACTAACTTCGTATTGGCCTCCTCCTGAGGCCTTGGCAATAGTAGATGCCTACCTGCCGTTGCCCCAATGCTAATTGTTTGCTGCTATATCTTCAAGAATCTTCATGGCCTCAGCCGACTCCTTCCTCGTTATAGCTCCGTTTGTCGTGGCGTTGACAATCATCCTCGTGTCCGAACGCATATCGTTGTAGAACGATAAGACCAAGTCCCATATAGGGATGCGGTGGTTCGGACATTGATGCTGGAGGTCCTTATATCGCTCCCAGGCCTCGTACAATGTCTCCTACCCCCTTCCATGAAGTTGGTTATCTGATTCCAAAGACGAAGCATCTTCGAGGGGGGAAAGTACTTGGTGATGAAGGCGTCCGCCAGATGCTCCCATGTCGTGAATGTGTTAGGCCCTGGGATTTCTGCCAATAGTGGGCCTTATCCTTCAAGGTGAAGGGGAAGAGCCGCAGTCTGATCGCGTCATCACTGATCCCCTACATCTAGAACGTGACGCACTTCGTCAAGAACACCTCCACGTGGTGACTGAGGTTCTCATGTGAGAACCCGTGGAAGCAGTCCTGTTGCACCAACAGGATGAGCCCCTTCTTTAGCTCGAAGTTGCCGTCGCTGATAGACTGTATGGTCACAGAGGAGGCTAGGACGGTACCGGGCTTCATGAAATCCCGGATCAATTCTGTTGGATGGAGAGGAATTGGTCCCTCGGTCGGGGTTTCATCCATCGCCACTCTTCTCCTTCTATCTGCTGCAAGTCGCCTTGTCGTCGCCTCTATCTCAGGATCCAAGGGCAAAAGATCTTCTGCTCCCTGAGAACGTATCAACATGCAAAATAGAGACATTTAAGAAAATCGTGGAACTGGTTAGAAAAAGGAGAAAAATAGTAATAAGAGAACAAAAAGAAAAATAAAAAGAAGTGGTGGGGTGTCAAGTGTGGATGGAACCAACACTCTCCAACCAAAAGCTAAAGTAAACGGTTGCCTCCCCGGCAATGGCGTCAAAAATTGTTCCTCGCCCGCGATGCACGGACGAGGACACCGCAACTGGATGGTGCGTTATAGTATATATAGGATGTCGAACTGTAGGGAGGCGGTCGTCTAACGCTTAGCTTTTTGTGGAAGGATGAGAAATGTGGTCGGGGTTGTCATGTGTAAATTGGTTGGTAGGTTTTGGGAAATGGAATTAACTAAATACTAAACGTCTAAGGCATTCGAGATTCCCCACTAGGGCCTTCGGTAATGGATTTCAGGTCGATTGGTCCTCCGTCGGGCAATGAATTAGGGTAGGAGTGTCACATCCGGAGATGGAAACGGGCGTTAGACTTCCGTCGTCACGCTCATCTAACGCATCCCTATACGGAGCCGTGCTTTCGCTATCGGCTTCATACGAGAATGCGTGCATTACGCTTGACACTTGGTCCCACTTACAATCCGTAGGCACTCGCGTGCTCTACAAAATACGACGCCATCCTATGGTTGGTTCTAGCAGTCGAGCTACTTTCATAGTCATCGGCTAGCAGATTGGGGAATAGTGGTCGCCCTCGGCTCTCGAGTCACTCTTGTGAGCGCGAGCCCCGGAAAATGGCCACTAAGCCCAAATCGGATTCGTGGGGATTCTCCCTAGGATATGGAGTCACTTTCGCGGTCCTCTAATCCTAAGGCTAATCCCCCAAAACCCTTGTTCAAACCACCATAGGGAGACCCTAGATTCATCCGACGGAGGTCTAACCTAACATCCAATCCCTAAGCTCCTAGGGATCCTCCCTAAGCCCTAGAAACCCACTACTCTAGCATGGCTATGGATACAAAAGTGGGAGCAATGGAGAATAGCATAATTACTTGGGCAACCATCATGAAATTAATATCAATGCGAAGAGTGAGTAATAGAGAACAACATATCAAACAATCGAAGAGAAAGGAATAGCTACCAAGATTTAGATTGCAAAATAAGATCCAAAGAAAATGAGCCTCTCCAGTAGCTCTTGAGTTTTCAGCTGTAAAATAAGACTTAACCTAATTTAAAAACTGTTTGGTTTATATACAAAACCCATAAGTTTTAGGTTTTACAACAAAACCAACCCGAACCCCATTAAAAGTCAAAAACATAGCCGGCCAACCTTGCGCTCGGTCGAGCGAGGTACTCGCTCGACCGAGCGCCACCTAGTGGAGCTTCATCCAAGGGAGCTTGAGAGGGGGCCGCTCGGTCGAGCGGGGAAGCCATTCGGTTGAGCGGGGAAGCTGCTCGACCAAGCGCCATCTTCGGGGATTGATGTCGCTCGGTCAAAGAAGAGGCCGCTTGGTCGAGCGGGGAAGCTGCTCGACCGAGCGCCATCTTCGGGGATTGATGTCGCTCGAGCGGGGAATCCGATCGACCGAGCGCATTAAGCACCACTTTAACAGAGAGCACGTAAGCAAAAATAGGGGCTCATCTGACGACTGGCTCGACCGAGCGACTTGGTCGCTCAGTCGAGCGGGTCGAGTCGCTCGCCCGAGTGCTCCATTGAAGCCTTGGCTAATTCATCTTGGTGTCACAGCTCGGTCGAGCGCAACATGCGCTCGACCGAGCGATCTGGCAACTCAACCCCTTCTTCACTTCTCCTTCTCCTCCTCCTCCTCTTCATCTTATTCTTCCCCTTCATCTTCTTCTTCCTCATACTCTCTCTTCCTCACTTTCTTGAGTCGCCGTGGCGAGGTGATACGAGCTTGGCATCGAAGTCATGTCCAAAGTCACGTATCGCTTCGAATCGCGCCGAATTCCCTGAAAGTGTATAAAACATCGCAAGAATCAAATATATCGATAAAATTGCGATATAATACGAAAATACGAATTCGGGCAATCGAAACGATATGGAAATACGTGATAAAAACATGGAAAATATAGACACAACACAGCCCAAGTTTTTTTATGAAAAAAGGAAAAAGATAGAAAAGAAAAGGGTAAGAGGGGGGAATCAAAGGGCCTAAAAATAAACAAAAATATGGATAAATGGGGTGATTGTATGGGGATTGTTATGGGGGAAATGGGGATTTTTGGGATCTTTTGGCGGCTTAAAAAGGAAACTTCTTTCCTTTTACAAAAATAAAATATAATAGGGCACCATTCAAATTTATTTGAATTAGCCCATAATTGCACAACTGATTAATTGCATATTTTAATATATGATACCTACTTTTGGATCATATTTATATGCATTGCATCACACTTTTCTGCCACATTTTCTGGGATAAATTTATGCTATGTTGTGCGACATTAACTTAATAATTATGAAGATCATGCGACCTCTCTGCCATTAGTTATCTAACCTAACGGTGTAGACATCGCCCCATGGTTTGAATAATTGTTAAGTATTAAAATTGATGTATTTATCCTATTCTGAATCTGTGATGCATGTGATGCGTTATGAACATATTTAATGAGCACAAATTTTGCATGGATGGCTAATTGTGGTTTTGGATCGGTTATTTAGTCCAACGTTTTACTTTTCCTGCACTTTTCTTTTTCTTTTGAGAGAAATTGTAGTGAGAAAAAATATGTAATGCCCAAGACCGATGACCATTTCTATGGAGGCAGAGGCCACATTTAAAGGTGAAGATGCTTCAAATGGGATCCAAGTGGTTTCCAAATTTGTAATTTTATCTTTCATTTGTGTAAAATGGACTGTAATATGGACTTTGGGACATTATTATTTTATGTGGGGACTGGCCGATCCACTCAATTAGCCTATTCATTTAAAATTTCCACTGCATGAAAATGTTTTTCAGTATTATTAATTCATGCAAAATTGTGCTTTTCTAGATAAAATGGCAAAAATCGCAAGCGTTGATTTCGAAGTACTGAATACATCAGGGAAAAATTATTTGAGCTGGCAGCTTGATGTTAAATTCCACATGCGAGCTAAGTCACCTTGTTTCTGCAATTACAAAAGATGGAAAGGTGACAGACATTGATAAGGTGCAAGCCATCATTTACATTCGTCGCCACGTGAATAAGACCTTAAAGGCTGAATGCATGATGGTCGAGGATCCACTGGAGCTATGGACTACCCTTGAGGACAGATATTAACTTCAGAAAGATGCTATATTCCCAAGGGCACGTTATAAGTGGGAGAACCTAAGACTTCAGGACTTTAAGTCCATAGCTAAGTACAACTCAGCTCTTTTCAGTATCACATCGCCCCTGAAATTGTATGGTGAGAAAGTCTCAGAAGATCGCATGCTAGAAAACACTTACAGGTCTTTTCCTGAAAAAGATGCGATATTGATGCAGCAATACCGTGAACGAAAGTTCACTAATTATTCTGAGTTGCTGTCATGTTTACTCATGGCCGAACAAAACAGAGAGCTTCTACTTGTCACTCACAACATGCGCCCCCTGGCACGTCCCCCCTCCCAGAATCTCACAATGCATCTTCTTCCAAAAAGTAGAAATACAATAAAAGGAAATGAAAATTCTAGAAGGATGGACCAAATAAAAAGGCCAGAGGACAAGTCTACCAGCAAAGAAATGAAGGGAGGCGGAAGTTCACTTGGCGCAGAAATGATATGAACAAAAATGATGCACCCCACCCAGAAGGGAATGGGAAGACCAGTGCCATAACTGTGGCATGAAAGGACACTGGTCCAGAGTGTGCATAACTCCACGGCACCTCTAAGATTTTGTACAAAGAAAGTTTGAAAAAGGAAGCTGAAACAAATCTGGTGACCACAACTGCTCCAGTCCAGTTAACTACGAAGACTTCGAAAAGACGACTTGTCTGATTAGCCATTTTTATCTTTGTTGAAAAATATTGTCAAGAGAGACATTCATGTTTTTCATGAAGTATGCTTCTGAATAACTTAGTGATGTTTTTATGAAATCAAATGTGTGTATATGCTTCATCTTTTAATAGATGAACTGCTCTCATGACTGCTTAGTAGATAGTACATAAACACATACTATCCTTCAATACTAATGCTATTTTCACATCATTATACCATTTGAAAGCCCAATAAATATAATATCAGGGCCATAAAACATAATTGAAGGTTCTGTGAACACAACACTATTGCTCCAAAATGACACAAAAATAAAAAATAAAGGATGCATTATTCTCTCCAAATTCAAAAAGAAACTTATTAAGTTTCAAAGGCATCCATTTAAACGGATTCCACTTAGAAACTGCAAATGTGAACAAAAAGAATATCTGTATGTGACGCCTTAAGAAAAAGTAAATAAAACCTTACTTGAGCGTTTTGAGAGACATTGATCAGGCATCTATCATACAAAGATTCGGAGAGAGGAAGCAAATCTGACGGAGCACCTGAAGTGTCCGATATCAGCCAAATTTCTACTTTGGCATGATAAATTTGGCCACCCTAGATCGGTTATGATACACTGCATCTTATCTCAATCCTATGGGCATGACATGAAGAACTAGAAGATTCTTCAGAAGGGAGAATTTCCTTGCATCCCTTGCTTTAAGGGAAAACTAATCACAGGGCCATCTCAACTAAAAGTTGACAAATAATCTATACTCTTTCTCGAAAGAATACAAGGAGATATATGTGGATAAATACACAACCCTAGTGGACCTTTTCGATACTTCATGGTACCGATAGATGCATCCCAAACTATTCGTATGTGTGTCTACTATCAACCTGCAACCTAACTTTTCAAAAATACTGCACAAATAATAAAGTTGCGGGCGCATTTTCCAAATAATCAAATAAAGAAAATACATTTGGTTAATGCTGTGGAATTTACCTCCCGGCCATTTCAAAAATATTGCCAAGCAACTGGGATAGAAATTGAACATCATGTGCCACATGTTCATACCCAAAATGGGTTGGAAGAGTCATTAATAAAAAGACTCCAATGGATTGCACGTCCATTACTAATGAAATCCCAGTTGATGGTGACTGCATTAGGACATGCTATATTGCATGTTGATTCGTTGATAAAAATTAGACCATCTAGAGGTCAGAGTCTTTCTCCAATGCAACTTGCATATGGAATACCACCGAACATTTCTCACTTGAGAATTTTCGGTTGCGCAATCTATATCCACATAGCACCAACACATAGGACAAAAATGGGTCCTCAATGTCGTCTAGGTATCTATATTGGGATTGACTCACCCTCCATAATAAGATATCTAAAAGCAAAAAGGGGGGATGCATTCAAGGCACGTCTTGAAGATTGTGAATTTGATGAGACTTATTTCCCCAAATTGGGTCCAGATACTGCAAAATCTGGATCCACACGAATAATATCGTAGGATACAAAATCATTGACCTACTATGATCTGGTAACAAAGCAATGTGAAAAAGAGATCAAGAAGATCCTACATGTACAGAATAGTGTTCACCAGTTACCGGACTCATTTACTGACAACCAGAAGATTGTCAGATCACATATCACTGCTGCAAATACTCCATCTAGGATTGACAACACAGAGAATAGATGCAATCCACCACCAGCACAAGTGGCTGTTACTCAACTGAAAAGAGACAGAACACCAGGCTCCAAGGATAGAAATCTAAGAAAAATTAAAACTACTGGAGGCCTTGAGACAATACTACCACAGGACAATGAGCTCATGTCCATATCCTCACCCCTCCCGAAATCCCTTGAAGTGAAAAATCCAGGAGAAACTGAAATGAAAGTAAATGTTGTACGTACTGAGGAGGTGTTGGACAAAAAGAACACAATTGTCGACAATACATCATATTGCCACATACATCGCAAAAGCGATGATAATTATAATATCGTTCCATACTCTGTTGCTAAAATGTAAACGTAGAAATTGGTCAAATATGGAACGATGCAATAAAAAATGAGCTGGACTCGCTTATGAAACGTGAAGTGTTCGGAACTGAAGTCCAGACACCAAAAGGCGTCAAACATGTGAGCATAACAAGTATTGCACAAATAAAAATATATAATTACAAAATTGTATGCTATAAGATATAACCTATAACTTAAGGATTTTTTCGCCAAAACTAGGAAATAAACAAATTAAAATGAGCATGACTCATATATAAATGATACATCAGATTCGCTATTTATACACTGTGAATACCTTACAATTTGGCAAATGAAAGTTTGGATATGCTGCTATTGGATGTTGTAACTGCATACCTCTATGGATATCTTGATAAAAATAAATTGCACATTTCCTTACATGCCTAAATAGACTTCGAAACGTCTATTCTATTGAAGATATAATAAAATAAAATATTGTACAACCAAGTGAATCACTTGACAAAGCAAGAATTCCTACTAAAGGTTGTCTTTGCATCTTTATGAAGAGCAAAGAACATGAAAAAATAGCAGGTAAAAACTGAAAAAAAAAATTAGAAAAAAATAAGATAAATATGTTTGGATTTTTGTGCAATTTTCTACAATTTTCTGCTTAAAAATATAAAACCCCCAAACATTGCCATGAACTACTATTCATTGTATTCCTCTTTAAAACCCCTGAGAATCGAACCTGTATTCTTTCCATGAACCCGTCATAACCCGTCATCTTTCTTTTATGAACCCACAATGATACATCATCATATGTTGTCTCAGCTCACCCACATCATTATCTATCATAATCAATCTTTCAAAAATATCCAAAATCATCTCATCAATTATCATCATCATCAATTATTATCACTCAACTTCATGTCACTACCGAAGCTCCAAAATTTTCCAAATAATTCCATCCTAATCATAATAAAAAATAAAAATCGAAGAAATGAAGAGGTATTTTTCTATCACAAAAAAAGACCATATAGCATCTCACGTAATTTTTTCCAACATTAGCTAACAATTAGACCTTTTTCAAAAAGTGCATTATACTTCAAGAGGACAAACACTAGACTTACAACGATTCATGCAATTACGCGAAGTGTCAGTGACGTGTATTTGGCAACTCCAATGGATTAAAAATGTTAAAATAGCCGTCAAAATCTCAGCACAAAGATTAAACTTGAACACGCTAATAAAAAATGCTTCTAGCAAAATGCTTGGATTAACTTCCCGATGATATCCGTCCGAGATATTTGCATATTAAAGATCACAGATAATTGCTTTGTCAACGGACGGTTTTTTTATTAAAACAAATGCTATAATAAATCGAATCAAAACAATCCTTAAATTAACAGGATTGGTATAAAACGATCACTTCTCCTCCTTGCCCTGAGTGAAACTGATGACTTGTTCATCGAAGGGGCGGAAGTTTCGGAGCACGGAGAAGAGGAGGAAAGAACCTTGTAAAAGTGGTGGCTTGCGCGATTCGCAAGAAGAATGGGTGCTGCTCTCACATATAGAGGCCCTCAGGCACCCCTTCCTTCTTCTTGAACATGACCTTCTCCTTGGCTTTCTTGACGTCTGCATGAGTCACCTGTGTATCAAAAGACCCATGAAAGTGAAGACGTGTGATTAACAACATGGCGAATACAGTGATAAACCGATACGATTTGATACAACTCTCCACGTGATGTTTTCCAGGACGTCAGAGAAAGCAACCGGTACTCTTTTAGCTCCCAACAAAATTAATCATATAAAGTTAATCAAAACAATACCAAGGGATGCACCATGGTCACAAGCATACAATCAAAGCATTTAACAAACTGCTTTGTGGATATGGTTATTTGACAAACCTGCTTTTCTTAGGAACTTCAACACCAAAAATAGATCAGCAAAAATCCTGACAGTGATTATCCTAACCAATTGACAACCAAGTAACAAAACCTTGTACTTTTCTACCGTGGTAAGTGTACGAAAGGATGAATACCAATTTAGTCATAGATGTGGTGGACCACCTCAGGAACAGATAGAACAAGGATCAAAATGTGAACCCAGACCCTGATGCCTGGCCCTGTGGTGAAGAGGTGGGATTGGGTTTTGGGATGTCCCAATTTTATTGGTCTTTAACCGTCGTTGAATATGTAACCTACAGGTCATTATTAAAAGGCTCAACTTGCTCATGAAAGGAAAAAAAAACCAAAACCAAAACCAAAGCATGCTTATAGGGCTGAAAATATACAAGAAAAATCATGAGCTCATTAAAAAAATGTACATTAATTTCCAATTGTGCTTTCTTTCAATTTACTAGAAATTGCCTGTGCACATAGTGCACGTGGACCCAAGAAAACCCCACACAATGAATGCATTACCCGCGTGTAGACAGAAATGAGAGGGAAGAGAGTGTGTGGGGATAACGTCTTGGGGTAAAAGGGAGAAAAGCAATGGTGTAAGTGCAAAAGGAGGGGTCATCCAAATACCAATGGGTCAAAGCGTTAAACAAAAAACGGGAAGCAAATAGGGAGCTTTTCATATCCCGTAAAATTTTCCCCTCATCAAAACATATTTTATATTATTAGCGAATCCATGGTTGCTATGGACTTATAGACCGTATGTCCAGGATTTTCTACAATTCCCTTACTTTTCATTGTTTCCTCAGCCAGATATTTGTCCCCAAGTCAATGGTTGGCATCAGCCTGAATTCTTCTCAATCTTTCCATCAGACGTGTACTCCACATGCTCCCATTTTATTACGAGATGGCTTAGACAATAATGATGATGATGAGATATTATAAATTTCATATCCTGACATTTCTACAAACAGTTTCGAGAAAGTAAGAATATCCTACGGTATGTGATGCTTGAAGGATAGCATACCTTCATTCTGCGCTCTCTTAGAGCAAGCAATCCTGCTTCAGTACATATTGCCTTAATATCCGCACCAGAACATTCATCCTTAGTCATCACAAATTCTTCTAAATTGACATCATCTGCCAAAGTCATTCTGGACGTGTGTATCTGCATGGATCGAGCATAACTTGCATTAACAATAAAGACCGTACATGAGAAATAGCTGAACAATATAAAGGCATTCATCATTATATACGCATAGCATTATGATAAGGCAGAAGCAACAATTGAACACTTTTCCTAATGACAATAGCTTATTACATCTATCCATATATGCATGTGTAACATGACTATACCTGAAAAATACGCCTCCTTGTTTTTATATCTGGAAGAGGAAATTCAATCTTCCTGTCAATTCGACCAGGTCGAAGTAGGGCCGGATCAAGGCTTTCAATTTTGTTTGTTGCAAGAATCACTTTTACATCTCCTCTCGAATCAAACCCATCCAACTGGTTTAGCAATTCCAACATCGTTCTTTGTATTTCACGCTCCCCTCCTGAATGAGCATCATACCTACAGAAAATCAAAGTAATGACCAAGTATTTTTAGTTCTCCGAACAAGCAAGCACTGGTACACATTCTCTTATACTCTTTATTTTATTACAAACCTTTTGGTGCCAACCGCATCTATCTCATCAATGAATACTATTGACGGAGACAGATCATCAGCCACTCTGAAGAGCTCTCGCACTAGTTTAGGGCCATCCCCTAAATATTTCTGAATCAACTCGCTTCCGACAACTCGCAAGAATGTTGCTGCTGTTGAGTTAGCCACTGCCTGAAAGAAATGTGAGAAAATAAATACAAGTATGTTAAGAAAAGCAAGCCTGTTTTGGCTAGGTATGTAACATGGACATTTCTACAAAAGTTCACAGAGCTATGACATGTTGGACATTATACTTCTGATGTAAATGTAAATTTCGAGAATTTGCTGAAGCATTAGTGTGCTTGTATCAGGTCAGCTTGATGTGTCCATGCAACAGCTGCGTTCTCCGCCACCACATTCTTCAACTGTATCAATCATTGAGCCTATGCAAACAGAAGATTCAGCAAGCAATTTGTCCATTTTCACCCCTTTTGACCCCCTGCTGTGCGGAGAATTGGGGACTGCAGCTCGGTTGCGTGAGCTTAACTGCGAGAGGTAGGTCTACGAATCTGTCAACTAGGATCTATGCAAGTCCGTCCCTTCTCAAATATTTTCATTGGCCAGAAATTTTGGAATATGTTTGGACAACAGACCGACTGTCTATTCACTAGTAACTTCGCTAAATCTTTGTTAAGCCTCTCAAGAAGTTGTGCTCCATAGCCAATCTCATTTTGATGGGACAGGCTCAGATGATGATGATCAATGCAGGAGAAATAACTTGAGTAGTCTATTTGCTCATATCAAATAAAAAGGACTTGTATGCATACTCACAAAGCCTTAAGACTTCAGATAATAACTAGAATGTACAATGCACTAACTTATATAGCAACTATGAAGTTAAAATCCCGTTATCTCAAGGACAATTATAAGGTTGATATGATGTTTTTTAAAAAGGTGGACACGAACAAACCTTTGCCAGCAAAGTTTTCCCTGTTCCAGGCTCCCCATAGAGTATTACTCCCTTTGGGGGCTTAATACCAATGTCTTCATATAGCTCAGGATGAGTAAGGGGAAGTTCTACAGCTTCTTTGATTTCTTGAATTTGGGCATCTAAGCCACCAATATCAGCATACGACTCCAAAGGTGCCTTTTCAACTTTCATTACAGAAACCATAGGATCAACGTCATCTTGGAGAAGCCCGACTACAGAAAGGACCTGCCAATAGGAGGTGTGTATATGTATAAACAACCATTTGTATACTTTATTATAAATGTAATTGCATTTCATAAAATACATAGGCTATAAGCCTGAAACGAATATACTTTGCAATCATTAAAGAAGAAATAACAAGAAAAAACATAGTGCGCGCATCTATATAGTGCAATTACAAGGGCATGTTCAGTGAGGAATTAAATGCACCAATGGAGTGTGAACCAGATGATAATCACATATGCAATAATTCTCTGGAACCCGTAATCTAGAAGCAAATAAGTCAAGCTGGCAAGAGAGCACGCCGATGTATATTACAAAAGCATATTATTATAAATACACAAAACAGAAGGGAATGTCCATCAGGAGCCTCATCGCTCCATTCCTCTCAAGCTTACACTGCCACTATTCACCACCTACGAACTTACCCAACTTTTAGGGACCGTATCTGTCTTAGCCATCTCTTTTAGTGAGATACGTACAGATAAACCACCTCCACCCTCCACTATATAAAAACATAATTCAACTTTACATTTCTTTCCTTCGTCAATTCCTCAACATAATTCAACTTTACATCTATTCCCTTCGTCAATTCCTCTGTCCCCCCCCCCCAAAAAAAAACCAAAAAAAAAAAAAAACACACACACACACACAAAACAACAACACACACACACACTTGGTGTTAGTTTGTTTCTGTTTCCCCTTCCCTTCCAGCATTGCATGGAAAACTACTCAAACCAATTTTCCAGTGGAAATTTCTGCAAGAAAAATTATAAAGCATGGAGCAAACAATCTGGATTTTGACATGCAAGATAACAATGTATTCCCTACCTACCAGACAATCTAGAACTTGCACTGTAGCAAACCAAGGCACAAAGCTCAGACTAACTAGAAAGCTTTGTAACAGCATCACAAATTGAATTATGTTTGCCTCTTGAGTATTTTATCCATCTGTATTTGGACTCTAAAATCTCTCCATAAAAGGACTATCTTTTTACTCCCTCTGCCTACCACCGCTGTCACTCGGACACATGATACTGGTGAGAAGTGTTTGGGGGTCTAGAAATGTCTGACAAGGTGGCCTTCCTAGGAATTGACTTGGGGACTGTCTCTGCTCCAAAGATTCTGCTGCAAATGTGTGTTTATATTGTCCAGGAGGTGATCATATAGCATCTACTCAGTCCATAATTGAAAACATTTAATCCTAATTGTCAATTTGTTTAATTTAGACACATCACACCAACGTCAAATTTGAATATCAATGTCATCAAGAGTTCATGAGATGACGTGTTATTGGAGTGTCATAAAGAAATCTCAAGGTGTCGAAGCAATAGTGTGATATGTCAAATCAAATGACTGTCCTTAGCATTTGGTATATCCATGTGAATGCTTAAATATTATCCATCTCAGCTACACTATGACATAGGAACTCCGAACAATAAAAAGAAATTATTTAAACTGTTGAACTATAATGCTTGAAGATAGTGACAATGGAAACACCGCATCATCTTCAACCTCCACAAATTAAAGTAAGTTTAAAAATAAATGTGCCAGTAATCAAGCTATGACCAGAAGTGGATAGTCACTTATATTTACTCCGCAACTGGAACATTAACTAATGCTAGTATTTTTATGGGGAAAGAAGAGTACACTTAAAAAAGAAAGTGGTATCAGATATAAGACTTATAAATATGAAGACGCAAGTAGTCAAACAAGTAAACATGACAAAATAGAACTTTTCTTGGTTCAAGGTTCTCAAGAAAACTTTTTTTTTTCATTTATAGAAAATCAATTCTTAAAATATGCTGATAAAAAAGGGCAGAGAGGTAGTAATCTAATGGAATACCACTACAAGAAGCATCTCAGCTAAGTCTCCATCACAATATGTCCCAAAAGGTAAGAAACATACAAGGTTTGAATCTCTATGACAAGAAACCCAGAGATTCGAAAAGAAGGTACAAGGAGACATTAAGAAAGAAATACATGTCCAAAATAAGATGAACTATCTGCTGCATGGAATGGATACCAAACATAGACCATATTGATCGAATATGCGGAGACAGTAAATCTTGAAAATCAAGGATATGTTGTGCACATGGTAATAATAAATTCATTTTTGTATACAAGTTAATGTAATATATCTCTAGCAGGGATTTTTTAGATCGTAATGACTACGGAAACACAATACCTTCAGTAATGTAAACTATTTCACATTAAGTTCACCTCAAAAATCATATTTTCATACAGAAAACTGAAAAAAGAATTATAAATCTATATTACATTTGATGACATTTTTGAATTGCCTTGCTGACTAGGGCAAGCTGATGTCATGCTGATGTACAAAGAGGCTGATAGAATAATGGCTAGGATTTAATCTTGGTAAAATAAGGGTTGCGATGAGTGTTTGGGAATGTGGAATTACTTATGGGAACGAATTAATTATGTTGAATGAAGAAGAATGGCTTGGATTTAATCTTGGTAAAAGAAGGGTTGAGATGAGTGTTTGGGAATGTGGAATTACTTATGGGAAAGAATTAATTATGTGGAATGAGTTAATTACATGTAATTAATTAATTATGCGCCCGCGCCGAAGACGCTTGCTTAATTTTTGTTCTTTTAAAGTGTGAAGTGGAATATTATATGTCCCAAAATTTTGGAGGAGAAAATAATTTTTGGGAAAACAAAGATTTTAAATAAACCGGGCACGGTTCATGACTAGTGCATCTACGAATGAAATGGAACTGTCGATTCGTCACTTGTATGTTATATTTTTAACTTCATAGTTTTGACTATCTCTCTCTTACATCTTTGATGTATATAGGAACAGGATGAATTCTAAATGTTAGAATGTGAAATGGAAAAGGAAGTGTCCATTAAGTATCCAAGTATCCAAGCATTGGATACATCCCAAATATGAGTGTATCCCTACACATGCAGCATAAATAACCATTGAATAGATGTCTCTCATGGCATGGGTTATTCTTGATTAGGAAATATATAAGAAACATATAACAACTCCATGCATTTAATTAATATTATCTCATATGTATATGCATACTGCATACATGCCAAAAAAACCAGAACTAATCATTGCTCAATGAAAAATAGCACGTGGGCATATATCAATACTCAAAAGCAACAAAAGGAAAGGAAAATCGAAAACGGACAACTTGAACCCTAGACTGAAGTAAAAGGATTGATGTCATCCCTATAGCCAACTAAAGCAGGAAGACACGGATAGAAATCAAGCCAGTGAGTTACTGTTATTTTCCCATCAGTTCTATTACAGATGACCACGGAGAACGGTAAGATAAATATGTTACTTCAATAGACAACCTAAAACTTCTTATATCATCTATCTAAAGAAAGGTTTAATAAGAACTTGGTTTCGCTTTCATATTCTTCAAAACAATTTGGTTTTGACAAGTTTTGCTATTTTTGTTGGTTTCGTTTTAAATTTCAGTTTCGGATTTCCTATAATTTTATGTAAATATTCACATGCATATATATTTGTAAAAATTGAATTTTACAATAGTAATATTTAAAGATATGTGTAAATGATTATAAAGTGGGGGAGTTAATTGTAAAAAGTAAACTAAATAAGTTAGTGGATCTGGTCAGAATGTGTTTAGCCTGGAGCCCAATCATTTAAGTTATAGTCTGAGTTTGGGCTGCGCTATGAAATATAAACCCGACATGTATCAAGCTCGTTTAATAAATTATCTTATGATCCATGTTCTCAGTTACTCCATCCATCTAACCTAGCCATTGTGGAACGTGAGCAACTCCGGTGAGATCGAAAGCAGATGGAGGTGCGATCTAATGCAACTGGAGGCAAAATAAAAAGCAGGACATGTCGGCTGGATCAGGTATATCCTTGCTCATGCTTTCCTCCCCTGATTTTCCTTTTCTTCTCTCTTATTTTCTCTGGTTTTGCTTTCTTTTTCCTCTTTCCAGTTAGGGATTTGATAGATTTTTGCTTCCCGTTTCAGTTTTCTGTTATATTTTCTTGATTTCATGTTTCCAGCTTGATTTCCTGATTTTTGCAAGATTTTCTGAAGGATTTTTGATATACCAGGTCAAAACCCAGTTTTAGGAGTCGTTTCGGATCAGTCCCTTCCAAACCTGATCCAAAACTACAAAAATTGAAGGGTTTCGACTAAAACCTCACTTCATGATCTCAAATCACATGGGTAGAACTCAGTTAGTGTCATGTTCATTTTCGATCAAATTTGTATATGTTTGACACGAACCCTACACGTTCATTAAACAAGTAAATCATAATCTTGGGCCCCACGAGCATAATCCTACACATTCATTGAAGGGGGCTGGTCAGGTTGGGTTTGGAGAGAATTCAGATTAAATAAAAACCTAGGCATTGTCTAAGGAGTAAGCAGTAGGACTCTAAACATAGGACCAATCAGCAAATTGGGATATCTTTAACCAACCACTAGACCAGTGTTATATGTGCAAAAAGAACCGTGTTGCATTTATTTAGCATAATCAGAATGGTGTGAGCCAAATGGTTTAAGAGTCAGAGCGGCATCTGACTCATTAAACAAACTGATTAACTCTAATCTAGTGAAACCAGGTTCTAGCTTGTCAATATTGTTAACGCGTTTACCTTACTAATAATAACTAGACCTGGTGGCATCCTTAGGGTTGACAAAGAAATCCAAATTCCATGAGTCAATGCTCTACAATATGGTTTAAAAATCAGTTTCATGATTCCAGAATGGTAGGATATGACTCCAAAATTAATATGCTCATATTCTTTTATTAACATAAAAATGATATCCACGAATCTCTGACTGTCTGCGCCATGGTTGAAAACTAAGTTGAGATTTAAAAACTGGAGGATACATGCATCCATGTTTCATTTGGTATGCATATGCTATTTCCAAGGTCATCCAAACCAACCTCGCCGTGAAACCATCCATATACCAACCTCACCGTGAAACCATCCATACCAACCTACCGTAAAACCATATACCTGCTATGTGCATGCGAACACCAATGGGAGTCTCAGCATCTTCCAAATCTAAGCCAAATAAAGTCAGCTACAAGACTTGAAAGACCTTGAAACTCATATCTAGGATGCAAACAAGTATCCAACCTTCACCCTTTCACTGATTTCGTTGTCTTGATCAAATCCAAGTACGTTAATAAAATGAACATATTGTTCTCACCTGCCATGTAAGAAGATTCACTCCTATGGCCCTCAAAGTCCATGATTCTATGATCAGTACCGTCATATTGATCTATATCTAATAACCTAAATACACCAAAGATCGTATGAACCTCATGCTCCTTTCCCGTGAATCTATGGATGAATAAAGTCCTATTGCTGAAACACATGCAAAACTTCCCACCACCTACTGCATGGATAAGCATTATGAAGCACGCATCACTAAGACCTGGCCCACTAGTAAATGGGTGAGTTGGAAAATGGGAGGACCCAGGTTCACGACCAGACTATGCCCTTGTTAAAGAGAAAATGAAGAACACAAGACTTTTGATCTAAAACAATGATTAAACTCTAAACTGCACTCCAGACATGCAAATAGCATCAAAACCCTAGATCTTAACCTTGATCCAAATCAACCAAAAAAAGACTAGCCAAAACCCTAACTTTTTTACCTTAGCATGTGTTAGAATCACACATCCAAGTTCCGATTTATCCTTATCCCCAAGTAATATTGGTAAAATAAAACAACCCTTCGGACCAAGGTTCAAGGTTTTCGGCCAAAACATTTAGGTTTTGACCGTTTTGTTTCAGTTTCAAAGCGAGGAGGCATGAAACACGGTCAAAACTCGGTCTCATCAAGTTTAAGGCGAAACCAAACAACGCCGTTCAATTTCACTAGTTTTTCATTGGTCGCATCAGTTTTAATGGATTCTTTCTCATGAAAAACAAGTAAAAAAAGAATAAAAAAAGATATCAGCTCGGTTGATGAAAAAATTGAATAAAATAGAATAAATAAAGATCACAAATCGGTTCATCTGTAATGGAAAAAAGAAACTTTCTCAAAAATAGTAAAAAAATAAAATCGTAAAATCTTCTTTATAAAGATCACATCTCCATTGATGAAAAAATGAAAAATATATTTAATTTCAAAATTCAAATAAAAAGATTAGGTCTTTGATACTTTCCATTAGTTTATATCAAATCCAAGCATGATCCAAACAACTTCGTAGATACTAGAAGAGAGACCTTCAAATTTATTCGATCTTCGGATTTATAGGATAAGGGTGAGGATGGGTTTTAGAAGGATTTTAGGCTAAGATTTTGATGAGCAATGGCAGACTGGATGAAGGAGACATAGTCATGCTCACAAAGTTAAAACAAGTCTCATAGTGGAGGGTTAAGGGCCTATGGTTGATGTTTACTCTCCATCATTCTCTTCCCTTTCTCTCTCGCAAGCAATGGTTGAGCGACGATGTCAAGTAGTGCCAGCGACAATAGCCACAACAATGGCAGATGCGATGACTACGACTAGGTGATCAGTGAATCTTGACTTGAAGACATCAATAGCATGGGGTATTGAAACTCATCAATGTTGACTTTAGTACCCATCTCTTCCCAAAATTTTCAAAGTATTATGCATGTTGATATTATTGTGCATAAATATATTTAAACATTGTTGCATCCATCAATAATTTGGGACTTTTGTACATACGTATTTAGGACATCCTTAATTACTACATAAAAATATATATGCTTAGACATAGTTAACATAGATAATGTGACTTAATACAAAACTACTGAACCTATCGAAACCAAAATATCTTAAGAAATCAAAACAGAAACTTTGAGGAAGCGAAACCAAAATCAAGTTTTCAAACCTTGCTTCTGACAACAGCACGATCAGGTGGTTCTTAATGATCAATTCCTTGATATTCACATTACTCATCAAGGAAGCTCTCAAACTATCAAATTTTTGCTCGATCAGTTTGCCCTAATTAACATAAGTTTATATTCAATGCACCATGTGAATGTGATAGAAATATTATCTTGGTATATTGAACCACATGTCTAAATTCTTATCCAGGTTCAATGTACGCTGTGCTTATTGTAATATATATCAATGAATAAGATAGAGCGGAAGTATCTTGTCTCTCTAACATCTTCAATTTTAACATGGAATCAGAGTATCCTGATCTAAAAACCCTAATCCTAAATCATTTCTATAAAAAACTATTGTTCATCTCCTACTTCATACTCCCGAACTTTAGCCCCTCACAATCTCCCACAAAGCTCTACAAGATCAAGTATTGACTCACGGTCAGACTCACCATTGATGTCTGATCCCACTATCAACATCAGATCCAGTGCCAAATGTCACCTCTGATTCTGTCTTTGACAATCAAACCATCGCCCGTGCCTACATAAATCAATGGTCGTGTCTACATACCCATATCTCGTCGTTGAACTCAGTTGACCCCAGTCGAGACCTCTAACCTTCAACAACCATTCCGACAATAACATGGTCGTTCTTCAATGTTGACTACGTCAATGACCACCTTTTCTGCTGTGTTCCTCTTTACACATGCCATCTTCAGCCACCTCTATTGTCACCTCTTCTTACATGAAGGCCACATCCATCCTTCCCTCCATCTATCCCTCCTCCATTTCAGGTGATATCATGAATCTGCACTGAACAATGGATTTATTTGAACGTCGGTTGCTGGCTCTTCTGTATTCCTGAATTTTTCTAGCTTGGTTTTGGCTAATGGCTGCTCTATATCTGCATTAAAACTCCTATTTTTGGTGTTTCTAGCTTGGCTCTTTGGTGATTTTTGATACCAAGTCTTCTATTGATAACAGAATACTTCCATAGATCATACCATTTCAAAAATTCTCTATAATGACTGTTAAGTTGAATGAGACCTATACCTTTTTGGGCTCAATTCTTCAAAATCTGTTTGCCTTGCGGATGACATGTCTAACTCCAAATCAAGTGATGGTTGTGCTATGACCTAGCTACTAAATAGCATGGAAGAAAAGTTGATTGCAAGTGTAATGTTCTTAAAAACACAAAGAAAAAAATGAAGTATATTGATGGAAATGTATGAAAATGAGAAGAACATCTCTAGGGTCACAGAGTTGTATAAAGTATAAACAATTGTTCTCTATGAAGCAGGATAGCAGGTCTCCCTTTGATTAATATTCTGAGTTTAAGGGTGGCATGGATGAGATCAACTTGCATCAATCTCGTGTTCTAAACATGTCCACGTTTTAATGATATCGAGAGAAACTTGATGTGATCAAGTTCCTATCTATATTAGAGCTCGTTCTTGCATATCTGAGCCATAACCAGATCCTTAGAGAAGATTTTGTTCCGTCACCCTCAGCTACTCACTCATGCTTATATTTGATCTGTGGCTATTGATCTTTCTACTCAGATGATATCTGCTACTAAAAAGTTGGCTATAAGTGTTCATGGATGCGAATGTGACCGAAGATGTGGGTGTGATTTTGGTGATAGACGAGGACTTGGTAGATGTCACACTAGTATCGATAAGGACAAGTTACTGTATATATTGTGGCAGAAATAATCATCCTTCATATAAGTGTTGGATGAAGTTCAGGAAGCCTGCTTGGGCTCAAACTGTTGCTACACAGGATCCTTTTCGTGCTGTTGTTGAATGTGCCTCCAATCATACGCCTATTGTTCAAATCAATCAGGTAAAGGATGAAAAATTCTTGCCATTTCAAACCTCTTAGACATCGCATGCCACTTATTCAACTACCAATGCTGCAAATTCATGTACTACATTCATAACTTCTATTGATAAGCTTTAGATCATAGACATTAAAGCATCCTCATACATATCAAGTACTAGAAATATTTTTCATCCTTTTCATTCCACTACATCGTTACCACATGTCTGTATAGCTGATCGGTTTTTCTCCACTATTTCTAATAAAATGGCAGTCCATGTTACACCCCCTTTAGATCTGGGCGATGTTCTGTTTGTCTCTGAATTTCTTATTAGAGAATAATGGCTATCATACGCCATATGAGAGCCTCTCTCATACGCCCTCTCACATAAAGCACCCAAGTACAACCAAGTACAAGCCCATGTGGGCTTGTACTTGGATGCTTTATGTGAGAGGGCGTATGAGAGAGGCTCTCACATGGCGTATGATAGCCATTATTCTCTTCGTATTAATTTGTTATATATTAGTGAGTTTATGAAGTATAAACAGTGTTCTCTAATGTTCTTTCCTTCTTACTATATTTTTCAGGACTGGGATGAAAATTAGTTCGAGTAGTGAAAAAGAAGGCATTTACTAATTGCATGTTGCCAATGCTTCTACATGCTTGCCAGTTGAGTCAAAAACCCCAGTCAAAACCCCCAGTGCTACGGCATCATCGTATAAGCCACACAAGTCTACAAAAACTTTGTCAGCTTCTCGAGTCTACTGTATAATCACTATATTGTGAGTCACGTGAGTTAGAAAAACACCACTATGCTTCATTCTTCCTACCCAAAACGTATCAATAATCATAGACGTTCACCTTTTGAACTAGTACACTGACATTTGAGGTCCTAGTATGTATCCGTCTGGATCTGATTTTTATAATTTTTTTAGTTTTTATTGATGACTTTTCTCATATGATATGGGTCTATTTGTGAAAGATAAAGCATATGTACCCGAAATAATTCAACTTTTTTCAATGAAATAATGAGTTTGCCACAAATATTCATGTGCTTTGTATCGATAATTCTTTAAAATAAGTACAAAAGGTTGCTTTAAATTTCTGTTAAACTGAATGCGATCTCGCATCAAACTCCATATACACTTCCTGGTAATATGTAGCTGAAAAAACAGAAACTATTAGCTGTTTATGTGCATGCTATATAATTAAGAGTGCTCCCATCAGTCTTCGATGGTCGAATACCTTTTGTCCTGCTTATTTTCTGACAAACTGATCTTCCCCTACCATCGCGTGTGTTCAGTTATACTTGCTTAGTACAAAATCTCGCACTTAGGTTTGACAAACTAGCACCAAGAGCATAAAAAATGTGTTCTAAAACCTAAAAAAGTTATCAATGTTATGAGCGTGTACATTGCAAGTTTCCACTAATGTTATCTTTTTACGTCTCGTGATTACTTCAATCCCACTCCTGATAGCGATCACATTCCATCTCTTCCACGGCCTATGTGTAATCTTGAGGTTCCTACCAGCTATAAGCTATTGCAAGTATACACCATAGATTTAAAGCAAGGTTCTTTTGTCTCACCACCAGATGATCCATATCTATGAAAGAAGGTATGTCAATCACCTAAGTTGATCCTCCAGCAAAACTCTCACCAGACGTACATATACTGATTGCTCATCGTAAGGATAAACTATCATTTACCTTCAATCGCACATCACACTTTATCTCCTATAAACATTTAACCCCTTTCTGACCATTTACCTTCTCTTTATCCTTGTTATCCATTCCCAAGTCTTATCTAATTGCATCCAATTGAAAGGAATATATGGATGTCAATACGAATGTTCTGTAGTTCCATGATACATATGAGCTGGTCACTGTTCCCACAGGTGTTGATATTATTGGTTGTCGTTGGGTCTACGCAATGAAATATAGGCTTAATATGACTATGGACAAATGAACTAGATTATCTTGAGACTTTCTCGTCTGTCGCTCGCCTAAATTTCATCCGAACTATCTTTTCCTTGGTCATTTCCTTAGCCTTTAATAGCAATACTTATGTTCTAACCGGATGTAAAGAATGCCTTTATAATGGCTCAAGGAGACAATCTACAGGAGCAAACTCCATAGTATATTGCTCATGAAGAGAATGTTATCTATCAACAGAAGAAAACAATATATTAGTTGAAGTAGAATCCTTAAGCTTGATTTGAGAAATTCAGTTGCATCGTTAGAGGTGTCAACTTCAGACATTGCCACCCTGATCACTCGGTCTTCATTCGACAGACAGCTAGGATCTGTTATTCTGGCTCTGTGCGTTGATTATATCCTAATGACTGATAGTGTTTGTCATGGAATCAAAAGAGAGTAATGAGTACCTAAAATCACTTTGCAAGTAAGAACTTAAGGAGACCAAGATACTTTCTAGGATAAAAGTAGCACCTAGCAAAACTAGTGCTACTCTATCCCAAAGGAAATATACATTAGGACACTGCTAGGTTGCAAACCAGTACAGACTCCTTGGAAGCTGATACGGAGATATGGGACGATGTTAGTCCTTTAATAAAGGATATCTCTTCCTACAGATGGTTAGTTAGGAAGCTTATTTACTTAACCATCACCATGCTGGACATTATGTTTACGGATGGGATAAATAGCAGATTCATGCATAAGCCTAAAGATATTCATAGAAAAGCAGTGTTATGGATTTTATAATATATTAAAACATCAACAAAGCGGGTCAAGAATCCACCTGCTGCAAGAATCCACCTGCTGCAAGAATGAAACCAATACAATATGTGGTATAAAGAAGACACATGTAGTCACCTTACAAGAGGGCAGTTTTATAATTATGTCTTCCATATAATCAATATAGCCAATACAATCAAGTTGCAATCTATATAGCCAATAATCATGTCTTCAATACACTGTTTTAAATATCGACTGAAATAATCAATATATCAGTCAATATATCAGTATCGATAGGTAAACGATACGATATGACTTTTAAAATCGCGGTTTAAAATTTGACCCTATATCGGGACATATAGATCGATACGCCCGATATGGGCATGAGATATTGCAAAAAAAATTCTTAAGTTGGTGTTATATTTTTTAATGTTATGAAATCAGTGTAATCGTTATCATGTAATCATTGTAATATTCGATATGTTTCATTTTCTATTTTATAATGTTATGCTATCTTTGTAATATTTGGTGTGTTTAATTTTCTAATCGCTCTACTTGTTATATTAACATGTTTCACATTTCTTATACCTTAATTTCTTATGGATGTTTTTTGTTTTTCAGGTAAGTCATGTTAAAGGTGTTTTTGCATTCCTCTAATAACAAGTAGCAGTATAATTGATTAGATACATATGAGGTAAGGCAGTCTTATTGTTCAAATTTTTTATATATTTTCTATTTAAGCTATATTTTATTGCTTTGTATGAAATATGTTAATTGTTTACTTTAGTGTGTCATTGTAACATTTAATCTTATTGATAAAATAGTGATGATATAATCAAATATGAACATTTGGGATGTTATTACTCTTTAGTTATTAAGATTTGTATATTTATAATATCTGAAATGAGCAATCCGATATTGATGAGTATCCCTGATAGATATTGATGTGTATCCCTGATATATCCACTGATATCCGCTATCCGATAATCAGCCATATGATATGACCATGATATCCAATATTTAATACACAGTTTCAATGAAAGTATTAAACACATAAAAATGTTTTATCATTTCATCATAAATGCAATCATTAGTAAGCTGATTTGTACTCCTTTCGCCTTAGCTACACAGTTAGCTAACATATTTACAGAGCTAAATTACCTCGTTAATTTATAACAAGTTGGGTATAGTAGAACTATACTCCAGCTTGAGGATGTCTTAAAATAAGTCTAGATTCAACGTACCATGTGAATATGATGTTAGAAATATTGTCTGGGTACATTGAACCACATGTACCTAGACACTTGTGTACAGGTTCAATGTATCATTTGTTTATTGCAATATATATCAAGGAATAAGGTAAAATGGATCTATCTTTTCTCTCTAACCTCTTCTTCAAATTTTAACGTCCCTTATTTTCATGTGTTTCCACCACTCTTGACCTGTGACAAGTTCCTCTTCTATCAAGAGATAATATTTTATTTGCTTCAACTTTAAAAAGCAAAGCTTGCACTTTGTTAGCTACCTCACCATTGGCAAGCAAGTGGCCTCCTCGGGGCCCTTCTGCTTGTGGCTGATGGCATCCTGCTCAAAGACCAAATAATCAAGAGGAACTTACTGGCAGATAAGGATTATGATTGAAGGATGCCCATGATGCTAGCCTGAGTTTCAAGCTAGTCTTATATGTCTTAGCACATAATCCAAACAGAACAATTTTCATGAAAGAACTAAATGTGGCCAATATTATTGACCGGAAATCAGAGCACATAGATCAGTCTAGACATCTGCCTTTCTAAAAGACGAGACAATTAAATCTATACAGCTTTGTTCACAATCCTCAGTTATAATATAAATTCAACAAAAAAATTTGTTCAAATAGAAGGCCATAGGTGCCTAAATAAGCAAGGCATTTGGTTTTTCACCATACTATTGTCAATATGGTGTGTCAAGAGGTGATTCACTTCAAGGATGAATATATTTGTATCAACTTGAGTAAAATCATTAATCAACATCTATTTTTATCAAAATATCATTGTTAATAATAATATATACAGTAAGTGCACATCTGACATGTAAGAAAAGGAGGCCCGAGAAATAATAAAAATGCCCAAGAAGGGTCCATAATCAAAAAATGTTTACAGAACTGAGGCATATTTAAAAATCGTTTTTACACATATTTAAGGACACTCAAATTAAACAATTCGTCTCTGCACGCATGTTTTATCCCTCTTGCACGCCAGAAAAAAAATCCAGCAATTACTAGCATATTTACAAACAAGAAACCACCTACTATGACACAATTGAAAATATTTTTTAAACCGCACTAACAAAAAATACTTTCCTTAGTCCTACCAAATATATCACAACTAAATTAATCTCTCCAAACTGTTTTAGAAATTTGTGATTGCATTACATTCACTTTCTATCTATGTAAAGGGACACTTCTATTTAAAGTCGAGTGCATGTCCGGCAATGACACTTCCTGGACACATCACATTCTCCCAAAGCATGTCCTCAATTTTATTAGTATTTCTTCAAGGTTCGACACTCTTGGAGACATATGGAATATTTTTTCAAACATCCATTTCACATTCAGTATATATTATATATGCATCTTTCTTTCATTTATTAAAAATATCAATAGAAAAGAACGTCAAATAATGTTTCTTTACATAATTCTAAAAACAAGTTTATTCTTAAAGTTAGTCACTTTCTGGAGTCGTATTACATCATGTTTACAGGGTGTAGTACTGCAAAGCACAAATATGTGATGAAATCATAAAAGACCCAATTCATAACTCATTCAGGGAAAACATCACTGTCTAGCAATAGAGAATTTTCTGAACATCTGATATAAGATAAGACCGCGAATGACAATGTAAAAATTCACTTATCCTTCAAATAGGCATATGTTAGATTGATCTAATGTGCCCAAGTTTCCGGTTGGTGACTGATAGACCTCAAGTAAATCTGAAATTAAATAGATAAAAATAGGAATAAAATAATAACTTGGCTACAATTAAAGAGACAACCACCCTCCCAAGACGCCAAAAGAGGGGGCGTCTGCACTCTTCCTAAGAACTCTCTCAAACAGTTTAATAATCAAGCATAAAACATAATGACGGCTAACCCTAGCTTAAGAATAAAACCCCCCTCTAATCAATTAAGTTTGTCATTAAATTATAAATAAAGAGAAAGGGTTGAAAACGTCACTGGGGTTGCGGCCTCCCTTGCGCGCGCGACTGCTGCTCGCGGGTCCGCCTCCTTTGGTAAGTGCGGAGCCCACCACTACTCCCCCCAAAGAGCCACCTTGTCCTCAAGTTGGAAGTCTGAAAATAGTTGCGCCATCACGTCCAAGGACTCCCACGTACTCTCGAGCTCGAGTAAACCATTCCAGAGCAAGAGAATCTCCCGCTCTCAAGTGCTTCCTCTACGAACTCGCTTCAGCTCCTCGGGCTCCAACCTTACATTCATATCTGTCAATGTCTCCGGAAGAGTGGGCGAATGGGAGTGGTCTCAGATATCCTGGCGAAGCTGCGACACATGGAATACCGGATGAATAACCGATCCTGGGGGTAGCCTCAACCTGTAAGCCACTGGTCCCACCTTGGCCCCGACCTCGAAAGGTCCAAAATATCGCAACGCTAACTTCTCATTCATCCTATGGGCCAAGGATCTCTGTCTATAGGGTTTCAGCTTCAGGTACACCATATCTCCAACTGCGAACTGAACATCTCTGCGGTGAAGGTCCGCCATCGTCTTTATAATTTGTTGAGCTCTAGCCAGATGAAACTTCAGCTCCTCCAAAATCCGATCCCTATCTGCCAAGTACTGCTCCACATCAGATACTGGTGTCGTATCTTGCCCATAGTGTAGTAAATGCGGAGGATCGCGGCCATACAGAATCCTGAAAGGTGTCGTTTGGGATGCAGTGTGATAAGATGTATTGTACCAGTACTCCGCCCATGCCAGCCAACGGACCCACTCCTTGAGATTCTCTGAAATAAAGCACCACAGATATGTCTCAACACTCATGTTGACGACCTCAGACTGGCCATCTGTCTGCGGGTGGTATGCTGTGCGCCGTCTCAACACTGTACCCTGAAGCCTGAAAAGCTCCTGCCAGAATATAATCAGAAACACCTTGTCCCTATTAGAAACAATGGACTTTGGGGGCACATGCAAACGAATGACCTCTCTCACAAATACCTCCGCCACTGACACTGCGATGTACGGATGCCGAAGTGGTACAAAGTACGCACACTTGCTGAGGCGGTCCACCGCAACAAATATGACGGTATATCCTCCCGACTTTGGTAGTCCATCAATGAAATCCATGTAAAGGTCCTTCCACACACGATCGGGCAAGGACAGCGGCTGCAGTAATCCCACTGGAGTCATTGCCTGATACTTGTGACTTTGACAAACGTCACACTCTGCAACCATCCTCGCTACATCCTTCTTCATTCCCTTCCAGTAGACCTCTGATACGAATCGCTTGCCGTTTGGATCAAATCAGCGAATAAATGATTAAAACAGCGATTTAAAGGTGGAAAAATGTAAAATAGTGGAAAAACAATGAGAAAACAAAGAACTTGATAAGGATTCTTTGAGACGAATCAATCTCCTAGCTTTTATTGAACGCCTAAAAGCCTAAACAGCATCAAGATGATAACTAGATTGTTCGAAGACAAATCAAGCATAAGCTAACAATGACGGCTAGCCCTAATTATAAGGGAAAACGGGGATTTACTAATTTGGTCTGACTAGACCAAAATACCCCTGAGGTGACTAATACCGACCCCCACGTCTCCTCCTGCGAACGTAAACAATCGTGGGCTCCCCGCTAGCCGCATCTCCCGTATGTGTGCCCGGCCCAAGCGGCGCGTCCGCATCAATACCCCCCCTAAAAGATCCACCTTGTCCTCAAGGTGGAAGTCAGGGAACTGCTCCCGCATCACGTCGTAGGCCTCCCAAGTCGCATCACAGTCCGGTAGACCCGCCCAATAGATCAGTACCTCCTTCCGCCGCCCCGGGCCCTGACGAACCACCCTCACATCCACAGGCTCAAGTAGTACCTCCATGTCCTCCGTCAAGGTAGGAGGCAAAGTAGAAGACATCGCCTGATCTCCGATAGCCTTCCTCAACTGTGACACGTGGAACACCGGATGTATTCCCGAGGACGCGGGCAACTCCAACCGGTACGTCACCTGGCCAATCCTGGCCTCCACCATGTATGGACCGAAATATCTAGCTGACAGCTTCTCATTCGGCCTCCTCGCCAACGATCTCTGCCGGTACGGACGCAGCTTGAGATACACCATGTCTCCCACCTGAAACTGTACATCCCGTCGATGCCCATCGGCTCTGGCTTTCATCACCTGCTGAGCTCGTAGCAGATGCTTCCTCAGCTCCTCTAGCAAACTATCCCTCTCCCCCATGTACTCCTCCACCTGAGACACTGGAGTCTGTCTGTCACCAAAACGGAGCAAGGGTGGGGGATCCCTCCCATACAGCACTCTAAATGGCGTCGTCCCTGCCGCAGAGTGGTACGAAGTATTGTACCAGTACTCTGCCCACGCTAACCACCAATGCCACTGACGTGGTGTCTCTGAGGCGAAGCACCGCAAGTATGTCTCTATGCTGCGGTTGACCACCTCCGTCTGGCCGTCGGTCTGGGGGTGGTAGGCCGTACTCCGCTTCAGGACCGTACCCTGCACCTTGAATAGCTCCCGCCAGAAACCACTCATAAAAACCCGGTCCCTGTCGGACACGATGGACCCTGGCACTCCATGTAGCTGTATCATCTCCCTCGTGAAAGCAGTAGCTACCGACACTGCCGTGTATGGATGCTTCAATGGAATAAAGTGAGCGTACTTACTCAGGCGGTCCACTACCACAAATATCACCGTGTAGCCATCGGACCGTGGTAGTCCATCAATGAAGTCCATCGTCACCTCCTCCCAAACCCGCTCTGGCAATGCCAACGGCTATAGTAGGCCCGCTGGGGCCATAGCCATGTACTTGTGGCGTTGGCAAACGTCACAAGCTGCGACTAGGCGCGCGATCCTCTTCTTCATTCCAGGCCAATATAGCTCTTTGGCCATCCTCTGGTAGATCTGCTGTACCCCTGAATGGCCCCCGGTCACCGAACTGTGAAACTCCTGGAAGAGGACCGGTATGAACTCTGAGCTCCGTGGTATCACCATCCTCCCCTGGTACCGCAATCTGCTCCCTGCTAACGAGTAACCAACCGGTCCGTCCTCGCCACTCTGCAGTCTCTCCCGGATCTGTCGTAACTCCGCATCTGCCTCTGCCTCCTGCAACATTGGCTCCCAACCCAACCACATAGGCAGTGACAACGCCCTTAAGTCGATGACATCCTCCCTACGTGACAAGGCATCAGCAGCCTTATTCTCCAACCCGGGCATGTACTCGATGTCGAACCGGTACCCCACCAGTTTGGACAACCAGTGCTGGTGCTCCTCAGTGACAAGCCTCTGCTCCAGTAAGTACTTGAGGCTCCGCTGGTCCGTGCGAACCACGAACTCCCTCCCCAACAAGTACGGCCGCCACTTCTGAATCGTGAAGACTATGGCCATAAGCTCCCGCTCATAAACTGATTTCAGTCGTGCTCTAGCGGTCAGCACCTGACTGAAATAAGCTATGGGTCTACCCTCCTGCATAAGTACCGCTCCCAGCCCGTACCCTGAGGCATCCGTCTCGACCACGAACGATATGCTGAAATCCGACAAGGCTAGAACCGGTGCCGTCGTCATAGCCACCTTCAAGGCCTCAAAGGCCTTGGTGGCTTCCTCCCCCCACTTGAAATCGTCCTTCAACTGCTCGGTGAGAGGCCACGCAATCGTGCTGTAGCCCTTGACGAACTTCCTGTAGTAGCCCGTCAGCCCCAAAACCCCCCTCAAAGCTCGTAGCGTAGTAGGAAGCGGCCAATCTAGCATAGCTGATATCTTCGATCTGTCGGCCGCTACCCACTCTGCCGACACTACATGGCCTAAGTACTCAATCCGCAGCTGTCCAAAGCTGCACTTCTTCCTGTTGGCGAAAAGCTGATTCGCCAACAGCTCCTTGAATACTATCTCCAAGTGGCCTATGTGCTCCTCCATATCCCGGCTGTAAACCAGGATGTCGTCAAAAAATACAAGTATGAACCGCCGTAGGTAAGGTTGGAACACCTTGTTCATGAGGGCCTGGAACGTCGACGGAGCATTCGTCAAGCCAAAAGGCATGACGAGAAACTCGTAATGACCCTCATGGGTCCGAAAAGCGGTCTTCGGCACATCCTCTGGCCGCATCAGTATCTGGTGGTACCCCGCTCTCAGGTCGATCTTCGAAAAGACCGCTGCCCCATGTAGCTCGTCTAACAGCTCGTCAATCACCGGAATATGGAACTTGTCCGCGACAGTCTCCCTATTCAGCGCCCGGTAATCGACGCAGAATCTCCAACTCCCGTCTTTTTTCTTCACCAACAGCACTGGTGAAGAAAAAGGACTCACACTGGGCTGTATCACCCCCGCCTGCAGCATCTCCCGCACCAACCGCTTTATCTCGTCCTTCTGCGAATGCGGGTATCTGTATGGCCGCACGCTGACTGGAGCCACATCCCCCCGTAGCACGATCGCTTGCTCGTGTCCCCTCTGCGGTGGTAGCCCCTGTGGGCTCTGAAACACCTCTTAGTACTGCTCCAGTACCGGCTCCACCTCCCCTGCGGTCTCTATCTGCTCCTCCTCAGTCGACAACCCCTGGCACTCCACCAGGAAACCCTCACCCTCCTCCTGCAACGCCCTAGTGATGGCCTTGAAGGCCACAACCGAAAAGCAGAGTGTAGGGTCTCCGGTCAGCACCACCGTCCGGTCGCCGTCCTGGAACTCCATCCGCAGGAGCTTCCAGTTCACCTTCATCTCCCCCAACTTCTTCAACCACTGTACCCCCAGAATGACGTCCACATTCCCCAACTCCAGCGGTAAGAAGTCCTCCACTATCTGTATGCCCTGCTGCATCAGGCACACCCCCTTGCAGAGCCCGGCGCTCTCCTCCATCTTCCACGTCCCCAGCGACACTGTGAATCTCTCCAACGTGCTCAGATCCAGCCCATGACGATCCACCAACTTCTTAGAAATGAAGTTGTGAGTCGCCCCACTGTCAATAAGGACCGTCACCGCCTGCTCTGCCAACGTCCCTGATAACTTCATGGTATGATTCGGAGTGAATCCTACCACAGAGTTCAGGGAGACCTCCGCCACGTCCATGTGTACATTCACCTCCTCCTCCTCCTCCTGCTCTGGCTCCAGTACCTCCTGCTCTGGCTCCTCATTGGGTACGATCACAATCTGCAGCAACTTGCTCGCGCATCGGTGACCGGTGCTGAACTTCTCGTCGCAACGGAAGCACAACCCTGCTGCACGCCTGGCCCGCATGTCCGTCTCTGTCAGTCGCCTGCCTGGTACCACCCCTGGCCTGACCTCTCCTCTAGGCTCCACTAGGGCTCCTGCCGCTGGCCGTGGAGGAACTGGTGCTGCCGTACTGCGCTGGCCCTGGGCTCCCCAGGCCCCTCTGATGCGCCTCTCCTCCGTGTGCTTTTCCTCCGCCATGTGGGCTAGACGGAGGACATCCTCCAAGTCATTGGGCCTCTGCATCCGAAGCTCTGCCCGTATCGAGGGCTTCAACCCCCTCATGAAACTCCCGATCAACACCTGGTCAGACACCCCCCGCAACCTGCTAGCCAACATCTCAAACTTCTCCACGAAGTCTCGAACTGTCCCCTCCTGTCGCAGTGCCGACAACTGCTCATAGAAGTCCCCTCCGGACTTCTCCTGGAACCGGTCGAGAAGGTATGAAGAGAGCTCCTCCCAGGAGCGAAAAGGAGAGCGGGCTGTCTTCCACCGGTACCAGGCTAGGGCCTTGTCCTCGAAATAGATCCCTATATCACGCAGGACCTCCTCCTCTGTCAGCTGCATCACCTGGAAGTATCGCTCGGTCCGGTAGACCCATCCGTCAGGATCGGTGCCATCAAACGTCGGCATCTTCAGCTTCTTCAGCCTTCGATCCGCGTTGATGTCACCGTACTGTGCTCCAAACCCTCCACCGTGCTGTCCTCCATACCCGCCACGGCCGCCTCCCGGCACCATCACGCCCCCTTGCCCCCCTCCGGGGCCTCCGTCGCCTCCCTCGTACAGCTCATCAGGCCATTGAGGCCGCTCCATATCCCCCTCCGGGATGTAGTTCCCCAAACAGTCCAGTGGTCGTGGTGGCTGGAAAAAAATGGGCTCTCTAGCCCCTCCGTGCGGCTGACCGGGCGCTGTCCGGCCCTCCAGATGGCCCCCTGGGCCCCAAAATTGGGCCGCGGAGCCCCAATCATCGCCCCGTGAGCCCCTCTTCCTCCGTCGGTCCTCGTCGTCGCTCCTGGGGGCTGAACAAACCCCGCCACGCCCCCCAAAAGGCCTCAGTGGTCTCGCGGGGCCTCCAAAACGCGTCGTCGGGCCCTCAGGAGGGGTGGCCCAGGCTGTGGCGCCACCCCGAAGCCCTACCGGAGCCGCCGCACCCCCAAAAGGGGTTCCCCCACCTCCGGCGCCACCCCGCCTCCAGTGCCACCCGGCGGGGGTGCCCAGCCTCCAGCGCCCCCCAGCGGGGGCGCTCCGCCTCCCGCACCCCCCGGAGGGGGCGCTCCGCCTCCGGCGCCCCCGACGGGGGCGCCAGCCTCCAGACACCCCCCGCAGGGGGTGTCGCTGCCGTGGGGGGCGGTAGTGCCCGTCGAGCCCCCCCAGGCCCCGCTGGGCCTGTCGAGCTCTCGGCAGGCCCAATTGGGCCTGTCGCACTTCCGGCAGGCCCAGTTGGGCCTGCCGTGCTTGCCACGAGGGCTTGGTGGGCCCCGCTGCCTTCCCCCGCAAACCCTATAGGGTTTGGCCAGCCGTCTTCTTGGTTTGGAGGGTTGGTAGCCGCCGTTTCGACGACAACCCCTTCCGGGTTTTTGCCTCGATCTCCTCCGATAGCCGTCGAGATGGTCTGGAGCATCGTCATCATCGCCGGGATCTGTGCCACCTCCCTTGCCGTTTTCGCCGCCTCGATCCTCATGTGCGTGAGTTCGACTTGGATATCCTCTTGCGTATGGGCGTGATCTTTGTTGGAGATCTCCATGGCCGCCTTCAATGATTGAATATCCTCGCCCATAGCCCTCTTCAATTCCTCCATCTCGCGGTTGATTTCTTCACGAAACCATTGAAGCCGTTCTTCCGTCGCGCCGCCTCTTGTCCCTCCCGCCAGTAGATCTCACCGCTCTAATACCAATTTGATACGAATCGCTTGCCGTTTGGATCAAATCAGCGAATAAATGATTAAAACAGCGATTTAAAGGTGGAAAATGTAAAATAGTGGAAAAACAATGAGAAAACAAAGAACTTGATAAGGATTCTTCGAGACGAATCAATCTCCTAGCTTTTATTGAACGCATAAAAGCCTAAACAACATCAAGATGATAACTAGATTGTTCGAAGACAAATCAAGCATAAGCTAACAATTACGGCTAGCCCTAATTATAAGGGAAAACGGGGATTTACTAATTTGGTCTGACTAGACCAAAATACCCCTGAGGTGACTAATACCGGCCCCCACGTCTCCTCCTGCGAACGTAAACAATCGTGGGCTCCCCGCTAGCCGCATCTCCCGTATGTGTGCCCGGCCCAAGCGGCGCGTCCGCATCAACCTCCCTCATCAGTCGATGGTAAGTCTTGAGAACTCCAAAATGCCCTCCTACGGCGCGGCTGTGAAACTCCTGGAGTATGTTCGGAATATATGTAGACGTCCTCGGCAGAACCAATCGCCCCCAATGTAGCAGCCGTCCATCCTGGATAGTATACCCTAGGCACTCTGTAGAACCCTGCAATAGTGCCGCCCGTATGCCTGCCAGGTCATGGTCCTGATCAACCTCCTGCTACAGTGGCTCCCAGTCCTGTAGTACTGAACCCGCCAGTACCGCCAACTCTACCTCATCCTCTCGCCGTGAAAGGGCATCAGCCGCCTTGTTCTCTAGTCCCGGGCGATACTCAATCTCAAACATGTACCCTCATCAGCTTCTGCAGCCACTTCTGATACTCCTCTGCTAACATGCGCTGCTCTAAAAGATATTTGAGACTCCTCTGATCCGTGCGCACCAGGAAACTCCTCCCCAGCAAATACGGTCTTCACTTCTGGATAGACCGGACAATGGCCATCAACTCCCTCTCGTAGACAGACCGCAGTCTGGCTCTAGTGGTCAACACCTGACTGAAATAGGTTATGGACCGCTGATCCTGCATCAATACCGCTCCCAATCTACGCTCCGACGCATCTGCCTCCACCATAAAAGATCTGGAAAAATCTGGCAACACCAGCACGGGCACTGTGGTCATGGCCTTCTTCAAGGCCTCAAACGCGGTCGTTGCCTCCTCCCCCAAATGAACTGGTCCTTCTTGAGTAGCTCAGTGAGTGTCCAGGCGATCGTCTCATATCCCTGCACAAATCTGCAGTAGTCTCATGTCAAGCACAGGAATCCCCGCAGCCCCCTGAAAGTGGTGGAGCGCGGCCGAATCTAGCATCGCCGCAATTTTCGACCTGTCCGCTGCCACCCCATATACAGATACCGCATGCCCCAGATACTCCACCTGTGGCTGTCCAAATAAGCACGTCTTCCTGTTCGCGAACAGCTGATGGTACTGTAGCTCCTGGAACATGACCTGCAGGTAGTCCAAGTGCTCCTCCACGGTACGACTGACGACTGTACACCAATATATCATCGAAGAAAACTAGTACAAATCATCGCAGGTACGGTCGAAATACCTTGTTCATTAAGGCCTGGAAGGTAGCTGGTGCGTTAGTCAACCCAAAAGGCACGACTAAAAACTCATAGTGGCCCGCATACGTCCTGAACGTCATCTTCGGCACATCCTCCCCCATACCAGTTATTGATGAGCTTCTGATTGAGTTGCATGGAGCGGCCATATTCACCAAAATATATCTGGCACTGTCTCCTTGTTCAAGGCCATGTAGTCCACGCAAAAGCGTCAGCTCCCATCTTTCTTCTTTACCAACAGCACCGGGCTGGAAAAGGTACTCACACTGGGCTGTATCGCTCCCGCCTGCACCATCTCCGCCACCATTCTCTCGATCTCGTCCTTCTGTATCTGGGGGTAACAATGGGGCCTCACACTGATGTGGGACACGTCCTCCCGCAGTATTATGACGTGCTCGTGATCCCTCGGTAGTTGGAGACCCCGTGGCTCCTGAAAGACCTACTCGAACTGCTCCATCAGCTGATGTACCTCGGTAGTAGGAGACCACGCGGCTCCTGAAAGACCTCCTCGAACTGCTCCATCAGCTGATGTACCTCTCCTGGAATGGGCTGCTCACTACTGGCCTCAGCGTCTCCCTCTCCCTTCAACGAATATAACTCCACTAAGTATCCACCGCCCTCCATCTGGATGGTCCTCACCATGGTCTTCAAAGAGACCAGTACTCTGCAAAGGCTGGGGTCCCCTTGTAATACGACTGCTCTTCTATCCTCCTGGAACTCCATCCTGAGCAGTTTCCAATTAACTGTCATCTCTCCCAATGTCTGTAGCCAAGTCATGCCCAGGATGACATCGATGCTCTCCAAGTCTAGAGGCAGAAAGTCAGCTATCACCTGTACTCCCTGCACCCCCTGTAATGTCAGCACCAGACATCTACAAACCCCACGGTTGCTCTCCTTTTTCCCAGTCCCCATCACGACACTGAAGCTACCGCAGTCCGTCAGCTGGAGAACCTGCTGGGCCACCACCCTCCTAGAAATGAAATTATGGGTCACCCCAGTGTCGATGAGTACAGTCACCTCTTGGTCGTCGATTTGCCTCCTCAACTCCATGGTATGGTTCGGTGTGAACCCTACAACAGAGTTAAGGGAAACATCCGCCACGTCTAGCTGATGGCCCTCAGTGTCCTCCTCCACCTCAGCGGCCTCGTCCTCCACATCAGCCTCGCCGTCCTCATTCTCAAGTAGCAACACCTGGAGCTTGCACCACGCACATCTGTGGCCTGCTGTGAATCGCTCGTCGCATCTAAAACATAGGCCCTTCTGCCGCTTCTCCCACATCTCCGCGTCAGTCAGCCACCTCAACTGTCACCAGCCTGTGGTGCACTACCCTTCTCCCCGCTCTTCTTCTTGGTGGCAGGATCCGCTCCCGTAGTGGCTCTCTGCTGCCCTCCTATCGATGTCTGACTACAGGACACTGGGCCACTCCAACCACCCCTCGCCTTCCTCTCCTCCATCTGACAATCATCCCCCATCTGAGTGTACTCAATGGCCTCCATCAGACTATGGAGCTTCTGCATACGCACCGCTGCTCGAATAGTGAACTTCAACCACTTCTGCTCTCAATCGTCTCATCCGTCACCCCGTGCACCTGTCCTGATAGGGCCTCGAACCACTTTAGGTAATCTCTCATTGTGCCCTCCTGCCTGAGTGATAGCAGCTGCTCTCTCACGTTCTCCAAGTGGGGATCCCTGAACCTCTCCACCATCTGGTCCATGATCTCGTCCTATAAGCGAAAAGGACGCCTCACATCTTTCCACTAAAACCAGTCGAGGGCCTTCCCATCCAGACAAATCCCAGATGCCTTCAGCTTTCACTCCTCAGTCATGCGAGAGATTCTAAAAAATATCTCTACTCTGTTGATCCACGACATTGGATCCACCCCATCGAATACTGGTATCTTCAGCTTCCGCAGCCGGTCCATATTGAATGTGCCCTGGTCTTCTCGTCCCCCGTCATATCTGGGCTGATGATAGTGATGCCACCTCTCTAGGTGTGTCTCAAATCCTCCATGTGGTCCTCTCCATCGATCTCCATGGCCCCCTCGATGCCCCCTCTCCTCGCCCACCGTAACCTCCAGTCTGGCCCACATGCTCCTCTTGATATTCTCTGTAACCTCCTCTGTCGTCTTAGGGGCGTCCCTCATAGGTGTGGGGTGTAAGACGCCACCTATCATCGTCGTGACGAAGGTTGGGAGGGTCCCGAACCCCTCCTCTGTCATCATAATACTCCTATCCATCTTCCGGCTCAAACCGATCGTCAAATCCACGAGCCGGACCCTCCGAATAAGGCGGAAAATCACTCACCTGCTACCGCTCCTCCTGTGCAGCTTCCCACACCCCGCAGGGGGCTCTCCGTGGGTCGGCGGGGTCGCAGGGCCCTGCCGAAGCTGTTCGGGGCCCCAGCGGCCCTGTCGCTAGTCGACGGGGCCCACCGGGGTCGTGGGGCCTTCGTCGGCCCTCGCCGAGGCTGGGGGTGCACCCCCCGCTTGAAATCCTGGGGGCCCGCGGGGGCTTAGGGAGGAACCTGCGGCCCCCCGGGTCCTTGGCGCGGGTCGTGGGGGAGATAGCTAGGGCCGCCGCCCCCTCCTTGCTTCCTCCGCTTTTCGGCGCACCGCTTCTCGATAATCCTCCTTCCACGGCTCACCATCTTCCTCCTCGTCGTATTCCTCCTCCTTGGGGACGGAATCCGCATCAAATTTCTCCATCTTTTCCTTCCCATTGTCCAAAGGTGGCACCTTTGTAGCTGATTTAGGGTTTCCATCACCTTTTTCGTCTTTTCCCGCGTTGGCCGTCAACTGAAAAATCAATTGCGCAAATGCTTCATCTTGTTTCTCTTGCTTCGTCGTCAATTTTACAATGGAAGCCGTCAACCTTGCCATGGATTCATCGTTCCCCGCTAAGGATTTCTTTATCCCTTCGATCTCACCACTGAACTTCTCCTCCAATGCCTCGAACTTGTCCTTCTGTCTCGTCGACGCCGCCATAGATCGTTACGTGCTCTAATATCAAATTGATAGAACTCAAGCAAATCTGAAATTAAATAGATAAAATAGGAATAAAATGATAAGTTGGCTACAATTAAAGGGGCAACCACCCTCCCAAGACGCCAAAAGAGAGGACGTCCGCACTCTTCCTAAGAACTCTCTCAAACAATTCAATAATCAAGCGTAAAACATAATGACAACTGGCCCTAGCTTAAGAATAAAACACCCCTCTAATCAATTACAAGTTTGCCATTAAATTATAAATAAAGAGAGTGTCGAAAATGCCCCTAGGGTTGCGGCCCCCCTTGCGCGCGCGGCTGCTGCTCGCGGGTCCGCCTCCTTTGGTAAGTGTGGAGCCCACCAATGACTTCCCCACATTTAATCCCTCATAAAAACTACTTGTGGATTCTGTATCAAAACCTTAAAACTAGTTGTACCATCTTTTGGAATTGGAACATAAACGTTAAAGCATTTACATGGTTGTAAAACGCAAAAGCACCCACAAAAGGCCCACTTAAGCACTTGTGTATTAGACCCGCTTCGCTTCATGTCAAAGCAAACATCATCCTCGCAAAAGCGCCCACAAGCGAGTGAAGCAGGCCAAAAGAAACCCATTTTGCTCTTGCGAGCGCTTGCGATCGGGTTCAAATCGGGTTTATTTGTCAAATTGAATGCGACTGCTTCAAGGTTTAAAGGAAAAAATAATTGAAAAAACTCTAAATCTCTTCAATCTCCGACCCTAGCCCCAAATCTCTCTCGCCCTCTTAATGGACAATGGTCAGAAGGCGACGACAAACGATATTCGGGAGGTGACAACGAATGACGATCAAAAGGCGACAACAAATGACAAACAACGTACGGCAATGTCGAATCAGGCATTTCAATTTGTAATTTTGTAAAATTTAATTTCTTCCCTTCAACATGTAGCGTCCTCCAAAACTTCTTCTCCTCCTCCTCCAAAACTTCTTCTCCTCCTGCTTTAGTATTCGTGTGCTTCTTATGCGACTGATGCTACTTCCACATCTACCTTTGCAACTTCTGCTCTTGTTGCTCACTTGCTCCATCTGCTTGTCCCTACCTTGTTGCTGCATAAGTGATGTCTTCATGAATAGAAAACAAAATTAATACTATTAGATTATTCATTGTAGATAATTTTGATGTTTGAATAAGCTTTAATATGCTGATGAGTGATGGCAGAGTGATGACACGATCCTTAATGTATAATTGTGTGTATGATTTATAAATGTAGTTAATTTATTTACTAAAATTTTAATGAAGATGATTGCTTACCGTTCTTTCATAACTTATTATCAAATATTGAACTATTGCATGATAAACTTATTATTTGTTAGTGTTGATAAATTTATTATGCACATATGTGTGTGTGTGATTTTTCTCTAATTTATCCCAAAAAAATTGTTATCATTTATAATTTTTGGGTTATTTTCCCAAACCCCCCAAGGTTTGGCATGTTTTCACGAAAACCCCCAAGTTTTTTATCGCGTAGCCCCCCAAGCTATTAATAGCTAACCACAATCATTTTTTCCCATTAGCATCTTTGCCCTTCATTCTTGTAGCCAAAACTTTGTGCATGAACCTAAAAATTATTATTTATAATATGCTTATCTAATTGTTTGTTTTACCTTTTTTTTCAATTTTTAGGTTTATTATAGGGAAAATGATGCTACTTTGAAAAATGACAAACCAGTTATTGTTGAGGGGGGTAAACGGGGTAAATTCTTTATCAGCTTAGGGACTTCATGATATAAAAAAACTTCGGGAAATTTACTGAAAATGAACCAAAACTTAGAAGGGTTTAGTGAAATTAACCCGTAATTTTTCAAGTTTCTATTATTTTAGCTTTTTAGTAGCACTATTTGCTGTTTAAGCTCCGTTCAAGTACAGCAGCAACTCCTTTCTTTTTTCTTTTTTCTGCAACTTCTTTTTACAAACTTAAAGACTAGCTTAACCTAGGATAATTAGTTGTCTTCCATCAGCCTTTTAAGACTGCAAGAAAAAAGGAGCTCTATACTTACATTGTTCCAAGTAATGTCTTTAACATCAATATACCAGAAACCATAGCATGGAAAATCCTTGCATACCACACTTTTTCCCTTAGAACAAAGCAGGCCAATGCTGGAACAGTGGTTTTTGCCACCATTAAACTGATATAGTGCCAAGTAGCCTAACACTATGTTTAAATGGCATCTTCTAAAAGAATTTGGATCCACATTATCAATTAAACCCATTCTTCTTGGCCCCCACCATCCAACTGATGGAAATGGACTGATTACCGGCAATATTCATGTTACTTCATTTGCATTTGCCTGTATAGTCATGCGTGAGTTATACCGAGTACTCAGTAACCCAATATCTCTTTAATACCACTCTGAGATTATTAACCAAATATTACCTACTATTATCCTCACACTCCTAAATTCCTAACTATTTCTTATATGGTTAAATCAACTTTTTTAACTATATACACATCTCTCTTTTTTCTACATAATCTAATTTGTTAGTGTGTGTCACACGTACATGCACACATCTATTTATATATATATATATACTTTAAATGCTATCTAGCTTTAGCAGCTACTAGACCCATAACCAAGCACCCCGTGATGCCTTTTCGCTAAGTTACGCTTCCAACATTAAAAAATAATGTTCATGGAATGGAAAAATATACTATTTGATGCACATGATTCTATCAGAAATTTCCAACAAAATAGGAAATTAGCTATCTTACATTTATACATTCAAGTATTTTTTTCCCCTTCATGATCAGCTTTGATGAGTAATCCTACTCAATTATGGGTATACCAGAACTTTGTAGACACCTAACTTTATTATAGTCCTCAAAATCACAATGGTTTATTTCATATGTGCTTTCAAGATATTTGCAAGACAAATCTCATTAACCATTATTAAAATTCAAACTCGGCTCAAATAGTCTATGCACAACTTTAAGTGCTCCTCAAGCTCATTGAAATTGAATACACGATGCTTCCCTTTTGGAGAAATAATGCACAAAGAATCAACACATCCCACGATGTCCGGGAAAAAGGTCTCTCTTACTTAAGAGGCCTACTACCCATTCCACTACACCTAATTCAAAGTAAAGATTGTGTTTTGTGGTACCACAAGGAAAACTCATCAGTGAAGAAGGAATCCACCTTCACATCTTCGACATTCTCCCTGTGAAGTACCAAATCATCCTAGTGGCAAAGACAAATGCCAACTTATAGAACAGTTACACATAATACAATAGTGACTCCATATCAACCGGTTGATCACGATTCCAAAGCATATGATCTGGAGTTTGTTACATTTCAATAGCCCCAACCCAAAAAGCACCCCACCACCACATGAAAGAAAAAAACCACACAAATAAGGATAAAAAGGAACGATCAAAAGAAAGTCCACAATTCCCATTACATCACACCAAAGAAAACATCTCTAATGCCAAAGCAACTCATTGTTAATTTAAGAAGCGCAATGAAGGTTACCCAAACGCTACCCTTTACCTCCATATTTGAAGTCAAAAATCGTTAATAAAGCAAAATGACCAAATGCTCTAACTGAGCCCATTCAGCAGATAGTCCCCAATCATCTCAAATTGTATGAACGACCCCAATTTAAATCTCAATCACAGTTGCTCCTGACAACCTACTAATATCAATGGAAATAGAAGAAATCTCGCCTTTTTAATGTCCATATTAACGAACAACACCCCGAACTAGCAATCAAAACCCGAACTTGCAACCCGTACTCCAAAGTTTGCAGTCAACCCCATAAATTCCAACCTAGATCCAAATGTAACCAACCAAAAATTCAATCAAAACCCACAAAATTCCTCACCTTATTATGCATCAGTATCGCGCACCCAGGCTCCAGCTGATCCTTATCCACAAACGAAAGAATACTGACATAATACTCCGGCCCCACCGACGTCGACACGATCGCGTGGTTCTCATCGATCAACTCCTCCAGATTCCCAACGCTCATCGGCGACCCCCTGAGATCGTCGACCTTCGATCGGTCCTCTTCGCTCTTCTCCTCATGGGGCTTCAGCCGCTCTTGGCTCGCGACGAATTCCTCCTCCATCAAGAGATAATCTTTGATCCGCTCGAGCTTCAAGAAGCGAAGCTTGCATTTTGTTAACGGGGTCACTGTCGGGAGGCGCGCGGCGGCATCGGGGCCCTTCTGCTTGCGCTGCTTGCGGCCGACGCGGCTCGGAGGGGCGGCCGGTTCGAACTTCCGGTCCTTCTTCTGGTCGCCGTCGTGCTTCCGATCTCCGGCAGGAGGTTTGCCTAGACCTCCGGGACTGCCTTGGCCCATGTCTGATGGAATCGAGGGTTGGTGTTTTTTTGGCTTCGAACGGAAGGAAAATGAAGGCGAAGTACCTTTTTATGGGTTTTTCTCCTCCAACTAATAACTTTTGCCAAGTGGTCTCCCAATTCATCTAATTTACGCGAAAAGAGCCTTTTCAACTAAATCTGTATTAAAATGTAAATAGGGCTAACTCTGGTATAGTTAAGGTACAGTTCAGATGAGGTTTAAACCCGATAACTCGTTCTTAACCCGACAAATGCTACCACTACTTCTCTCCCCAAAACAAAAACCCCCTTCTTCTATGGACCCCGAACTCAAAGAAGCAAAAAGAAGAATGATGACACCGAAACCTAAAAAACGAACTCCAGCAGACCTCGCCGCCCTGCAATCAGACTCTAGCCAGTACCCGTCCCGCTCGGTCTTGGGCGGGGCCCATGAGGACAGATCGTCGCCGTAGCGCTGGTGTGACGTCTCGCTTCCCAAAAACAACCGAAGCAAGGACATTGTTAAGGTCCGCACGAACTAGAGCAATGAAGCTCGAGTTCATTAAGCGTCTGTGACAACAACCGCACAGAATTCTTGCACGCATTCAGAACAATAAAAACATTCATAAAAATTTTAAGCCACATGAGGAGTTCGTACATGAAATAAAGCGACAAGGCCTCAGCAGGGCCAAAGGAACTATAACAAGCAGCATACCCTAAACAAAGTACTAAAGCAAACTAAAATAAGGCAGTAACAACACAAGTCTCTAGTCCTCCACCGGGAGTGACTTAGCGTCAACAGCAAACTCCTGGCTCTCTAGGTCAGGCGTCTCAAATAAGTCCTCCTGATACTCTGGATATACGTACACAGCAAACTCCTGATCATGCGTCAACGGCGAACTCCTGATAAGGATGTCGCTCACGTATCTCCTCTCTCGATATACGTACACTACACTCTCTCCTATAAGCCCACACACTACCAATAAATATCAACTTCGCGATCATGCGTAAACGCCCAATCAATATTACTAACACTAATAGTAATAGCAATAGTAGTACCACTATAAATAATACTAATTAACAAACATGCTAGTAATAATAATAATATCCATACCCACATCACTAATTCATATCATATGATTACTAACATACCATAACTATAACACAACACAATTAGTACGAAGCTATCATACCATACAATTACACTAATATTATAGTTAAGGCAATTACTAACTCCTCACTATACACATATACATTACTAATTAAATACATTAATGCTGCACATCAAGCATACATTTATCTATACATATACATTATATCATAATACGTAGTTACACCCACATTATTATTAAGGGTTTTTCTCATATTAGTCCCTTAAATAATGTGTATTTTGATATTAGTCCCTTAAATCTTTGTAATTTGAATTTAGTCCTTTAAAGGGACTATTTAGGTTAAACTTTAAACATTTAAGGGACTATTTAGGTTAACAAAAGGGACTATTTAGGTTAATATTAAACATTTAAGGGACTAAATTCAAATTACAAAGATTTAAGGGACTAATATCAAAATACACATAATATAAGGGACTAATATGAGAAAAACCCTATTATTAATACATCATGCACCACCATGTGTATACAAACATAATCCTCAATCATATAGTACTACATGTCGTATGAATACCCTACCCAATACTAATATATAAGTACAATCATATTCAATCAAGTAACACCTCAGTAATACAATCATTTTACATACTACATAATACTTTATACATCACATAATGAATGTCACTACACGTATAGATGCACACAATACCCTACACAATACGCAACAATAGACATGCTCTACTATATATATAGTGTTAAGGCCATTACAATCTACCCACCTTAAGATCAAGTTCGTCCTCAGACTTACTTGAATAGGGCCAACTTAAGGATGACGGACTTAGAAGTTAAGGTCACTCTACCCCATGCATACATTCATTATAAAAATTATGTACACTCATTTTCATACACTTACACATACACCATATAGTCACACACATATAATTACACGCATACACATTACATGCATATCCATACTTATATTGTTACACACCTACCTTATATCTACACAAAAACTTAGACATGCATACATACTATATGTTCACACAAGTATACACAACCATATTAATTTACATAAAGCTAGTATACTACTACATATACACATCTATACATAGATACGAACACACAATCATGTATACTTCCTAGTGTACATATAATCACATGCACACACATCATCCTGTATGGGCATGAAATACAATACAATAATATCATTATACTACTATACTTAAAACACGCATATTCATTAATACGTATAGATACCTATAACTAAGCACATATCTATCCATGCATGGCACGGGACCATACGCACTAATATATAGATCATACAATAGATATGTACACCCAACTATAAGCACACCTATTATCATGTATATTACACCCAACATGCACATAACCTTATTAGCATATAATTACAAGTATTGACAAGTACATCCAAAATACATACACCTCTAGTAGGTTGTCAAACACCAATTCTAATACACACAAATATCCCTATAGTGATATAGCTATCCACACATATGTATAAATATAACACTTGCTATCCTACATACAACTCTGTGTGTGTGTGTGTGTGTAGGGATTAATGTAGAGCACATTGGATCAGGTGCAAGACACAAAAAGGTGGGGCCTCATGAGTACAAGCCCATGTGGGGGCTTGTACTTCCCACCTTTTTTGTGTATAAGCACCTGATCAAACGGATCAGGTGCCACCTTTTCTACATTAAATCCATATATATATATATATATATATATATATATATATATATATATATATATATATATATATGAATTTTCAAATGAGAACATTTCGAACAGTGCGAAAATGATTTTATTTTTTAAAAAAAAATTTCAAAAATTCTTTTTTCCACCCTCATTATATGTTGTTATACCCCCCTCAAAAAATAATCGTTGAGAAATAATGTCATTTGGCCTTTGATTAAGGCATTTTATCAAATTCGCGCGTTTTAAGACCGTTAAATTTGTAACTTGTGGATGGGTGCTCTAACCCCCAACGTGTTCACCCATTATTTTCTCTGGGGTATATAATTGTATGGATTAAACATCAAAAAAAGAATTTTTGAAAAAAAATTCAAAACAAAGATAAAAATCTTTTCGCACGGTGCGAAAAGCCTATTTTTCGCAACCGAAGATCGCTACACACACACACACACACACACACACACACACACACTATAAAATAGGGATATTATCAAGAGAATTTGGACAAGAATATATACATACATATATAAACATACATATATACATATACATACATACATATACATACATACATATACATACATCTATTCTTTAAAATAGGGATGCTATCAAGAGAAATTGGACAAGAGAATTTGGACAAGAGTATACATACATATACATACATACATATCTATTCTATAAAATAGGGAGGTTATCAAGAGAAATTAAATAAGAGAATTTGGACACGATAAATTGGATAAGAGATGAGATTTTGAGGGATAAGCGATGAGATTTTGAGGGATAAGAGATGAGATTTTGGAGGTGGGGAATTTTGCACATATAACCCCGATTTATACATTTTTTCCCATGGACCATCCCCACACACGCACCCACACTTTTTATTCTTCCCCCCCTTTCAGACCGTTTTTTCCAGTCCACCTGCACGTATGCACGTGTTATTTGCTGTGTGTGTGTGTACCAATAAAGAGGGGGTGCCAAAAAATTTGGTTGTGTTTAGGATTTTTTAATGATGTATGATCCCTACTAGATACTGTACCTTTTCATAAATAGACTATTTTCCCGTTTTTCAGACTCTTTTTTTGTGTTCTCCTACACGCTTCAGACTTTTCAGACCACTAGCTTACCATCTAAGATAATGCCAGGTGTATTTTGTTTGCCTACCTCTAGGCATTAGGACCAGGCTTTAGATGCTCCTAACGGCTGTTTGACGCCTAAACGGAGGCTTACTTTGCCTACTCCCTGTATGTTTTTACATGACCAACAAAATAATGATGTTTGACATTACTTAGTATGAAGAAAGCATGCGCATAGGTAACAAGATTTAAAAGAAAATAGCAGATTTCTATAAGCAGGAATTTTACTTGGAGGTTAATTGAACCACGAGGTAACGTCATGCACCATTGTTCAATGGTAGAGCGATCGCATGATTCAATTAATCGGTAAGCAAATGGACATAGATGGACAAGGATGTACAAAATTAAACTAATTTATTTGGGAAAATTAGCCATCTCTACTACTAGGGTTTTTCCCTTTAGGGAAATTCCCTTAAAAGAACTTAATAAAAGAAGAGGAACTTACAAAGAGGTCGAGACATCCATACAGCAGGAAACTGGATACAAGACTAGAAGACTGGATATAAGACTCAAATTTACAGACTGCTATTCTCAGCGATTCTCTCCTTCTTTCTTTCTTTTTTCCTATTGTCTTCGCTCGACTTAGATGCCTCTTCTTTATAGCCTGGCCTCCTGGCGGATTTGTGACTTTGCGGACTTGACTCGTTTTGGAATCCGAAAAGATAGGGCGGCTGGAATTCTCTGGAGTTGAGACGTGGCATTTCTTTGGAGTAACCTTCGTCTGGAAGAAAAGTGGCGAGGCAGTTCTTTTAACAAAAGGTGGCCTGAGGAGTCTTCGTCTGAAAGGAAAGTAGCGAATCTTGGCTGTGCACTTTCAGGAAAGTGGATTCTTTTATGACCTATAAAGCTGGTATAATTGTTCTGGAGGACAGCTGGAGGGCATCTTTTTGAGCTGGTTCTTTTGGTTACAGCTGGAAAGTTGTAGTACGAATTGTCTGGACAGCTGCATTTTCTTTATTCCCTTGTCTCTAGTCCTTTCAAGGTGTCCGAGTCTAATGATGAAGGTCCTTGCGGGCTATTGGGTTTTGAATTATCCGAGAATGGTGCAATGAGTGGGAGGATTCTGTTTTTTTACCATTTCTTCAAATAGCTCTTCTAATTTTTCTGCATACTTTGTTCTAATTGGCTTTTGGGCAAAGCCACAGCTATAACCGGATTTGATGAGTCTTTACCCTCTACCGGTAGAGAGGGACTAGATGCAGATTGGCCTCTACATTGGCTTAATAGGCTTTTTGGGAAAGCCTCACCCATAACAGGACTTGTCTCGCCTTTACCGTCTGCTTGTGTCGATGGGCTAGATCCGAAGTTTTTATTTTTGGTATTCGGAGTTACCAACTGCTCTGATGCTGTAGAGAGAGCAGGACTCTTTTCTTTGCTTAAGACATTCTGAATATTCTTCTGGAAAAGTTTTTGTTCAAGCTCAAAATTAGTCTTTTTTAGAGCTTCTAGGGTATATTCTAGATTCTGAATTTTTTCATTTAATCTACGGGCTGTTGTAGCCATTGCTTCGCAGTGTGTACAAAGAACAGGATGATATGGGTCGGAATCATGAAGAACTGAGTAATTCAATGGTTCTTGATAATTTCTAAGGGATGGTGCTATAAAGAAGTTGGGTCCGAATAGGCCTCTAGCAGTATCTAAAGCTTCATGCAGATTATTAAAACCTTTAAAAACTGTGGTAGGAAAGTCGGTTATTTGTTCTATTACTTGACCCCATGTGTGGTATATTCCTGGAATTTTGCCCTTTGAAACTAAATAAAATTTGTAATTTTTAAAAGGTCCTTTAGTAAATTCATGACAAAGGGCATTAAGACAAGCTATCAAATATTTCCTATCTTTTTGTTCTTTGTAAGCAACAAACCATAAATTATCTATGATATATAATTGTTCTGAACTTAATTTTCTATTATACTGTTCTAAGAGCTTAAAGGCTAGGTTACTACCTCTGAGGATTTGCAGTTCTGTGCTATCAAACCAGATACTCGATGGGTTGTAGGGTCTTTTCTGGTTCTGGTCTGGTGGCCGGATTGGTCTCATGGCTTCCTGCATTTTTAAGGAGATTTTATTAGGAGTTTAAATAACATATTTGCTATATTATTATCTTTACCTTTAATATGTTCAAATGTAACGTGAAGGCCTTGATCTACTATTCTGTCTAAAAAATTTAACCACCGTCTTGTGCTGGATCTTTTTTCTTGCATTTTATTGTAAAATTTTACTATTGCTTCGCAAACTGATCTTACAAGAAATTCTGATTTATTTAGGATAAACAATCTAAAATTATCAAACGCATAGATTATTGCTAACAATTCCGCATCTATACTGGAAATATTTCATTTTTCTTTGAATTTTCCACTGGCATATCTACAGATTTTCTCAGTTATTTTTGGGCTATACTTATTAGGTTTGCTAAGTAATATGGCTTCCCAGCCTAATGCACTGCCATCTGTTTCTATAATTAAATAATCTGTGTCTAACGGTAGAGTTAATGTGGAAAGATTTTTTACTAAATTTTTAGCTTTTTCGACTAGCTTTTTATCTTCTATGTTAAATGTTCTTTGTTGGGGTTGTTTTGGCGTATAAGGGACCTAAGATTTTTCCTATATCTTTGATAAATAGTCTTGCATAGTTTAATAGGCCTAAAAATCTTTGTAAAGTTTTTATGTCTTTTATTTCTTCGAATTCTAATATTTTTTGACTTATATGTGGTTGTAGTTGGATTGTCACTTGTCCTAAAATTGTTCCTAAGAATTCTATTTTTTCTCTAAACAGTTGGATTTTCTTTTTACTGATCACTAGTCCGTGTCTAAGGAATTCAGATAGGACTATTTGTAAGTGTCCTCTATGTTCTTGTTTATTTTTAGAAATTACAAGGATATCGTCTACATATACAAGAACAAATTTTCTATGTTGTAAAAAGATGGTATCCATTTTTCTTTGAAAAATAGCGGGTGCATTTTTTTAATCCAAATGGCATTACCAGCCATTCAAAGTGTCCTAGGGGGCAAGTAAAGGCCGTCCATGGTATACTTTCTAGATGCATTCGGACTTGCCAGAATGCTGACTTACAATCGAACTTGCTGAATATTTTGCTATTTTGTATTCCATTTATTAACTGTGATTTATCTGGTATTGTATATGCATCGTCTATAGTATTGTCATTTAGACGTTTATAGTTTATTACGATTCTGCTTTTACCTCTTACTTGCTCTGCAAGATTTCTTACTATAAATGCTGCTGACCTATAAATATATTACTTTAAATGTATGTTATATGCCTGCGTGGTTGTTTCTTTTGTGCATGTAGCATATTATAAACTGCGTGGATGTTTACATAAGCTAAAATGTGATTTTTGGGATCGGCCAGTTTGATACCCTTTATATTCCTTGCAATTTTATTTTCTTTTTGAGAGAATTTGTAAGTGAGGATTATATGTATTTATGCCAAAGACCGGTGTACCGACAAATGAAGACGGAGGCGAAAATTGGAAAATATAGGGACACATTCTGGGTTTCCAATTTGTATTTTTTCTTTTCTTTATGGACTGTATATTTGGACTTTGGACTTTGTACATTTTTGGGTATCTGGCCGATCCCCACATTTTACTTATTTTATTTTTAATGCGTGAGTTTCAATTTTAATTAAATCAGGCTTGTTTTAAATTGCATAGATTAATGGCAAAATTGGCAAGCATCGATTTCGAGGTCCTTGATGCTGCATGGAAAAATTACCTGAGTTGGCGAGTGGACCTGAAGTTCCACTTGTGTTCGATGGCCCTCCTTGGCTCAATTTTGGCTCCTACATCGGCCCCAACAGCGGCCGATGCTTCTGATACATCTAGCAGCAGCACTCCTACCACTATCTCTGATGTGGATAAGGCGAAAGCCATAATCTACATTAGGAAACATATAGATCGGACCTTAAAGGCCAAATACTTAACAGTAGAGGACCCAAAGGAGCTGTGGACAGCGCAGGAGGCACGGTATAAACATCAAATTGATGTAATATTACCGCGTGCCAGTTATGAGTGGGAAAACCTCAGACTTCAGGACTATAAGTCCGTCGCTGAGTATAATTCTGCACTTCATAATATCACCTCACGCTTGAAGTTGTGCAGTGAATAAGTGACAAAACAACGCATGTTGGAAAAGACATTTACCTCGTTTCACGAGAAAGATGCAATCCTCATGCAGCAGTATCGTGAACGCAACTTCACGAAATTCTCTGACTTGATCTCTTGCCTCCTTAGGGCAAAGCAGAATAGAGATTTACTGCTTGTTACTCATAATCTACGTCCAGCTGGTACTGCCTCTATCCCTGAAGCCCACCACGTTTCTCCCCAGAAGTGGAAAAACAATAAGAAGGCTAGAAAGAACAAAGGGAAGGCTGTAATGCAGCCAGCACGAGGAGAAACAACCCAGACCAACAACACCAGAGAAATGAGAAACCTCACATGGAATCGTAAGAACACTGACCTAGTGTCAATTCCTAAGAAGAACTGGGAGGATAGATGCCATCGTTGTGGCATGACTGGACAGTGGTCCAGAAACTGCTGCACTCCTCGCCACCTCCAGGAGCTGTATTAGGCGAGCCAGAAGTCTCTGCCTGAAACAAACTTGTCGGTTGTTCAGCCGCCAACGAATTTCACTGCAAAAGACTTCGAGAATGATGACCTGCTCGATTGAGCCCTATCTTTATTTATGCATTTAAAATTACATGTAGCTTCATCTTTAGTTTGCTTTTGTACGAACTTTTATTTGAATGTCATTTTACATTTACTTAAATAAAATTTCGTTTTGCTTATAGATGAAGTATGTAATATTGTGGACAGTGCCTCGTTGCACTAGTGTAGCATTAATATTGCTCCCACATACAACGAGACTATAAGATGCAAACCTCTCCCCTTAAACATATAGGAAGTTTCCAAGTTTCAAGGATATTTCGTTTAAATGAACATAACTTGAAAACTGTGGATAATAAATATTGAATATCAATATGTAACTCGTTAAGAGGATGGCCAGAAGCCCATCTACTTATGATTTCATTGGACCCCCGTCGGGCCCCTATAATTACAGATATTCATCCTATAGAATGCCAACTTGACTGAGCACCAGAAATGCCTTTCATTGCCATAATTTTTAACTCTGGCAAAATGGACTTGGTCATCCTAGATCAGCGATGATGGACGCATCATCAAATGAATCCATTGGAGAACCTGAAGACTCTTTCAAAGATTGAGTTTCCTTGTCCCTCTTTTTCGTAAGGGCATACTTTTAGAGAGACCTTCCCCTCCTGAAAGTTGGATGAGAGTCTCCTGACTTCATTGAGAGAATACATGGTGACCTTTGCGGGCCTATTCACCCTACAAGTGGCCCATTTTTGGTACTTCATTGTACTGATTGATGCATCTACTAGATGGTCTTATGTGTGCCTTTATATTCACTCGCAACATAGCTTTCTCAAAGCTTAAAATGTGGGTGAATTCACTACACATATCTTTGAAGACTTCTGCCAAGCAACTGGCATTGAAATTGAACATCTTGCAGCATGTTCATACTCATAATGAGTTATCAGAGTCTCTGGTAAAGAGACTCCAATGGATTTCACATCCATTGTTAAATCCCAGTTGCCTATTGATGTTTAGGGACCAATACACTGCATTCTGCATCGCTTATCACGATATGGCCCGCTTGTGGCCATATCTTATTGCTGATGCTGCTTGCTTATGGTTCACCACCAAGTCTTGATAAATGTGAATTTGATGAGCAAAGTCTCATTGAAATAGGCACTCAGTCTAAAGAAGCCTGAAGCTTCTGAGACCATATCATGGGACACAAAAGTCCTAATCTCGTTATGATCCGCATACTTTTCCTGTGTGAAGATGAGATCCAGAAGATCCTTTACATTCAGACGAAAGTACATCAATTGCCAGATAAAATTACGGACAAACCAGAAGATTATTCGTTCACACGTCCCTGCTGCCAACACGCCAGCTAGGATTGACATTCCCAAAGATGGATGCAATCCATCGGCAGCAGAATTGGCTGTACCTCAATTGAAAAGAGGACGCCCGCCAGGTTAAAAATATAAAAAGTACCTCGAAAGAGGAAGATTCCTGGATATATTAAAATGATCCATCCACAGGATGCTGAGCTCAGACCAGCTACTTCTCCCATCCTTATTTCCCCTGCAGAGGAAACAATAAGAGAAACATCATTAAATTTTGTACGTACTGGAGAGGTACTGGACAGAAATAGCACAATCGTCGACGACAGTTTTGCTTTCGCTATTGCCGTTCACGTCGCTGAATACGACGATGACGTCAACCCACTTTTCTATAGCATAAACGCATAGATTGGCCATAGTGGGACGAGGCAATAAGAGTAGAGCTGGACTCACTCTTGAAAAGCAAAATCTTTGGACCAGTAGTCCATACACCTGAATGTGTAAAACCTATGGAATATAAGTTGGATTTCATAAGAAATTGAAATAAAGGAAATGTGATCATTTTCCTACTAAGCCTAAACTTTCTCTGAAAAAGCTAATAAATGCAGCTCATGGACGTTGTGACTGCATACATATACGGCAATATAAATATAGAGATCTATATAAAACTCCCAGAAGGGTATACTCTACCCCAGAGATGAAAGAGAGACGTAGAAACGTCTTCTCCATAAAAGCGACAAAGATCTTAAGCAATATTCTGCCCTTATATCTTTTTCGAAAGATCGTTGACAGGATTTGTGATATTGGCCGTACATGTGGTCGACTTAAAGCAAATAGGATCTCCTGCAGAGACCATTGAGATATCAGACAGCTTTAAGCATACCTTGGAAATGAAAAACCTAGGTATAACAATGTATTGTCTCGGCTTACATATTTTACACCTTCGTGGTGGAACCCCTTAATATCCTTCATACACCTGGAGTTTATGAAGAATGATATCCATTTGCAACCTATTAAAAATGGATGCTTATTTATGACACCGTCCAGTAGCTGGAATAGGGGGATGACATCATAGGTCCCAAAGAGCCTAGCTCTAGTGTACTTGTTACACTTCTTTATCTGGCCAACTGCGCGTACCTTTGATAGAACGTCTCAAGTAAAGTTGTTAATCAGATACAATGTTGTCCTGGAGAGCAACACTAGACTAAGGATAAGCTGCTTCTGCGCAACTTCCAAGGGTCAAGGATTATATATCACATATGCAGGTTTAAAGATCATCACGATGACTAAAACACAAAAGGCCGGCCACCTCCTGAATATCTACACATCATCCCCTAATGTCTACATCTTCTGAGAAGCTCATCATCCAAGAAGCAAGTATTGAAAACGCTCAGCCAGGTCCAGCAGTACCTTGCAGACACACTGAAGACTGATTCAATGAATACTTTAGTGGAGTCATCTACCAACTTCGAAGAGCATTCCACTCCAGAATGCCATTGCTTTCCTATAGCCGCTATATGAGTGAAACTTGTATAGATGAGTGATGATTGTATTTTCTTTTAGAACATGATGGATGTATGTAACGACTGCTTTTCATGTATCTGGATTTAATATAATATAATATATGTTTTGGTGGATTTTCTCCTCTTGTGTGGTTTTCGTCTCCGTAGCTTTCATTTTCGATCGATTCGTCGTATTTTCTCGCTTCTTCCTTAGGATTGTCGATTTTGAAGTATGTCACTCGTGACGGACTTCATAACGGTCGTATCTAACTGTTAGATCAAGCCTAGGAGTCTTAGGAATCGATCCCGGGGCCCCGCGCTCCGTATCGGTACTTTCTGTGCTCATTAGCCGGTGTAAGAAGGGCCACCGACCGACTAGATGACGATCCAGTCGGTCGACAATCCTTCTTGGACCGACTAGTTAGCTTTCTAAATTTCTCAGGAGTTACTGTTTATCGTTAGTCGGTCTAAGAACGTTGGTTGACCGACTAGGTTGCAAACTAGTCGGTCAGCAATGCTTCTTGAACCGACTAACTCATCATATTATTTTTGTATCAGCTACTGTTTACTCTTAGTCGGTCTAAGAACGTTCATCGACCGACTAGATGCCAAACTAGTCGGTCAGTATTTGTTCATGGACCGACTAACTCTAGAATCCTATTTTCGTTCAGGAGTTACTGTTTGCACTTAGTCGGTCTGCGTTGGTCGACCGACCGACTAGTTGCCAAACTAGTCGGTCAGTGGTTGCTCTTTGACCGACTAACCAGTGTTAAAACCCTAATTTCTGGGCAGCCGCCAGCCCAACCTATAAACTACCCCTCCCAAACGACTTCATCTTCTCCAACACGACCCAAAACCCTAAAAACTCCCCCCTTCAGCCCCCATCTTCCTCCAAGCTCCATTTCTCCATTCCAAGCCCTAGAATCATCATCCAAACCATCCATCTACTCTATCTACCCCTCATCTTCCCCAAAGTCTCACCAAAACCCATCAAAATCCCCAAATCCCCCAAATCCCTAGTTTCCCCAAACTTCTCCAATCTTCTCCAGATCTGATCCTAGGGTTCCCCGGAGTGTTTCTTCCGTCTCCTCTTGGTAAGAAATCGTTCTACCGTTGTTTTCTTAACCTATTTATAATTTTATGAAAACCCTAATTAATTTCATGTGTTTGATGTTTGTCTCCCCCAAAACAGCGATTTCCCCCGTAGATAGCATCCGTGTGACGAAGTGATCGTCAACCCCCGGTGCTAGGCAAGTGAAACTTGCCACCTAGGGTTTAGGCCATGTTTAGGCCATTTTTCTTGTTGTAGGCGTAAAAGAGGCTAGGCGACGAAATGATACTCGCCTAGGCGCAAATTGAGGGACTAGCTTGACAACGAAGCTAATTCCGACATATATCATGTTGCACAATTACCATGTCATATTTACTTTCCATTAACGGTACGCGAATATGTTCATGTCATTGCATCTTGCCTGTCACGTTTGAATTCAATTAACGGTATGCAATTATCTGTTCCTAGTATTGCAGTTCGATTGTCGTCGTGATTGTGTAGCACACGCTACAATGCTATTATTTTCCTGGCTCGTGTTCCAGAAGCGAGCCCTGTAGTTGGAAACCCCAACGCTCGACACACATGGGTGGGGTAAGAGATAAGCGGACTGAGCCGAGTGGCTTGATCCGCCACTCCGGCCAGCAGGTGAAATCTCTAGTGTTCAAGTGATTAATAGTGATAGAGATAAGCGGACTGAGCCACGAGCTGGCCAGCAGGTGGACTCTCTATGCACTAAGTGATAAACAGTGATAAATGAATAATAGTGTTAGAGATAAGCGGACTGAGCCACGAGCTGGCCAGCAGGTGGACTCTCTATGCACTAAGTGATAAGTGATAAGTGATAAGTGTTAAGTGATAAGTGTTACGTGATAAGTGTTAAATGATAAGTGATTAGTGATTTGGTAGCTTTTGCTACATTGTGCATGCTTGCCTCTCTTTTAAACTGTTGCAACATACTTAACTGCCATGTCATGCATACTAAACTGCTAGGTTGCTAGTTGCCTACTTTCAGTTTCCTTGCCCAAGTCTTGTAGACTTGCTGACATGTGCCCCTTTACTCTTTTGGGTGACACATGTTAGATCCTGAGCCCGAGTACCTTGTTGAGGACGAGGTGTTTGTTGACGCCGAGCCCGAGCTTGTGTTTGACGGGGAGTACGTGGACACTGGGGACCAGTCCTAGTGTCTTCGTTGTGCTTTACCTTGTTTAGACAGTTGTTTTGTTATCGGTGCGTAGCACCTATACTTTGTTATGTCGCTGCTTTTTGTTGGCCTTGTTCTGGGCCTTTAGACTCTTTTCTTTTAGCCTGGTGGCTTTTCTGGATGTTGGACTTATTTTTTTTGATGTTGGACAATTCGTGAGATGTGGAATTTTATTTCAGTCTCGCCTTGTGTTATCATTGTTATTCTGTTGTGGTTACAGGGACCTGTTTATGTATTGTGGACGCTTATCGGGTTTGGGGCTTCACAGCTCCACTCCCGTGCGGACCTTTTCACGTCTCGCCTCCATTTTAGGGAAGCGGGTCGTGACAATGTATAGACGAATAGGAGATGATTGTATAGATACATAGGAGATCTGTAAGCCTGAAGCTTGTACAGATCAGGGGGAGTCCCTCGATAGTTGTACTCTTTTCCCTTAAGCTGCTGGTTTTTCTCACTGGGTTTTCCACAGCTAAGGTTTTAACGAGGCAACCACAGTGGCTCTGGATCCAGAAGTATCCACCCCATTAGCATATTGAATCCTGAAGTATTCATATGCTTAACCCAAGGTAATGGAGAGATGAGGGGGAGTGTTGTGAGTTGAGGGAGGCCTTTGGCCTCCACCCCTCAACATCTCACCATTACTCTCCACTAAATTAGTGGAGAGTCCCTTGGACTCCTAATTTCTATTCTCTAATTGAATATATAGAGAGCCATGGCTACTCCTAATGAGAGATTACTTGACTCTCCTCTAAAATCCTTCAACAAAAATCACTTAGATAACGCTTTTTGTTAAAGCGCTATCCAAGTAATACCTTAAATAGCACTTTATTTTAGCGCTATGGTACTAATCATTACGTAAACATTTTAATTAAAAATATATACATATATATAATCCCTTAGATAGCGCATAAGTGAAACCTCTCGTTTCCAAACGAGCCCTAAATTTCCCAAGCCCTAAATTTCCCAACTTGGCCTCGTCTCTTTTCCATCTGGTCTCTTTCCTATCTGGCGGCGACCTCCCCCCTCCCCCTCCTCACATCGGCTTGTCCGACCCATTTCTTATCGACGGCGGCTCCTCCGGCTCTCACCTCTTCCGATACAAGCTTCCTCCTCTTTCGACCTGAGTTACCAAAGATCAATCGTCAATGCAAAGGTAATACAAGCTTCCTCCTCTTTCGATTTGAGCTACCTGAGATCGAATCGAGCTACCCATCCATCCGAACGGAGCTCGCCAAAGGTCAAATCGAATCTCGAAACTATCGAGTGTCGATCGAAGATCGCCCCATCGTTGATCAAAACCCTCAAAGGAATATCCGAGCAGTCCAACCTCATTGAAGATCCCTAGGTCCGATCCAAGCATCTGAGAGTCGTACGAGCTTCGTCCCCAAGATCGAACGGCGACCGGAGCTTCTCCTAAGCCCGATCGGCGACGAAGCCATCCCCATATCCAGTTCTTCGGCTCTGACCAAACTTCATGGAGCTGTACTACGACCGAGCTTGGGTCCGATCAGCTACCTGGACGGCAAGACTGTCCATCTCTCTCTTGATGAGAGATCATGTCTCTTCCTCTTTCATTTGTATCTCCATGTAAACAATAAAAAAGTTCAGATTTTTATGGGTTTTTCGTTGGGGATTTCGACAAATGCGCAGGTGCTGGATTCGCATCGCAAGACCTCTACCTCCATGTATTCTTCAACGCGTCCATTAAGCTGCCCTCCGATTATCCCACCAACATTGTCGTCACATTCTATGTGAGTTTTCCAATTTGCAAAAAAAAAAGACACCTTTTGGATGCTTATAATTTTGTCATATAGGTGATCATGTTTTCATGTTCTTTGATTGATCAAATGGTCAAAACGCCGTTTGGATTTTGGGCAAAAGAGGAGGAAAGATTGGAGCTTTGTCTGTTCTGATCAACTTTTGATCAGTCTTTTATAATTCAAATTTCTTCCCCTTAATTAGTAAGAACCTTTCAATAATAAAAAATTTGTATACCTTCTACAATTTCTTCTTGGTTTCTAGAATTCAAATTTGTCATAGCATTACATACAACAAGTGATTGTCTTTTCAACGCAATTTCATTTGTTTTAAGATCAGCGTGCCTCATATCTCAAGAGGCTTTAATTCATTAGGCTTGGAACTTATTTTGGCAATTATAATCACTCAATTTATTTCCTGTTTATATTCAACATTTTTATGTCATGAAACTTAATCAAACCACTAAACCCTTGCATTGCTCACTCCAAGATGTCGAACGAGGATGTGTTTGAGAAGACGCACGACGAGTTGGACTTCGAGTTCTTGGGGAACATAAGAGGCATGGAGTGGAGAGTTCAGACCAACATCTATGGCAATGGGAGCACGGGGGTTGGGAGGGAGGAGCGGTATAGCCTCTGGTTCGACCCAACTGATGACTTCCATCGCTACTCGATCTTGTGGAGCCATGAGAGGATCATGTAAGGTATTCAACAAACAACAATGCAACTTAGAGACTTACATATTCCCTGTTTCATTGTTATGTTGGCTTTATCCCTAATTTGGTTAACTTTTGACTGTTTTCGCTATCGATTGTATGGCACCTTTTATGGTTTGATTTTCAGACATTAAAGCTTTGTTTAATTGGAGAGTTTAGTGAGTAGTCTATGGATTGATGCCCTAAGGAAAACAATATGGTTGGCAATTGCTCTGTTCTAAGGTCCCCTATTTATTTTCTCAGGGCTTGAAATAAGGATGGTTGTTTTTGACTATTTTCCAGTTTGGATTGCTCTGTTCTTCTATCTATATTTTTTGTATTCATCAAATTGTTAGCGCCACCACAAAAACATTCTTATTTTCCTTTATTGCTTAATTTCAAGCCAATTTCTTCAAGTTCTTTATGCTCTTAAATATCATTTATTCCAGCATAAACAATTGTTGTGAAAATTTTCTTTTATGCAGATTCTATGTTGACAACATTCCAATTAGAGAGATGGTGAGGACATCATTCATGGATGGGGGCTCCCCTCCAAGCCCATGTCTCTTTATGCCACTATATGGGATGGATTTAATTGGGCCGCCATAGGTGGCCGTTACATGGTGATGTGCAGGATCAGCTACTTGGTCATCTTCAAGGTCGTGGAGCTTACATGCGCCGCCCACAGGAACGAGCTCGTGTTGAGCCCTTCCCTCAACCAGATCATACACTACGATGGGTAGGCTCGAAGGTTTGCGGTCGCGAGTTTTTGGCCGGCTGGGTTGAGTCCTGTATCTGTGTGAGTGACTGCAAGGAACAGTTATCGTTGTCGCAGGAGTAAAATGTGATGATCAGTTTCAAGTGTTGTTTGTAGTCAATTTTTTGTGTGTGGGGGTTTGTTTCCTCAATCTTTGTATCAATAAATGTTCCTTTGGTGTTCTAAAGTTTGGCTTGTGGGAACAAAGCTGACCATTTCGTTAAATAGATTAATTTTTTTCCGCATACAATCAGTTTTTTTGGGTGACGTTAATAAAAGCAAACAATTAACAAAAAATGACTATAATAATGAAAATAAAAAATTCTGGTGTTATCGAAGTAATTTACTACAATGGCGCTTTAGAAAGCGCTATTTTATGAAAATCTACAATAGCGCTTATTAGGCGCTATCTTATTGGTACCTGGTATAGCGCTTAGAAAGTGCTATACAAGGTCAAAATCAAAATTTCTCGAGTAATCTTGAATATCTCTTCCAAAAGCGCTAAGGTAGTAAAGCGCTATCTTAGTAAACAACTTAGATAGCGCTACCATAGCAGTAGCTTGAATATCGCTTAAAAGCGCTATCCAAGTTTAAAAAAAGCGTTATGCAAGCATTTTTTTGTAGTAGTGAGCCTTGTCTTTTTCCCAGAATTTTATCGGGTTCTCACTAATTATTTCTTCTTTCTCTAATTTACTTATTAGCTGATCCAGCTCTCCTTGGGTAGTTTGGGAGATTAAATTATATATCTTTGTTATGTTGATAAAGCTGATCGGATATTCTTCTATTCTATCATTAACAATTCTTATAGTTTCGTAATAGTCTTCTAGGTCAATGTCTTCAAAGCTTTTTGTACATTGAAGTTCATTGTTTTCTTGCTCTGGTTCAGTTTCTATCCATTCAATATCATCTATTAATTCTATTAATCTTTTATTTTTGCACGAGCCTTTTACTGGGCATTGCCATGTTTTTGAAGAAGTACTTATTTTATGTTTTTTCTGTGTTTCTAATGGTATAGAATCTGAGGGTAAGGGAACTTGAGGATCTGCTTTAGCCTTAGGTAGCTTGGGTGTAAGTTTTGGTACGGTATCTTTTGGAAGGGTATCTAATCTTGGTAGCTTGGGTGTAAGTTTTGGTAGGGTATCTTTTGGTAGGGTATCTAATCCACTACGCTTCCGGGGAAACTCTAAGGGAGGAAAAAGAGTTTCAATGAGGAAAGCTTGAATATGGGAATAAATGGGTTGCTTGAAGATTTGAATAAACTCAGAAGATATCATAAGGACACCTTTAGCGGCTAAGAAGAAGTCTAATCCAAGAATACAATCATAGTCAAGATTTAGTGGTCGAACATAGATGGGATCAATCTTGTATGGAGGAGAAAAATCCAAACAATTATCTTTAAAACTAATACGTGTCTCGCTGGGAAGGAGAACTGTATTACATCTACTCCAAGTGCCATCCATTTGTTGAGCTATGAGGACTGTTTTAGAGGGTGTAATAACTTCTGATGGTACCAAGGAGGGTTTTAAGTAATTAGCTGTACATCCAGTATCTATTAAGGCAATACATATAATTTCAGATTTTCTGCACGTAATTCTGACTAGGACCTTTATACTTCGGAGGTCCGTTCCTTTATTACATTGGACATGGGTAACGGTTGTAATTTCGCTAAAGAGTTCTATTGATGTGTCAGGATTAAGTTGGGCTGGTGTATCTCTAGTCTGTAGTTGACTTAATTGTAGTTCTAGATTTTGTAATCGTAGTTCTGTTGCTTCTAATCTTTTTTCTATAATGGACAATCTGTTCTTATCTATTTTGTTTGTAATGTCTTGTTGTTGTTGTTGAGGTATTATACCATATTGGGTTATGCATTTTATACATATTTCTTTGTAGCAAGTTTTACATTGGTATCTATTCTCTATACTAGGAAATTTATTGCAATGCATACATGGAATGTTATCTGATCCTTTACTATGTATCCATTCATGTTCACAAGCTATGTCTACTAATGCTATATCTACTAAAGTGTCTAACATGTCTAATTGTCCTGAGAACTGAGCAATGAGGCTATCTTCATCTTCACTGTCAGTATCTGTATTATTATCTTTATCTTCTATGCTTACGATACTATAGATGGATTCTGAGTCTAGCATGTATTCGTCTACCATAAGTATATCTTCTCTTGTACATTCAATTAGTGTACTATTTTTGTCATGTTTATTTATCCTAGATGGCATGTAGTGCTTAAATGATTATCTTGTCCACACGCGTAGCAAGTTAATTTATTTTTATATGTTCTTTTTGGTTCAAATTTTCTAACATGTTTTTCTTTGTCTAGGTAGGGTTTCTTAGCTTTTGATTTTCTAAGAAAGTATTTTTTCTTTCCTATATTTTTCTGATATCTAGGTTTTTGTTTCTTTATTACTCTAGGGGTTTTCTTTTCATATACTTGAGGTGTATAAATATAATTACAAAACTATAGTCGTCTTTCTTTAACTGTTTTTGTATATTAATTTCAGTACATTTTTCTTTTAAAATGTCGAGTACAAATTGAATTCTCCATCTTATACTATAATGACCCTGTTGTTTACCTTCTGTGGATTTTACCACCTTATTCCATTTGTTGACTATCATCTCCTAAAGCCCCTGGTAATTTTCTTAAAAATTTATCGCCTACATCTTTGTCAAAAGCATTTTCTGAAATCGTCATCCAATAATAGTTATTGATACGACTATTGTGGCTGAAGCCCAGAGGCTAGAAGCCCAAAATCCAGCCTTGGACAAGAAGCCTGCTAGTAAGGTTGGGCCCCGCCAGACGAGGCCCACGAAGAAAACACGGCCCGATCAATGAGGCCCCCGAGGAATCTCAAACCCGAGCCGTCCACGGTTCGACACGCTCATAACCAGCCCACGATCCACAAGAGAAACCACTCCCCCGGAGTATAAGGTCTGAATGTCCATCAAGGGGCCCCCACGATCGGCTCCCCCAAGACGCTGGCAGGCGACATCATGGGGACGGATCTCGAGGGCGTGAGTGGGGGCGGACGGCGTGGACGGGGGGCAATCGGCTCCCCCATGACGCTGGCAGGCGACATCGTGGGGACGGATCTCGAGGGCGTGAGTGGGGGCGGACGGCGTGGCGATGTGAACGGGGGGCAATCGGGGCAAAGACCCTATAAAAGGACCGGAGGGACAACGGAGCGAGGGATCGAACCCCAGGTAGTCTAATCTAAGGTATACCATCAACGACCTTGATCTTCCGCCATTCCCTTTCCCTCCCCTTGCTCGTGCCGTGGGTCAGCGTATCGATCTCCTCTCGAGTCGAACCTACCCCGCCGAGTACCCTTCAGACCCTGATCTGACTTAGGCATCGGAGGGGATACGGCCGGAACCAAGGTCCGGCCCCCCTGACGAGTTTCTCGTCTATTCAGGAAGAAGCTAACCGAGGCACCGAGGCTACCCCTCGACACTCGTCCGAACGAGGCCGAGCCCATCAAGACAGAGCCGAGGCTTCCCCTTCGCTCTGCTTCAACCGAGAACCGACGCTCCGCTCGGATCCGACGCTCGACCCCGACTCCATCTCCAGCCCGCGCTGAGCGCACGTGTGCTTGGCATACCCAAGGGATCTCAACCGATCCCTTGACCACGTTGACCGCTCAATCACTGGTCAACAATCCTGTGGTGAGAAACCACCCGTAAACAGTAATCTTGTATATATTCTCTGATGTAATTCCAACTTCTAATGCTGAGTTGTTCTAAGTTTTTAACGCATGAATTTGTATATCTAGACTACCTGAGTTAGGATCTTTTCCCGTTACTAGATGTGTTATTTTAGTAACAAAGTTATATGGGTTACATCCCATATCGCTCATTTCTTTAAAATCTTCTGGGTACTTTCTTTTGTAGGCTTCCCATAGCGCTTTAGTACTTTCTCCTAAAAATGTTTCTAAGTATCTATACATGACTTCTGGGTCATCTTCTCCTTCTGGATTTTTAATCCAATCGTTTACTGCTAGATTTTTCCAAATGTCTAGTATACTATTCCATTCTTGCGGGTCATGGGCTGCTAAATTAAGAATCTTTCCTTTTTCAAAGCTTTGAAACTGGATTGTTTGTTCGTATTTTTTATGTTTTCCTCTTGGTTTAGTATCTCTGTATTTGCTAATTGTATTTCTTTCATCTAAAGTTCCTGGTAATCTTGGTATGTTTCCGGCTTTGTAGATAGGAAATCCTTCTGGTGTAGTTTCTTTTATTATACTACTAGATTTACTAGTAGTACTGCTTTGGCCAGATTCCATTAAGGCTATATTATGATTAGTTTGTATTATTTCATCTATACTGTTCTTATCTTCTTCTATTTCTATGGCTTCATTATTTTCATCATCACTGTTTATTACTTTGCTATATGGGCTTTCTTCCGTACCTATATCTTCTTCAAACATGCTTTTGGTTGGCATGATAAGTGGGCTAAGAGGTTCTTCTATATATTGTTCTAATGGGCCTTGAGGAATATCTCCTATATAATCGTCTTCTTCTGCTATGACTTTAACCCTAATATTTTTATGTTCATCATAATATAACATGTCATCTTCTGAAATTTGTCCTGCTTTATACATTGTTGTTTCTAATTCTAATAATTCACTTTTAGTTAGTTCCATTTCTAGTTCTTTCAGAAAAAGAATTCTATTTTCCCTTGCTGGTTCAAGAATTTCATCTTCCTTTGTTGCATTTTCAGTAGTTGTCGTGAATACTAAGTCTTCTACTTCTCTGAAGCTTGTTTCTATTTCTGATGGTGTTTCTTCATTGGAACCTTTTTTGTGATAATCTATAAATCTTACACTTAGATCGTTTTGAGAGTTTAGGTACATAACGTGATCTGTTGGTTGTAGTAAAGTATTTGGCATAACTATGTCTTTTAAATTCCATTCTAACCCTGCTAATTCTTCTGCATTAAAAGTGATGGGTTTTATTGTTTTGATGCCATTACTACCCATGAGGTTAACTATATCTTCTACGTGTAGTTTATAATTTATTGTGCTTGTAGTAGAACATCTTCCTATAAATCCTAAACAAACTAACAGGTTTTCTCCACTAAATTCTTCAAAGCCTTTTGTTTGTATTCCTATTTTAATATATTTAGCAAATTCTCTGGTTCTCATTATAAAATCAGGGCTATAATAAAATAGTCCCTTGTTTTCATTTAGGTCTAATTCTCCTATTCCTAAAATTCCTTTTCTACGGTCTCCCCATCGGGCATCGAATATGACTGCTAAGGTTTTAGCTCCTATTCCTTTTCTGATTAATCCCTTTATTCCTACTACTATCATTCCTAAATGGATTAATTCTAGGTTAAGTTTTCTTAGTTGATATTCACTTTCTTTATTTATTAGATTTAAAATTATTGTTTCTTTTAGAGCAATCTATTGATATTTCTCGTGAATGCCTAAAAAATCCTTTATTATTTTCAAATAGTCCTTTCTTATAGTCCTTTCTTATAGAGTACTTGTGGCTGTAGTATATGTAAGGCCTTCTGTTGAAAGACTGTGTAATCTCTATCTGTATTTATGTATTCATCTAACTGTCTATCTAATTGAGTATTCGGTCTAAATATTCTGTTGAAAATACTACGTCCTGTGTTAAGTGATAACGTGTTACTATTATTAGACGATTCTATTATTTCTTTATTTCTGCTATTTGCCAAAATTTCCATTTCTCTATTTTTTCGGGGGGTTTTCTCTTGATTTATAGAGATCTAATTTTTAAAGGCTTCTGTTAATTTGTCTACGTCATTTGATATTGATGAAGGAGTTTTTGTTAATATTGCTAGTTGGTTTTCTATTCTATTGGACTGATTTTCTAACTTTTCGAGTCTCTGTTGTAAAATTGTTTGATTGGTCTTTATATAGTCTAAGTTTTTTGTTACGTCTGTTAATATCTGGTTTTTTGTTTTTAGGCTGTTTAATATGCTATTTAAGACGTTGTCTAAGTTGGCGAAATCCAGTGTTTTAAGGGTTCAAAAGATAATGTCTGAATCTAAGTTCTACTTGTTTCCACAGTAACTTCGTTCTTGTTCTTAATTTTCTTTCGTCCTTTCCTAGGTGTTTATCAAACTTATAAAGTTGATATAACTTAAATCTATATACTATTTGATCGTCTGTCTCAAAATATGTCTTTTTGATATGGTCCCTAGCCTTCTTTTTACCTTTCATAAACGGTAATATTTGCTCTGATACCAATAAAGAGGGGGTGCCAAAAATTTTGGTTGTGTTTAGGATTTTTTAATGATGTATGATCCCTACTAGATACTTTACCTTTTCATATAGAGACTATTTTCCCGTTTTTTCAGACTCTTTTTTTTTGTGAACCCTCAGATTCTATACCATTAGAAACACAGAAAAAATGTAAAATAAGCACTTCTTCAAAAACATGTCAATGCCCAGTAAAAGGCTCGTGCAAAAATAAAAGCTTAATAGAATTAATAGATGGTAATGAATGGATAGAAACTGAATCAGAGCAAGAAAACAATGAACTTCAATGTACAGAAAGCTTTGAAGACATTGACCTAGAAGACTATTACGAAAATATAAGAATTGTTAATGATAGAATAGAAGAATATCCGATCAGCTTTATCAACATAACAAAGATATATAATTTAATTTCCCAAACTACCCATGGAGAGCTAGATCAGCTAATAAGTAAATTAGAGAAAGAAGAAATAATTGGTGAGAACCCGATAAAATTCTGGGAAAAAGACAAGACTTATTGTAAGTTAGATATCAAAAACCCTGAATATAGAATAAAAACAGCCCCTATAGAAGCAATAACTAGAGATCTAGAAGACTTTCAAATGCATATTAAAGAACTTCTAAACTTAGGAGTAATTCAAAAATCAGAATCACCTCATAGGTCAGCAGCATTTATAGTAAAATCATGCAGAGCAAGTAAGAGGTAAAAGCCGAATGGTAATAAACTATAAACGTCTAAATGACAATACTATAGACGATGCATATACAATACCAGATAAATCACAGCTAATAAATGGAATACAAAATAGCAAAATATTAGGGTATAAATATAACACTTACTACCCTACACACACATACGCACACGCGCGCGCGCACACACACACACACACACACACACACACACACTAGTCATAACCCGTGACCGCGGGTACGGTTATATACACTAGTCATAACCCGTGACCGCGGGTACGATTCATTTAACATTTCCCCCGCGAAATCTTTGTTCCCCAAAAAATTATTTCCACAGCCAAAATTTAAAAGAACAACAAATTAGAGTAAAAATATTTAAAGACGCGACGCCTTCGACGCGGAACAACAACTTCGGTGCAGGCGCCTTCGGTGCGGAACAACAAATTCGGCGTTGTAGAACAAATTTGGCGCCCGCGGCTTTGGCACGGAAAAACAAATTAGCGTAAAAAAGTTTAGCGGCTTTGGCGCGGAACAACAAATTAGCATAAAAATTCGGCGCGGGCGCCTTCGAAAAAACAAACCTCAGTGTATTTTTACACTAACTTATTGTTCTGCTAAATTGTTTTACGCTAAATTTTTTATTTTGTTTAATTTAATGGATACTGATTCTCCACAATCTTTTCCAAGGCACTTTTAATTTCAAAGTTTCCCAAGGCACTTCTAATTTCAAAGTTTAGGTTCACACGACACTTTTTCCCAAATTTAATCTCCACAATCTGGCACTTCTAATTTCAAAGTTTAGATTCCCAAGGCACTTTTGCCCCCCAACTTTAATCTCCACAATCTTTCCCAAGACACTTCTAATTTCAAAGTTTTGGTTCCCAAGACACTTTTCCCACCAAAATTTAAGTTTTCCCACTAAAATTTTCACAAAATCCAATCTCAACCATTGATTTACCAAGATCAAATCTCAGCCACTCTTTATCTTGTCATAGTCAGCCCTAGAATTCAAAAAACACTGTCAAAGGAAATATAAATAAATAAATAAATAAATAAATAAATAAATAAATAAATATATATAAAATCAGGGATGTTATCATGGGTTATTGGATAAGAGAATTTGGACAAGATATATTAGACAAGAGAATTTGGACAAGAGAAATTGGATAAAAGAGATAAGACAAAATTGCTCACTGCACACAACCACCCAAAACTCAGAAATTGGCCAAGAGAAATTGGATGAGATTTTGAACCCTCTCCCATAGTATCCCCCACTCACAGAAAGAGACAAAAAACAAATAAAAGTCTCCAAGCCCACGTGGGGATCCCCACTCTTTAAAAAAAGTTCTGCCCTTGCCCCCCCAACATCTCCGTTGTTTGCACTTTTTCCTTGGATTTTTGCACTTCGGTCCTTGTGTCCCTTAATTGCAAAAAATTTAACCCCCCTCCTTTCCACTTAATTGCATTTTTTACTTTTGGTACACCCTCCACTTTCCATTAAATTGCACAAAAAACCCCTTATTTTTCTCCCCCCAAAAATTGCTCAGCGCACAAACCACTCAAAACTCAGAATTGCTCACAGCACACAACCACTCAAAACTCAGAATTGCTCACCGCACACAACCACTCAAAACTCAGAATTGCTCACCGCACACAACCACTCAAAACTCAGAATTGCTCACCGCACACAACCACTCAAAAATCAGAATTGCTCACCACACACAACCACTCAAAACTCAGAATTGCTCAGCTACCCACACAACCACTCAAAACTCAGAGTTGCTCACCGTACACAACCACTCAAAACTCAGAATTGCTCAGCTCTACAACCACTCAAAACTCAGAATTTCTCAGTGCACACAACAACTCAAAACTCAGAATTGCTCAGCGCACACAACCACTCAAAACTCAGAATTGCTCACTGCACACAACCACTCAAAACTCAGAATTGCTCACGCACACAACCACTCATAACTCAGAATTGATCAGCGCACACAACTACTCAAAACTGTTTAGGACAATGGGTTGCTGATGTTTTGAGAAAGTTTTGGGGGGAAAACTTATGGAAACTTTGTATTATGAGGGGGACAAATTCAAACATCCCTCGAAATTCAAGCCAGCTCATATCCCTCCCCTTTTCAAAATTCAAAAACCCATTATCTCTTTGCCCTCTATCATTGAAACATTCAAAATTCAAACATCCATCATTCTGTGAGCTAGCACCTTTTGTAAAGCGGGGTCAAGCCATCACCTTCGTTCATTATTTATGGTTGCAGGGTGATATTCTCTTTGCTTTCTCATGCCAGAAATATGGATCTCTCTCAAGATTCAAGGGTTGTTTTTTCATGCAATTTAGAGGATGGCCTCTCTTCCTCTCAGGTGCCATCGGTGATTTCTTTTTTCTCTAATCTGCTTTTTTTTTACGCACATGGTTGGATAAGAGAATTTGTACAGTAGAAATTGGATAAGAGATGAAAGATTCAACCCCGGGTTTTGCATTTTTGCCCCTGGACCCTCCCCACACACCCAACCACACTTTTTATTATCTCTCCCCTTGCCGACCATTTTTTCCATAATTGCTCAGCGCACACAACCACTCAAAACTCAGAATTGCTCACCGCACACAACCACTCAAAATTCAGAATTGCTCACCGCACACAACCATTTTTTTCCAGTCCACGTGCACATGTGCACGTGTTATTTGCTATGAATTGATATGATGAGAGTTTGTGAAAATTATAGATAGAGAACAATAAATTTTGGGAGAATTCAATTTTTTGTGGTGAACTAAATTTTCTTGAGGGAACTAAATTTTGGGCGAGAACTAAAAATTCTGGGGGAACTAAATTTTGCGGTGAGCTAAATTTTTGGGGAAACAAAATTCTCTGGAGAGCTAAATTTTGAGGGACTAATATTTTTAACTAAATAAAAATTATTTATACTTTAATTATTGTTATTCGTTTAGAATTTGGGGATTTAAGATTTTAACTGGGGAATATTTTAAATGAACCGTGCCCTTTGGGCACGGGTATTGACTAGTATGTATGTATGTATGCATGTATGTATGTATGTGTGTGTATATATATATATCACGTATATCACCTCATATGCATATACAACACAATAGACAACCATAATATACTAATATACCAATGGTATGCACACTCGTGCACGAGTGAGACACATAGATCCACACACATGGGTCCACACACGCTATCTATATATACACTATGATCATCACAATTAATACCAATGGATCTACTATACCTATACCATAAATATTATAGAAGAAAGGTTAGGCATTACCTAAAATCACTTGCGCATCAGTCTCAGCCTCTGCGGTTATCATGGCGAATGCCTGACACCTCGGCTAGTTCTGCCTCACTTGCTCAAAAGCCTTTTGTCGTGGAGCCGGGGTGGTCCATGCTGAGTAGGTCCAGAAGGTTCAGCAGTCGGCTTGTTGGTGCGGTGAGGGCAGTCTCTGATAGCATGTGCAGATGCTCCGCATACTCCTCTTCGCTCTTCGAAAAGACCCAATATATTATCTATTAATATCACTACGAATTTATCTAAGAAGCTCATAGACTATAAGATTCATAAGATTCATAAGATTCATGAATACTGCAGGGGCGTTGGTCACACCGAATGTCATGACAACGAACTCGCAGTGCCCATACTCGGTCTAAAAAGCTGTCTTGCAGATATCTTCATTCTTGACCTTCATTTGGTGATATCTACTCCTGATATCCAAATTCGAGAAAACTCGTGATCTACCAAGTTGATCGAAGATGTCGTCGATGCGAAGTAAAGGTTACTTATTCCTTGCAGTGACTTAATTTGTTCTGCTCCCGATAATCCACTCACATGCTTCTCAATCCGTCTTTCTTCTTCACCAACAAGATAGGTGCACCCCAGGGAGATACATTGGGATGAATGAAACCCTTCTGCAATAGCTCATCCAATTGCTTTCTCAGTTCTTCCAGCTCTGTAAGAGCCATACAGTGAGGCGCCTTCGAGATCGGTTGAGTATTCGACGTAAGGTCGATACTGAATTCCAGAGCTCGGTCGGGCGGCAATCCAGAAATGTCTTCAGAGAGGACGTCTTCAAAATCTCTCACTACTGCAGGCTTCTCAGGTCCGACTTACACGGATGCGACGATCACTACGTTCTGCTGGGCCTGAGATTTAATAGGTCCGAGTGAACGACTAAAAGAAACTCCAAAATCTAATATGGTCAGAGCTGGATGAAAAACCACTAAGGTGACTCTAAAGATTATAATAACTAAATCTTAGCAAAGTTGTCTAACTAACAAGTATGTGCATCTAACTAACAAGCAAGGGTGTCTAGTGACGTCCCCCGCTTTGTGCATGTTTGATGTGTGCAATAATATGATTGGGGGCGTGAGATTTAAATATTTGTAACCGCAAGCGCATGGTGTTGTAGTGTGGCTTGGGGGTCGAACTCAGGGAGGCGTGGATGTGCTTGTGTCAAGAAGGATCAAATTAACCCCATGGGCGAGCTAGCCTGAATCGGATAAATGGTTGTCACAGTAAATGGAATGCAAGAGATAAACAATATAAAGGGAAAACCCGGGACTTTGGTTTCCACCCTATCGTGCAATTCTCGCCGATACGGCCGACGGGTAGGATAACGATCGGAATTAGGGTCTAATGGTGAGACGTTGCCTCTAAGAGTGGTACCAGTGTCCCATGGGCCTGATATTCCGGTCGGTGCCCAGGATGATACGCCGGACTTCCCAGGTTCGGTCAGTGGGCACTCCCGTGTCCATTAACACTGACCGACCCCGGGAGCACTAAGTTCGCAACGATAACTCCCAACGTCTCATCCTGCCGCTCATACGCGCTAGGATTCGACGTCTACGCTAAGGGCGTGAGCTATGGCTAGGGAGTCAACCGCCAAGTTTATTCCCCGTTGGCCCAACGGTCAAAGGTGGTCTTTTTCCCGCCGATGACAATAAAACACCCCGCGTAACCGTTAGATTCCTAATCCCTATCGATTTCCTAGTCCTATGGACGCATCGGGAAGAACCCACGAAAGGGTTTCCACCAAAATCCCAGATTTGGGAACTACTCACACATATTTAGTAAAAAGCGATCTAAAGTAAAACCGACCGTAAAAATCATGATCAGGCGATTAAAAAGCAGTAAGAGCAATACTAATAACACTATATTAAAGTTTGAAAAAGATCGAAAAACTTACAAATATCTGAAAAATTACAACCGTCAAGAAAGAGAAAAAACAACAAAAAATAACAACTCTCGTTTCTGGAAAACCTAGGGGTCCTATATATAGAATACGAAAACACTCGATCGGGTGAAAAGTTACCTGATCGGGTGACCTGCTTCGTTTCTTCGGCAGCACAGAATAGGATTCCACCCGGTCACCACGGCACGGTCGGTTGAAGGTTGAAGTTGATCTGTTGGATCTTCGTGCCGTCGGGTGAACCGGTCGGTTGATCTCTCCGTGTCGTGGCTTCGAATAATTGGCTACAGGTGAACTGATCGGGTGAAAGTCACCCGATCGGTTGGCATTCAGCGTCAGAATTCCAGAGAGTTGGGGCATTTGAACCGGTCACTGAACCGATCGGGTGACTTCTTGGCCGCTCCAACTTGTGTCTGGGTGGTGCACACGTGCATCACCCGATCGGTTGGAAGTGACCAACCGGTCGGGTGAGGGGCTGAAAGATGCGATCTTCGTCGTTTGACCCCCTGGATTACGCGTGACTCCTCCCGTTGCTCTGGGGACTCATGATATCGTCGTTTTATGTCCCCTACACCGGTAAAATCCTGCAAATATACAAAAACACGGAAAAGTGAAAGAAAACAAGAAAACACGAGAAAACGAATACAAGACGGCAGAAAATACGGAAAAACACGGAAGAAAACGTGCACAAATATATGAAATATAAACGCACGTCAAAATCCCCCAAGTTGAACTCTTCCTTGTCCTCGAGGAAGACGAGTGAGAGTAGGAGCTCGGAGAGAGAAAATAGAGAGAAAGAAAGAAAAAGAAAACTCTATATCCTAGATCGCCCGTCAGGGCCAACAAAATCAAAAACGACACACCAAGCAAGCAAATGCCAAATCACATCACTAAACCAAGGAATACGAGTCCAGACAAATGTCGTGGGCCCACGCGGTGAAGCGCGAGTGAGTGTGGTCGTGTGCTAGCAGACGGTGTCACTACCTATGATGTGCGATAAAGCTCGATATACACAAATCCAAGAATTGACCCAAATATCGATTCGATTCGAATTAAGCGGTGAATATATAGCTCAAGCATGCATGAGAATAGAGCGAGAATCGAAACATATCATGCGTCAGGGACTCCACAACTAGGGTTAAGGAAATCACCACACTATAGCCTAGATAATAGCTAAAAAGTTCCTAAGCCAAGTGTTTTCGAAAACGATGGGGGTTGAGATGATGTGGAGTAGAACACTCGGTGCAAATTCTCGCCTTCCCTTTATTCTCGGCAAGTAGGAAAATATTCACACGGGATGTTTTTTGGGTTTTGGGTATTTGTATTTTTTTTGGATTTTTGGCTATACAATTTTTTTTCTTTTCCTTTTGGGTTTTTCTTTTCTTTTTTCTTTTTTTTGAATTTTGGGGTTTTTGGCTATACACATGTGCACTCTTCCAAGTGGGAGAACGGTACATGACGAGGGGATTTGCACCAAGTAAAGCAAAAAGAAATCGGAATCTAAACACTTAGGCAAAAGAAACTATTCTCGCTAATTAGAGCATGGGCTAAATGGGTTATCCTAGTCCTTAATTGT